>JAUIMM010000010.1:4822500-6022500 GCA_031769625.1 Taudactylus pleione
TGATACTGTCACAATTGACAGAATGGTGGAGGATTACATCGGTGACAGCATCCAAGTAGGCATGTCAGACAGTCCATACCTGTACTGGCAGGAAAAAGAGGCAATTTGGAGGCCCCTGTACAAACTGGCTCTATTTTACCTGAGTTGCCCCCCCTCCAGTGTGTACTCTGAAAGAGTGTTTAGTGCAGCCGGGAACCTTGTCAGCGAAAGGCGTAGGAGGTTGCTTCCACAAAATGTGGAGAAGATGATGTTCATAAAAATGAATTATCAACTCTTCCAGGGAGACCAGCCTCCAGAACATACAGAGGGACCTGTGGTGGTGGATTCCAGCTGGGACGAGTTAATACTCTGTGAGGATGAGGATGTCCACAACACTGAAGAGGGTGAGGAATCGGTGGATGTGGAGGATGAGGATGACATCTTGCCTCCGTAGAGCCAGTTTGTGCAGGGACAGATTAATTGCCAGCTTGTTTTGTGGGGGCCCAAACGAACCAATCATTTCAGCCACAGTTGTGTGGCAGACCCTGGCACTGAAATGATTGGTTTGTTAAAGTGTGCATGTCCTGTTTATACAACATAAGGGTGAGTGGGAGGGCCCAAGGACAATTCCATCTTGCACCTCTTTTTTTTCTTTGCATTATGTACAGTTTGGGGCCTAGTTTTTCAAACTGCCATCCTGTCTGCCACTGCAGTGTCACTCCTAGATGGACCACGTGTTTGTGCCGCCCACTCGTGTCGCTTAGCATAGTCATCCAATTAACCCGGTGCAACCTTTTGGACATAAAAACACTATTGTGAGGTGTTAGGTGTTCAGAATAGACTGGAAATGAGTGGAAATTAAGGTTATTGAGGTTAATAATAGCATAGGAGCAGAAAAACCCACAAATTCTGTGATTTTAGCTGTTTTTATGTTTTTTTTTCAAAAAAATACAGATCCAAAACACAAAACCCAGAACCCAAAACACGGAAGGGTGGTTTTGGCAAAACCAATCCAGATCCAAAACACGAAGAAAGATCCAGATCCAAAACCAAAACACAAAACACGAAAAGTGGCCGGTGCACACCCGTAGACATAATATAGTACATTGACACTGGTAATGGACCAATTAATCAACAGTTGATAGAATAATATACATGCATGAATTATAGTAAATAATAATGATATATGAATCTGATTATTGGTAATCAATCTAATAAGACATTTGCTTAATAGTCACATTTCATCCCGGCCGGGAAACAAAAAATAGTGTGAATAAAAAGGTATGCCTCTTGCGTAACTTTGGCGATGATGAGTACTCAGAGATGTGATAACAATTCAGAACAAATGTTAGTAATTCAATGGGAAGCTGTGTCTCATATAGGGATGACCGTGAGAATGATGAACAGCTTAGCCCATAAGCATCAGATGTATGCTGTCTGCCAAGGTGAAAAAAGTCACAGCAATGGTCCTGTGTAGAACAGCAAGCCGCCTGGTGTAAAGGGTCTCCCGTGACGTGTGTACCGTGTGTGCTGATGCCCAGCACTGTGAAGCGGTCTCCCACAGCACGTGTACCGGCCGTGCAGGTGCTCTGTGTGTTACGGCAGTTGGGCAGCTGTTCTGAGCGGCAGGAATAGACGTGGTGTCTGGAATGTCCTGCCGCGTCTGTCGGTCTCCTACACCTATGCAAAAAAGTGGTTCTAGGTGGCAAAGGAGACCGTGATGTGCGGGTTGCAAGGAAAGTGGATCTGGCAATCAGACCGGTCCGATGGTGAGAGTTCTGTCCTAACGCTTTTCTCAGCTCCAAATACTGGCCGTTTCCTCAGAGGCAATGTGTCTCACCATGCCAGACTTGTCAGATATAGTGTTACTAATTAATTAATTATTGAGTCCAATAGTAACAGGTGTTTAACTTAAATGCTGTGATTATCAATTAGTCAGCATTTATTGTTATTTAAACCCTTAAATCATTACATAATGTTCTATTTAGTACATATTGCCTTTACTTACAATAATTAAAAATACATAGACAAATGGATAAAAAATAATAATAAATAAATAATTATATACAATATATAATCTGTCTTAAATGTATCATATTAATCAATGTAATGTTAGAATGATATTCTCATTTAAATTCAAAAGGTGTTCAATTCATATGAACATTAAAATATATATATAAAATATATGTCTTTAAACATAAAAATACACATAGATATATGTTTTTTGAACACATAAGAAATAAATAATGAATTAATGAATACACATATAAATGAATTAAATTATACTAACCCATATAGAATCAATTCATATATAAAAATATATATGTATATATACCAGTCTCATCCCTATATGAGACACAGCTTCCCATTGAATTACTAACATTTGTTCTGAATTGTTATCACATTTCTGAGTACTCATCATCGCCAAAGAGGTATACCTTTGTATTCACACTATTTTTTGTTTCCCGGCCGGGATGAACTGTGACTATTAAGCACATGTCTTATTAGATTGATTACCAATAATCAGATTCATATATCATTATTATTTACTATAATTCATGCATGTATATTATTCTATCAACTGTTGATTAATTGGTCCATTACCAGTGTCAATGTACTATATTATGTTCATATATTTTTAGATATTTTTTTAATTTATGTGTTTATTTTAATCTATCAAGATATTAAATCATCTAATTTTCAACCTATTCAGGTTCATTATTGCTATACAAAGTAGCGCTCCTTGTTCCTTTGTTTTCTCAAAATAAAAAAGAGACACGTTTTTTCTCTTCATATATATATAATAAGTTATATTATAGCAAGAACATAAAGAGGGTGCCTGTGCACAGTCAGGTTTTAAACACTACTATTTTTTCTTCCTTCACTCACTTTAATACTGTATCTATCTGATTTTACATTGATGTCTTTTAACATATTTATTATAGTAAAAGTTATGTTTTAATGCTTGGCATATGTGCACCACACAGGACAATCTTTTTATTCCCTTTAGAGTTTGTTGCCCATAGCAACCAATGAGTTTCTTTATATAATTTTCTAGGATGCAATATAGATATGATAGATAGATAGATAGATAGATAGATAGATAGATAGATAGATAGATAGATAGATAGACTTTTCATTTTTAGAATCTTTAGTAAATCTACCCCCAGGTACCTGTGTGGGAATATGGTTGATAAGATCCACTGAAGCAGGGACTGAAGTGAATGATAAATACAGTATTATCTGTAAAGAAGTTTGTGATATGTGGGTGGTAAATAGATTGTATATTACTTTCTAGTTATGCAATCCCCAACATATTTGTGTTATTTGTGTTGCAGTTATTTCTGTTACATATGGGACATTTAATATAACAAAATATTGTATGTATGTTACAACATGTGTATTGTGTTATTACATAATTTATTTTCTTATCCTTCAGGCTTTTGCGCTACTGAAGGACAAACCACCCCAAAAACTGAGACAATAGAGGAAAATAGTTCCACCACAACGTATATACCAACAGATATAACGTCAGTCAATAATTTAGAAGCTGAAAGCACAACTGTCAGTAATTCATCTGTACATAGAACAGCTGGAAACACATCAACAATAGACACATGGTCCGGTGATGGACCTGAACTAAGTACATCTACAGGCATGTTAACATCTGAGATGCACATCACTACTGTATCTGTGCAGATTACTGGTGGAGACATATTAACAACTGAGAAATGGTCTGGTGATGAACCTGAACTAAGTACACCTAGAGACCTACCAACATCTGAGATACATACCACCACTGTATCTGTACAGAGTACTGGTGGAGACATTTCAACAATGGATAAATGGTCCGGTGCTAGTTCTGAAATAAGTACACCTAGAGACATATCAACATTTGAGATACATACCACCACTGTATCTGTACAAAGTACTGGTGGAGACATTTCAATAAAGGATCAATGGTCCGGTGATGGGTCTGAACTAAGTACACCTAGAGAAATAACATCTGAGATACATACCACCACTGTATCTGTACAGAGTACTGGTGGAGACATTTCAACAATGGATAAATGGTCCAGTGATGGGTCTGAACTAAGTACACCTAGAGACATATCAACTTCTGAGATACATGCCACCACTGTATCTGTACAGAGTGCTGGTGGAGACATATCAACAACGGAGAAATTGTCCAGTGATGGACCTGAACTAAGTACACCTAGAGACATATCAACTTCTGAGATACATGCCACCACTGTATCTCTACAGAGTACTGGTGGAGACATAACAATGGAGAAATGGTCTGGCTATGGGCCTGAACTAAGTACACCTAGAGACATATCAACATCTGAGATACATACAACCACTGTATCTGTACAGAGTACTGGTGGAGACATTTCAACAACGGAAAAATTGTCCAGTGATGGACCTGAACTAAGTACACCTAGAGACATATCAACTTCTGAGATACATGCCACCACTGTATCTGTACAGAGTGCTGGTGGAGACATATCTACAACGGAGAAATTGTCCAGTGATGGACCAGAACTAAGTACACCTAGAGACATATTAACTTCTGAGATACATGCCACCACTGTATCTCTACAGAGTACTGGTGGAGACATAACAATGGAGAAATGGTCTGGCTATGGGCCTGAACTAAGTACACCTAGAGACATATCAACATCTGAGATACATACAACCACTGTATCTGTACAGAGTACTGGTGGAGACATTTCAACAATGGAAAAATTGTCCAGTGATGGACCTGAACTAAGTACACCTAGAGACATATCAACTTCTGAGATACATGCCACCACTGTATCTGTACAGAGTGCTGGTGGAGACATATCAACAACGGAGAAATTGTCCAGTGATGGACTAGAACTAAGTACACCTAGAGACATATTAACTTCTGAGATACATGCCACCACTGTATCTCTACAGAGTACTGGTGGAGACATAACAATGGAGAAATGGTCTGGCTATGGGCCTGAACTAAGTACACCTAGAGACATATCAACATCTGAGATACATACAACCACTTTATCTGCACAGAGTACTGGTGGAGACATTTCAACAATGGAAAAATTGTCCAGTGATGGACCTGAACTAAGTACACCTAGAGACATATCAACTTCTGAGATACATGCCACCACTGTATCTGTACAGAGTGCTGGTGGAGACATTTCAACAATGGATAAATGGTCCAGTGATAGACCTGAACTAAGTACGCCTAGAGACATAACATCTGAGATACGTATTACCACTCTATCTGTACAGAATACTGGTGGAGACAAATCAACAACAGAGAAATGGTCTGGTTATGGACCTGAACTAAGTACACCGAGAGACATGTCAACATCTGAGATACGTATCACCACTGTATATAAAGAGAGTATTGGTGGAGACATATCAACAGCTGAGATAATCACTAGTAAAGTACCTGGAATAACTACAGCTAGGCAGATATCAACACGTGATCTAGTTCCCAGGACTTCAACTGAACTAATTACAAGTGGTGATAGTTCTACAGGAGATGTTACTGTGTCACCAAAAGTTGCTGTTACTACTAGTATAGAACTTGAAAACACAACTACCATGCATGTGACCAGTATTAGTAGTGGACCTGAAGAAAAATCTTCCTCTTTTATCACCAGTGCCCTTGAGCCAAGTAAAACTACATTAAGAGCCACAACTGTGACAAGTTTCAGTAGTGATCCTGGACTAATTACAACTGGGAAAAGGTCTACACCTGATATTGTCACAAGTACAACATCTGAAATAACTAATTCTAAATCAATCAATTCAAGTTCTAATACTCAATCTGAACTAGGTACAACTGGAGCAAGGTCTACAACTACAATTCAAAGCACTAGCATAGATACATGGACAACTCTAGAATTTGTCAGCCCTACAACCACAAATATCACCAATACATCCAAACCAGTCTCCGTCATTACTACACAAACTACAGCACCTGCAATAGCACAGACTAACAGTACCATTAAGCCAGTAACATCCATATCAACATCATTGCCCAATGTAAACTCTGCAAGCAAAGGATATACAACTATATTAACATCTGTGGGAATTGTGAATGCCACTGTAACATCACAAATACCTATGACATCATCTATTGGACCAATGGTTTCAACAGCTACAAAATACACAAGTATTAATACACCTTTTGGACCTTTAACTTCTACATCCACTTTAGCTAACTCTACAGTGAAAGTCATAACAACAGCATGTGAGTATATACTATTTCTTATGAGGAAATGTCTATATTTTTTCCAAATGATTCATTGCAGTCATGTTAGAAAAACTTCTTAAGACATCATTGTGTTTTGAATAAGAATACTTACATATATTGTATAATAGGGTCAATTGTAATGATAATTGCTTTTCTCACTGCTGTCTCCTTCACATAGCAATTATTTTGTCTTGCGACCTACTATGTACCAATGGCCAATGTTACATACATCCTGAAACTACGACTCTTTTGTGCCGATGCAACAGCGGGTTTATTCCTGATAGTGAACAGAGGATGTGTATCGGTGAGTTATGAATGTATTAGTATTTTGGACCCCTCATTCACTGGGACGTGACCATGAGATGTTATCTACATTAGTACTTATAACTGTTGTGCCCAGCATTGCCAGGCTTTGTTTTTCCTCTGTCTTCTCCCCTATCTATCCATCTCTCTCATCATCTTCCTCCCATCTCTCTCTGTCCTATTTTCTTATTCTATTTTTCTCTCTCCCCCTCCACCCTATCTCCCCCTCTTTCCTTCTCACATGCTCTCTTCCTAATTCTTTTACTCTGTCACTTTCCCTCTTACCTGGTATCTCTCCATTTCCAGTATCTCTCTCTCTCTCTTTCCCCCTTTTCCCATCTCTTTCCCTCCTTTCCCCTGTCTCTCTCTGTCTCTTCCTTAATCTCCCTCTCTCGCACTCTATCCAGTTTTTCTCACTATCTCCCTGTTTCTTTCTCCCTCTTTTTTTTTCTCGCCCCCCTTTTCTCTCTCTTCTCCTTTTTTCCCCTCTCCCCCTTTATTCTCTCCCTCCCCTTTTCTCTCTCTCTCCCTCTTTCCACACCTCCACTAGATTCACTTATGTGTACATTTGTAATAATAATAATAATAATAATAATAATAATACTTTTATCCTCATGTGTTACAGATGTCAATGAATGTGAATTAAATATCTGTCAGCAGCAGTGCTCCAATATGATTGGTGGATATTCATGCTCCTGTTGGGATGGTTATTCTGCAAATCCAAGCAATAATACACAATGCATTAGTAAGACTGACTTTGGCTGTGAGCTAAAGCGCATATCAGATGCTTTCAACTAATATGAACCTTTATACTGAACTATGCTGTGATGTTTACTGTAGTTATTAGAATCATTTCCACATTATGTTAATTTAAGAAACTAAAGTGTAGGGGGTAAATTTACTAAAAATTGAGTCTGATCGAGTTTGTTTTTTTTTAAACTTGATTAGCATAGTCAAAACTCGGGTGATTTTCCCATTTTTAAACTCGCAAATTTACCAAGAAGTGAGTTTAGCTGAAGTGAGTTGGCCAATGGTGAAGCAGATCGATATTTCTCCTACGAGTAGCAAGTTTAGATGAGATTACTCACCTGAGTTTGCAGTGTCTTCTCTCTTCAAAACTCTCCCAAGCAAGCAGCCTGCACATATCAGTGAAATCCCGATGCCTATCATTATCCACCCACCAAAATCCTGATGCCCGGCATACCGAACAAAGGTAAGCCGGGACTCGTGAGCGGACAGCTGTGGCAGGGGGGTTAGGTTTAGGGGCTCCCGGGGGGGACTTAGGGTTAAGCCCCCCCCTGGTAGGGTTAGGGTTAGGCAACCCCCAGAAGGAGGTTGGGCTTAGGTCCCCCCCCCGGGAGGGTTAGGTTTAGGCACCCCTGAGGGGAGGTTAGGGTTAGGCACTAGGGGGGGTTTAGGGTTAGGCACCCCTAAGGGAGGGTTAAGGGGGGGATAGGGGAGGGTTAGATAGGTTACTTACCCCCATCAGGATCTGCTCTCTTCGGCATGCTGGTGTTGGGATTTCAACCACCAGGCTCACGTCCAGCAGTAAATCATACCACACCCTGTGCAATGAATATTTAAGGCTTTAACATGGTCCACTGCTGTTTTAGTTTGCCACCGAATTACCCTAACCATTCAACAGGAATCTTATTCCCAGTTATGCCACCATTTAATAGTGAAAGAATAAAATAAGTTTATCCTCAACAATGTCTTCCTCCACTTAAAAAAGAGATCTTTACATTCTAAGGAGTATATTTATGTCTGATAACTATAATTTCTTATTGCAGCACATGCAATGACAGGGGCTCTAATAGTAGGGATGTGGTTTGTTATGTCTGCAGTTAACATGTTGACATGCATATGGTCAAAATGTTGGCATGCAGCATGCTTAGTACAGTGTCTTTCCATTAAGTACTACTAGCATCATTGAATCATAGTAAATGACCCATTGTGAGTGTTTTGTTTAAAATCACTGGATCCATTGGAGTAAATGGCTAAAATATGTAAAATATGTTGTTCTCACTTTTAGAACTCTGAGCTCATTGTACTCATTCAATGGGGTATATTAACTAAGAATCGTGACTGAAACGAGTTGAAACACTCATAGCATTGCTGAAACATGAGAAACGTTTGACAGCTGAAACACTCATATTTAGCAAGAATTGTGTTTTGCTGAATCATGTTTATCGATGGTGTATGTGTTCATGTTTCTCCCCGTGTTTTCTCTGTCTGACTGCAGCCAAACACACTTGAACATGCAGTCTACACATATCAGTGAGATATGTGCAGGCTACATGTGTGTTTTGTGTTTAAAAAAGTGTAAAAAAATAGAAAACAATGGCGTGGGTTTCCCCCCAAAAGCATAACCAGCCCTGGGTTCTGTAATCCAGTCTTAGTTCTAAAAATATGGGGACAAAATGTGTAGGGGTCCCCTGTATATTATGATCCAGGACTGGCTCTATGAGCCGGTCCTGATTTTAGAAATATGGGGAAAAAATGGCATTGGGTTTCCAGCATTTTTAAAACCAGCACCAGGCTCAAACTAGTCACAGTGTAATGTCACAGCCAGGGCACCCTGGACAAATTATTAACACTCCAAACTAGTCAACCCAGGCTGAGAATCCCTGGGAAGGTGGGGATCCCTCCAATAAATCCCAATAAATAGGTCCCCCCTCTCCTGAGCACCCCAGGCCTTGGCTCTTCTCTGCATCCCTTGTCGGTGGGTGCAGGGGTTATAGAGATAATAAATGTTTACTATTGTATTTTAAAATTGAACTACAGGTGCCAGCATGCCTGCCCTTTGACACTTGTTGAACTATATGTGCCAGCAGGCAGCCAGGACCAGCACCCTCACTGTAAAAAAATATGTAAAAAAACACAGGATGCACATACCATAGAAAGTAAAAGTTTATTACACAGAAACAAACACACACTATACACACCTTGTCCCCAGTGTTCAGGCACACTGGCACCTGTAGACCCACTGTAAAAAACAATAGTACCCATTTATTATTATCACTATTACTCCTGAACCCACCAGCCACGGGTGCAGGGAAGAGGCCCGGGCTTCAACTCAGGCATGGGGTGGGAGAGGGAGGACCCCTTTACTGGAAGGTCCTCATCTCCCCAGGGATCCCTGGCCTAGGCTGACTACTTAAGGGTGTTAATGCCTTGGTCAGGGGACTCATTGAAAGGGTCCCCTGGCTGTGACATTACTCTCCGACTAGTTTGAGCCTGGTGCTAGTTTTAAAAATATGGAGAATATGGGGATTGTACTTTTATAATCAAAACTGGCTCACAGAGCCAAGTGCTGGTTCATAAAGTATGGGGGACCCCTAACACATTTTGTCCCCCGTATTTTAGAACCAGGACCGACTCACAGAGCTCGGGGCTGGTTATGCTTTTGGGGGGAATCCCATGTAATATTTTTTCTTAATTTTAAACTTTTTTTCCATAATTAGAGGCAGAAATATACATGGGTCACACTGATCTATGTATGTTTTTGCTAAACACGCATCTCAGGAGGTAGTCTATTTAAAACTTTTATTTTTATCTGAGTTTGCTTAGATTACACCTGTGATTATAATTACGATTCTTGGTAAATCCTTGTGTTGTATTCCTGTCTATGGAAAGTACCTGCTAGTTTAGACAATGGTGTATTTATTTCTATTTGTGTTTTCACCAGCGTATTACAGAGAGTTTAAAGATTTCCCATCCGAGTTTGCCTTTAGTAAATTGGCAATGAGTAAAAAATGGCTAAACACACCCATGATTGACATCTCGACTAGACATGATTCTTAGTAAATTTACCCCATAGTTTCTGATTCCATTCAATTAGGGTCACATTAAAACAAAGCATAGAATATACAGTATATGGATAGATAGATAGATAGATAGATAGATAGATAGATAGATAGATAGATAGATAGATAGATAGACACATACTGTACTTAACTTTGAATGCTAATTGACTAATTGAGAATTTAACAATTTAAAATAGGTTATTCATATAACAATCCCACACCACACTGCAGACATATGTAAATCCTTTGGGTTCTATTGGTTATTGTGACAATTGTATTCTTTTGCAGAAAATGATTATTGTTGGAGCTCCCCCTGCATAAATGGCACGTGTGTGAATGGTGTATATGGATATAGCTGCGATTGTAACACAGGATGGGAAGGACCTTCATGTAATATAGGTAAAGTTTTTACAGATAGTAGATTATATATGAGGTAGAAATGACTATATTGTCATCAATAAGAACTGTGGGCCTGATTCAGCCACGTACTGCTGATTGCAGATTCCCGACTATCAGGAATCTGCGTGTATGCAGATCCCATTCTGCTAGTCTGCAGATAGGCAGAGGTATTTAAGGGGTGGGGTGGTGGCAGCCTTTGTTCTTGGAAACGGCATGTATGACCAGTTTTCATGGGTGGCCAGCCCAGGATCTGCTTTGATCAACGCAGTGTCCTCGGCTCACAAGCTGGCCAGCCTGAGTAAGCTGAGGCTTACTCAGCTGCCCAGAGGCCCAAAGCCCTCCACCATTGCGACCATTGACCACCGCTGGTCATGATGGTGATCCCAGCCTGCGACCTCCATCACAAGCTGGGATCGCAAATGCAGTAGAGGGTGTCATAAACCTCCTGCTGCATTTGCATAATAGCAAGGATCGCAATTGCAAAGCTGCCTGTGTGCAGCTTTACAATTGTGATCCTTGCTGAATCAGGGCCTGTATCCATTAACTCAGTCAGTTCACAGAGTCTGCTGGAATCATCTATCAGAGGTGACATATATACAGTAGATATTCACAGTCAATATTACTGTATTTCTTCTTTCCTTACTAGATATTGATGAATGTGTCAGGAACAATCCCTGCAGCTCTCAAGGCATATGTGTGAACCACCCCGGCTCATTTGAATGTGTTTGCAAGCCAGGATGGATGGGACCAGTATGTACTAACGGTAAGACAAGATGATCATATTCTCTGGTTGATACTAAGTTGTCTTGATTTATATCTTTGGTTTTGCTCACTACAGTACTTGTATATTTTGGCCATATGATAAATATGTAGTTACAGGTTAAATCTTTAGGATATTAGCCATGGTACTTAATTGTAGTTATGCCAATGTAGCAGTCAACTTAAATTTCCACACATATTATTCATTGGATGAGCACTATCAGTGTAACCTAGTGCAGTTGTAGATATAGGAACAGTGATGTTCTGCACTGGAGATACAGTATCTATGATACATCAGGACAGATTCTAAGTTAAGAGCAAAACAAAATAGAGCAAGTTACTCTGAACCTTGGTAAAATCATGTTGCACTGTAGGTGATTTATAAGGGTTAATTCTGAGTCGAATGCAGCCGCGTCCTTATCTGCATATTTTCCTGGTCGCACCTCTGCGACTTTATGCAAATGCCACTACAAAGTTCTTCCCTGGTGTAGACCCATGTGGCCTAATGTGCAAAGACTGAGACGCCCACTTGCAGTACACTGAAATGTCCTTAGATTATGTTGTCTTTAGACGCACCATCAGTCTCATCATCGAATCTTGGACCTGCCGCTATGGCAAGTGCAGATTCTCTATCTGAATATGGCCTCATATGTGTACGATTCTAAGTCTTTATATGCAAAAAGTATCTGTGACACTCCCATAACATCCCGTAACATGCCCATAAAATGGACAATCTCCCTGTCGCCGCCCGGGAATGCCCAATGCATTTCCACAACATTTCTGAGACTTTGTGTCTCTCATTCCCCTCAATCGTAATTTTGACTCTGCGCACACACTAACTTTCTGCATGTACAATGCGACTTAAACACATATGCAGAAGACAAAAACTTGCTCCACTGCATCCAACAATGCCGCTGCATTGCAACATGGTTTCTTCCATATACAGGTTGAGTCTCCCATATCCAAAATGCTTGAGACCAGAGGTATTTTGGATATAGGAATATTCCGTATTTTGGAATATTTGCATATTGAAATGTCTTAGGAATAGGGCCCAAATCTAAACACAGAATGCATTTATGATTCATATACACCTTATACACACAGCCTGAAGGTAATTTTATACAATACTTTCAATAATTTTGTGCATCAAACAAAGTTTGTGTTCATACATGAAATTCATTTATGTTTCATATACACATTATACACACAACCTATAAGTCATTTTATACTTTATTTTTAATAATTTGTGCCTTAAACAAAGTTTGTGTACATTGAACCATCAAAAATCAAAGATTTCACTATCTCAGTCATGCTAAAAATATTCCATATTTTGGAATATTCCATATTTCGGAATATTTGGATATGGGAGACTCAACCTGTACAAAGTTACTTGCTTTTTCTGCTTTGCTCCCAATCTCAGTATCACCCCATCATGCTAAGAGTTAACAAAATTATGCAGGAACTGAAGTAACCACATGACTTTCATGGCAAAACAGAATGATCAATAGGACCCTATGAGAGCTTTTTATACTAACACAGGGCCTGATTTATAGACAGACAGTAATGTAATACAGCTGCATACTCTCACAGATCACAGTTGCTAAACTATGCTAATGCCTTCCAAGGCTTACCTGAGCATAGGAACGCTCACTGCTGCCTTCTCATATCTGTACAACGACGTGCAACAGCGTAAACATCGGTACATTGACATCGGGCCGTCACGCAGCTTGTAAGTCCAGTCTGACCAGCTGCAAACTTCTCCTGACAAGCAGAGATCTCTCATGCTGCACAGGAGATCACAATGGCTAAATTATACACGCCAACGAAACAGCGTTTAAACGGTCAGCATTTTTATAATTCCCATTACCATCCCCAAAAGCTGACTACCTGTCACTCGCTTTGTGAGTGGGTACTCTGTGAGTGCGTATTTGCAATGCAATCGCTGTGTGTGCGCAGTGTGACATTCATTCATGCGCATTAGCAAACAATCGCTCAATCTGCATAAAAATCGCCATTGCGTCCATCTCTGAAACAGGCCCATGGTCCATGGTTCTTTGCAGAGGTATATTAAGAAATGGGTGGGGGAGGCATGTGCTGTGGGTCTGCCTCACCATGAAGTGGACCCTCCCCCTATACTTGTTTGTGCCTCCCACGCAGTGCCCCATCTTCTTATGTTTGTCGCACGGCACCATTTTTATGGTGATAAATTCAGAAAGATGGCGCATGTGCAGAAGATAGCAAAGACTTTAGCACAGTCCAGAGTTTTGCGAGCTCCTGTGCTGCACCATCTTTCTGAATACATCAGTAGAAAGCATAGGGAGCCGGCACACCGCGTGGGCAACACATTGTTCAGCCGTGGGTCCAGTGTGTGCAGTGCAGGACCCCTCTGGACCCATGAGCCCATTTGTACTGCACACCCTGCACCCATGGTAGATACGGCACTGGTTCTTTGTTTTTTTCAGTTAATTGGTTGTATGATTATCTTAAATGTTATACTTACATAAATGTCATTAGTCAGCAAGGTTACATAAGTCAATCCCATTGCATTATGTCTCCTATTTATGATGTCATTTTGTGGGCAGGCTATATAACATAGCATAATGCCATGAAAGAATACAGTATCTGCCTTGTTCTACCTGCATTGTCCTTCTCAACTGATAATTGTACGATAATGACATGAGATTATTTTGCTCTTTCAACTTTTCTCAGATGTCAATGAGTGTCTGTCCAGTATATGTAGAAACGGAACATGCCAAAACACCTACGGAAGTTATGTATGTCAGTGTAATCCTGGTATCACTGGTGTAAACTGTGATGAAGGCAAGTGACATTCCTTATCTCAATATTGGTAGATGCAGTTTTATTATTAGCATTTATTTGCATGCATAGAGCCTAAAGATTCTCTTGCACCTTACAATTGTAATAGTGTTGGCTATGTCATAAGTAAAAGAAGTCAAGCTACAGGTACCAGCCTATATACAGTTGGACTAAAGGACAGATTTTAAGCATAAAAAAGTATTTTATACTGACCATGCATACGACAAATGTATCCCTGAGCTGTAACTTCTTGTGTCAAAAGAGGCAGAACAAGGTAGGGGAGATCCATGTAAACATATAGTAGACCAAACACAGTAACTGCATTTTCTAGTTATAGGTGGAGACAATATATACTATAGGCAGATACTGCTCCTCTTGGAGCTGTGAAATAATGAAATGCCTATTGCTACTAGCCAGTACAGAGCTGCCTTACTCTGATTGGTCAAATCATGAGAAAGTCACTTTGACTCCCACACTCCAAAAATATACTGGTAGGTTAATTGGCTCCCCACAAAATTGACCGTATGACTATGTGGTAGGGAATATAGATTGTAAGCTCCACTGGGGCAGGGACAGATATGAATGGTAAGATATTCTCTGTAAAGCACTGCAGAATATGTGTGCGCTATATAAATAACTGGTAATAAATAAAATAAATGAGCTACACTGATACAGTATAACCCAAGCTATGAAGTGACTGATGAGTGAAAAGTATGTTGTTTCAAGATGAAATGGTAGAAGTGTATTATTATGAGCTTTAAATGTATCTTTATGATTATATGTTTATTTGGATTTGCTTGTATCATAAGATATGTGCAACTGAATAGAAACTTTTAACAATGTATATTTGATGCCTGTAAATTGGAAGGAAAAAAAACTCTAAACGACCCAGTTAATATACAATAAATTGTATACTCCTAGGAGTCCTAGCTCTTTTTATATGAGCTTTGGCAAAATCAAGAGCTGTCTCACGCTTCTTAGATTATATTAGACTAAGGGCTTGATTCAGAGTTGGGAATAGAGAGAGAGAATGCACTTAACTGTGTACCTGGACAAACCATTTTGCAATGCAAGGGGTGTAAATATAGAAATGTTTTTGCATGTGGGGTAAATACTGGCTGCTTTTGCATGTAGCCCTCAAATACTGCACAGCTTTATTATTACACTGCACTTTAGATGTCCGTTTGGACACACTTCTCCCAAATCTAACTCTCTCTGCACATTTTAAATCTGCCCCACCTGCAGTGCAGCATGGTTTCACCAAGATGATCAGTTGAGAGAGATATCTCTCTCTATTCCCAACTCTGAATCAGGCCCTAAGTCTACTTGCATTGTGCCATTTAAAATGTATCATTGCTCAAAAGAATAAGTAAAAAAACAGTTTATTGTGTAGAAGAGGGGAGTTCTTTGCAAATGCTGAAAAATGTGACGTAAGAGAGCCATGGCTTCCTTCTTTGTGACATCTGGGGGTAAATTTACTAAAGTGAGAATTTTTAGAAGTGAGTGTTAGAAGTGATGTTGCACATAGAAACCAATCAGATCCTACTTAACATTTACCTAGCACCTTCTAGAAGATAATAGCTAGAATCCGATTGGTTGCTATGGGCAACATCACTTTTAAAATGCACTTCTAAAAACTCTCACGTTAGTAAATTTACCCCATGGTGTCAATTTTCCTTCAGGTGAATGTTTTTTTTATTATGGATGGAAAAGATGATTAGTTATGTTAAATGGTATTGAGGAAGTGCAAAATTTTGCTTAAATTATTGGCAGAGCCTGCAGGCCATCGTTAGAATTGGATGATATAGATAGAAGAGTATGCTTGTTTTATACAACAATATGAAAACAAGATTTTCATTTGTGAGACAAGGCACAAAAGGTTCACATCAGTTAATCAGTGACATTTACCACGTGACTGGGTGAAGAATGTGTGCCAGAACTCTCCAAGTTATGACCAGAGCTGCATGTACAGTTGTACTGGAGCTGTTGGAGGGTTTGGGGAGAGAGCATTCTGAATCTATCAAATTGATTCACCCATCCCTAGTACTCACAAGGTCAGCACTGTGCCACTTTGCATTGTTCATTGTAGCGGCATATGCTTTAGCCATGTTCCGATTCTCCTTGGGTTTAAATTGCACATATTTGTTGTAACAAATAAAACTATGGGCCTGATTCAGACCCACTCGCGAGCGGCTATCCGCTCGCAAGTGGGTCGATGTTGTGCACTGCGCATGCGCACGACGGAGGGAGCTCCGTCGTGCGCATGCGCCAGACGCGACGAGCGAAGGACTTTCCTTCGCTCGTTGTGTCTGATCAAAGGGGGCGTGCTGTCGATGTTGATTGACAGCACGCCCCCTTTGGTGGGCGTGCCTCCCTGACGGGGGCATTCCCAAGGGAACGCCTACCGTCAGAAGCTGGCCCACTGACATCACTAGTGATGTCAGTGGGAGTGATTTTGGCTCTGATAGAGCCAAAATCACTCCGGGCCTTGCGGTTGAAAACCTCAACCGCAGGCTCCGGCTCGCATTGGCGATGGTCACGATGGTCAAGACCATCGCGGCCATCAAATTGCACGCTCGTATAGGCTGTGGGTGGTGACCCACAGCTATACGAGCGTCCAGGAGGACGCTCCATAATTATGGAGGGCGGCCCTCATTCAGAGCGTACGCTCTGCTCAGAGCGTACGGCTCTGAATGAGGGCCTATATTTCTATTTAGTATTTAGATATCTACACAACTCATGAATAGAGCCAGATTAAGACATCGTGGGGCCCTAGGCAAGATAGTTGTTTGGGACCCAATGCATTCCTGGAAAAAATGCAAATTAGTGCTGAAGGGAAAGTTAAAAAGTTACATATACACATACACACATACACACATACAAGTCTCAATGCATGAACTGGCTACCCAGCTCACAATAACCGGGGAAGACCTCTAATATCCCTATCCCTATTGATTGATATTGTTCACTGGATTTAATTCAATGCAAATTCTAACTATTATGAGCAGATTTAAAACACCGGAAATCATGATTATGTGGGAGATGTACCAGAGTGTTTCTGTATAATTCATTATCATTTCAGTGTCAAATTACTAAAGAACAATATGTATAAATATTACATGCCACCTCATAGCTATTATTATTATCTTATATCTATTAGGTGTCATAATGTGTACACAGCACAGTATAGGAGAGAAAACAAAAACCACAGACAAGGAGTGACAAGTACAGGCGAAGGGTAGGGCAACTCAGTGTAGCTAGAGTCAGCAGGCAATGGTAAATTACAGGGAAAGGGACAACATCTCTCAAGGATCCTGTACACGTCGTATGGTTGGACAGTGCCAGAATTGTTGATTGGGAGAAGCAGACAAAGGACACTGTAAATGAAGACAAATACATTTATCATATTAAAACACTTTATCCACCATACATATAACAGAATATACAGACAAACCACCATATAACATATAGAGAAACACCATCCATATAATATACAGACACATCATTCATTATAACATACTATACAAATACATATCATCCCTAGTTGCCTACTCATAATTTAAATGAGTGACTAACTGGCCCTCTAGAACCACCAAGCCCTAGGTGACCATTTATCCACCATACATATAACAGAATGTACAGACAAACCACCATATAACATATAGAGAAACACCATCCATATAATATACAGACACATCATTCATTATAACATACTATACAAATACATATCATCCCTAGTTGCCTACTCATAATTTAAATGAGTGACTAACTGGCCCTCTAGAACCACCAAGCCCTAGGTGACCATTGACACTGCCTAATGGATAATTCGGCACTGGTACAGAGTGTTTACTGCATCTGTCACTAAGATGCATTTTGCTATATGTATGTAGAGACTCATTTATAAGTGTAAAAAAACAAAAAATAATCAAAAAATGCTAAATTGTAACAATTGAAATAAAGGAAGCGGAGATACCTCTTTATTTTCATTAGTTAATTGAGATTTGAACTACCAATATTTCAAGAGGAAGAAAAAGGAAAAATGTCCATTAAGTGGATAAGATTGATTACCAAATATAAAGTGATTTATTTACTTTTCCAAAGTCAGTCAGTCAGTCAAATTACTGCAAAGATGTTGTACAGTACATAGCATTAATTAAAATTGACTATGACATGTAGAATGAGAGAACACACCCGTGTAGTGCTGTGCACTGTTGTAGCAATAATAGTAACTGAAACAATGTTGACCATTATCTGGCATCTGATCATTTTAAAACAGCAGCGCTGGCAGTGAAATCTAGTTGTAGACTCCCCTTAATAAATGATTTTTACTACTTATAAAAGGAAATACTGTGTAATAAAATGAAAGCTAAATAATGAATACAAGTGACACTGGTACAAACATATTTTATTTCTTACAATTGTTTTATATACAGATATTGATGAGTGTCTGAGCAATCCCTGCAGGAATGGCGCCACTTGCAATAATTTAGCCAATGACTTTTCCTGCTCCTGTGTTCCTGGTTTCACCGGCAGATTCTGTGAAATAAGTGAGTGACTACATTAAAATATTTGTTCGTAATTATACAAGTGTATTACTGCTTTATATACTCATCACTATTCCCTATTCTCAATATATTATATTCTCATTATTATTATTACAGATATTAATGACTGCACTGCAACTACATGTAGCAATGGTGGTGTCTGTGTTGATCTAGTAAATGATTTCCTCTGCATATGTCCTCTTAACTGGCAAGGGAAGGATTGCAGCAAAGGTAACACTTAAGCAACGTATTTATTATTATTATTGTTATTATTATTATTATTATTATTATTATTTTTATTATTATTATTATTATTATTAGTAGTAGTAGTAGTAGTAGTAGTAGTAGTAGTAGTAGTGGTGGTAGTAGTAGTATGATTTTGAGATTATTATTATTAGTAGTATTATTATTATTATTATTAGTAGTAGTAGTAGTAGTAGTAGTAGTAGTAGTAGTAGTAGTAGTAGTAGTGGTAGTGATGGTAGTAGTATGATTTTCAGATTATTATTAGTAGCAGTATTATTATTATTATTATTATTATTATTATTATTATTATTATTAGTAGTAGTAGTAGTAGTAGTAGTAGTAGTAGTGGTGGTAGTGGTGGTAGTAGTAGTATGATTTTGAGATTATTATTATTATTATTATTATTATTAGTAGTAGTAGTAGTAGTAGTAGTAGTAGTAGTAGTAGTAGTGGTAGTGGTGGTAGTAGTAGTATGATTTTCAGATTATTATTAGTAGCAGTATTATTATTATTAGTAGTAGTAGTAGTAGTAGTAGTAGTAGTAGTAGTAGTAGTGATAGTGGTGGTAGTAGTAGTATGATTTTCAGATTATTATTATTAGTATTGTTATTATTAGTATTATTATTATTATTAGTAGTAGTAGTAGTAGTAGTAGTAGTAGTAGTAGTGGTAGTGGTGGTAGTAGTAGTATGATTTTCAGATTATTATTAGTAGCAGTATTATTATTATTAGTAGTAGTAGTAGTAGTAGTAGTAGTAGTAGTAGTGGTAGTGGTGGTAGTAGTAGTATGATTTTCAGATTATTATTAGTAGTATTATTATTATTATTATTATTATTATTAGTAGTAGTAGTAGTAGTAGTAGTAGTAGTAGTGGTAGTGGTGGTAGTAGTAGTATGATTTTCAGATTATTATTATTAGTATTATTATTATTATTATTATTATTATTATTATTATTATTATTATTATTATTATTAGTAGTAGTAGTAGTGGTAGTGGTGGTAGTAGTAGTATGATTTTCAGATTATTATTAGTAGTAGTAGTAGTATTATTAGTAGTAGTAATAATAGTATTATTATTATTATTAGTAGTAGTAGTAGTAGTAGTAGTAGTAGTAGTAGTAGTAGTAGTAGTAGTAGTAGTAGTAGTACTATTATTATTTTTCTGCTGTCAGTTATTGACTTCAGCAACTTAAATGATAGTATTGTATTAAATATTTTTATCTTTCAGATGTAAACGAATGTACGAATGGACTCAGTCAATGCAGCTTTAATGCATTCTGTACAAACATACCAGGATCATATTACTGCACTTGCAATTCTGGATACATTGGGAATGGATTTACCTGCAAAGGTATTGAGAATAATCTTGCAATAACCTGTTCCATAAGAGTCAATAATAAATTATTGATAATGGTCATTACTGCTAGGTCAGAATATTTCTAATTGCATTATTTCTAGGTCATACTATTGGTTATTGCATTATTGCTGTGGCCATCCATTAGTTAAAGCCAGGATATCAGTTTTTGCAGCCATCAAGGGCACCAAAACCACTGAGTAGACCATGAAGACCAGTATGGATATGTAATAAAAATTGTTATTACTTAATAAACCAGTACATCCATTCCTGATAGCCTATCTATGAGGCTGGAAATGGTATTGAAATACCGACGTCTCTTTAACCGTCGGTACAAATTCTGACCACGGAAGCCCGACAGGGGGTGCTCCTAATGAGGGAAGGTAAGTACTCTAACCCTCCCCTCTCTCCACCCAAACCCTAACCTTCCCTTGGTGGTGCCTAACCCTAAAACTCCCGGGATGTTGCCTAAACCTAAGTCCCACCAGGGAACATAAAACCTAACCGCCCCTTCCTGCACCCTAAACCGAACCCTCTCAGGAGTGGTACCTAAACCTAACCTCCCCTCAGTGGCACCTACCGCATCCCTTCCCCTAGCTTAACCCTAACCCTCCCCGGGGGTACCTAACCCTAAGCTCCTCCCGGGGGTGCCTAAACCTAACCATCCCCCCCATGGCTAACAGCTAAAATGGCCCGGACTTACCTCATTTGGGATGGCATCTGTGTAGATTACGGCGTCGGGATTAAAATAGGCATCAGTATTTCAACACCTATCTTAAGTCCCATGTCAGGCTTCTACCATCAGGATTTAGACAGTCAGTATCCCGTCCACTGGTTTGCTAACTATATCTCATGAAGCAGCATAGAGTCTTTACTGCACCAGTTTCTAAACAAGAATGCAAAAACAATATTTTATTTTGAGAGATAAGATACATAAGGTTCATATATTGTAAGAATGTACAGCAAAATGTGGTGCATGATGAGAAGATCTCAGTTATAACTTATATGAGAACATTAGACATGTAAT
The DNA here is from genome assembly GCA_031769625.1 of Taudactylus pleione. Taxonomy (NCBI): domain Eukaryota; kingdom Metazoa; phylum Chordata; class Amphibia; order Anura; family Myobatrachidae; genus Taudactylus; species Taudactylus pleione. The sequence goes on from JAUIMM010000010.1 coordinate 4,843,988, forward strand.
ATCACAAGAGCCAACTTGTCCTGTCCATTGTAATAATGTAACCCCCAACCATATTCTGAGTACATTCTAGAAAATGCAGTCTGTTTGGAAACTCCCTCTGCAGTGACTGTGTGTAAAGGGTGTGACAGACAGTAGAGGCTCCAGACGGACTGCAGCACAGTCCAAAATTCAAATAGGGGAGCCACACCAACAGCCACCCCAAACGCTGCCAATCTTCACCGGCCGAGACTCACCAGCAGTTGGTGTGGCTCCCCATTTTGTAGTTTTGACACACACTTAGCATGCAGTCACTGTGAAGGGACTTTCCAAACTCCCTGTAGATTGCACACTTTTTCATGGAAGTGCACAAAACATATACCTTCAAAAACACAATAACACTCAAAGGGCAATATTAACGAGGTGGCAGCTTTTGTAAGCCGCAGCTTCTTGGTGGGTTGGAGCTGAAAACTTGAAGTGGCATTAACATTCAGTGTAAAGCATAGAGGGCTTTACACTGAATATGAGTGCCTCTTTAAATTTCATAAATATAGCCCTTTGAGTGTAACTGTGTTTAAAGGCATAGCCCAACGTGTATTTCTGTTGGTAAACACAATAGTTAGTTCCTAAATGTATTAGTTTAAGAAGTCAAATTTGAGCATCCTTTGTGCGGGTTGAACCAAAGAGTCTCATGAGGGGATGTAGTTATAATACCGACAGTCGGTATAGCGGCACTAGTGGGGTTATAGGGAGGATTAGGGTTAGGCACTAGGGGGAGGGTTGGGGTTAGGCACTAGGGGGAGGGTTGGGGTTAGGTACTAGGGGAGGTTAGATTTAAGCACTAGGGGTGAGGGTAAGGTTTAGGCAGTGGGGAGGGAGGGTTAGGGGTATGGTTAGGATACTTACCAACAGCTGTTGGCATCCTAACCCTGTCGGGATGCCGGCATCGGTATCCTGACCAGCGGGATCCTGAGCGCCGGCATCCCATACCCAACCCCTCATGAATCAGTAATGTCTCCAGTTCTTAATTAATAGGCTCACATTTAGTTGAACCATAAAGATGAATGTCTCCAAACTCCAATAGCAGGGGTACTAAAACAGGAAAAACACAGCATGTTTGTAGTTTATGTCGTTTATGAACATACATTTTAGAGAAGATACATTTGCAGATATGAGTCTTACAGAAATGCAAGAAAGACGTTGGGTTAATTTTGTTTTTAAAATTAATGGGAGAAAAGAATCCAGACTGAAAAATGCTAGTAAATGTCCTGTGCTGTATGACATACTACAGGTTGAGTCTCCCATATCCAAATATTCCGAAATACGGAATATTTTTAGCATGACTGAGAAAGTGAAACCTTTGCTTTCTAATGGTTCATTGTACACAAACTTTGTTTAAAGCACAAAATTATTAAAATACAGTATTAAATAACCTTCAGGATCTGTGTATAAGGTGTATATGAAACATTAATGAATTTCATGTATGTACACAATTTTTTTTTATGCACAAAATTATTAAAAATATTGTATAAAATGACTTGCAGGCTGTTTGTATAAGGTGTATATAACACATAAATGCATTTTGTGTTTAGATTTGGGTCCCATTCTCAAGATATCTCATTATGTTTATGCAAATATTCCAAAATACAGAATATTCCGATATCCAAAATACCCCTGGTCCCAAGCATTTTGGATATGGGAGACTCAACCTGTATCACCCTCTAATTAGGGAAAGTGTACTCACATCATATCTATCAACATAATGTATAAGTTTATAACCTACGTTGTATAATATAGCATAACATAGCTTGTTACATATTTGAATAAAGTATTTATTTACAAATTAATGCAAAAAGTGAAGATGACATATGTAATACTTGCAAGTATTCATAAGTATTACAACGAGTAACTGTGTTATAATGACTTTATTACAGAGGACAGACTGTTTGAATATAAAAGTGGACGCAGAGCAACACAACGCTACAGGGATTTTATCTCTCCCATGATTAATGTCCCAACAGGCTTTCCTTTTGGTTCTTCATTTTACAACACATTATACGTAAGTTATACAGTACAACTAAATATCATGTTATGCATCACTAACATATTCCATTGCATGTTTGGTTAACTGGTTGAGCATAGGCAAAGTACTTCTCAAAAGAAGAGCTACAAATGGAAAAATTTGAAAATACTGTTTAAAACCTTAAAACAATAGTAGCTGCAATTCTAAAATAGAGAAAAAAGTAAATGCCGCTCAACAGGAAACTTTTTGTCCTTAGCATTTCTTAGTGTTCTCAGCAATGTTTGTAATATATTTATAATTGATTATTATTTGTGAAAAAACAACATGTAATAGCCAAAAAACAACAACAAAAGGAAAAACTCAAATTGTTGGCGACTTAAGTTATATCCTCATTTTCTGCACTCAACAACCAGCTCTACCAGTTCGCACTTCTTTTCATATGGAAAAGGGAAAGAAGATTTTGTAATCCTTTTAGTATATTATGTTTTGTTATAATTGCATTTTTGTTTAAGTATGTATTTTTAGTGAGATAAATGGGTTAAATCTGATTATCATCCTCATCATTATTGTGACCTTTCAAAATAGAATGTTCAGAGCACGAAGCAGAACATTACCAATCATGAGCACCAGCATTTTATTTGTACACATTTAGGACCTCATTCAGACCCGCTCGCAAGCGCTGAGCGCTCACAAGCGGCCGCACTGCGTGTGCGCAAGTCCCGGAGCGAGAGAGAAATTCTCTTGCTCCGGGGCTTGCTACCAAAGGGGCGGCTGTCGATGTTGACAGCTCGCCCCGTTTAGTAGGCGGGGAGGGGGGGTGGTTTCACAAGCGCAGGCATTCCTTAAGGAACGCATGCCGTTTTGTGGGCGGCCGCACTGACATCAGCAGTGATGTCGGTGGGGAGCTACCTGCTCGATCAGAGCAGGAAGCTCCCTGGGGCTTGCGGTTGCCGAGACCCAACTTCAAGGGTCTCGTCGCAAGCCCCGATGGTCGCGATGTGTCATCATCATCATATTCTCAGTACTGGGCAGCAACAATCATCAAAGAGGAGTACCAAAGAAACAATACAGCACATATATTAAAATTACTCTAAATTATTACAAAATAAAAGTAAATATCAAATACAGTATATCTTACTGCACTGTGTATGATATTTGGGGGTGGGGGGGGCAAGTCAATATTGTAAAACCTAGCGATGCCCCTGACAGAAATTATTTATTCTAAATATAAGCTTCAAAAGTTTGCATTACATTTATTTTACTGTCTAATTATTTTGTGTTTCCTTTCTACAGTTCACAGATAATGGAGTTATTATTTTTCGACGTAATAACTATGATCCTATTTACACAATGAGTTACCCTCTTAGCACTTTCTACAACTATGACTACTATACTCCTCCCATGATTGCAGTTTTCTGGGCCGATGCTGATTTCTCCCGTATGGGGGAGCTCTACTACCAGGTGAGAGATCTCATTATATAATTAGTCTCCAATTGTGATACCCCGCCATGAGGTGTAGGGTGGTGTAGTGAGATACATAAACATTTACAGGTAAGTTATTCACACAAAACAATGTTATAATTTAATGTACTGGAACTCAACAGGGTTAGCGGATTCCTCCGATCACCTCTCATTGGATTTACAGTACCAAACTTCAAGTACACCAACTCAGTTCACAATGCAAGATAATTATCTGAATAGTACACCTTTAAGGCACACATTCACTAGACGACAGGCAAAAGACTGCACGATTACGACATTGTAATTGTGCAGTCGTTTGTCAGTCTGTGATGTGCCTACACTGAACGAGCAGACGTTCAGTGAAGGCACATCAATCATCTGCAAACATGCTGAACATGATGCTATCGTCAGGTTGTACAACATATTTGTACGATGATAGATGTCTAAACGACAAACGATGTTCAAACAATTATCGAATGATTATCGAATGATCGAATGATAAATTATATCAGTATTGTTCAATTGCTTAATTTAATCGTCTAGTGGATGTGTGCCTTAACACTATGAGCATTTAGATAACTTCAGAAGCAAATTTATAAGACAGCTTAGCAAAACATATTAGATACTGTAACTTCACTACTATATATATTTACATTTTCCCCTGGCCTAAACTATGAGTTCTGGGGTCAAATCAGTTCACCTTAATATTGCTGGCCAGCTAAGTCTGTAGAGATGGTGCACTTACAACAATTTAATAATTCCCCCTGTGAAATCTGTACACGTGAACTTGGTTTTTCCTTTCCTACAGCAGTGCTAGAGTGGAGGCACAAATCAGCTTTGTGAGCTGCAGCAATGACACATGCTGGTATCTTTCCTAAGTTCAGCTTTGGGAACTGGCCTGCTCCAACCCTCTTAGTCTGCTTGGTAGCTGGTGAGGTAAATACTTGGCAGTGTAGAGTTGCCTTTTATCACATGTAACAGTCTGTGGTGGTGTGTAATGATCAGCTGTCATCAGGGCTGCCATTAGAAATTATGGGGCCCGGGACTGACAAAGTAGGTAAGCCCCCACCCCGGGAAGGGGAGGGGGGTATGGTAGAGGTGGGCGGAGCTACACCGGGGGTGGTACACCAATTTGTTTGAAAAGCTGTAAAGCAATGTTGAGTCCGCTGATTGGCTGCGTTCACTCCTGATTGGCTCCCGTTCTGAGAGCTCTGGCTAGCTCGCGGCTGTGCACCATACATGCCGCCGGCGATGTATAGCAATTGTACCTGGGTTCTGGTGCAACACCACTGTATCCGGGCCCCCCTTTCTTTCAGCTCACTCCGTGCCTGGGACTCAAGGCCCGGCAGTCCCCCCCTGATGGCGGCCCTGGCTGTCATTATAGGGGAATGCAGTGAGGGAGGGTTATGGTGTAGCCAGATCCTGCTCACTTCAGCTCACTGAAGGGTTATATCATCCTCACTGGGAAGGCTGCAGTTACTGTACTAGGAAGGGCTGAGGGCTACTGGTTTTATAACTATCCTGTGCCCTGCAGATAGTCTAGCAGAGGTCTTTATAAGAAAGCAGCTGCAGTGGTCTTTAGGTGACCAATAAATGCAGGGTTATTACAGACCTATCCGGACATCCTCACTGGATCTCTGTCACTGGAAGCCTGTCAGTTGTCGCACCAGGGAACCAGAGACACCATCCTCTCATAAAAGGCTTCCTCAGTACTTCTCCTCATACAGCGCCTCATACAGTGCCTCACACAGAGCCTCACACAATGCAGGTCCGCTCCCTGACTGCTCCCTCAGGGATCCCTGTAACTGCCCTAACTGTCCACAGCCACCTGCTACTGGTACCAGGCAGTTCTATGTCATGTGACCTGCTGCAGGCTCCCCACTTATTTATTCACTCTTCTCTTTCCCTGTTACCACTGGGTTACCCTTGTGGGGTCCAGAGCCCCAACATAGTAAATAAAGAACAATAGAAATACTAACCTAGTACAACAGCCATTGTACCTTACTTATATACAGTTCTGATATATTTTTTAACATCTATACAAGGGCACACTACTATAAGTGGTACTCCCAGTATCTGAGGTACCACACACTGTATTGTATGTGAGTAAATCTGTAACAAATTATTAATAAAAAAAAAGTTGTGCATTTACATGATTATCTGATTATAAGGCAAAACTTTTTTTTAATACACTTGTTTCTTACACCAAGCTCAGTAGGTGTTGCTACCATCCTATTAATTACAAATATGAAGTTATCGCATTTAGCAAAGAAACAAATTGTGCTCTTAATACTGTGTAGATTTTGAACTGTACTATAAGGTTATTTATTTATTTATTGTTAAAGGAAAGATTTGGAGAAGCCCACTCTCTTCTGTAGGTCGCACAGTAATATATTGTAGAACTGGAGAAGAGGTGTCTCCAAAGCTTGTCACAAGTAAACTTCTATTAGTGTAAATATAAAAAGAGATGTATCAATCCTGGGAGATAGATATAGTGGAGAGAGATACGTAAATAGGAAGATTTACCAAAGCTTGGAGAGAGATAAAGAGAGATAAATCAGCTCGTAACTGTCATGTTACAGACTAGACTGTGCTAGAAAAATTACAGTTAGGAGCTGATTGGTTGCTCTCTCCACTTTCTGTCTCTCCGAGGCTTGAAACATCTCCCACTGAGTATTATAGCACTCAGCTTTGTTCATTGCTACAATTACAGGACTATGCTATAACTACATCAATTGTTTTGATAAAGCATGGGGACTTTCTATAAGCCTCTTTTGCCTGTTTGAAACTTTTATTATAAATGATCAAACTATAGATGTGTGACTAGCTCATACTTGCGTACCCTCCTGATTCGTCTGGGAGCCCCCGGAAAGGCAGGCAAGCCTCCCCGGCTGAATCGTGTCATCGTGACCTCGCCCCCTGCTTCACATTGCCGTTAATATCGGCATTGTGAAGAGGGGGCGGGGCCATGGTGACGCGATCGCACTGTCACTCCCCATGCTCCGCTCCCTTTTGCCACAACATGCCCCCCCTGCCGTGGAAGCCCGACAGCTCCCTCCCGGAAGGAGGGAGCTAAATGTCAGTAAGTATGGACTAACCCCTGTAGTATAGTTACACTGATGCTAAAGTTTTAAAAAGGTTAAGATAGCAAAGTGCTGAGGTGCTGCATTGAAGTTGAGAAATGTCGCCTCACATGAGAATTTCACTTTTAGCCGTGATATCCTTGTTTGTAAATCTCAGCTCGCTAAGCAATAGTCCTCATTGCAGCCAGTGAAAATGAGCTTCTTAACAAATCTTTCTTTTTTCAGACTTATGATTTCCAGGCATTACCCAATCAGAATACAGACTTCAAAATCAAACTTGAATCTGAAATAAATAAATATATATCATCTCCAAATTTCAAAGCCCTTTGGGCCATAAAGATAACATGGGAACAGGTTCTTCCATATCCTGCCTATTTCTACAGCTCCACAGAGGTAAGGTCACAGACTGGGCATCTATGTGCTCACCTGTATAAGGCAGTCACAGGAGTTTTGGTGAGATCTATTAAATAGCTAATTGTCATACTACTTACTGTAAGTTACTACAGGTTCATTTATTAAGAAGCATTATAAAATCATTGTCCTGTACTCGCAGCCAGTTTCCTGGTCAGCATTCATTGTGTTTATGTTTTTTTGGATCTATTACTGTTAATATTTAATATTCAAATAATTTGTATGACCACTTTTTACATTAATACATATAAATTGGAATAACATATACCTTATTTTGGATTTTTAACTTTAATTAATTACACACATTGGCTTGAATATAGGGCCCATTTTCATGGCTCTATCTAACATGTATCTTGCAGACGAGCACCTACCAAGCTGTACTAGTCACAGACGGCATCTACTCTTTCTGTCTGATGCGATTTGCAGATGGAGGAATGAACTGGAGATATTATTCACTCCCTACATATTACATGCCCAAAATGGGCTACTTCAGGTATATTCTCTGTATATTACAGCTATTGTATAGCAGGAAAAATGCAGTGCAGCTGTTATTTATAATGTCAAACTTGTGGTCACTCTTATGTCATTACATACATCATATGTATTTGTAGATCTATAGTTTTAAAGATCACCGCTCATAGACAAATTGTTAATCAGTGCATGATATAGTTTTTAAATTACAGATGTGTATTATTTTAATTAAATTTATAAATAAACAAAGCATATATTAACAGAAAATAATTAAGAACCAATGTACATATAATTGAAAAGTAAATATAACTGTTACAACATAGAAAATCTACAGTATAAAAAAGTTATAAACATGTTGCTGGATAATGACTGAGTGGTAACATATAGCTGTGTAAGAAGGGGAACCTCAGACTTTGGGCCTGATTCTGGCCAGTGTGAGTAAGCTGTCAGCCTGCGATGCCAGGAAATCTGCGTCCATCAACACAGACTCTGACGTCGGCACTCCTGGAAAATGGAGACGACAGGAATGCTGGCTGGACACGCCTTCGCTCCGCCCCCCAAACACCACAGCATGTCAATCATTCTGCGGCTTGGAGGATCAGAGAGCGAGATCGCAGGACCTGTTCTGCACATATCTTCTGCACACACAGACAGATGCACCATGCAATATGTCATTTGTCGACTGATCGAACGACATATCATATAGTGTGTACCTAGCATTACATTGAAAGCTAATCAGAGCCACCTTCACCTTCTGTTTCATGTAATTGTATGTACACTCATTTGTTCATGGAATGATCCCAATAATGTACTGTGCTGAGTAATATATCAGTGCTTTGCAAATAAAATAATAATAATAATAATAATAATAATAATATTGCCAACTTTTGAGTCACAAAGAGCTTAAGCAGTGGGGCTCAACATCCTTTTAGCTGTGACCCCAACTATGCGTTTCAATTACTGGCTCATCCACGATATACCATTTTGGAACAGAACATCGTGGCCATCACCATCACACTTGCTTCCTCACTACCCATAGAGGTGCACACTGAAATTAAAATTGTTAAGCTACTCTAATAGGCAGAAATGTGCACAGATGAACAAAGCACTGATGTTCGGTGGCACATTGCCTTTAAATGAATCGCTCCCAAAGTGTCAAATAGTGTGCCAGTATTTTCAGATCCCAAATATCATTGTATCATTGTTCAGGGACCCCCTGAGTTTGAGACCCTAAAAAAAGATTCTATCTCCTCACATGGGATCCAAACCAATAGGCTATGCACCTCTGTCATAGGGGTCAATCCTATTAAGTGCAAAGGGAGTGAGTTGCCGTTGCAATGGCATTAAAACGATGGCAACGGATCGGACCCTAGCACCCTTCACGGCCTGATCTGAGCCTGAATTTGCTATAATTTGCTCGGAGCCCTATGGGGCTGCGAGCACACTGCCGTGATGACCCGCACCGGCAAGATCATCGCAGCTAATATGATTGACCCCATAGAGTCATATTTCTTGGTAATATATGTTATTATTATAATTATTATTATTAGATTGATATGCATGTACAGTAAATTCAGATATGTGGGGTCTCCTGTGACTGTGAGACACTTGTTTGTCTTCCAAATCTACAGCTATTGTGTTTCAATTTTAGTGGTGAGCCTTCATACTACAGCCCTGCTCCTAAATTCCCAGCATTTAATGACCCACAAACTGATAATTATGGTAATATCCAGAAGAGATACACTCCAGATCAGTACCCAGGATACAATACAAGTAAGTAATGAATTTTCAAAAAACTGTTTCATTATCCTTCAAGAGTTAATTTGTCTAATTGTCTCAATTACATTTTTGGTGACAAAAGTCAAAAATATTGCAATGTATATGCTCTATGAAGACAAAGAGCCCCCTCTCCCCATCTGATGCCTCTAGACACAGGTCTACAGAGCTAATGTCAAAATTGTTAAATCATATTATAGAAATTACAAGTAAACCAATTTTTGGAATAGCTAGCTATAGTACAGTTAAAGTTCATTTTAACTCAGTTATCTTTTGTAAGTGTTTACAAAATAGTGTCATATAGAACAATTAAGGACCATCCAAGAATGTAAAATTATTGTGTTTTACAGACAGGTTAAGATTATTGTTTTATAATAATTATTTTTTGATATGCAAAATAAACAGGAATGGAGGAATAAAAACAGCCAAACCAACACAGCAAACATACAGAAAAAAATTGCAGATTTTCTGTGTGTGTGATTGTGTGTATATTTACACACATACACACATAAAAAATATGTCTGCCTATGCTTTTATGTTTCAGTACTTGTAACAAATCCTTATTTGTAGAGCAAAGATAGTAAGGGTATGATGTACTAAGAATCGCATGTGCAATGCCGTCCATCCCGTTTCTTATCAAGTAGATACTACGGTTGATTGCCGTGATATGTACTGTACCTAGAAATGCCAATAAAATCTCAATGGACAGCTCTCCCGATAAGAGCTGTCCTTTCTCCTTTGCGATACCCTCGGATAGAGGGACTTCCGGTTTTAATACCCAGATTTGATGCTAAGTATTCCTGTGTCATATTTTATATTTGTATTTGTGTTTGTAACTATAAAATATATTCATATATTTTTTTTCTACAGATAAAAATGGCTATTGGGCATATCGCCTGGAATATAATACAGCCAACATGATAACTTATCAGCAGCAATGTCTGAACTGGTATTATAATGAGATTTATTCATACCCATACTGGATATTTTATACACGCCCATGTCCATGCTCATACTGGCAGGCAGTAGCTGATCCTTCTTACACACAGGCAAGTCGCCTACAGCAGTACGGCTTTCAACAGAAAAACACAGGTCAGTCCCAATGAATGTGTATGTGTTATCTCCATATATAGGAATATAAAAACTGAGCTCTGCCTGTTTGGACTGAGATGATTAACAAGATTAGAACATCTGGTGTGGTAACTAACCCAGTGGACCAAATGTAATGGACAGGACTCACAAAGGCCAATTAATATTACATACTGTACATTAAAAAAATAAAAAAACATATACAGTTTTCAAGTCAACTTGCAACTTATAAATGACTCAAAATCTTAATTCACCACTTTATTGAACATAACATAAAATTTAGGTTTATTTATTCATGTTTCATTATAGTGAAAATGTTAAATTAACCTTATTTCTTATTTCTTCTTTCCTGCACAACAAACAACTATAGTGAAATACTCTGTCACGAGTTGTGTCTGCCAGCCAATAATAAGCAGCCAGCATGAGAAACTGCATTACATTGGTTTGTGGGAAAAGAGAATTTAAGGGACTCCTTGATATTTTTATTTGTTGTTTGTTTTTTTTTGATATTTATATTTTTTGCCAGGGTCAAGAAAAATTATAGGATTAACTGTGCAACTGGGACTACGGTGTATGTTAAAGCTATTTAACAAACTGCAAAATGCTAATATTTTTACAATTTGAGATAAAACATAACGGGCAAAATTTACTAAGCGGCGGTTTGATGGCGGTTTCTATTCCATTCTAAACCCTGGCGGTTTGATGGCGGTTTCTATCCTATTCTAAACCCCGGGGGTTTGGTGGCAGTTTCCATTCTATTCTAAACCCCGGGGGTTTGGTTTTGCAGCAGTTTCTAAATGACAGCCCTGTTCTATTCTATTCTAAAGAGGGCAGGGCGCCGCACCACGCTAAAACAGCCTAGCGGGAACGCTATATATATAAATATATATATATACAGTGAGGTGTATAAATATTGGGACATTGACAGAATTTTCATATTTTGGCCTCTATTCACCACCACAATGGCTTTGAAAGGAAACAAACAAGATGTGCTTTAACTGCAGACTTTCAAATTTAATTTGAGGGTAATTACATCCAAATCAGGTGAACGGTGTAGGAATTACAACTCAACTCAACTCAAAAGCTATTTCTTGGACAGGTGTGGGCTATTCCCTCGTTATTTAATTATCAATTAAGCAGGTAAAAGGTCTGGAGTTGATTCTAGGTGTGACATTTGCATTTGGAATCAGTTGCTGTCGACTCCAAAGAACTGTCACTATCAGTGAAGCAAGCCATCATTAGGCTGAAAAATCAAAACAAACCCATCAGAGAGATAGCAAAAACAACATTAGGTGTGGCCAAATCAACTGTTTGGAACATTCTTAAAAAGAAAGAATGCACCGGAGAGCTCAGCAACACCAAAAGACCCGGAAGACCACGGGAAACAAATGTGGTGGATGACAGAAGAATTATTTCCCTGGTGAAGAAAAACCCCTTCACAACAGATGGCCAAATCAAGAACACTCTCCAGGAGGTAGGTGTATATGTGTCAAAGTCAACAATCAAGAGAAGACTTCACAAGAGTGAATATAGAGGGTTCACCACAAGATGTGATGGGTGATTTCAATATCCCCATTGACAGTCCCCATTGACAGTCCACAATCTCCTCATGCCTCCAAACTACTCTCTCTAACCTCTCTTGGCCTCTCCCAATGGACTGACTCCTCTACTCATAAGGAGGGCCACTGCCTTGATCTTGTATTTACCAGACTATGCTCAGTTTCTGATTTCACTAGTGCTCCTTTCCCTCTCTCAGATCACAATCTTATCACCTGCACACTTTCCTCCATTACATCAACCTCAATGTCAGTGAAATCAACCAAACCTCCTAAAACCCGCAGAAATATTAATGTGATTAACTTTCAACAACTATCTACCTCTCTACAACAACGACTCTCACCAATTTCTGCACTCACTTCTCCTGAGACTGCTGCATCACACCTAAACCAGATTCTAGTAAAAGCCCTCGATGAAGTAGCTCCAGCTACCCATCACACTCCGCGTAGACTTAGACATCAACCATGGCATTCTAACTTAACAAGGCATCTACAAAAACTCTCACGTAAAGTAGAACGTCAGTGGCGAAAGTCTCGCACTCCAAGTGACTTCCTCACATATAAGTCTATCTACAACTCTTATCGTACTGCTCTGGACACTGCCAAGCAAATATATTTCCAATCTCTTATCTCTGCTCAAGCCTCTAACCCCAAGTGACTTTTTAATACATTTAAACTGCTTCTTACCCCTCCCTCACCCAAGCCACCTGCTACTATCTGTGCACAAGATCTTGCTTCCTATTTCAAGGACAAGATATTCTCTTCCTCAGCTAGTGACCTACTCAATTCCCTACCTGAACTCTCTGGCACATTCTCTTCATTTGACCCCACAAATGAAGATGACATATCTACACTCTTCTCATCCTCCTACTCTAGATCCTATACCCTCACAAATTAGTAAAGCTCTGTCTCCTGTGCTCATCCCAACCCTAACTAAAATCTGTAATCTCTCTCTTTCTACTGGCATCTTTCCATCACTGTTCAAGCATGAAGTGATTACTCCCATTCTGAAAAAACAAAATTCTGACCCTAACACTCTCTCTAATTACCATCCTATCTCCCAGCTCCCATGCCCCTTCAAGCTACTGGAGAGACTTGTCTACACCCGCCTCACACACTTTCTTAACACCCACAACTTATTGGACCCACTTCAGTCTGGCTTCCGTTTCCAGAACTCCACAGAGACAGCACTGACTAAGGTAGTAAATGATTTGGTCACTGCAAAGGCTAAAGGCCATTACTCACTTCTAATTCTTCTAGATCTCTCTGCTGCTTTTGACACTGTTGACCACTCTCTTCTCGTACAAACATTACAATCCCTAGGTCTTAAGGACACAGCTCTTTCTTGGTTCTCTTCCTACCTATCTGATCGCTCTTTTTCTGTTCGTTTTTCTGATTCTGCCTCCTCTTTGCTACCTCTATCAGTTGGAGTACAGCAAGGCTCTGTCTTAGGTCCTTTGCTATTCTCAATCTATACCACCTCTCTTGGCAAACTAATCCGCTCTTTTGGATTTCAGTATGCGGATGATACTCAAATCTACCTATCCTCTCCAGATTTATCACCATCTGTATTGGTCCATGTCACTGAATGTATTTCTGCCATTTCATCTTGGATGTCATCTCGCTACCTGAAACTTAATATTTCTAAAACAGAATTCATTATATTTCCACCGGCCAATAACAGTTATCAATCTGATCTCTTTATCACTGTTGATAACTCAACAATCCACCCCACCCCACAAGCTCGCTGCCTTGGTGTCATCCTTGATTCAGAACTGTCCTTTGTTCCCCACATTCAATCTGTCTCAAAATCATGTTATATACATCTAAAAAACATATACAAAATTCGACCATATCTCACACAAGACACTGCAAAAACTCTAATCCATGCACTCATTATTTCCCACATTGACTATTGCAATAGTCTCCTTACTGGTCTTCCCAAAAACAGGCTATCGCCATTACAATCCATTATGAATGCAGCTGCAAGGCTTATCTTCCTTGCCAAATGTTCATCATCTGCTGCCCAGCTCTGTCAGTCCCTCCATTGGTTGCCGGTTTTCTACTGTATTCAATACAAAATACTGTTACTTACACATAAGGCCATTAACCGAATTACACCAACATACATCTCTTCACTCATCTCAAAATATCTCCCAACCCGACCTCTCCGCTCAGCACAAGATCTGCGCCTCTCATTCCCGCGCATTACTTGCTCCCATTTACGGTTACAGGACTTTCTTTGGGCTGCACCCACTCTATGGAATGCCTTACCACACACAATAAGACTTACCTCTACTCTTCAATCCTTCAAGCGTTCCCTGAAAACTCACCTCTTCAGACAAGCTTATCAGATTCCAGAACTGACCACATAACCTTCATAGCTTCCATGTCTTACTACATCCCCTCTCACGGTCCACACATAACCTCACATATTGTCTTTCTTTCACATACTCCTGACATTTTGCCGACATTCCTGTGTGACTGGATCATGCAGCCCACCAAGAAACTCTGCATTCTGGCCGGACCAAATTGCAATATATATATAGCACCTATCCTTGTGTATCAATGCCTATTTCCCTATAGATTGTAAGCTTGCAAGCAGGGCCCTCTTACCTCTATGTCTGTCAGTTATTACCCTGTTTTGTTCTATCAATGTTTCCAATTGTAAAGCGCAATGGAATATGCTGCGCTATATAAGAAACTGTTAATAAATAAATAAAAATAAATAAAGATGTAAACCATTGGTTTGCCACAAAAACAGGAAGACCAGATTAGAGTTTGCCAAACAACATCTAAAAAAGCCATTACAGTTCTGGAACAACATCCTATGGACATATGAGACAAAGATCAACTTGTACCAGAGTGATGGGAAGAGAAGAGTATGGAGAAGGAAAGGAACTGCTCATGATCCAAAATATACCACCTCATCAGTGAAGCATGGTGGTGGTAGTGTCATGGCGTGGGCATATATGGCTGCCAATGGAACTGGTTCCCTTGTATTTATTGTTGATGTGACTGCTGACAAAAGCAGCAGAATGAATTCTGAAGTGTTTCGGGCAATATTATATGCTCATATTCAGTCAAGTGCTTCAGAACTCATTGGACAGCACTTCACAGTGCAGATGGACAATGACCCGAAGCATACTGCAAAAGCAAACAAAGAGTTTTTTAATGCTAAAAAGTGGAATATTATGCAATGGCCAAGTCAATCCCCTTACCTGAATCCGATTGAGCATGCATTTCACTTGATGAAGACAAAACTGAAGGGAAAATGCCCCAAGAACCAGCAGGAACTGAAGATCTTTGCAGTAGAGTCCTGGCAGAGCATCACCAGGAATGAAACCCAGCGTCTGGTGATGTCTATGCGTTACAGACTTCAGGCTGTAATTGCCTGCAAAGAATTTACAACAAAGTATTAAAAAGTGAAAGTTAGATTTAGGATTGTTTAATTTGTCCCATTACTTTTGGACCCTTAAAAAGTGGGAGGCACATATAGAAATGGTTGTAATTCCTACACCGTTCACCTGATTTGGATGTAATTACCCTCAAATGAAATCTGAAAGTCTGCAGTTAAAGCACATCTTGTTTGTTTCATTTCAAAGCCATTGTGGTGGTGAATAGAGGCCAAAATATGAAAATTCTGTCAATGTCCCAATATTTATGCACCTGACTGTATATCCGCAAACTGGTTATTATTTATTTTACTTCTGTCTCAACTAAAAGAATGACAGACAATGGGGTTTTGTCCTGTTCATAGATGGAGCAAGCTTTGGCAAACAATCTAATAATTTTAACAAAAGGCTCTCCTAATACAACTGTTAGTTCTACTTAACTACATCAGCATTGGATATAAGGCCTACATTTGTTAACAATAGCTACACGTCTGGCAATTGTTTATAAATCTACATTCAGGACACTTCAATTCACATTATCTTTGTGTATTCTTGATTATTTGTCACAGACATGTCTACAAGACAAGTCTACAAACAAACAAAAATGGCAGCTGCTCAATCAATCTAGCAGTACTAATCAGGTGCATGAAATCAGGCTCCCTTTCATGCACCTGATTAGTACTGCTAGATTGATTGAGCAGCTGCCATTTTTGTTTGTTTGTTATGAGTTGCATGAAGGAGCCAGCATTAGTAGGGCATGCTGGTTCTAGTAGTGCTAGTTGGAGTTCCCAGGGGTGACTCCCAGGTAAGCTGGCTCTTAATTTGGATGCATTTATGTATGTGCCTTTATCATGAGGCCTTACATTTGACAAAATTATATATGTGCCTTTATCATGAGGCCTTATAATTGGTATATTTTACATTTGGGGTGAGCGTTTGGGCGTAGGGCCCCCGGGACTGGTCTGGCTGGGCCTCCTCAGGGCATCACCACTTAATACACATAGTTGCTTTTCACATCACCTTTTATGTTTGTTTATTATTCATGTATTTTTTCACATATATTTTAACCTCTCATTCCACACTTAATGATTACTCACACACAGCTATACTTTACACTGCACTGTCACTCTTTTTCCATTTTCGTGTGATGCCCTGGGGGGGTCCTGGGCTGGACGTTTTTTGGGGTGCACTGCGCCCCGGACGTGAACCCCTTAGTGTTAGGGACTGCTGGTAACAGAGAAGCCGTGACGTGGCCCAGCAGCCTCCCATGTATTTGCAAATGCATGCAACTAATATCTCTGAATTTCTATGACCATATAGTCTTCATATATTGTTGCAGGTATTATTCAGTGTGCTGAGGTACAATAGGGGGTTAAATCCCCCTCCTTTTTCTACAAGACAAGTCTGTCATCATTGAATATATGAAGTCTTTAAATATATATATTTATATGTGTATCCATGCATATGGGGTATGATAGGATTTTAAACAGTATGCAGTGGTAATGTGATCGCAAGATGCTAATAATAGTACCATGGTTCCATGCTGACGACGCAAGATGGCGTCATCAGAGGCAACCTATAATGGCATCGCTCGATATTAATTTTAAGATCTGGTCTCAGCCAATCATCTGGCTTCGACATCCAATTCTTATGAAACAATTGTCAAGGAACTGTAATGGATACTCATAATATGGCACTGCATATAGGGCTAATTACCCAACACAGATGTTTGTTTATAATTGGTATTTGGTAAAGGGAGGAACATTATTTCTGTAATAATACACCTATATGTTAGGATAATGGCACCCATAGAAAGCACATTGATGCCATTTCACATACTGTATGCAGAGCCATAGAGAGCCTGGTAAGTGCAACCGCTTTCCCCCCTCCTATCAGGTGCAGGCATAGGAGACTGCTGCTATGCTCAGAGGCAGCAGCAGCAACCTCCCTGTACTCACTGCAGCCCAGCACATAGCAGTGTGTGCTGGACGCTGCTGCTGACAGGACTAAGAAGGGGGAAAGGGAATGGCGGACCCAGAGAGGCAGCGCTGGGCCCCCAATGCCAAAAGAAGGTGAGAGCGATGCCGTGACAAACAGTGGTAATCTTAGATTACTGATGTTTATTGAATACAGAATGGGTGACATAACCCCTTTAATGAGCACTGAAGGGGTTATGCTTTGTTGTTAAATGGGGCTCATAGACTGTACAATGACAGTTAGGAGCAGATTGATTGGTTCTTTATCAATCACACTATTATCTCTCTCCAAGCTTTCATGAACACTCCTATTGGAGAGAGATAAAGTGGATGGAGATAAAGTACCAGCTAATCAGCTCCTAACTATAATTTTTCAAACACAGCCTAAGAAGTCAGAGTTAGGAGCTGATTGGTTGGTACTTTGGGGTCTATTCATAGAGCAGTGAAAAGCCATGTTTTGCAGTAAACAGGACTTTTCTCTGCTTGTTGCTGTTTACAGAGCAGGTTACCGTGTAGAAGTTCATTAACTCTCCAGCGGCACTCCAGCTCCATGGCTGAATCACATCACCATAGTATAGTATGGTGAGTGTGATTCATTAAAGGATGGAAAGCAGAGCTTTCCACTTCTCCTGTGTGTTCAGACTCGCCATCTTAGGATAGCGTAGTCTAAACACCATCATGTAGTGGGCAGGGAAGTTGCTTGCTTCTCTGCCTTCTGCCCAGTATCCAGCGCTGGCTCTGCCCCTTGACATCCCAGCAGCCACTGCAGCCTCTCCTGAACTGTGACCCGGCACATGCGCAGAAAGGACCTGGCTGCCGAGTACTCGCTTCCCAGAGAGGACTGCAGCTGAAGACAGAATCACCTGTTACCTGGATATTGGATCACTTTGCTGGAAGCGTAAGTATACATGAATTGCTAATTAGCCAAGCTATATATCGCATCGAACTGATGCGATATATAAGGAAAAGTAGCAATTCATTTATGCAAATCTACATGAATACACCCCTTTATCTCCATCCACTTTATTCAAGGCTTATTACATATACCCCTTTATCTCTCTCCAAGCTTTGATAAATCTCCCCCATTGTTAGACACAGGAACACCTTATTTAGTCAAAAAGGACAGTAAGTTTGCTGAACAATGCAAGAACTTGCTCACTCACACAAGGGTAGTTTAGGTAAAAAGACAGACCTGATAATAACAGTTGATTTAAATCTAAATAATGCTGTCAGTGTAACACTAAGTGACTTGTTCTTTTGTTCCCTTAGATTTCTATAATTTCTACAACACCTTCCAGACTACATTTTCCTCTTGGTTTGGAGGAGGTACAAGATGTTACTACAATTACTGGGGAAGTCTGTCCTATGGAGAGAAAGAGAGATACTTACCAACCCCCTGGGAGTATGAAAACAGTTGGCTTAGATGGTGGAACCCATATTATTACTACTACTATTATTATAGTTATTATCAATCACAATTGGCTCAGCAAAGGAAACAATACAAAGGTAACTTATTACATTGCATATTTCCTACTTTAAACGAGAACAATTATGGGTCTGATTGTGAGTCACAAATAATGTCACCATAATTTCAGCTGCTTCCACTGCTTCTGCTCTGAACCTCTATGCGATCATCTACCTGTTTTCTCAGTCAGATGCGTCTATGCAATAGCACCGCGCCCTGCACCTACTCCAAGCCTGGTGCAGCAGATGTGACTAAAAATTACATGACCTCTGCAAAAGCTCAACCTCAGAAGAGGTTGCAACTCTGTCTACATTTCTACAACACGCCCACAGGGCGTTTCTACTCTTGAACATTCTATTATTACCTATTTTCAACCCAGTAACGCCTATTCTGCCATTGTTCAGAAATGTCTTAGATGTGCCCAATTTAGAATAGGCCACAACGCATGAGCAGTTTGCTAAAAAGTGTGAGATGCATATGTATTTGGACTAGCATTCAACTTAGAAACAGCCTCTATGTGTTATCTATCTTCAGATCACTTGTAGCACTATGGGCTTGGAGCAACTGTGTTGTTCTGTCATTGCTCTTGAGCTCCATTATATGAGTATATTTGTTTTTTTATTCATCAGAACTAGTGAATATGCTATGATATGAGGTGTATGAATATGCTGTCTGACACTGTTAATGTAATGATATTTATTATTTTGTCCTTATAGAAAATGAAGTTGATCCTTACAACAACTGCTGCAAGTACTCTGGCTCTTCATATCTCTGTTCTCTATACAGAGAGAGAAGACCTTATGACTACTGTTTTGGATATGTTGCTCCTCGGTTTGGTAAGCTTTGGTCTTATTAAGTGATATTGGTTGTGCTTCTCCAACAACAATTCAGTCTACTGTTGAACTGCTGTATAACAATCTGAACAAATTATTTTTCCACTATAGGATTCCTATTTGGAGACCCACATATCAACACTCTGGACGGTGTGCAATATACATTCAATGGTTTAGGCGAGTTCATCTTGACCAATATTAAAGATGAGAATGACACAGAGATCTTTATGCTCCAGGGACGCACCACTAGGGCCGGCAATGGCACACAGGCTACCAACTTTGTTGGATTGGCTGCATTAATTAAAAATGAGACCACGGTAAGGATTGCTTATTACATGTATATGATCTTGACTTCTTGTACAGCAACAAGATACACTATATCAATATAATGATTAGGAACAAATTAAAAATAATTATTTAATATGCTAAAAAATCAAATTGTTTCTGAAAGTAGATAAAGAAGTACATTTATCTAGTTGATGGTTAAATTCTGATAACTGTCCTGTTTTAGGTTGAGTGGATCCTGCATGACAGCAACACAACCGTTGTGAAGATAAATGGTACAGAATTTACGTTACAAGGTAAGTTGCTATTGATTGCTGTATGCACTTCTCCATCAACAATTACATTAGGAAATCAGGTGACATGCTGTATGGGATGCAGTCAGGATACCGGCGGGCACTATCCTGCCCTGCCGATATCCCGACACTCACATCCTGACATGGGACTAAAGATAGGTGTGGAAATCCCGATGCCTATCATTAGCCCCACTATGGAATCCCGACACCAGGCACACCGAACAAAGGTAAGCTGGGTGTCTTAGCATCTAGCCGCTGGTGGGGAAGGTTAGGTTTATGGGCCCCCATGGGGACTTAGGGTAGGCACCCCCCCCTGAGAGGGTTAGGGTAGGGGAAGGGGTGGGTTATGGTTAGGCCCCCCCGTAGGGTTAGGTTAAGGGTGCAGTGAGGGGGGGTTAGGTTTAGGCACTAATGGGGGAGGTTAGGGTTAGGCACTAAGGGGGGAGGTTAGGGTTAGGAAACACTAATGGAGGGTTGGGGGGGGGGGAAGGGGAGGGTTAGAGTACTTACGTGCTGCAGTAAATGTCTATCTAAATGTCTAACATTTATTTCTACACATATCTTATTCTGCTGTAGGTATGGGAACAAATATTAATACTTTTGTTGCAGAGGGGCGATGCTCATGCTTTATGGTAGTACAGAAAAATAAGATGGGTGGCAGTGTTAATAATACAGTAGATTAAAGTGGGTAGATTTGCAAGATACAGTGCTGTGTTTGATACTAGATACAGTGATGTGTGTGATGATATACTAGATATAGCCATGTGTGTGATACTACATATAGTGGTGTGTTTAATAGAAATATATATAGAAATAATGAGTTAATACTGCTAATGGTAGAACTATAATACACACACACAGACACATGTACCTACACATAGATACAGTATCATCTATGTTGAACTATTATATGTTCTATGTTTTTGAAGTATATTTACAACATTAATTAAGTAAAGATACTATTTGTCACATATTTATCTGAATTGTGGTAACAGCTTTATACTGATATGATATAGAAAGCTCTACAGGTCACGCATGAGCACAAGTTCCCCGATGCCCGGCGACAACGCAGGACACCTTCCCATAGGGAAGGAGCGGAATGTCAGCCTGGAACAGAAGCATTCGCCATCTGAAGATGGCGAATGCTCCCACACTCAAACTACAAAAATATTATACTTTCGGAGCTTGATGAATTCTGTCCCCATACTAGTGTATGGGGACAGCGGGCCATTCCGGTAGAGAAGGGTAAGTAGGAGAAATCTGTGATACTAGTGTATGGGGACAGCGGGCCATTCCGGTAGAGAAGGGTAAGTAGGAGATATCTGTGATACTAGTGTATGGGGACAGCGGGCCATTCCGGTAGAGAAGGGTAAGTAGGAGATATCTGTGATACTAGTGTATGGGGACAGCGGGCCATTCCGGTAGAGAAGGGTAAGTAGGAGATATCTGTGATACTAGTGTATGGGGACAGAGGGCCATTCCGGTAGAGAAGGGTAAGTAGGAGATATCTGTGATACTAGTGTATGGAGACAGCGGGCCATTCCGTGAGAGAAAGGTAAGTAGGAGATATCTGTGATATCTCCCACTTTACCATCTTGATGAATGGTCCGATAACTTAAGTTTTATAATTGCAGGTTAAATTGTTAATTTTCACCTGCTTTTGTAAAAATTAAGTTATGATGACTAGGCCCCTATGTTTCTTAATCAGTTGCCTGAGATGTTTGCATTAGATGCAATTATAGGCTGCCGGGCTTTATGAGACCTGATAGGAATGCTCACCCCCGACCATGGGAGTTTTGCATGAATGTGAAGTCCTGTGAGAAGAATAAAGAGAGAGGACTGTGAGACAGACAGATTTAGGGAGAAAAGAGCTGAGGGAAAGATATCACTCACTGTAAGAGAAAGAGTGATGGAGCATAGCTCTGGGGTACAGAAAAAGCTCTTGGGGAACAAAGTTCTGGTGAAAATGAATTGGTTGGTAATAGTACTGCACTGCTGAGAGATAGATAAAGCTGATCAGAGGGCCTGATTCATTACGGATCGCAACTGCAACAGCATACGCAGATTGGCTGTTGGTACGTACTGCACATGCGAATGTATCACAGTGCATGTGTGCGAGTTAGCATTGTGATCTCTCTGGGATCATGCGCGCAGGAAAAAAGCCATCACAGATGGACGAATGGGAAATCAGCCTTCTGGGGTGGTGACAGCGAAGTGGTCCGAGAAACGCAGGCGCGCCTGTCTGTTTGAACGCCGTTGCATGGGCAAGCATGAATTAGCCACTGGTCAGCATATGCAGCTTGAGTGCTCACTACGTCAACGAGGGTAGCAATTTCTGAGTAAGGTCAGACCTGCTGTAATTCTGCGGGAAGGGCTGATGTTACTCGATGTTCCCGATGTATACGCAGCACTGCAAGGTATTATAGATGTGAGATAGCAGTAGGCATTTCGATTGCATTCATTATAATATTTTCACAGCAGAACTGCATGCGTAACTGCAGCCGCGATCGCAATGGCAATCCAAAGTGAGTCAGACCTAGAGTTTCAGGGGGAAGACACTGAAGAGAGAGATGCAGCAGTGGCAGCGGTGGGGGGGGGATTACCAAAGAGTGCTGAAAAGCGAGTGATAGCTGAGGGACATAAAGTGCTGGTGAGACAAAGGTAGCTGAGGGACAGACATTGCAGGTGAGAGAGGGTAGATAAGGAGCACAGCATACAACCAAATGTGTCAACTTCTATTACAGTTTTGCAAAGGACATTAGTTCAGTGATCTGGTTAAAAAAAAAAATGAGATTCCATGTATATAGTGACATGCTGAATGTGTCCCATACTCCTTTAACATTATATTTTCTGCATTCATTTTTATGAGTAAATTATACTGTATAAATGTATTGCTGTATATGTTTTTCCTATTGATTATTTTTTTTTACTGATTGTGACAGAGTCTCAGAATTAGATCACTGCTAGAGCACCAGTGGTATTATTTTTATTTTCTAGATTAGTATGAGTGCACAGCCCCTTAAGTGTACCATGAGTGATGTGACAGAAACATGTGATGATTTAAAGGGGATGTAGTAGTTAATAGGCCAGTGGACTACATGCCGCCAGTCTATATCCCAACAACAAAAGACAGGCGTCAAGATACCGACGCCTATCTTAATCCCGACGCTGGAATACAGATGGATGCCACACCGATCGAGGTAAGTCCGGGCGTTTTAGCACTTAGCCGTGTGGGAAGGGGATAGGTTTTGGGACTCCTGGGGGGACTTAGGGTTAGGCACTCCCCATAGCCTAACCCTAACCCGTGAGGGTTAGGGTTAGGCTATGGGGAGTTAGGGTTAGGCACCCCAGGGGAGAGGTTAGGGTTAGGCACCCCCTCTGAGGGTTAGGTTTAGGGTGCTGTAAGTGGGGGTTAGGCTTAGGCAACTCCAGGGCGAGTAGACTCTGGCATTGGCACCCAGGCCATGTTCTTGGTGATTTCTGTACTGCGCCTACGCAAATCTATGAGAAAATGGTAGCTCTGTCAATTTCCAGGTGGTCTGCATGCACTCCAGAGAGGTAAGTTTACTAAAAGGGGAAGGGTGTACATTGTGATGGTCTTCTTGGACCAAGGGCCTGTATGTACCATACACCCATTATAGATACTCCACTGTTTCTTTGTACTTTCACAAAAACTGTAAAATAACAGTACACGTTGCAATCACATTACAGTTAAAGCCCAGATAGAGCAGATAATGTAAGAAAGAGAAATGGAACATGTTAATAGTAGCAAATAGGAAATTTTTTTTTTTTATGACAACACTTTAGAATATATGTGACGGCATCCCATACCCAGCTGAGGAAGAGCATTATTTATGTGTGTAAAATCAGCGCATATAGCATTAGTTTAGACGAATCGCATATGTAAATTAGTGCATTTTTACAGTTTGCAACATCATTATCAGTGGAAGCTTCAGGAGTGGGGCTGCAGCACAGTCCAAAGTTGAAATAGGGGAGCCACACCAACTGCTAGTGAGTCCCGGCAATGTTTGTTAGCATTTGGGGTGGCAGTTGGTGTGGCTCCCCTATTTGAATTTTGGACTGCGTTGCAGCCCCACCTCTGGAGCTGTCACTGATCATTATCAACTTTACACTCACACCAATGTCAGAGAAAATGCAATTCTAACCCCTCCATAGGGCTGCAATTGCAATTTTTCAACACCCATTTTAGTCTGTCTCTGTAATTGCATGCCCATACCATGCCCTTACTGTCTCTGCGACTTCATGCCCACTGTGAACATAAACACACCACTTCCCATGACTTCATGCTCATTTTAGACACAGGTCCATTTCAGTTAGTGTAGTGCGGGCCACACATGTGCAGACCCGGTTCTGCTCATGAGCAGTTTTCCGATAATCGGAACACTGCGTGGGATCACTCATCTGTGTGCTCTGTTATACTGTACGCACATCTTGGTGCATTCAACCACCCAAGACGTGTTTATATCAGAGTACGACCGCACACCCAACGTTGGTATAGCTATGTTATAAAATAGCCCCTGTTGTGACAAAATAGTTCTATGCAGAGATGATGTATAGGGTGATATATATTTTTATGGCATTATGCTATGGTCTGTTTTATATTGTCATTTCATGAGTTTTGAGAGAAGTACTGACAGGTTTCTTCAAGAATCCATAGATCAGGTCTTAAAAGATAAGATAAACAGTTTATTATATTTAAATAAATAGTGGTAATAGCAATCAAAGAGTACCCCCTTTTTTTGCTCTATACACATTTGCAAGCCTAATGCAAATACTACTGTTTGTGATCTGGACTTAACTTGAGATGTGTCCAACTCAACATACATAAATATGTACACTTGTTTGCATATATTAAGTTGCGCATATGTGTCCATTTCTATATGAACGTCTTTGTACAAAGATTGCTAATTAAAAAACATAATGGGATCACAGAGTGAAAAGTGATAAGTCTGTTATAAGTGCCAGACAATCAGCTTCCAACTGTCATCTCACAAGCTGTGTTTGAAAAATGACAGTTGGGAGCTGATTGGCTGGCACTTATCACTTTTCACTCTGTCACTTATCACTGCTTAGTACATAGACCCTAATATATTTTCCTGCATAAGTTTGGTAAATGTATGCTGAAATTTACATTTATTGGCTTATAACTTATGAATCTGTTTTTATAGTGGACCTTCTAGCTACACACAGTGAAGGCAACCATTCTTGCCCTCAAAAAATATACGGTTTTCATCATTCAAGATTACTTAGGTCTGGTATGGCAGAAATGGTAAAAAAGACTGCTGTACATGTATTTTGTTAGGTATTACACTTATCTTTGTGCATCATATATACAAATATATGGATAATATTTAGTGTTCAACAAACCTCTTTTTTTTAAAAGACAATTCCACATATATCAGCAAAGTGACATTGGAGAAGACGAGCAAAGATGAAATACAAGCCTCATTTGAGGGTGGGATCTCAGTCACAGTGTCTGCTAAGGTGGGAGCCTTGAGTTTCGTCACAATGTTAGATTCTTCTTACAAGAACAAAACTAAAGGCCTTCTGGGTAAGATACAACTAATCAAAGAAACGTACTGAAAATTATATATTCTGATTTTTATATTGCTATAATGCTACTTGTAGTACAAAAGGGATTTATCTGATAAAATAAGTGAGACTCGTAATTTTTTTTTGTGAAATTATAATACCTGCCTCATTCAAAGCATATGATACAGTAAATGTATATATATATTATATATATATATATATATATATATATATATAAGGCATGTTAACCAGTAGTGTAAGTGTACATTAACTTAGATGTAAATGTCATTTCAGGTGTGTTCAATGATGATAAAACAGATGATCTAATGGCTAGAAATGGTACAAAAGTGGAATATAATGGTGTGAAACTCCCCAACGAATCTTTGATCTTTGAAATTGGAATGACATGTAAGTGATTCTTAAAACTGAATACATCATTTGACATTTCTTATATGCTTACAGTAAAATGTGTACATTTATTTTTACTAATGTTATCTCACATGAAATATTGTGTAATTACATTGCCTGGTCCCAAAATTAAGATAGACTTTAAAGTGTCTACTATCATGATCATTGCAGCACATAGGTTACTATAACTAGGTTGTAGTGGTAACAGATTGCAACAATTATGTGGTATCTCTAATTATGGTAAATAAAAGTCAATGTTATCGCACTTGATGTTGCATGTGGTCTGCTCCAAATGGGCACAATGTAGGTTATCAGATTACAGTATGCTGTCCCTTTCGTTTTGTACACAACTGCAAAGTAATTGTTTTCTTTCCCAGGGAAAACTACTCATTTGAACAGTATCTTCATCTACAATGAAACAGATGGGGAATCCTGGTACACCTACAATAATAATACCTTTGTGCCACTGTTTTATGATGAGCTACTACAGACCAGTAATCCTGACACCATCAAGAAAGCAAATGAGACATGTAATGGAAATGATGAGTGTATCTTTGACATCCTGAGTACTGGAGATTTTGCAGTAGGAGAAGCTACACTGGGCAGTGTTGTCTCTGCTGTTGAACAGATGAACACAATGAGTAAGACATGTTCCTCCCTGTATTCTACCTAAGGCTTTTAGTACTTGTCACTGTTGTATGCACATCATGCTCTTTTATGCTACATATGCTACATTGATTTGTTATTTCTATGTAGTTTATTATATTTTTTGGTTATTGCATGGTGTATAATTTCCAAACATGTTGGGAATAGGGATGATACTGCTATTTAGAATTAAAAGAGAAAGCATGTTACTATCCCAATCAGAGTACTGTAACACTAAAGTATACTAAAACACTCAATTGTTTTAAAGCACATTATTTGTTTTGCATAGATTGTGTACTAAATCAAACATAACTACAACTAATGAGATGAATAAATGTTGCCAGCATATTATGCCAGAACATTTACAGGTTCCCAGAAGCTTCCATATTATCTACTGACCAATTGTGTACTGATATGCAGAATTGTGTCTTTATGGACCCATAGAGTAAACTTTGGAAATCAGCTCAACTTTGGATTAATAACATGTAGAGCTGTGCGGTTCTGTTCCCCAAAGAAATCCAAATCCATACGAATTTCATGAATCCGGACAGATCCGAGTCACGGTCTTAATCTCCTGAGGAGATCCAGATAAATCCGAGTTGCGGTTCTGATCTTCCAGTGGTTCGGAATTAGGATATTAAATCCTTATTTCGGGTTCTGGATTGCAAAAATTACATAATTTTAGCTGTTTTTAAAAACTTTTTATCATTTAAGAAAAAAACAAAAAACAAATCCAGATCCAAAATCAAAACACTTGAGGGTGGTT
This sequence comes from Taudactylus pleione, assembly GCA_031769625.1. Taxonomy (NCBI): domain Eukaryota; kingdom Metazoa; phylum Chordata; class Amphibia; order Anura; family Myobatrachidae; genus Taudactylus; species Taudactylus pleione. The sequence continues at coordinate 4,871,453 of JAUIMM010000010.1, forward strand.
TTGCAAAGCGAGAACCAAAAAAGAAATATAAATCCAAAACCAAAATCAAAGCACGGGGGTCAGAGCACATCTGTATGATCTAATATAATGTACTGTGCAGTTGTACATGATAGTTACAGATGGTTAAAGGTCTGTCAAAATCATTTTCCACAGATAACTTTCCCCCCAATGTAACTGGACCGAGCACCATCAGCACCCAGCTCTTCCAGCCGGTGACAGAGTATTACACAGCCACTGATGATAACAATGACACCGTTATCTTCTCTCTACTGACAGATTCCTCTGACATCAATATAACAGGTAAGTATATTAATAGAAACAGTATAAAACTAGCTTCACCCCAGAGGCTACTAACCATCGCTGAAAGACTTAAAACTGTATGTAGCCCCAACACCGTTCCATAGATGTGGTAATAAGAGGAACTACTGTAAAGGACATTGCCAGGAAATACTGTAATATGGAAAGAGAGAGGCACGGAATAGATAAGAACCAAGTCCGCAGATAGAACTGAGAAGAGTTGTTAGGTAGCAGTTGTAAGAAGGAGCAGTTACCAGAGGATTGAACAACTACCTGTAGGAGACAGGATACACTGGAGAGTGAGTGTACTGTATCACCAAGAAGATCAGCATTGAGGGGCAGGAAGAAGTGGCATAACCTAAACAGAGGTCTGAACTAATTTTTACAAGACAGACATCTAAAGTTAGAGACCACTATATTGAAGTGAAGTAATAGTGAGTAGGACTACTGACACATATTACATACTTTTGTGAGAGACTATAGTGCATTGAGGCACCAATTTAAGACTGCAGAGAGACTTAGGGCCCTATTAATGATTGGGGGCCATATGGGCCCCAATGATGAAGTATTCACCTCACCGCTGTGAATAGTTTACACTGGAGCAATTCATCATTGTTTCGGTTTGGGGACAGATGTTCCAAAAAATCAGCTGTCCCTGCCGTTTTAGTAGCGCAGCATGTACCTGGGGTCACACATGAGCAAAGCCGCCGGGGAGTCAGTGAGGAGGTGGCTAATCACTCTACGCATTCCCAGAACTCCTTCCCATAGGAAGGAGCAGGACTACTAGAACAAGCACCATCTGAAGAAGCTTGTTCTCGCAGGCAAGCTCTGAAAACTTTCAGTTTTCGGAGTTTGCTGAATTTCAGGTGGTTCTATTCAGACCCCTAAAGATGAATGGCCTGGTAACCTAAATATGTGGAAACTAGTGTTTCCACATGGTTACCGGGCCATTTATTGCATGATGAATAGGCCTCTTGGAGAGAAATAAGATGAGGGGTGTATTTATAATGGGTGCAAAGTGTGCAGTGCACATGAGTCCCTGGGTCCAGTGGGGCCCGCACACCCAGCACCCAATTAAATATACTTACCTCTCCATCAACCTGATGCTGCAGCAATCATTGGGAAAATGACCACCACGGCCATATCCCCAGTTATTCGCGCATGCGCAGTAGAGATGTCCCAGGAACGCGGCGCGGGCGCCATGTTCGAGGAGACCTGTGCATGCGCAGTAGACTCTGGCACAATGCCATTTCCAGAGTCTACTGCACCACCATAGAGGAGGGGGTTTGATTGGAGCCTGCACACAGGCCCCCTCCTCCCTTAAAGCACCTCTGATTAAGACATAATTTTACTGTAAAACACATTCTGATTCCCATCTTGGATTTATACAGCTGAATTTCTACAGTATCCCTACAGTATTTTTGGGGGGGCACTTCAGCAACAACTGTAACACCCTTAAAGTTTACCATAGACTATGAACTATTATTATAATATTTTATTGTACATATTGTTACCAGTTGCATGATTAAGTGTGTGCATCCAGAGCCGTAACTAGATTTTTTGGTGTCCTGTGCCAGAAAGACCATTGGCACCCCCTCCCATTATTTTTCAAATAGGTACATAAGAAACACACCCAAAAAAAGGGCCAGGCCTCATGGGAGAAACACCTCTGTATTAAAGATATTTAAGATATTTAAAGATATTTATTGCTTATTGCAGACATTTATGGATGTATATTGTTTGTATCACTAACTATATGAAATATTATTCTATTGATTGCTTACTCTAATACTATTTTACTAATATATATCATAAAATATATTTGCTATTCCTTTCCACCCTTCATTAAATGTTCTATCGTTACCTAAAAGTAAAAACTCAAAACGGTGTCCTTGTGTAAAGCTCAGCTTGGTGTCGAGTATCAAGGAGCCATCCCGAGTAAACCCTGGTAGTGGTTATCCCGTCCACGGCCCACATGTTGGTCCGCAGACTCAAATGTACATATGCACAGCGCATATAGAAATTTGAAAAGAGCTTAGTCAACACCACCTGAGACTGAGAAAGAAGCCGTGTTACATTATAGGGGGTGTAACAATAAAAGACTCCCAAACTTGCTTCTCTCCATTCACAATTTTATGGAATATATGAAAAAGTCACATAACAATAAGTTCCCACACACTACCACCGACCAACACAAACAGATTATTATGTTTGGTCTCCAGGTGAACACTTCCATGGTCAGCCAACCAATGGCATGTCTCCCCATTTGCCACTAGTGAGTGACTAGTCTGTGAAGGAGAGTAATGTGGCCTCCTTGTTATAGTGAAAGCAGGCCAGGCATCTAACAATTAGGATTTTACAGAATAGATTTGGTTGTGCCCAGAAGGAACACCCCTGAAAATGAGCTGTTCTATTCACCACTTTATTTAATTGCAACAATCTTGCCCTGTAAACTTAATTCTCAGGTACTCAGTACTTAACTAAGATCATTTTTCCGCACCAAACACCTTCTCTCTGAATGTGCAAACTGCTGCTTTTCCCCAATTGTTGCCATTTTCCTACAAATCGAGACACACAATTGTGGCATTTGGCACTTTCAAAATGTGTCTGTAGGCATTAGTTAGATATCTCTCATCTTTATAGCTGCCTTACCTGCCATCCAACCTTCCATCCTTCCTTTTTGTTATATAGCGAATGGAGTATTGGTATGGAATCCCACCAGCTCAGCACCTATCAACGTCACTATAGCAGCTAATGATTCCAAGATCGCCACTGAAGTAATCCTAACTCTGGTGCTCTGTAACTGCACCAACAATGGCAGCTGCCTGTATGACAGTGCAACAAGCCTAGGAAATGAGACTACAAACTTCAAGGTAGGGCTTTGCTATGGGAAGTTATTTTTGTTTGTGTTTCTTTTAGGTAGCATTTAAAAAAAATGAATGAATCCTCAATGAAAATATTTTAAAATGCAGCTGAAGCAAAAGGTAGTTTGTAATTACATGAGCCAGCTATATAGCCTTTAGTACTTAGAACTTTGGTGATACCTTCTCACACAGGTGGCTGGATGTAACTGTTCTTCTGCATGGACAGGAATGTACTGTCAGGAAGATTTTGATGCTTGTACAGAAAACAAATGCTTTGATAACAACACCTGTGTAGATAGAAAGGCTCCACTTGAAGGATTCACTTGTGGCCCCTGTCCTGCTGGTCTAACTGGAGATGGAATAACTTGTACTGGTGAGCAAACACATCTCTACACTTTTCTGTAATTTATTGAGACCTTTCATAAAATTACCTAACAAGCAATATCATGTATAAATTGGAACTATACCACAAATACCCTAAAAAATCAAGTAGTTAGAGAATCAATTCTTATATTACAGTATCTAAAGCTGGCCACACACTAGACCAATTTACATCCAACCATCCAACTTGTTGATTGGTTCTAATGAAAATCTGATAATGTATGGGATTAAAAGATGATCAGCAATTTGCTCCCAAATGCCAGAAAACAGATGAAAATGGACGTTCAGACAAGTTTTGAACAAATTGTTTAGATCAAACATTTAACAAACTTGTCTGAACGATCATTTTCATCTGTTTTCTGGCATTTAGGAGCAAATTGCTGATCATCTTTTAATCCCATACATTACCAGATTTTCATTCCAACCAATCAACTAGTTGGCTGGTTGGACAGATAATCTTTAGATGTGTGGCCAGCTTTAGCTGCAAAGTAGTATAACAAAGAACTTGAACAATAAAAATATAGTGCCAACACTGAAAATAAATTGTTACCATGTAAAGTTGTAGTGTATACTTATGTCACTCATTAGCTAAAATGGTTATTAATACTGTATATAGTATACCTTATTAATAACCCCACAGAATATTCATGCCTCTGTTTCAATTAATTTATAATTGAAATCAATATCTAGTCCAATAAGAATGCTGTAAATAGTATAGAAACCTTTAGAAATTGCATGAACACAAGATTTCAGTGCTACAGTATACATTCATTTTTGTTTCAGGTATTAATAAGTGCTATCTCAATACTTCAACTTGCCAGCAAATTTGTAACTACTTCCTGGGAGGATACAACTGCAGCTGTAAAGCAGGCTATGTGGTGAATGCACTGAACAGCTCCATGTGTGATGGTAATGTACTTAGTGTGTCCTGTAAAATCATATTTCATTCTGTTGCAGGTTAATTAAGGTAGTTTTAGTAAAATAAGGAGATACTACTAATATAAGTAATATCACACATATAAAATGACTGAAATCAGGTGAGTACTGTGATTATGGGATGTTACATTGAGAAGTAGAACTAAAAGAAATATACATTTTGTGCTTTTCCCTTCAGACATTGATGAATGTACAAATGCTACCTCTCCATGTGCTCAAAATACCAAATGTACAAACCTACCTGGAACATACACCTGTCAGTGCTTACCCGGGTACGATGGAGATCCAGCCATATTCTGTGTTGGTAAGTGAGTCATTTATACCCTGCATTCAATCAGAGGGGTCTAAGGAGATATTGTTGTTGTTTTTTCTTCTTACTAATACATACAGAATAACTGTAATATTTTAATATTTACAGTATTATAGTTGGATTACCTTCTATATTACTCATATGGCAGTTAATGTATTATTAACCTTTCAACTGATTTTGTTTCAAAATAATGGGCGTTCTATTACAACATACGCATGCATCGTGCATTTGTAAAAGCATGGGGAGACATAAGATAACATATCATATCAAAATCATTTAGAGAGCAAGAAACTTGACATGCATTGTTGTTTATACTAACCTTTATAGTATACACACCATCATGTAATCCTATTTGTTCTGCTAATATAATATCTACATACATTACATCCTTGCGTTTGCAGATAACAATGAGTGTGCCCTTAATACGACCAACTGCCCCACCCAGTCTGTCTGTATCAATACTAATGGGTCCTACTTTTGCGATTGTCTACAAGGATATAATGGAACCAACTGTACTGGTAAGATTCAACTATGCAAGAATATATATATATATATATATATATATATATATACAGTATATATATATATATATATATATATATATATATCCATTACAGCTAAAAGACCATATAGATCATCTTGTTCAGAATTATCTGGACCGCCTTTTAGTCCTGAAAATATTGATTGACATTTTTTAGATCTTTTTGAGCGATCAAAAAATAAAGGCATGATAAAAAGCTGCAAATTGGGTACTGGCAAAATACAACAAATACAACAGAAACATACCCTCAATGCGCTTTTATTACTGTAATCATAAATAACAGTTGAGAATTAGAAATAAGCTGCTCCTCTTGTGCAATCCTTGCCAGCAAATGTATCTAGAAAAAATATAACAACAAGACAAGGGTGCGCTGATAGTGTAGTATTTTTTGAAATTTCAAAGTTCAGAACCGACTCTTCATTTGGTTCAACAACTTCAGAGTATAGCCCAGCACCCAGGACAAACAGAGAAAACTCATAGGGTAGTATATAAAAAAATTCTTTATATCAAATATAAGTTAAAAACTCGTACATTAATATATATATATATATAAAAAGAAAGCATTTCACATCACATAAATATCATAATTCTATGTAATATTTCAAAAACCTGTTTTAATTAATTTTTAATAGAATATGGGAGAGATACAAAAAATAGAAGGAGAAGGCAGGTGAAGTAAAGGGGTTATGACAGATACAGTGATAAGTGCATGGGACATAATATAATCAGGCATACACAATTCTAAATAAATCATAACTTGGAAAAGCATCAATAACAAAAACAATATATCACAAGACAGGAGAGGGGTTAGGAATTATAGGCTAAGGAGAAGAAGGTATGGGCGTGTTACTAGGGAGCTAAGAATAAAAGGAAAGGGGGTTAGAGGACCCCATAATAAATGTTGCAGTGTGTTCTGAGCAGCGAAGTAGCATAGCGAACAACTTGTCAGTAGATTTACTCCAGTGATCTACTAAATGAGATTCTGTACTTTTCTCTGACACTCACTAGTGCAGTTGGGGTAAATTGAGGGCAAGTGAATATCATCTGTATAGAAGAGTTTTTGTGTTATCTGTTGTCTTTGCACATTACAGATATTAATGAATGTCTGGAAAACACTACCTGCCCCACACATGCTATATGTACCAATACGCCTGGCTCTTACCACTGTGACTGTGAGGATGGTTATGGTGGTGAGAACTGCACAGACATTGATGAGTGTTCCTTGGGAGTGAACAATTGCAGCTTTTGGGCAAACTGTAACAACACAGAAGGATCCTATATATGTACATGTAGGAGTGGATACTCTGGTGATGGGAAGAATTGTGTAGGTGAGTTACACTGATTCTATACTGTAATACAATAAAACCTTAACACCCACTTACTGCTAATTTAATTTTCTTATCATTTCTCTCCTTTACTTTCTGTCTCACTAAGCTCCTACCTATCTCTGGCTTCATCTCTTTTACTTATATAAAATATAAATACAATGTTCATTCTATCATTTTACAGACATTGATGAGTGTTATGTAAATGTTTCTATCTGTGGATTACATGCTAACTGTAGCAACACCAATGGCAGCTATGATTGTATTTGCAATGTTGGATTTATCCTTGAGAATGGAACCTGTGTAGGTATGTACAGTCCTGTGGTTGCAATAATACACATTTTACTAGAGCTCTATATGAAACGTAAAGTGGGAGAGAATAACTGTAATTTGCATAGAAAATAAATGACAACTTAATCCCTCTAATATATCAACTCACAAAGAGCCTTTAGTGCACTTACTATCCCATGATCTTGTTCAAGTATATACAACCTGGGACTCCCCTGTTTCTATCCAACTGGCTGGTCATTAATCTCTTATAGCGAATTGGAGCAGCTGTTATGTGTAACTAGATAAGTATATTTTGTGCCTACAGCTGTACAAAATGTCACAAAGAAACGTAGCTTCACAGGCAAATAATCATTTGATTTTAGTTAAAAGGGGTAACAGTGCTTTTTAGGCTGTATTTTTATGCCTGTAAAGAAACATTTGGATTTCATATGGGAATCTCCTCTCACTCCAACATGCAAACAAAAAGCTAATGCGCAATTGTTGCCAAAATGACTTCCACATTGCATGCAAGGAGTTAAATGCATATATTCATATGCTAAATTGTATACATCTCTGCGGCCAGACCGCCCCATCTATACATTTGACTTCATAGTTGTGCTCTAGCACCTGCCCTATACTACAGTAGGTGCAAAAGATCCACCTGAAAACAAATGTATTTAGGCGTTCCCACACTCTGCATAGCCCACATCTCTGTCGTCACGGCCTGTCTGAAATTTGCCTAAATGACAATGCCCTGTTAGAGTCAGGGGCAGCTTACCAGAGGAGGGGGTCCATGTGTAGTCTCTGTGCAAGCTCGCCCTTCCTCGCCAGTGCATGCACTGAGTAGACACAAGCACTGTGCCAGTCTACAGATCTCCAGGAATATGGTGCTGATGCTCTATGTTTGCCCTGCGTCATTTTTACAGTGATTACAGCGGTGTCAGCAGAGAGTAAAATATATAGGCTATGGGTGCAGGGTGTGCTTCTCTGAACCCAGGGGCCCGTATGCCACACACACCATGCACCCATTATTTATATGCCCATGGTTATACCCAGTTAGGCCTCATCAGTAGCAAATTAAAATGCATTTGGTTTATGAATAACTTTGTGTCGTCCATTGTGTACGATTGGGTTAGAGGGATGCGCAGAACTGAAACACCCAAGATATGCTCTGCAATTGGTATTGCATTTAACTCTGCATCAGGCCAAAAGTGTTTGGTGTATAGTTTTTTTTCCACTAGAAAGTAATTAAATATATCATTGTCACTAACAAGCCTAGTAATGAACAAGCCGTGTGTACATATGTAGTGATAAGCCAGTACAAACATTTCAAAGTTTAAATAGGTTTATTTTTTTACTTTTCATAACTGTAATGTTATAGTTTATTTTATTATTAATGGTGGTGCTCTACCATTACAGTGTTTATGATTTAATTGTTTTATTATAATATATGGTGAACTAAAACATTATCTGTGTGTATTATGTTACAGATATTGATGAATGCAGCTCTCCACAGTACTGCAGAGGTACAGAGAGAATCTGCAAAAACACAGAAGGCAGCTTTACATGTGTGTGTCAGGCAGGTTACCAACAAGTCAATGAGAGCTGCATAGGTATGTACAGAAAATTGTCTATAGTCACATTGGTGTGTGCTGTACACTGTCGTCTGCATTGCTCCTTCTCTGCTCACATTATGGATGTAGTAGTATCACCAGACACATCTATCAATGCTGCAGATGATGATCCATAATGTATACAGAGGCTGCACATAAAATAATGTACACCAAATTACATGAGAAGTCTAATAGATCAAGAACAGTTTAGAATTATATCATTAGGGTAATATAAAAATATATGAAATTCATGTGAAATATATGAAATATATGAAATTCATGATAGTAAAAATGTCTGAGCCTTGAAAACTCTTGAATGGAATATAATTGTTTCACATCCATGTTGCATCTATGATATGCTGGCCATACACCTGCATGATTCGGGCCAATTGCCCAATTTTCAACGTGTCTTACGATGAATCGTGTAGAAATCGTGTATTTTTGGAGTAGGATACGATCCGATGCGTGCTCCCGCAGCTCCTAAAATGGATCATATGATCAGATATGCAGCCCATATTATCCATCGTATCGTGTGCAGATCGTATCGTGTATTTTGTGCATGCAATGCATCGTACATCCATTCAAGTAATGTCGACTTTTCCCTGATGAGCACGAGGCACACGATCGTATGACATATCGTGTGCAATGAAAAACAACAAATATGCCGCCGGGACTGCCAGGGAGCTCCAGGGAATCGTATGTGAATCTGATCTTATGCTGGTCGTGCAGGTGTATGGCCAGCAATAGAGTTTGTAAAAAAAATAAGCAGGAAGTAAAGGTTACATTGTAACTATACTTCATGCATTAGTAAATACACACTGTAGATCATTGACAAATTTTCCTTACAGTACACCATAAGAAGATTTGGCTATATACCATTGCACTGCCCAGCGTGCAATAGACGTATCTATATATTCCATATTCTCCCAGTATGCTGTATACATGAAAACATCTTGTCAATGCACAACCTCCTTTCAGTGCAGAACCAATTGTTTCATTAAAAAAAATATATACATTTTTTTGTTTTTTCCCCATTTACAGCTTACAATAATCATGAAAGTCATTTTTTGCATGTCCAAAGCGTTTTAATGTAATGATCAAAGTGCGCGTAGAGATACACCTACAGTATTTGTCAAAATGTAGCATTGAGAACCAGTGCAGAATTCTACAATATCACCATCATGGCTGTTCTACAGCTAGCTTTGCAGTGTATGGGTGTTGGTTTGCACCATTGCACATGTCCTTTATCATATATATAAATGTATGTTACTGTAAATCCAAAAACAATTAAATTAGGTATCTTCTATTTATCCCTATATCCCTAGCTTTCATAGAGTAATTATTATGAATATCTAAAAAATGACTGTAGCATATATTAGCAATCTGTTTTGGGCCCTGGGTTACATGGACTATATACAGCATATCATTTTACTAATTTCTACACTTTTGTTATATGACAGATATCAATGAGTGCGCATCTCCAGAGCTTAACAACTGCTCTGTAAATGCTGTCTGCTCCAATGTGGCCGGCTCATTCCAGTGTGAGTGCATGACAAACTACACTGGGGATGGTGTGAACTGTACAAGTAAGTGATACTTAACCCATTCAAAGTAAAATACTCAATGCTAATTATAGGGGCCCCATTTAACAACACCTCTTATTACCAGTTTAATATTGCAGTGATAGTAATAAATATGCCATTGGTATTTAACATTACTTACCCCTCTGGCGAGGTCCAGCGATGTTCTGCTCTGTTGCTGGCAGCCTACCGCTGCCTGGGATGGCTGTTGAAACATGCACATTCGTGACAGCTGGACTGTGCATGCGCCTTACACTTTGACCCGATGGTGAATCGGCAATGCCTGGAAGGCTTGACTGAAGCCGGAAAGGCTGTTTTGGGTCCCCATTGCTGGCAATAGGCACTATATTGTTATCGTTGGCCAATGGCTGGATTAAGTGGTACAGTGACAAACAGTGGTAAGCTGAGCTTACCTCTGTGTATTAAAAGCTTAAAGAGGGACATAATCCTTTTAGCCCATGCTAAAGACGTTATGTCTCATTGCTAAATGGGGCACTAAGAATAAAGAGGAAGGACATTTCTATGAAAATCACTTCTGTATTCTTTTTCAGAAATACAATACTAAGCTGAAATAACAATATCGATATTAGTAACATGTTAGAAATCTTACAAGAAATGTTGGTAATACTTCCTTTTTTATACAATAATCATCAATATACCTACTTTAAATACAAGTTATTGTACACATGATAAGTACAAAAATTAACTGTATATTAATTTATGTTTTGTTTTTTTCAGTTGTTGATGAGTGCCACTTAAACACAACACGTTGTGAACAGATTTGTACCAGTTTTCTGGGTGGTCATGTATGTAGTTGTGAGGATGGCTTCAAAGTGAATGAAATGAACAGCTCCAAGTGTGACGGTACAAAAATGAATGCTTTTGTGTATACTGTGCAGGGCAGACTGCCAGGGCTAATATACAGCCCCAGTCCATCCCTGCTTCAATGCATTATTCAGAGTGTGTTCCTGTGTATTATATACAGTAAATGTGTTTCAGCATGTATAGTACTTTTTATTATGATGACCAGTGTGGCGTATCCAGCTGGTTTATATTGCCTTACAACCTCATGTTCTTTTTGCAGTATGGTAGAATAAAAATATAAATGTATACAGATTAACTTCTGTGCATCTTAAACATATATAAAAGGTATTTGTGGCCTGATGAATATAAACTACAGTGCAAATACAAAGATAAAATGTATGCATTACTAAAATGTCAATAATCATAGCATATCAATCAGGAACAGAGGTGTAGCATGGAGCCATGGTGCCCAAAGCATACCTACACTACCAGGGTCGGTGCAAGGATTGTACACACTAGGCAAAGCTTCTACCTACCCCCCCTGCCCCCCCATTTCCTCTTTCCAACACCTCACATGCACACTTGACTTTTTAAAATAAATGTATTACTCTGTGTCTATTTCACACACACACAAAAAAAATTACAGGCACAGCAGGTCAATGCTCATCTCCTGGCAATACTGGGCACTGTATGCCACTGGTAGCATTGAGTAGAATAAGGATGTTACTTTCAGAGATATACTTTATTTTTGTACCAGATGGCCTCAGTGGTGTCCCCCAAGAGCCGTCACCCTAGGCAGCTGCCTAATGGTAGCACCAGCCCTGTGTGATACGGTGCCCCCTCCCCACCCCATTTCTGAATTTAACTAAAGTGGGCATGGCCAGCATGTGAGGTTAATTTGAAATAAAAAAAATCATGAATGGTTTAAAGAGACCCTCTTTTGCTGGATAATAAATATAATGGGAATTAATTTTTTTTGCTATGAGCTATCTGAAGTCACATGGATCTCTGTGACCGTGTGATCACAATATAGAAACTAATGAATGGCAACCAGGTGGAGAGAATTGGAATGCACGGTAAAGCTCATTTCCATTGGAATGTTGTGGCATCTTTAACACAAATCATGCATCCTCGAGCTGTATACACAGTGATCTGAGATTTTTTCAGTCGCAGATTTGCTACCTAACATGGGTCTGTTGGTAACTGGGGTGTATCTACCCATTGGCCAGGATGGCACACGCCAGGGAGCGCCGACCAAAGGGGGGCGCTGTCCGGCAGTGTCACCAGCAGTCAAGGGGTGGACTACCCCAGCAAGTCCCCTGGCCCCACATGTGTAGGGCTGACTGCAGTGAGACTGGTCTGCCCTACACAGTTTAGAAACACACAGCTGCCAGCGGCTGCTGTGTGTTTGTTATAGCAGCCAGCCAATGAGAGTCAGACAGACTCTCATTGGCTACTGCATCGTCCACGGAGGGACCCGGCTGGAGCTCACTCATGAGCTCCGTCTTCCGGCTCCCCCTGCAGCGGGTGATGGGAGAGACGTCATAACGTCTCTCCCATAGTGCAAGAGAAGAGCCGGGACTCGGAGCGGACAGCAGCGGTCGCGTCAGGATCAGGTAAGTTGTATTTTTTTTCTTCTGAGTGTGTAAGCCTGGCACAGCAGAGGGGGGGGTACTGTATAGGGTGGGCGCTACTGGAGGCATTTTAGGCGGGGCGCTACTGGTGGCATTGTATAGGGATGACTACTACTGGTGGCACTGTATGGGGGGGCTACTACTGGGGGCACTGTATAGGGGGACTACTACTGCGAGCTCTGTATAGAGGGGACTACTGCTGGGGGCACTGTATATGGAGGACTACTACTGGTGGCACTGTATAGGGGGGACAGCTAATGGGGGCACTGTATAGGGGGACTACTACTGTGGGCAATGCAGCATAGAGGTGGACTACTGGGGGACACTGTATAGGGGGGACTACTATGGGAGCAATGCAGAATAGGGGGGACTACTGGGGCACGGTATAGGGGACTACTACTGGAGGCACTGTATAGGGGGGACTATTACTGGGGCCAATGCAGCAGCGGGGGGAGTACTACTGGGGGCACTGTATAGGGGGGACTACTACTGGGGGCAATGCAGCAGAGGGCGGACTACTACTGGGGGCAATGCAGCATAGGGGGGATTACTACTGGGAGCACTGCATAGAGGGGGCGCCAGTCCATTACATTGCCAGTGGCGCTTGGATCCTTAGATACACCCCTGGTTGGTAATCTAGATACTAATGATGATGAGTTGCATCTACGCTCGCTAACTCAATGGGCAGGATAGGATCATAGGTATGCATGGTTAGAAATCTTACACACACCCAAGGAAGGATGTGTAAGCTCCTACAGGACAGGGACCCAAGTGGATGATTAAACTACTCTCTGTACAGCATTGCATAATATATTGGCACAAATTATCTTTAAAAAAATTGAATAAGGAGAAATATTACTAGTATAGATGTGTTAACCATTAAGACCAATCTATTAATAAAACCTATTTTTATAAACATACTTTATGTTCAGTTTGACTAATAATGTGACTCTGAAGCAACTGAGCAGTATGTGATCTGTTCTCCGTCACCCCTTGCAGACATTAATGAATGTGCCAATACTACCTTTCCATGTGCTGCAAATGCCAATTGTACTAACTTACCTGGAAACTACTCCTGTGAGTGTCTCCCTGGATATGAAGGCGATGGCAAGCATCAGTGTATTGGTGAGTTACATTTATCTGGATATACTGAACTTCTATATTCACACCAGAAACATTTCTTCAATAATTGTCACATGTTCTTAAAACTTATACTACAATTCATCTAATTCTGATAAATGCATACAGTATGGGCCTGATTCAGACCGTTCGCTAGCAAGCGCTCGCTCATAGCGAGCGATGTTTTTCAATGTGCGCATGCGTACCCTTTGTATTGCGCATGCGCAAACTAAAACGAGTGATGGGGAAACTCTTGCTCGCCAAGCATAGACAGCCTAGCTGAATGAGTGACAGGTCAAGCCGTTTGTGGGCGGTAACAGGGGCAGGCCACTGGAAACGGGGGAGTGGAGTTGCGGACGCAGGCGTGCCTGAGATTTTTAACGCCGTTTCAGAGGCGTGCATGATTAACAGCCAGCATCATAGGACACATCACTTTCTAGAAATATACACTGAAGTGCTCGCAGTGCTTGCGGCAGGGTATAGTTAACCTCAAGCGCTGCGATTGCATCCAATGGTGCTCGATGTACCAATGGTTTCATGCACTTCCTTGAAATGACGTACGTAAGTGGGTGTCTTAAGACAAGCTGGTGGGCGTTTACAAACAAAAAGTGATCGCACGCCAAAACAAAGTGGGAGTGGTTATAACTTGCCCTGCAAGCGACTGCCCTGACGTCACTTAGCCGAACTTCCATACACTCGAAGCGAGCGATCGCATCTAGCGAACGGGTCTGAATCAGGCCCTATGTCTTCTAGCATACACTATTACTGCAAAGATTACTTTCAAAGTGTATAGAGTACATGTCTATGCCACAATGTATAGTTTTGAGACACATAGAAAAAGCATATTGTTCTGATTTTTCTTATTTTACCAGGAAAAGCCACAACTGAAGTTCCACCTATAAGTCTACCTAGCAACGAAACAAGTACTGCAACAGCTTTACAGAATACAACTCTAAATATCAATGAGAGTTATGTGACCAGTGCCGTGCCACATACAAACTCCAGTACTGTCACATTTATATCAAATACAACCACATTTCCAACTGGACCAGAAAACCAGACCATTGTAACTGCTCTGGGACCTATAACAACCACCAGCATTGTCACTGATGGTATTGCTGCAACAATTCAGAGCATAAGCCCAACAATACCTGAAAACCCCACTGTATCTACTGCTCCAATGCCTATAACACACACCATTGTCACTTCTGATATTATGAATACAATGACACAAAGTACAAGTCCAGCAGTATCTGATAATGACATCACCAATACCACTCCAGTACCTGTCACAGACACCAGTAATGTCACTGCTGGTATAAACACATCAATTCACAGCACAAATCCAGCAGTATCTGATAATCTCACCATCAGTATCACTCCAGTACCTGTCACAGACACCAGTAATGTCACTGCTGGTATAAACACATCAATTCACAGCACAAATCCAGCAGTATCTGGTAATGACATCACCAATACCACTCCAGTACCTGTCACAGACACCAGTAATGTCACTGCTGGTATACATACATCAATTCACAGCACAAATCCAGCAGTATCTGATAATCTCACCATCAGTATCACTCCAGTACCTGTCACAGACACCAGTAATGTCACTGCTGGTATAAATACATCAATTCACAGCACAAATCCAGCAGTATCTGATAATCTCACCATCAGTATCACTCCAGCACCTGTCACAGACACCAGTAATGTCACTGCTGGTATAAATACATCAATTCACAGCACAAATCCAGCAGTATCTGATAATCTCACCATCAGTATCACTCCAGCACCTGTCACAGACACCAGTAATGTCACTGCTGGTATACATACATCAATTCACAGCACAAATCCAGCAGTATCTGATAATCTCACCACAAGTATCACTCCAGTACCTGTCACAGACACCAGTAATGTCACTGCTGGTATAAATACATCAATTCACAGCACAAATCCAGCAGTATCTGATAATCTTACCATCAGTATCACTCCAGCACCTGTCACAGACACCAGTAATGTCACTGCTGGTATACATACATCCATTCACAGCACAAATCCAGCAGTATCTGATAATCTCACCATCAGTATCACTCCAGTACCTGTCACAGACACCAGTAATGTCACTGCTGGTATAAACACATCAATTCACAGCACAAATCCAGCAGTATCTGATAATCTCACCACAAGTATCACTCCAGTACCTGTCACAGACACCAGTAATGTCACTGCTGGTATAAATACATCAATTCACAGCACAAATCCAGCAGTATCTGATAATCTCACCATCAGTATCACTCCAGTACCTGTCACAGACACCAGTAATGTCACTGCTGGTATAAATACATCAATTCACAGCACAAATCCAGCAGTATCTGGTAATCTCACCACAAGTATCACTCCAGTACCTGTCACAGACACCAGTAATGTCACTGCTGGTATAAATACATCAATTCACAGCACAAATCCAGCAGTATCTGGTAATCTCACCACAAGTATCACTCCAGTACCTGTCACAGACACCAGTAATGTCACTGCTGGTATAAATACATCAATTCACAGCACAAATCCAGCAGTATCTGATAATCTCACCACAAGTATCACTCCAGTACCTGTCACAGACACCAGTAATGTCACTGCTGGTATAAATACATCAATTCACAGCACAAATCCAGCAGTATCTGGTAATCTCACCATAATTACCACGCCAGTACCTGTCACAGACACCAGTAATGTCACTGCTGGTATAAATACATCAATTCACAGCACAAATCCAGCAGTATCTGGTAATCTCACCATAAGTACCACTCCAGTACCTGTCACAGACACCAGTAATGTCACTGCTGGTATACATACATCAATTCACAGCACAAATCCAGCAGTATCTGATAATCTCACCATCAGTATCACTCCAGTACCTGTCACAGACACCAGTAATGTCACTGCTGGTATAAATACATCAATTCACAGCACAAATCCAGCAGTATCTGGTAATCTCACCACAAGTATCACTCCAGTACCTGTCACAGACACCAGTAATGTCACTGCTGGTGTAAATACATCAATTCACAGCACAAATCCAGCAGTATCTGGTAATCTGACCTCCAATACCACTCCAGTACCTGTCACAGACACCAGTAATGTCACTGCTGGTATAAATACATCAATTCACAGCACAAATCCAGCAGT
This sequence comes from Taudactylus pleione, assembly GCA_031769625.1. NCBI lineage: Eukaryota > Metazoa > Chordata > Amphibia > Anura > Myobatrachidae > Taudactylus > Taudactylus pleione. The sequence continues at coordinate 4,888,316 of JAUIMM010000010.1, forward strand.
ATCTGGTAATCTCACCATAAGTACCACTCCAGTACCTGTCACAGACACCAGTAATGTCACTGCTGGTATAAATACATCAATTCACAGCACAAATCCAGCAGTATCTGGTAATCTCACCACAAGTATCACTCCAGTACCTGTCACAGACACCAGTAATGTCACTGCTGGTGTAAATACATCAATTCACAGCACAAATCCAGCAGTATCTGGTAATCTGACCTCCAATACCACTCCAGTACCTGTCACAGACACCAGTAATGTCACTGCTGGTATAAATACATCAATTCACAGCACAAATCCAGCAGTATCTGGTAATCTCACCATAAGTACCACTCCAGTACCTGTCACAGACACCAGTAATGTCACTGCTGGTATACATACATCCATTCACAGCACAAATCCGGCAGTATCTGATAATCTGACCTCCAATACCACTTCTGTCACAAACACCAGCAGTATATTATCTACTTTAAATACAATCTCTTCTAGCATAAGTCCGGAATCTGATAACCAATCCTTAATTACCACTCCAAGTCATATGACAAATGTCGGAATTGTCACTTCTAGTATGATGTCAACAATTCAGAGCCCAAGTCCAACAACATCAAAAACCCAGACCACAATCACCAGTCCAGGGCCTGTGGCAAACACCAGTGCTTTCACCACTGCCATTTATTCAACAGTATCAAGCACAAGTCAGAGCGTATACATAAACCAAGTTACTAACCTCTCTATGACTTCTGCTATGCCTGCCACAAGCACAACTGTAATTTCACCACTAACATCAGCAACTATATCATTAAATACAACATCATCTTCTGCAACATCAGTGTCTGCATCAACTACAACCTCAACGGATACACCTTCAGCAACAAAATTGACAGCGATATCATTAAATACATCTTCAACAGCTGCAACATCAACAACCATATCCACTACAACCTCAACAACTTCAACTTCAGCAACCACATTGTCCAGCACAGGTGGAAGTGTGAATACAGGTAAGCACAGTGTAGTAGGAAACATACATACAATGGAGAGATTGTGTATTTTTAAGTAGTAACATATTTCTTCTGTTTACCATAAAACTAAAATCCTACAGAAAACATTCTTAAAAGGCTTTTATAAAAGATTAGTTAAAAAGTAATCTAGAACTACATTATTTACTATTATAAGAGTCAGAATTGTTCTGAGCTTTTCCCTTACCTCATATCACATATAGAGAAAATGTACATGTCACTATTAATATAGTTTTGAAATGTGATTATATAATTTTTGCATATTTATTGCATGAATACATTCCCCTGCACTCGTATAATTTCAGCTATAATTTCTTCTCCCTATAGCTGTTCAACTATTTGACTATGGACTAGATAATAGTGATACACCCTATGTCCGAAGAACAACAGATTTTACCTCTCCATTGTTCCAGCCAGTGATGGGATTTCCCTTTGGAAACCAGATAATGAACTATGTATATGTGAGTACTGATATCTGAGATCTAGATTTATACTTGTGTCTATGACCATGGAAAAAATAATTTGAATTGTGTGTTTTCTTTCTAGTACACAGACAATGGACAAATCGTCTTCCCAAAATCCAGAAATAGCATCTTCTCTTACACTAATCCACCACCCAATGGGTTCAGTGCAAATTATAATGTGGCCTCAATCGCTGTGTTTTGGAGTGATGCGGATTGCTCCAAGAATATGGGTACTACATACTACCAGGTACTTTTACTCCAGTAATTTATTGGAAATGGTGCACATCAAAGACTGATATGTCTACATGGTACATACATGCATTTTTCTATGTCAGAAACTACACGTATTGAATGCAGAATGCATTACATAAATAACGCTTTATTACTAATATACTGCTAATTAATACCTATCAGATATACAACCAGAGAAACAATGCTGTCATAAAAAGAGTTGAGGACATGATCAGGAAGTACATGAATCCTTCATACACTGCTCAGTGGACATTGAAGATCACCTGGGAGAAAGTTCCTGCATATCCAGCAAAGGACAATGATAACCAGGTCAGTAGGTCAGATATATGTAACTAATTCCCAAAACATAAGTAAGTCAAACATTCAGATATGATGTGATGATTTGATCATATATACTCTGTACTTCTATAGACCAACACATACCAGGCTGTGCTGACCACTGATGGATTTGTCTCATATGTTCTGATGCTGTATAAAGATGGCGGCATGAACTGGGCTGTAACTGAACGTTTCCCCAAACCACTGATTGGTTACTGCAGGTAAAATTGTACTGTTGTATATATACACTTTACAATGTTATATATACTAGATCTCTTGGAGAGTTAGGCACTTCAATATCTGATTGATTATCTAATTGTGTTTCTTTTCTGTGTTTAGTGGAGACAGTGGCCTGTTCTACAAAAATGATGTTACATCTGTGAACATATACCGGCCAAACAGCTATATAGGCAGCAATTCAGGTATGCAAACATTTATACTGCAGAAATTCTTCAGCTACTGTAGAACTAGTACATTGTGCATACTTTAATAACTATAGGCAACTATAAACTACTCATTCCATTACTTTCCACTTTTCCTTTTCTCCTCCTAAAATACCTCTTGATGAGCCTTATTTATGCCTCATATTATTAATTAGAGAACATGAAAACCATCTTTATTATATAAATCCCTATAAATTAGAACGGTTTTATTACAGTAAAAAAAATATAGAAAATTGTAAAGAGTTTATAAAAGATTTATTGTAGCTGCCATACTTTGGACTTGTCTTCAGACATTCATTTTATTATTTTCTAAATTATTATTCTGTCTTGTGAACTAGTTTTCTAAATTAAAAATGATTCCAAATAAAAAGTTGCCGGTACTGTGTATCGTTAAATATCATCACAAAATAAGCACTGAATGGGATAATAGATCTTTTATTAAACAATAAAACTTTTTTACACAAATTAGTTTTGTCTTTGCTACTGGAAGCTATCAAAAATCTCTTTTAGGGAGTTATTTACTAAAAAAGTGATACATGACTCAAAGCTTACTCCTCATTGCTGTAATTTGCAGTTATTCTACAACAAGTTTTGAGCTATTTATAATTTTTCTTTAACAGAGACAGCTGTTCCTGTAAGTACAGATGTGTCCTCATATATCTAGCCTCAATACGCCACGCAGAGCGACTTACCTAGGCGTGAGTGATCCGCCAAGTCCCCTGCAGCTCTGCTAGCATCGGGCATCTTTTTTGCCAAAAATGCATCTACGGACGAATGAGCAGACTGTGCTAATTAATTTGATATGCGACATTTGTATATCTGTCTGCACTAGAGTCTGTATGTGAACTACAACGGAACTTGGAACTAAAAAAGCTGCGCCTGCTACATTGTAGCACTTTGTATACAGATTCAAGGACTCAGTCACACACAGATATACAAGTGTTGCATATAAAATTAATCAGCACAGTCTGCACATATTTCCAAATCACATCACTTTACAACTTAAATGCATTTTCTGTAAAAAAAAAGGCCTTCGGCGCTAGCAGAGTTTTACAGGACCCTGTCCATCGAAAGAGGTTTTATGGTATGACTGCAGCAAAGATTTGCAAGGACACATCTGTATATGTCCTTGAGAAGCCCAATCCTGCCCTTTCACTGCTGATAGTAGTGACAAAGGGTCACATTGTTGGTTCTGCCTCAGCAGTGTTACTGTATGACCTTAGGTGGAGATGGAGGGATATACATGGGTCCCATCCCTCTTCTGGTTCTGAGAGCTAACTCCATCTGAAGATCGGATGACTTTAGCTACTGGAGTCTAGCTAATACATTGTACAGGGACTACTGTGTGCCTTGATTTTGAGAGCAATGTAGGAGATATGTACATTAGTTATAGTGGTAAGTTGCCTTGCCCGTGAGAAATTGCATACTAAGGGGATAGCAGATACATTATAGATAATAGTGACATACAAAAAGTTGTGGGAATTAACTTTTCTAAAACTGTGCTTTTAACCAAAACTATTCTGGAATTTAAAAAAAGATAATAATATGAAGTTCATCTTCCTATACAACACATGAAAGTATGTTTTCTTTTTCAGGGGGGGGTAGTTTTATTCTATTACACGATTTAGAACAATTTATCTAGCCTCTTTTTTCCTGTTCTCTCATCCCTCCACTTTAAGTAATTGTACTAGCTTTGCCTCCATACTGTATATTTGTTTTGCATAATTGTTTTTCATCATTACATGCAGATTTGCGAGGACTCTGGATATATTCACTGAATAGCACAACTCTGGATAACAGTCGTATGCAGTGTCTCAACTGGTTTAATGCACAGCCTGCACCCTCATCATGGAATCTCAATTTATTGTCTTGTCCTTGTTTATACAGACAGGGAATCTCTGATTTTCGGTTTAGAGTAACAAAAGCAGGTACTGTACATAATGAATTTCAATTTTCACCATTTTTGATTTGTTCACTTCCATGTTTGCAGGACCATTACTGCCAATGGCTGAACTCATAGCAGTGACTTGGGTGCCCAAAACACCTAATGAATGAATTATATAGTATCACCTAATGATGTAGATGTACTAAACCTTGTAGAGAGATAAACCAATCATGTACCAGCCAATCAGCTCCTAACTGTAATTTTTCAAACTCAGTCTATAAACAGACAGTTAGGAGCTGATTGGTTGGTACTTTATCCAAGGCTTAGTACATCTCCCCCATCGTATCTTATTGTTACTCCACAGCAGTGTTGGACTGGAACACGAAGGGCCTATTAGGGAAATGCAGTGGCAGGGATACTAGTCATTGTGTAGGTGCGCTCATTAACTGAAGGGTTGTGGCCAGTGTCAAAATTGGGCATGAAGGGCCCATTGAGGAAACATTGCTAATGGCAAATGAAATAACATGTGTCATACCAAGTGGTCACAGTCTTGGACAGCAACAGTAGAAACCATGACCAGATGGCAGGAGCTAGCAATTTTGGAAGAAAATATTTATGCTGTGCACAGTACACCAATAATCTATGCTAACAGTATAAGAACGTTGTTACTATTTGTTCCAAGTTGGCACAAAATATTACTGAACCGATTTTCATGAAAAATGCATCATTTTGTAGTCATGTCAATCCGTCAAGTTAAATCTGAGTAATAATAAAAAACAAAATGTATCGACATCATCAGTGCAAGAGATAGTTGTGACACCATGTGAATGGCCAGTAAGGGGGTGGAAGGAGAGGTGACACAGTGACATTGGTCTGAGTGGTAGGTGAAGGCATTGCTGCCACCAGTCTGCATAGCGCTGCTGGCCATGTGGGCCACTCCCACGACAGAACTCCTATGCACAGCAATAAAGCTAGAACACCTCAAATAAAAATAAGTTGGCAGCAGAGATTTCATCATGATCGAAGCTGCAGGCAGCAGCAGTAAAGAATAAGGGTAACCTGCTTTGTTATTCAACTAGACCACCACCAATGTCCCCCTCAATATACAGTACCAGCTTCATTCCCTATTCAATTTATACCAGTGTTGCCATAGCATGCTAGCACCATTACTGCACATACCAGCCTATGCCCAAACAGTACACAAACACCAGTGCACTCACACTTCATCCAGTGCCCCACATACTTCTCATTGTTCTACAAAATCAGCCTGTAAACTATTCTAGTGCAGGAATTATAAATAGATCCCATTGGCAATTACTAGCAGAAGATAATTTAGCAGTATCCAGTATGTGTTTTTACATCAATAACTTACATAGAGGCCAATTTTTCGACTTTTTTCCAAAAAACAATCATAAACTATCTTTTTTTGCTTATTTTTTGTGTGCTCATCAAATGTTCATTGTTATACTGTTAACAAACACATGAGATATTACAAATATCTTCTGCATTACTTAACTATCAGTACCTCATAGTGTGCACACTGCAGTTCCCACGTTGTGATATATTGCCATTTATCTGAATGTGACTTGAACACCATAGATTATGTCATCATTCACTGATGTCAGCAAGCCATTTTACTGAGACTGCAAGATAGAGAGGGATCTTTTCAGGTCACACCTATTTGTCCTACCAACTCCCCCTGTCATACCTCCTCCAATAAAGCTGAGATTCGATTTAGAGCTTGTCAGATATATATGATATCATTCATATATTTTTGCTTATTACTGCTTCACCAATAATGAGTTAATGATTTTTAAAATAAAGTATTGCACATAAAGTATATTTTTAGTCTAAATAAATTGACATAAAAATAAAAAAAATTGTCATTATATTTAATTAGAATCTCTACAACCATTTTCACTTCATGGCACACTGAACAAGGTGCTAAATTTGTCATGGTACACCATTACCTTTTTTAGCAGGGGCCCCAGTTCACCTTATGCCATACTTTAGTGCCCCGAGTTCATGTAATGCCACATTTTAGTGCCCCAGTATACATTAGATCACATTGTAGTACCCCAGTATACATTACACATTGCAATTGTGTCCCCAGTTCACATTATGCAACATTGTAGTGCCCCCATTTCACATTACACCACACAGGGCCCCCAGTTCATATTATGCTGCACATGCTAAACTTCAGATATCTAAATCAGAAAATATATTGAGGAACAAGTGGGAAAAGCAGAGGCAGCCTTTAAATAGAGTTTATAAGTAGTGTGATCACAGTATGAGTTTCCAATGTGAAAAGGATTGATTTGATAAAGATGTTTTAAACTTCAAATAACTAATTCCTGGCAGATACTGAAATGTGAAATAACTGGGAAAAGCAGAAACAGCTTTATCAGGGGATTTTGGCATGTACAGTAGATCTTTTTAGGTGATCAGCCCAACTTGGAGCCCCACCCATACACACACACTGTACAAGTCATAACAATTTTGCGGAGCACTAGGTGAATGCTGGCTTGGGGCATACATCTCACCCACTGACTGCTTATACTGTATATGACATTTGTGTTTTAGCAATCAAGATATTTATTTACTGTATATTGATTATATTTATTTTCACATGTTATATAATCAGTTTGGATCAGTGGCTCAAAATGGACAGTTTCCGCCTTTTTATTGAAATTGAAATACATGAGATAACCAGTTAAAAAGCATATTTGAAAATATTTATTCACACTATCTTCACAATATCAGCTCTTTGCACTGCAGTGTATGGTATTAATGTGTACAATGGACAATTTTGCTAGAACTTCTGCTTCTTAGAAGCAATTTGACCCTCATAAAATGAATTTTTATAGTATATCACTAATGAAAATCAATATTTGCAATCATTTGTGTGTCTTGCTCTTTTTGACTTACAGGTCAGACCAGCAGTATCAAACTGCTCCGCAGCACATCTCCTAATTGGTATAACGCCGGTGTGAGGTGTGTGTATTACCGCAAGAATCAGTACCTAGAAGGTTACCAGGAACGAACATGGAGGTTCTCCTCATCAGGAAGTAGTAAGTAATATTCAATTAATAATCTTAGCACCTTAGAATACAGCACAATTGTTCAACAGCTACTAATACCCCTTTTACACCGGAGCTAAAACCCAGGTTTTTGAAGGGTTAACCCGGGCAGCTCCCTGGTGTAAAAGGGGAGAGAGTTGGATCGCCGGGTCGTGTGACCCGGCAATCCAACCCAGGTAACTAGCAGGGTTTGACATGGGCGTAGCCCGTGAAACCCTGCTGTGAGAACAGCGCACTCCGGGTCACGATGACCTGGAGTGCGCTGCTAGCCGTTGATTGGTCCGGCTTCGGTGGCGCTTGGAGATGATGTCATCTCCAAGCTACCACTTTCACTCCGCAAAAGCCGGGTCTGTGCAGACCCGACTGCGGTGTGAGCGGCGCTGACTCGGGAATATCCCGAGTCGGCGCCAGCAAAATTCTGGGTCTGATCCGGATAGGAACTTTGTTCCAACTCCGGGTCAGACCCGGAATTTAGGTGGAAAAGGGGTATTAGATAGTATCCCCATATTAAGTAACAAGCTACCTTTAGCATGCTGTCATCACGTTTCACAATCTGTTACATGTCATGATCGTTAAATAAGTGACTGAACACTCCTTCCCAATGAATTGCTTTCTTTAAAGATAATATTTTGTTTCTGATCTAATGCCTATAAACTAATAAATATATTTATTACACGTTTATAATAAAAAGCAGCTGCCCTGTTTAATTAACAAAATGTAATCAACCCATGATTAATTTTTTCATAATATGATACTTGACACTGTGAAACAGAAGGGTTAAATTAGTATGCTCACCAAACTGCATTAAGGATGCTGACAGACATTATCTCTTCCTAGACCCAGAGCTTGACGCATATGACTTGTGCTGCAATCAAGTGGAAGATCCCCAGTTTTGCTCAATGTACATGCAGAAGAGACCCTCAATCAACTGCAGAGATTACAGACCCCTGATGCCTGGTAAATGAGTTCTGACTTCATTACTGAACAAGCTAGGGCAGATGTAACATTCATTTATAATGCAGTGTGCTTCATAGCACTTTAATTATAACAATGGGGCTGATGGAATGTAAGTACCAAATAAGCAAATTTTATATTGCTACAACTTAATAGCATTTAAATATGTATTAGATTTTCATAAAAGCTGTATGACACCTTTTAATGAGGAAATAACCAGATGTGAGGGCTTTATAACAAGATTAGTAGTAGTTATATAGACACGTCAGAAATAAGATTACTATTACACAAAAATGTTTTGCATAACTCAATGCATTGCTTGTTTGATATAAATTTCTAATTGCACCAATAGTTTAAACTCCAGCAAAACTAAAAAAAAAAAAACGTATTGTACTGTATTAAGCCTTTTCCCCAACAGCCCTGTGTCATTTCACATTATTACACATAACTTAATTTATGGACATCTATGGTTTGATATCTTTGCATGTGTGGATTGCATGGGTTGTTGCTGATATATGGTAAAAAATTCATTACAATAGCTACATTACAAATTTATTTACTGAGAAAAATGTTGATGTGCTCAATACTTATTTTACCTGCTGTGTGTGTATATATATATATATATATATATATATATATATATATATATATATATAAAGGGCACATACATTAACGCTGCATCTAGATAAACAGATTTCTCCATAGAGATTCCTGAGGGGGGGGGCATGCTGTTTAAGGGGCTACACCTCAAAATTTATAGAAGGCACTGGGCTGAAATTTGTAACGGACAGGTAGAACTGTCGCTTGGTGCTGCATGCCAAATTTCATGGCAAAAACATAAAAAATGAGGATTTGGGAGTAATCTAAAGCTCCAACTGTCACTTTTTTCTGACATTCTCAATTAGGACAACTTTTCGGCATAACTTAGGGTAGGGAGTGAATTTAGACTTGGGGTTTGTTATCTTAGGTAGCTATTGTGCCAGGGTACGTGCTTTTGTGTTTCAGGTAAATTAGAAACTTACAGTTTTTAAACTATTACCTCAAGAATGCGCCATTGAATAGATAGGAAATTTCAACTTGTTGCGCAGGCACAGTAGGAGCCTCCAGCAGGTGTATTCACTGTGGCTTCACTTGGGTGCAGCAAGATGGCTGCCTTTTGCGGGTGGTAGTGGGGGCTGGGTCCAGGGGAAGGAAGCCGGCATTTGCTGTGGCTGGGATGCGAGGGAGAGGGGGTAAAGGATAGCGGGCGTTAGCTGCGGCCGGGGATAGTAGTGGGTGTTAGCGGTGGCATTGCAGCGGCAGTGCAGGTGGTGGTGTAGCAGGTGTCAGGACTTGGGGGAGGTAGCAGCACAAAGATGCAGGCTCGGATCTGGAATATCCATAATACCTGCATCTGTGTTTAAAAAAAACAAGCACAGAAGCAGGAATGGGTCAGTGAAACCCATCTTTGCTTCTGTGTTTAATTAAAAAAAAAAAACCTGTTTAAAAAAAAAAAAATGGCGTGGCCCCCTCCCCAAAAACAACAGCCACCACCGGGCTTTGGAAAGAAAGTACTGGTTGTGCTAAATACAGTGGACAAATGATGTAGGGGTCCCCCTTATGAAGCGCAACCAGCACCAGGCTTTTCAGAACCAGTCCTGTTTGCCAAAATACGGGGGACAAATGATGTAGGGGTCCCCCGTATGCAGTTCTGGAAATACAGGGGGATAAAATGCGTAGGGTTCCCCTGTATTTACCAGAACCAGCACCGGACTCTTTCTAGTGGGGGGAGTGATGCCACAGCCAGGAGAGCCCCCCAGCTGCAGCATCACCTCTGAACACTAGTCAGCCCAAGCCAGGGACCCCTGGGGAGCTGGGGACCCCCCCAATAAAGTTGTCCTCCTCGCCAGGGCACCCCAGGCCATATTTACAGGTGCTCCATTGGACATATTGGCTACAGGGATACATAGGTGAGTATGTGAGATAGTGTGTGCATGTGTGAGTACACATGTGTGTGTGCATGTATGTCTTAATAAAATTTTACTTTTCTACGGTGTGTGTTGTGTGGTTTTTTAATATAGCTTTTGCTGTGAAACTACAGGTACCAGCAGGCTCGTAATGCCCCCCGTAATGCCCCGTAGTTAAACAGCAAAAGACAATATTCAAACTTTACTTGCACGACACTTTACATAATCAACCCGGCACCCACTGCCCAGGAGTGTCGGGGTTGCCCCGGGCTAACAACCTGGGCCTGGGGTGCCGGGGGGGGGTCCCCAGCTCCCCAGGGATCCCTGGCCTGGGCTAACTAGCAGCCAGGGGTGATGCTTCGGCTGGGGGGCCCAGTGAAAGGGCTCCCCTGACTGTGTTGAATCCCCCCCCCACTAGAAAGGGTCAGGAACTGCTTCCCGGAAATACGGGGGGACCCTACGTATTTTTCCCCCCTGTATTTCCAGAACCAGGGCCGGCTCAAAGCCCAGTGCTGGTTTCACTGAATACGGGGGACCCCTAAATCATTTGTCCCCTGTATTTTGGCAACCAGGACTGGTTCTGACTAGCCCGGTGCTGGTTGTGTTTAAGTACAGGGGACCCCTACGTAATTTTTTCGCCCGATGGCAGGCGTCTACATTGTCTCCCATAGTTCTGCCCCTGTTCCCCCATCGACCATACTCTTATCCCATCTGCGCAGCTGTATGTTCTGCTCAGACCTCAGTTGCATAGACTGCATATGTGTATTCCAATGAGCACACAATTCTGTGAATTAGCAGCTCCACCATTTTGTGAGTGACAGCAATCTCACTCTGTGAGAGTGCTGAATCTGCAGTTAACCACATGCTGTCATGGCATACCATATCTGTATTACGCAAGGAACACACCATTAAGGCGTTAGCCTTAATGATCGTAATTTCATTGCTTTTTGGAGTTTGAGTGGCAGAAATTCAATAGGTTTTTTGATTTTTCAGATCATGTCTAAGCAGCCCTAATGGGACATGTGAAACCATAAGGTTTTTTGTGTACGAAAAATATATATATACGTTATATATATATATATATATATATGTATATATATATATTTATATATATATATATATATATATATATATATATATTTTGAGTCTCCATATCCAAAATGCTTGGGACCAGAAGTACTTTGGATATCGGATATTTCCGTATGTGTTTATGTTGTGTGGTTGGTAATTCTATATTCATACACATCAAAAACAGTACTATTTGTGTTAGACGGGATGTACTTATCAGACCAGCCGGTGGCATGCCGCCGGTGTGAATCCCGATGCTGAAAGTCTGACACGGGACTTAAGATAGGCATCGAAATACCAACAACTATCTTAATCCTGAAGCCAGAATCCAGAAGGACGCCACACCGAATGAGTCTGGGGCGCCCTTAGCTATTATTCACAGGGGGGACTGTTAGGTTTAGGCAACGTAGCAGGGTTAGGGTCAGGTTTTTGGTGGGGAGGTTAGGGTTAGGCACCCCTAGGGGGGAGGGTTAGGTGCCACAGGGGGGGTTAATGTTAGGCAACCCTAGGGTGGAGGGTTAGGCACCACTGGGGGGGATAGTGTTAGGGACTAAGGGGGTAAGGTTAAGTTTAGGCACAAAGGGGGGAGACTTAGGTATAGGCACTAATGGGGAGAGTTAGGGTGCAGGTTAGGGAGGGTTAGGGTTAGGCTACAAGAAGGGAGGGTTAGGGGGAGAAGGGTAGATATACTTCCGTGTTATACGTATGTCAGGTGTACAAAGATATTTACTTTTGCCTAATGATAGCATGAAATAAGGCTTGTCAGCTTTAGTATTACTGCTAATTTTACCTTACCTTATTTGTACACAATATAATGGGAATCGGTATTAAATACCGCCGGACGTGAGCCCGGCGGACATAATACCGACGCCGGAAGCTAGAAGATGAAGATCCCGAGAAGGTAAGTTTTTTTCCTATTGCTAATCCATTCCCCCCCGTAACCCTCCCGTAGGGATGCCTAACCCTAACCTCCCCCCTAGTGCCTAACCCTAACCCCCCCTCAGTGCCTAAACCTAACACCCTGTACCCGAAACCTAAACCTAACCCTCCCCCCATAGTTGTCCGCGCCCGGCTCATCTTCATTCAGGTATGCCGGGCGTCAGGCTCCCGGCGTAGGTATAATGTCAGGCGTCATGATTTAGACGCCTGTCATTGGTCCCCTGCCGGGATTTGAGAGTTGGGAAGTCGGTGGTTGGCATTTCGACCACCGGCTTATTGACTGCATCCCCTATAATGATGATGCAATAAAGTGCCATTTACACAAGATATAACAGTATCTATATTGTTACTAATACATCTGAATGTCTAATTTTCTATATAAAATTAAACTAAAGAACAACACCTTGAGTTCCATTGCTTACACTTTTAGAAGTCAAATGACAATCTTCATCTCTGTAACTGTACATGACAAACTAGCAATGCAAACAAAAGGCTATGACTCAATATAGTATACTGTATCTGAGACTCTAATTTACTGAGTACTATACACTGGATAGGTCAATAAGAAGCAGCCAATCAGAAATGGCTAGATAGTGTAACTGTTGTCATCATCATCTTGTATCTTTTCACCAACCGCCTAGTATCTACAAGAGTTAAAAGACATCTATTGCAAACTATAGAGCAGGGGTTCCCAACAACGGTACTCAAGGCACACTAACAGTTCAGATTTTAAGGATAGCCATAGTTGAGCACAGGTGACTTAATTAGTACCTTAGGTATTTTGATTTAACCATCTGTGCTTAAGCATGGATATCACTAAAACCAGATATGTTAGTGTGCCTTGAGGACCGAGGTTAGGAATCACTACTATAGAGAGAAGAATGCAGGTGTTGTATGTTTAGTGCAAAATTAATTTACATATGAGTAGTTGAGATTCTTGAGGTTTAGATTCTTTCCTGGTTGGCTGATACCAATTTGTTTACATTTTAACATTGAAAAATCCAACAATTGATATTATGTATTTCCACTAATTTAGATTTGTATTCTATTAATAAAGGCTTTTTGTGTCTTTATTTACAGGATGGATGTTTGGAGATCCCCACATTACCACCCTAGATGGACTCAGTTACACTTTCAATGGACTTGGAGATTTTATCCTGGTTAATGCTTCTGATGTGAATACATCCTTCATGCTACAGGGACGTACAGTGCAGACCGGTACAGCGATGGCCACTAACTTCCAGGCGTTTGCTGTGCAGTATACCTCACTCACTGCCAGTGTAAAAGTGAGTGTCACTCTGATCACATGGATAATTTAATATGGGATAAAGGAATCAGAGATATGAATTTAAAAGTTTGTGTCATTTACACCTGAATGGTGCACCTGCTGTTTTGTACAGTTGCATTCTCTTTAGTGTAATTGTATATAATTAATCATAAATTTATAAATAATCAGTTTTCCTGTTTCTTTACGCATCCATTGTGCTTTGTGGCTGGACTTTGAACGATTAATTGAAAGGTGATAGAATGGATATCTCATAGACTCCTAGGGGTATATTTACTAAAGTGCAGGTTTTTAGAAGTGGGGTTGTTGCCCATAGCAACCAATCAGATTCTATCTATTATCTTCTAGAGAGTGCTAGATAAATGATAAGTAGAATCTGATTGGTTGCTATCGGCAACAACTCCACTTCTAAAAATCTGCACTTTAGCAAATATACCCCCAGGGTTTTGATTATTATTTGCATGTGATAATACTTCTATCTGGTTACCCCATAAATATTCTAGAGTGTAACTTCTTCTCTGTTCATCTTTTAGGTGGAGTGGTATCTCGGAGAGTACAACAATATAACTGCACTCCTGGATGGTCAGGTGGTGTCATTCAGTCTCTCAGATGGTAGGTGCCTGCAGACTCAATGATGCATTTTCAATTAGAAATGGTCACTATTATAGATGCTCACAAAGTCAAGGGTTGAGAGAACCGTTTCTGATGTATCTGTGTGAAACGCAGCAAAAGTAACAATAGTCATGATTCATCCAACTGTTAGCACTGGGCAATATTCTATACATCATTATTATTTTAGATTGGAAGAAAACATTGTTAGAAATTATATATACCTATTGGTAATCATAAGTAGAATACAAGTGTCACAAGCAATAACATATATGAAAAACTTCCTTTACAAAGAAACTGTTTTGTTCTCTTTTGGTTACTAGACATGGATGCACTGATCAATAACACAAACCCAGCTGTCTTTCTGCTAAATGATGGCTCCATTACTGCAACCTTTGAGGGTCTTCTATCTGTGTCAGTGTCAGCTTACTCTGGAATACTGAGCGCTGTAACCAGTCTTCCCAGTAACTTCCAAAACCAAACCAAAGGCCTGTTGGGTAAGTATTGAAAGCATAGATAAAGGTAATAATTACAAACCCACAATTGTAGTGTTAACAGATTTATTCTATTTTATCATTTACTTACGCAAATGTAACATTTGTATGTAGGTACCTGGAACAAAGACCAGAGCGATGATTTCTTGAGGCCAAATGGCACAACCATGCCCAGCAACAGCTCAGAAGAAAACATATTTTATTACGGAATGCTGTGTAAGTTCTACGTATGTTTTCCGTTAGGTCAATGATTAGAAACACTGACTACATGGCTCAGTAACCAGTGATGTATCTATAATGGGTGCAAGGTGTGTGGTGCACATGGGCCCCTGGGTCCAGGGGTGCCCACACTGCACTCATACAATGAGTATAATTACCTCTCTGGAGTCCAATTCGGCTGGTTCTTATGACTATAATCACTGGGAAAATGGTGCGGGGCCATTTTCCCGATAATTTGTGCATGCACAGTAGTGATGTCCCCAGGAACAAGGCTCTAAAAGAAACTGGATTCATCTGTAGTTATACATTTCATTTTCCATCAAAAACATTTTCACCAATGCTTAGGCATAAACCACTACACACTCTTTATATGTGTGCAGATTTGCTGGAATATGCACCTGCTTGCAGCTGGTCTGTAATATTGAAATCTTTTTAGCATACATATATGAAGAAGGAGAGCTACACCTGCTATATTTTAAAGGGTTTTTATTTTATTACATCTATTAGTAAATGCATATTTTACAATAAAACAATGTTTTAAATTCTAAGTGTGTGAATGACTTAAACCTGGCACATTTACCACTGGAGCAGGTCTGCATTTATCTTGGTGTAGTCAAATGTGGAGATGTAGTTATGCTCACTCTGCAAACAGTTCCTTGTGAAACTCTGAATGGGGGCCACTGAGCCACCTCTCAAGCTATGCACTTGCCGATGCCGGAACCCCGCCGGGTGCCGTCGCTTACAAGGTCGGTACACACTAGACATCGTCTATTGTAAACCTGAAGCTGGAAATAAATTGGACGCATGAGCTCCTAAACTGCATGCACAGAAGAAAAGCATATTTTCACCCATATGTACTGTAGCTGTATACATTTTATCATGTGACCTACCCCTATATGTCATTAGGGTGCATTATCATCTGTCCTGTACTACAGTAGGTGCAAAAGATGTTCCTGGAAACAGTCATATTTCTGTATACATCCACCACTGCATAGCCCATAGGTGTGTCGGAACACCCTCACTGTACTTTGTCTGCGTGATATTATCCTGTTACAACTCCATAGTAAGTGTAGATGCAAATAACATGTATATAACTCCGGAGCATGTTCAGTGCAAATACACCCAAGATAAGCTCCACCAACAAGTGTACATTCAAATCAGCCCTAATAAGTTTTTTCTGAAATATACCCAAAAATATTTGTTGTTTAATATAAAATCTTTCCCACTGGCTATCCTAGGAATGCTCCTGCAGCACAGATGGTCTGTTTACAGTTTATCTTCCACATTCTCATTTACTGTACAGTAAAAATGATGTAAAGGGATTTTTAATATATGTAGATTAAAAACTGTTGTTTTTTTCTTATAATCCCAAATCCTCAGTGATCACATTTGTTCTGTTTTTGCTCTACTACACAGGGGAGGCAAAGGATTTGAACCTATTTACCAATATTCAAGCAAATGGGAAAAGCATGTTCACACCAGTTTTCTTAAGTGATTTGTCTAAACAAGATCCATCCAGATACACACAGCTGCAGACCTTGTGTGGCAACAATACACAATGTATCTTTGATGCTATGAGCACCAACAATACTGACCTGGGTTTAGCAACATTGAAAGTAGCAGACAATTTACAGGAAACAAATACTACGCTGAGTAAGTATCATTATCTGCGACTGCCAAATCATCTACAATTCTGTGCTATGGGCCTGATTCAGGACGGATCGCAACAGCAACAGCATACGCAGATGGCCGATTGTTACGTACTGTGCATGCATATGCATCGTGAATGCCCCACTGCGATCGGGACCCATTGCAGAGTGACAGGATGTACCGTTTGGGGGTGGTGACAGGGGCTTGGTCGGAGAAACGCAGGCGTGCCAGTGCGTATGAATGCCGTTGCAGCGGTGCGCATAATTTAGCCACTACGATAACATATGCAGCTAACTGCTCACAGGAAAGTTAGCAATTTATAAGTAAGGTCTGACCAGCTGTGAATGTGCTATCGGCTCCGATGTACTTCGATGTTACCAATGTTTTGGCTGGATTGCAAGGTATTATGGATGTGTGAGAGGGGAAGTGGGCGTCTGCATGTTGTCAGTGAGATTGCACATATTAGTATACTTTCACAGCAGAACTGCATGTGCAATTGCAGGCGTGACGGCATCAGCGATCCGTCCTGAATCAGGCCCTATATAGGAAATGACTGTCTAACATTTATGGTCAGTTTTAGTTCAGCATTTAGTGACAAAGGCTATACAGTACAATCCTATTTTAAATGGTCCATCACCTGGGTACATTTCTATATAAAGCACAGTCAAAGAATGTTTTATTTATGATATGATATTATAATTATGATAAATTCTACTCTTTATTCCCATATAGATGCATGCTGATGTTTCCATTTTATCTACTATTAAAACAGATCTAAATAAAGAAACATTGCCATCTACTATAATATAAAGATTTATTGTTGAATGTTGTATATTTATTTATTCATAGTTTTATTTATTCTTAACATGGAAATTTTAAATCCACCTCTCAATGACTTCAAATATTTAGATATATTATTCCAAGGATTTGTGTTATAATATGCACTATTTACACTGCGTATCAAGCTTAACTTTGCTTAGCATGCAGGTTACAATTGAGATGACGTATAAATATTATATCAACAACTTGACATATTTAGTATTACATGGGCTGCACATTTGTGTTTCTTTAAGTTAGTGTAACATGTTTCCTGTCTGTGTTTCAGATGCTGTCCCTCCTTCTATTGCTGGTAATACAACCATTCAAGCTTTCATAATGAGCAGTGTTACAGTACAATACACTGCCAATGGGACAGGAGTCATTTTTACTGCTGACCCTGGTACAAATTCACATATCAATGTAACTGGTGAGTGATTCTGCTTATTTCATTCAACTTTTTTTATATCATCTCTAGCTGTCCTAAATGCATTTCCAAAACCAAAAAATAGATAATGTGCAGCATTTATGTTCTTTTTTTGCAACTTTATTGTTCACAATATAAAATAACAGAATTTGCCTTTTTTATTTTATTTCTACTGGCCCCCTTGCAAATGTAACAACATGCTTTGCTTTGTTTTGGGACTTGTATTTTGTAGTTTTCAATAAATCCTTAATGTTCAAGGGAGAATTGTTTATTTATTGTTCCGCTGGGTACAACTCAGCTCTTTTATGTGCATTGGATACAGTTATATGTAGCGTTGTGTTGTATTCAAGGACAAAACTAACACCTAGTGGTAAATTTATTAAAAATCGAGTCTGGGAGAGTTTGCTTTTTTTTCAACTTGATTAGCTCCTGAGACTCGCAAATTTACAAAGAAGTGAGTTTAGCTGAGATGGCCGATGGTGAAGCAGACCGAGATTTCTCTCCCAAGTGGCCGATGGTGAAGCAGAACGAGATATCTCTCCCAAGTGGCCGATGGTGAAGCAGAACGAGATTTCTCTCCCGAGTAGCAGGTTTTGCAGGAGATTTATCCCCCGAATAGTAGGTTTTGCAGGAGTAGCAGGTTTTGCAGGAGATGACTCACCCGAGATTGGAGTGTCTCTGCAAAACTCTCCCAAGCAAGCAGCCTGCACATATCAGTGAGATATGTGTAAGCTGCTTGTGTTCTAGCCTGTAAAAAAACGGGTTAAAAAAGTAAAAAAATAAATTACATAGGGCCCCCCTAAAGCCTAACCAGCCCCGGACTTGCCAGCCTGTCCTGGTTTCTAAAATGACAGGGAACAAAATGTGTAGGGTTCCACCGTAATTTAGAAACCAACACCAGGCTGCAGGACCAGTCCTGGTTTTAAATATATAGGGGGAAAAAAATTCATGAGGTTTCACCTGATTGTCGTAAATGAAAAACTCTTTCATGTAGCGTTGTATGCATTTGTGCCTTCAATGTTAGCAGGAAGAGATGCAAACATGAAAAGTGCATTTACATGCATATGTTCTGTTATCCACATCAAAAGTATCCGCTAGCAATTAACCTCCTGAAGAGTGTAGCATACTGGACTGCTTTAGTCCAAGTTTAATTAACATGTCCCTACTGTACATTGCCTATGGTTGTCCACTTTGTTCTGTATCTCCAAGTGTAAGCGATTGTAAATGTAGATGCTACCAAATATGCATGTGCATACAAGGGGAAAGTGTGCAGTATGTGAATGAATATTTTATGTACAAAAATGGACATATGTCCAAGTCTACATTTCCCCCTCTATTGGAAACAACCACTATTGGGGTCTCAGAACTGTGGTACATGGACACTTAGGGCCATATTCAATTAGCGGCGAAAAGCCGTTTTCAGCTATAAAGTTTTGCGAGTGACGTCATTTCGCTATGTGAAAAGTTTCCTCCATATTCAATTCTGGAGACTTTTCGCCAGTGCGGAAACTCAATGCAATGGAACCGTCGAAAAAATTTGCTTATGAATAGGTGTCTAAAAAAAGTGCAGAATTGGGGTTTTGGGGTGCAAACTTCGGAAAATCCCCCTGCACCCTTGGGACAGTCCTCCAAAGGTAAACGGCATAAAAAAATGTAAAAATACTTTTTATCACCCCAAAAAGTACTTTTATTTTGGGGGCGAAAAGTCGAAAGTCGGGGGAAAAAGTTAAAAACTAACGAAATAGACTCCATGGTGTTCCCCAAGTATGTCCCAGGTGTTTTTAAGTTTGCAGGTGCTTGCAACAGGTGGATTTTCTTCATTTTTTAAAACTTCACTTTAGCAACTTTAAAATATGGCAGCACCCATTTTCATGTAACCCAAATTTGCTGGGACTACTTATTTTCTGCTAAAAAAACCTCCTAAATGCTATTCTTCACCACTTATGCAAAGACGCTAATTATCAGCTATTGAGAGCATTTAAGTACCCCAAATACCTTCAGCAGGGCTATTCGGGGGTATCTATAGTGTTTGCCAATGTCAGTGCATCTTTTGGGGGATGTCAGGCTGATTTCCCCAAATCTGACAGCACTTTTCGCCTGTTTGCATTTCGCCGGTTCCCGTTTTCGACGATTTCTAATTGAATACTGGGATAAGTGGGGACGCGCGCAATATTTTTCATATGCAGAACCAGTGATGTTGGTGATAAATCCGGCATGCGAAAAGTAGGGATTTTTGCACTATGTACGTCATGAACAGTAATGTATGCGCCTATGCATCATTCTGACATTGACAAATTCTGAGGTCTGGATGGGCTAGGTAGGGTGTTACAATTGTAAACACATGCAAAGTAGGGAAAAGAGGCTTATATATGCCTGGGAAAGAAAATGTTTATGCCTTAGAAAATGTTTATGAATGATTGTGCTTTCGCTGTTGCTCTGGAATAAGCTGCGTTTTTGCGAACATGTTTAAGCAAAAAGTTTTTATTTTGTTTTTTTTAAAACACAAGTTGGAGAGTTGTTTCTGCTGTATTACAGAGGTTTTTGTAGTTTTTATTGATGCCTGATAGCTAATGCATTTGTTGTGCATCTATAATCGGTGAACACACACAGACCCGTGGTGTGCTTGCACCTGGGTCATCTTTTCTGTGATATATTCAGAAAGGTGACCCAGGTGATAGTAAATACTTTGGCACTCTGGACATGCGGCATTTTCATGTGCCATATCATATGGAAGATGCCGCTGTCTACAAAAAGTGTTTGCGGGGAGCACAAAGGGAAAGGTGGCACTGCACGTCCTCCCCCCCAGCTTTGATATGTTTCTGCATAAACCAGGTGCATATGCTAAAGTTGCATACAAGAACACATTGCGAGCATTGCATATGGGTGGCAATATTCTGTTTTGTGTGCAACCAATTTTGCATCAGCTCTATAACCCCCAAAACAATAGCACAGTGTCACCTAGTTTCCCAGCTTTAAAAAAGGTTTAGCCTCACTGATTTAGCCTAATGTATTATCAAGGGGTCTCTGACATCCAGGACCATTATACTATTCCCAACAAATAAATGGAAATGAAAATGTGTTTTTTTTATAAAAAAAACACGTTCTAATCAATGATGATTCTATGTGAAAGGATAAGATAAACAACAATTAAAAGAAATGTGGAAAAAGAGCAGAAAGAATATAAAAAAAACTATTTTTTAAGCATTTTTTTTTGTACTGTGCAGGATACACTTGTTTTATTTTCTTTACCATTATACAGGTACTTGATAGGTGGGTATACTGGCCAGTTGCAGGGATCCCAATAGCTATATCTGTTTCTTAATTCAAAATTTACCAAGCGGCGTGTTCTAAACCTCAGCTGTTTGGTGGGAGTTTCTAAATGACACCAAAACTGCTGCTTAGTAATTTTATCCCAGCTCTGTTCTATTCTGTTTTAAAATGTGTTTTGACAGCAGTTTTGCAGCGGTTTTGGCCTTAGTAAATATGTGGATAGTCACCAAACCACCTGGGTTTAGAACCCGCCACTTAGTAAATTTTGTCTTCTATTATCCGAATCCAAGCTAAGAACCTGATTCAGAGATGGACGCAGTAGCACAGCCACTGTGTCTTTGTATGCAGCTGCTATTCTAAAATATGCAAAAGCCGCAGGAGGCGTCTTAAGTAAAAAGACGCCCACGGCAGCCATCGAGACTAGAAGTGTCTCCCTACAGCTCTAGTGTGGTTTTAAGAAAAAAGTTACTTTCCAAGCCAGTGTGGAGGACAATTTAAGCAAGAAATTGTTCACAATAGTCTCTGCCGCCTCCTGCATGCCTGGCGACCGAGATTACGGGTAGAAAAGCGGGGTTTACCCTCCCGCCACTTGCGACCTGTTCCCCACCCTGAAGCTGGGGCCTCAAGTTACATACAGGCCCCCGGCGGCGGTGCCTTCCGGCGACAAGATCGGCGATCACCCACCTGCTGTGATGCTGTTCCCTCCTCTACTCTCCCACGCCTCACCCGCGACCTCTGCTGAGCTGTCCCCGGAGAAAGAGAGGGACATATTCTGCGCTGACTGGTGGCGGCGCGGGGACCTGCCGCCCGGGAACACAGACGCCGGGGGTAAGAGAAGCCTGCTCCCCCAGGGGGACCTGCTGGGACTTCCCCTTCACTCACCTTCACCCAGTTTCCCTCCATCTAAGGCTGGGTGGTGTGTGGCTGCCGGAGCTCTGTGTACCCTCCACTTGGGACTCTCTCTCCTTTCAGCCTACTGCTTCTGACCACATCCAGCGGCTGACCTCCGGTGAAGTCCGCCATCTTAGATCCGCACTTTCCCTCAAAGTACAAGCAAGAGAGTGGTAATTGACTCCTGGGGTGTTCTTGAAATTAAAGCAGGGTCCATGCAGTTAAACCCTCTTTTGCCCTGTCGGATGAAGGTATGTTTTCTGAGACCTCTCCATTATGCTCCCTTATATTTATATCTAAGGCAGTAAATATATGTACTGCTTACACCTTTTATTCCAGCTGGAGAGCTGAGCTAATATTAGCCTTGCAACTGCATTGGCAGCCTCAAACAGAAATAATTTTGACTATCACATCACTATCTCAATTCAAAACTACATCTCTGCAGAAAATCTGTCTGTGAACTTTATGTGAATCCATAAGCGAGTGAACACCCCCATCTTGTGGTCTTATGCTGCCAACGCAAACATTCAGATTTAATTGTGCTATATAATTTCTTGCCAGGAATGTAGGTCTCTCTGATGGCTGCCTGATTCCTCCATGGGGTCTGATGGGTGGGGATAGCCGCTGCTCCTGCTCATTGATGTTACTGCAATTTATTTGATGAATCTAATTATACATATTACTGGTCGTGAAGGGCAAGGTTATCACATTTTCTCTAAACACTCCCGTCTCTCCGGAAACCGATGATCCTCTCCCCAGAGACAATTAACCTGCCCTACCCTGTCTTACTTTTCATACCTCCTCCGCTTGGGACCAAGCTGCTGTTATTACCCTACACACCCATCTTTTGACACTCGAGTAGTGTTTTCATGAGTCGACGAAAAGATCGGGGGTCGAAAAGTACGCCCAAGCCTTCCAAGGATTCCTCCAGAACTGATCTCCACCACATTCTCCACTCTCAAAAAGATTCCTCAGTGTGCGCCTCCCCGTGCCCCTCATCACCAGCCAACTCTGCGGCTTCTGATACCCTGTCTGGAACTGAGGATTTCTTAAGCATGTCTGGCCAAGGCAATCGCCAGGATTTCCAGAAGGTCCTGCAAATCCTTAAAACCCTGTCCACTAAAACAGATATTCCTTCTAAAGCTGACTTTGCATCTTTGGAAAATAAATTGTGGGAAGTGGTGCATTCTGAAGTTGCCTCGCTTAAGTCGGAGTTATCACATCTGGAATCACGAATTGTGATGCTGGAGGAACATGGAGAGACTATGGATGAGTTCCAACATGCTCTTTTGACACTATTAAAGCGCAAGCAGTGGAAATACAAAGCTTGAAAGCCCATCTTGATGACCTCAACAACAGAGGATGCCGTAATAATCTGAGGGTCCGAGGTATTCTGGAGGACATTCCCCACCAAGGGCTGCAGGATGTATTAACAAAATTATTCAAAATCCTAGGTCGCGACCCTAATTACTCTATTGTCTGTGATAGGGCGCATAGAGCCTTACGTCCTAGAGGCTTGCAGTCTGAGCGGCCAAGGGATGTGATTTGCCGATTACATTATTTCATGCAGAAAGACGACATCTTGCGGAAAATATGGGACTTAGACAACTTAAAGTTTGACGACCATCCAATACAGGTATTCCAGGATCTTTCTTGGCAAGCCCTACATCTGAGACGTCATCTCGAACCCTTAATGGATGCTCTTCGTTCTCGCAATATTAGATACTGATGGGGCTTCCCTTTTAGTCTCACAGTTTCTAATAGAGGGAAGATGGTGATTCTATGCCTCTCGGATGACATCGGTCCTTTCTGCTCTGCTCTGCTCTGGACATTGATCCAGTACGAGTCCCAGACTGGATTTCTTCTAATGATAATCTCCTTCCACCTCTGGCGCCTTCTAAGATGTTGCCCTTTTAAACTGTGAGGTCCCCCCCTAGTTCTCGGAGAAGACCTCATTGTACCTCGCCCATCTCTGGGACATCCAAGGCTGTCAGCCCATGAAGTTGTGGACCTTGATATTGCTTTCTATGGGACTTCTGCAACAGACGCTTTGATACTCTCTTTTATGAGCTTTGATTGACTTATTTAGTTATGAGAGATATATAATTGCTAGAGTCCCCGTTTAAAGGTCTGTGGTCTGCCGATAAAACCCTTGGAAGGTGGTAGAATGACCAGAGTTGCTTGAGCTAAAGTTTAATTGGATCTATGTATTATCCGAAAGATATATATAGTTCAATAGAACTTAGTACTTTAAATCGTACATTGGACTGTTCTGTGTTATATTACTCCTATGTTAGTATATTTTCTTACATACCCCTTTTCTTTTCTTGGATACTTAATGGGAATTTAATCGGGTATTTTTATTATTTAAGGATGTGCCTTTGCCTTCTGTGATTGATTCTAAATGCAATTTTAAGTATAATTTTCTGATAGATTCATCAATTTATTGATATTATTCTATAGAGTAATGCGGTTCCCCTACCTGTCCATCCCCTGTTGCCTCCTACACCGCATAGGCAGATCCTGGTCCTAGTGGCGAAACTAGTTTTTGCCACTATATTGTCCAGATGCGGTGTTATATGTATGTTTCTCCTTTTCACTGTGTTAAGTGATTTTTGCTCTCTAAATTACAATCTTTTTTTTCTGTTCTCTTTTTTTTTCCTTTCTTCCGTTTGCCTTTTATACCAGTGATATGTAATCATACTAGATTAATATGTCTGACTGTCTCCAAATTTTCTACTCATGCCGATGTTTATGAACATTCTAACTTTTCTCCTGTTTTAATGCATATTTCTACCACTCACTATGGCTAATTTAAACATTGTCTCTATCAACGTGAGTGGTCTTAATGTCCCTGAGAGGAGATCTCGAGTATTAAGAGAATTGAAAGCCGAACGCGCTGAGGTAGCGTTTCTCCAAGAAACACACTTCAAAGAAGGTGCTGCACCACATCTTAGGAACAGAGATTTTCCTAGTGGATTCTTTTACAATAATCCTGAGGGCAAGTCTCTGGGGGTTGCAATTTTATTTGCCAAGCATATTCCCATTACTGAAATCACTTGTTTACCACTGATTGCAGGCAGGGTCCTAGTAATAAAATGTAAGGTGTTTACCCAAATATGTACCTTCGCTAATTTATACACACCTAACAAAGCCCAACCGGCCTTTTTTGAAAGGGCATTGAACCTGGTCCAGGCCCATGCTGAAGGTATACTGGTTTTTGGAGGAGACCTCAACTGATCTTTAGACCCACATCTAGATCCTCTAACCAATCACCTAGGTACTCAGACAAGTTTCATCATAAGGTGAAGAAAACTCTCCATGCACATCAATTAGTGGATATCTGGCGCACACAACATCCTAATACATGAGATTATTCTTTTTTCTCTCACCCCCACAAACTGTACACTAGATTAGACTTTCTTTTTATCTGACATAGATTTCTTCATTTAACAAAAGAAACAAAGATTGGTAATATCTCCTGGTCAGATCATGCCCCCGTTTCATTGAGTCTTACAATTCCATCTTCTCACCCGGCTTGTTTCACTTAGAAGCTGAACGAATCACTGTTTCAAGACTCTTATTGTCAACAACAAATTCAGTCAACTTTGGAAGATTATATAGCCACTAATGATCTCCCTGACATGTCCAAGTTAACAGTTTGGGAAGCACATAAATGTGTCTTAAGGGGGAAGCTAATTCAGCTGAGATCGTATTTAAAAAAGCAATGCTCAGGAGTAAGAGATACAGAAGATCCAAACCTTAGAACTCACACATAAATCCTCCCTCTCCCCTGAGACATTCCAAGCACTTTCTAATTTGTGTCAGGTCCTTAGTATGTTTATGTCCGATAAAATTAAATCAGATATCCGTAAATGTCACAGTAAATACTTTCTCTGAGGAAACAAGGCAGGGAGACTCCTGGCTAGAGCACTTCGTGACCAACGTGCAGCCACATTCATTGCCCAGGTAAAATCACATTCTGGCGCCATATGTAATACCACAAAAGATGTTGCAGCAGCATTTCAATTTTATTATTCCCAATTGTATAATTTAAGAGATTCCAGGGAGGGGAATGACATGTCGTCGCGGAAGGCCTCCATTAAGGCCTACTTGGAGGAAATTGGTTTTCATACTTTATCAAATATGGACATAGAGTCATTTGAAGAGCCATTTACCTCAGTGGAATTAGAAGCAGTGATCAAATCAAGACCTAACAGCAAATACCAGGCCCCAACGGGTTTACTATTGCCTACTACAAAATGTTCGGAGAGGTGCTCTCCCCCCTGATGCTCCATGCCTTCAATGAGGTCTCGGACCTTTCCTGTTTTTCTTCCCAATCTTTGCTTGCCCATATTTCAGTGATACCTAAAGAGGGGAAGGAACCGGCCCATTGCTCCAGTTACAGACCCATCTCCCTGTTAAACTAAAGCTTTTCGCTAAGCTAATGTCGAACCATCTCAAATTGTTTCTCCCCAATCTGATCCACTCAGAGCAGGTGGGATTTGTCCCTGGTCGTGAAGCCATGAGGTCATTTCTCAGAAGGTCCCAACTGTACTTTTGTCTACAGACGCTGAAAAGGCGTTTGATAGGGTGGACTGGGATTTCTTGATGGGGGTACTGGAGAATATGGGTTTGGGTCCGACGGGCATTCAGAGAATTAGAGCGCTTTACTCCACTCCTTCTGCGCGTGTGAAGATTAATGGGGATCTGTCTGAGCTGGTTTTGATTGCTAATGGCACTCGGCAGGGCTGCCATCTTTCACCACTAGTATTTACTTTATGTATGGAGGCCCAGGCGAGGGTCATTCGTCTTAATACTAATGTAACGGGGCTGACTATAGGAGGGAGAGAATACAAGTTAGCCCTTTTTGCGGATGATCTTTTGGCGGTAATTACAAACTCACGGACATCAGTCCCTAACATCCTCCATGAATTTGATCGTTTTGGAGCTCTTTCCAAGTAAACTTATCCAAATCTAGTGCACTTAACCTCACAGTAGATCAGAAATGTATGAAGGATATACAATCTTTCTGCCACTTCTCCTGGCACCCCACACATATAAAATATCTAGGAGTTTTCCTTCATAAAGATCTCTCTCAAATATTCTACTCTAATTTTCTCCCTTTTCTTACTAAGCTGCGAACAGATCTTTTTGGCGTCTCAAGAAGATCTCGTGGACGGGAAGGATAGGAGTTATTAAGATGAATATACTTCCCAGGGTCCTTTATATTTTGCAAACCCTCCCAATTACAATACCCCATTCCTGGTTTGCCACACTTCATCGAATTGTTCGAGACTTTGTCTGGGCGGCCTGCAAACTCCGCTACAAACACGATATACTCTTTAGGAAAAAACATCTGGGAGGTCTACAATTGCCACATTTTCTTACCTATCATCATGCAGTCCTACTTATGAGGGTGATGGAATGGAGTAGGTTAAATGATAGGAAGCAGTGGACTGATATTGAAGCAGTTTCCTTTCCTTCTGTTGATTCAGGTTTTCCTTGGCCTGCGACCCTACCCTGAACTAACCATCCTCTCCTGAGCCCAATCATCTCCTGTTGGGGTTGTCTTTGCTCACATCTCCTTCTTTCCCCTATCCCTTCTCCTTTAATCCCTCTATTTGGTAATCCGGCTTTTTCACCGGGGATCCCAGCAAACTCATTTGGATTGTGAAAGGCACAGGGGATTCTCAAGATTAACCAGCTATTTGAAGGTTCGGAAATTATGAGATTTCCCTCTGTTCAAGCTAAATGGGTCTTGCCTAACAGCGAGATTTGGAAATACTTGCAGATAAAGCATTTTCTTTCAACACTAGGCTTCCCTAAAACATACGGGAGGGGTAATACTCCGTTTGAGAATATGTGTGTAGTTCGGGGATTCCCACCACATCCTCTGTCCTCTATCTACACAATGTTAATTGAACGTATTTTTTCTGGTACACCCAAATTTATTTCTGATTAGGAATCAGATCTAAAGGTATTAATAGGAGAGGATGATTGGCCGGAGGTCTTCAGAAATACTTTGCCTGCATCCGCAAATGCGTTAACTATGGAGACACATTATAAAGTCCTCTCGTGTTGGTACCACTGCCCCAGCCAGCTTTCTAAAATGTATCCAGGAGTCCCTAGCGCTTGTTGGAGATGTGAGACAGAGCCGGGAACACCTTTACACATGTGGTAGGAGTGCTCTTCTCTTAGACCTTTTTGGGACAAAGTAATCGAAATGGCAAGCCTTATTCTTTATGAGGATTTGCCTTCTTGCCCTAGCTTTTGGCTACTTAACCTCGTTTGGAAACCCTATGCACACTTCAAAAAGTCTTTACTGCGTCATATATTAAGTGCTTCCAAAGCCGTGATCCCTGTTCACTGGAAGTCCAGATTGCCTCCCCCATGTCTGAGTGGTGTACAAGTCTTAATCATTATATGGCTATGGACGATTTAATTTTACCCCACTCAGACAGGGGTAACAATTTCACTGTGACTTGGCATGCCTTGTTGCAGTAAAAGGAGTCAGACCACTATAAGATGCTTAGTCATGATTAAGGAAGAGTTCAAACAGACTCCGGTTATATATTTAGTAGCTCATTAAAAATAGATGATCGGTTGTATCAGTTTTACGATCTGGTAGGAGGCTTCTTTCTTTTTCTTTTGTGTTTTCTTCACCTTTCTTTAATTTCCTTCTTTATTTTTTATTTTTCTTTTATTCATTTATTCTGATGTAATTGTGTCCAATAAAGGTTTTGTTGTAAAATGTGACCATATTGTATAATATCATTAACTATATTGATATATCAAATGTTGATTCTTTTGATATGTTTTCAACTGACATTTTTATATGTGAAAGAATTAGTGTTTGTATTTTGTTATGGTTTTCAATAAAAACATAGTGGGTCATTCAGACCCACTCGCGAGCGGCAGTACGCTCGCAAGTGGGTCGAAGTTCCCCACTGCGCATTCGCACGACGGAGGGAGCTCCGTCGTGCGCATGCGCAAGACCCGGGGAGCGAAGGACTTTCCATCGCTCCGGGTCTCGCACCAAAGGGGGCGTGCCGTCGATGTTGATTGACAGCACGCCCCCTTTGGTGGGCGTTCCGGAGGCGTGCCTGCCAGACGGAGGCGTTCCTATGGGAACGCCTACCGTCTGAAGTCAGCCTCACTGACATCACTAGTGATGTCAGTGGGAGTGATTTTGGCTCTGATAGAGCCAAAATCACTCCTGGCCTTGTGGTTGAGAAACCCGACCACAGGGTTTCACTCGCAAGTCCGATGGTCGCGATGGTCAAGACCATCGCGACCATCTTGTTGGACGCTCATATATGCTGTGGGTGGTGACCCACAGCTATACGAGCGTCCAGGAGGACGCTCCATTTTAATGGAGGTGGGCCCTGATTCAGAGCGAGCGCTCTGGTCAGAGCGTCCGGCTCTGAATCAGGGCCATAATGCGTAAAAAAAAAAGACGCCCACTACCGGTTTCTGTGATCCGATGCTGCATCCGTAGAAACATCCATTGGATCAACTGTGTGACTATCGGATATCTGAGTAACTCCTCATGTTAATCTGGATGTCCGATAAAATCCCGCTGCTGGGACCAGTGAAATGGGCCAGTTTTCTGCAATATTGTTTCGCCAGTGCGTTTGGACACTGCAAGCCTCATTGCAACCCCCGATCTGCACATGCGCAGATCTAAAAACATCAGAGGTGTGTAAACATCGGGTGCACATACATCCCTGAATTAGGCATTAGGCCAGTTTAGGGACTGAGGACCTCATTCAGAGTCGGTCGCTGCGGCCGCACGGTCGTAAGGGAAAAGGGGCCGGATATGCAAATGATGCACTCGCAAGTTGCGTCCTTAAGATCGGATCGTTAGCTGGCCGACCAAGGGGAGGATGCGGCCGTAAGACAAAAAAATACGCCCCCTTCTCGTACGCATTACACATCATCTCCGGGCATATAAGAATTAATCAAGACCATCGGGAACCATCGGAACTGGTCGTAGAATTTAAGGTTGACCATACCCTCTCTTAAGCTCTACGATCAAGTCAGTGTAAAAACCTCCCATGTCAAGTGTGCTATGACACTACTTTGTTAATTATGCACTCCCATAAAACGCAGTTTGCATAGTCAGGCACGCCTGTGTTCGGATCTCCACTCCCCCGTTCACAAGCACCTTCCCCTGTTACCACCCACAAACGCCTCATCCTGTCACTCAAACTAACGACCTTGCCAAGTTGAAGGAGAGAGATATTTCCGATCGTAACAGCTAGTTTGCGCACGTGCATTGCGAATTTTACGCATGCCCAGTTTAGCGAACATCGGTGGCGTACAACCGTGCGGCCGCAACGACCGACTCTGAGTGAGGTCCTGAATGTAGACAATTTAATGGAGCAGGAGGGGACATGCTGTTACTTTCTTAAATCCTAAAAGGTATCATTGACTATAGTCATTCTATTGAAATTTCACTTTTTTTTTCATTTTTTTATTTATGCTTTTAATACTCATCTAAATTTAAAAAAATCATGCATTTAACGTGTTTATTTCTTAATTGCACAGGGTGACGTAATGTGCACTTTTCCCACAACATGATTCACTTAATAGACACTGCATAACATGAAACCAACCCATGCAGTCAAAACAGTTATTTATCCTTACTTACTTACTTTCTTTCATTTTGTTACAGCTGTTGGGTCTCTGACATGGTCACCAACCAGTACATCACAATTCACCTTTAGTCTTGTAGCAACCGACTCTAAAAACCTCTCATCCGCCTTCCAGCCCAACTTTGTTGTCTGCAGTTGTGCTCAGAATTCTCAGTGTGATTATACCACAGTATCAAAAGTCAACGGCAGCTCTCTTTCTGTGAGTATCAGAATCATATGAACATTTATTTTTAAGTTTTTGTTTAAAACCGCTAATTTTTATGAATTTGCTAATTATTCATATTTGTTTTTTGGTTTTTACTGACACTCTGCTCCTTACTTGACCTATACAGGTAAAATATTTATATCAATGTTTCAAAATGAAATGTGGAGCAGAAAGCACACAGGCCTTTAACAAAATGACCCTTGTCTACTTATGTATTTGAAACTTATTATTTCTATATGTACAGATACGCCCCAAGTTCATTGTGGCTGATCGCTCCACAAACGTGCGTGCGCATCGCGTTATGTGCCACGATATGCTATGGCACATCCCAGATCGCGGGAGTGTGTCTCCATTCAATCCTTTGGAGACGCGGATGCTCGTCTCTGATCGCAGGAGTGCATCTCCCATTCATTCCTATGGAGACACAAATGCGCATCTCCAATCGTGGGAGTTCGCCTCACGCCACGTATGGCGCAATTTTCTGTGCTACAGGCAATGATGTACCTGGGAATATCTGTAAATGTAAACTAATAAATGACTCATGTCTGCAGGGAAAGTGATATTTTACATTATCTTGTGATATATTGATGAACTCCTGCTGTAAGCTAATTATTTTGTTTATATGGACAGATTGCAGGCTGCATTTGTTCAAATAACTACACAGGAGAATTCTGCCAAACGCCTCCTAATCTGTGTGTACAAGGGTGCTTCCCTGGGGTATCATGTATTAGTACCACAGACTGTGGACTATGCCCTACTGGTTACTCTGGGGATGGATTGCATTGTACAGGTGAATATATTTTTTATGCTTTTTGGTTATATTTTTTAATGGATATAGATTTTTTGCTTATCCAGGCCATGCGTCATTTATTTATGAAGTATGTATTGTACTACATTAACACCAGTATTTTGTATTATCATCTGCCACAGATATAGATGAATGTCTGGTAACAAACAAATGTACTTCCAATGCTGTATGTACTAATTCACCGGGAAGCTATAAGTGCACCTGCAAAGATGGATTTACTGGTGAGTATAAAGACTGGAGAACTAGAAAAAAATGGGTTTAAATCCTAGAGGTCCAGACACTTTAGGCAATACATTTTGGTCCAGTGTTTAGTACTGAAACTATTGCAATCAAGCAAATTCAGTGATTTTTGTATTTATTGTAACTCAGGCAATTCTAGGCCAAGCAATGACAATGTTCTGAAGGTTACTTTTTACTCTGTGGCTCCCTAAAGTCTATATTTCATATCTTTTCATAGAGTAAACATATATAGAAATGTAGTTGTTTCACTTATTCATATATATTGTTCTATTTGGCATAAATTCAGAGATCCACAGCTCCTTGACCTGACTACATGTGTAAGGCTTCTATGGGGCCTATTTCTAAACAAATATGTGTGGCTATCCCCCCAAATACCCATTTTAGGGGGTGGAGGGGTTACCCCAAAAATTAAGACTCCCCTGTATGTTTGCTGCACTTCCCCCTTTTTTTTAGAATTGTCCATATTTCGGTGCTTTGGAGTTGACGATTCAGCATCAGATTTGCGATCTAAAGAACTTGTTATAAAGTGTCCAAAATAAAAATAAACAAGTATTTATTTAGTTAGTTGATTCAGATGTACAGTACTGTGCTTCTTTTCTTATTTTTACCTGTAAAATATTGTATATGTTTCTGGGCTGGATCAGAGATCATCATAAAGAGATTATAAGATGGTAGCTTGCAAGCAGGGCCCTCTTACCTCTATGTCTGTCTGTTATTACCCTGTTTTGTTCTATCAATGTTTCCAATTGTAAAGCAACGGAATATGCTGCGCTATATAAGAAACTGTTAATAAATAAATAAAATAAATAAATGCTGAACCAGTAGCTCCATAAGACTTCATATGTCCCATTCCCACAGTGCAGAGCCCACTTTACAGCCACATTGCTCCTTTCACGTGCAACTACCACTGATCACCCTTTGTTTTACTTTTAAACTCCATCTTCTCCTCCCCTGCAGTATAAAAGGAGGTGCATATCTGCAAACAAAATAGGTCTGTCTAGTCACATTTATTATAAGGGGCAACAGTTATTTTTTTAATGTATTGGTAATTCAATTGTTGCTTTTGAGTTAATTGTTCTATTTTGCTTTGCCAGGTGACGGGACAAATTGTGCTGACATTAATGAATGCCTAAACAGCAGTATCTGCTTGACTAATGCAGTCTGTACTAACACAATGGGGAGTTACATTTGTACCTGTAAGGCTGGATTCACAGGTAACTGAATATAATAGTATAATTGTGTCACACAGACATACACATGTTTCCTTCTAAAGTATGTTAAAATGTTACATGTAAGAGAATGAGTTGCACTATGTTGCAGTTTTCTTTTTCCTTCCGTTATAAATGCTCAGGCCTATAAATATATTGGTTGTACTCGTTTGTGTCTACAGGTGATGGCACATCATGTTCCTGTGCTGAGTGTGAGGCAAATTACTGTAGCAATGGTGGGACGTGCACCAGGATTGGGTCATCTTGCACTCCTAAATGTGACTGTGTCCCGCCGTTCTCTGGTGATAGATGTACAACAACCAGCAACAGATTCCAGGCACAATTTAGCTCAGGTGAGTTCAAATGCTGAGGCTGACTGGAGACCTTTGTTTTATATACTATATATCACACTGTACTACTGTATATATCACTGTATTAAAATTATGAGTGTTTTATATCTCTGTATTCAGAATTGTTCAATTCATCCATGGATTGTGTAATATAATTATTTGCAGTGAAAGTGTAATTAATTGATACATTTCTCTGAGGCTGAACCTTAAAAATATTACAATAATAATATATTCCTCTTGTAAATGTGGTGTGTGTACAGTCTTCTAATATTTATTGTCTTGTCTATAGGTATAAAAAAGAGATCTGTTAAT
The DNA here is from genome assembly GCA_031769625.1 of Taudactylus pleione. NCBI lineage: Eukaryota > Metazoa > Chordata > Amphibia > Anura > Myobatrachidae > Taudactylus > Taudactylus pleione. Next base: position 4,922,128 of record JAUIMM010000010.1, read on the forward strand.
ATAACAGTAACATCTGCTGGAACTAACTTTACTTACCAGCAAGCTTATGATATGGTATGTACATTGTATTATATTGCATAATACTGCCAGGATAAGTCTTGATAACCTGATCTATTGGTGCTGAATATGTTATTATCTTACATTTCTATCGGATAGTAATTTATACTGTCTTACAAGCAACAATCTTTTTGTGTTTATAAAGTGTATTACCCTATTAGAGTTGATGCAGCATTTTAGCTGAAGTATAGATGAATTGGAAGCTGGGAAGACAATGACATCTGCTAAACTTTACAGATAATAGTTATCTACTTATATAGGTTGTCTACTTCCCTATATGTCATGTTGCTTACTGTATTTATTTGATAGACTGCATCTTTGCTCTTGTTATAGCACTACAATCCCTATTGTTTTTGCATAATAACCAATTTTCCATAAAGCGATCTCCAGAGAAGGTCACATATTTAGTGTATAGTTTACAATTTTTCTTCTGTTTTTTTCTCTTCTGCAGATTAAAAGTCTTCTAAAGAGTGCTCATATTGATGTGACATCTCTGTTTAGTAATACAAGTGTATTGGAACCCCCACAGTGAGTGTGATCTACCTCCAAATGTTTTTCCCAACTTTTTTTTTGCGACGTTTCATGGTTATAAGTACAGGGCAAAAGCACATTACAAAGATGTTCTAAAAAACAGAAATATTGTTCTAGAGTATGTAGTTTCTCAACCCTGGGATTGGTCAGTGTAGTTTTAGGTGTATATTTACTAGAGTGACAGTTTTTAGAAGTGGAGATGTTGTCCATTCTACTTAACATTTAACTAGCCCCTTCTAGTAGATAATATCTAGAATCTGATTGCTTGCTATGTGCAACATCTCAACTTCTAAAAACTCTCACTTTAGTAAATTTACCCCTTAATATTGTTCAAGAGTAGATATGGAGCATTATCTATTTATTGTCCCACTTTCACCAATTCAATAAATATTTGCAAGGGTGGTGTCTTTGGAATGTCAGCAGCAATATGGCTCAATGAAGGAGTCCCAATTTTCTACTTTAGATTGCCCTACTGGAGTATTCTGAGCCAATTCTTGTTCCGCTTGCCAGAGCTACTTTGCTCCTCTCCTTGGCTGGCGTGGATACACTTTTTTCTTGATGGACAACTGATCAAATATATGCAGCTTGTTTTTAGTAGTTTTTTTCTGAAGTGCTAAATTATTGAGCACATTTTTTTCTTCCTGAATCATTAAGATGATCTGTTCAAAACATTTATCTAAATGTTCCTCTTCTTTACCAGTTCAGTGCCAGTCAGCAATAAGCTAATACATTTCTGTTTTGCTCCAAAGAGAGACATCAGATTCTCTCTGAGCAAGTGCCAGAACTACTGCCACTGCAAGGGGTTCAGCCGCTAGAGGGCTCGGTGGTTTGTAGGCCGAGCACATATCAGTAGAGCGGAGTGTGAGGGATCAGGAGGGTGAACCCGCGTCTCTGGCCCTCTGACAAGTCTCTCATCTTTTTACACTATGCAGTCTATTTGTTTTAGTTACTTTCATTTTGTACATTGTTTTACAAATTGTGTGCTCATTTCAATTATTTTTGTCTATTGTGTGTTTTCTTTTACCCCTTATATGTTTTATTCTCATTTTCAGGAATCGTTCTAATTCTTTTTCTGCAAAATTTGTTGCTCAATTTACATATTTGGCAAATGTGACAATAATTGAATTCCTTAATGATAAGCTGGTGCCATATCTTCAGAATAAAAGTCTTAGCAGTGGACGCTCAGTAGATCTTACAATTTCTAATATCACAGATGGTGAAAAATGTAAGTGTTGTGCATTATTTTAGTACTTTATCAATTGTAGCATTGTCAATTATAAACTGTTTCCAGCTTAATTCAAATTATTTAATAAAAATCTGAATCCTCAAGTATTTTGGTTTGGGTGATTTTGCAAAAACTAAAACATAGAGGTCTCTAGTTTGTATACAGTTGTTGAATTATCTACTGTTGGCAATTGCTACATTCATTTTCTGTTTTTACTGTACTTATGCATCTAGACTTTTAAATGTCTATGGCAATGGTTCCCAAACTTTTTCGAATTAAGGCGCCCTAGAGTATCAGCACGTTTTCTACGGCACCCCTAGGTCAAAAGTTTCTTATTGAGAAATTCAGCAAAAATTAAATTAAGTAAATTGTGCTTATACTGTATGTCTCCCTTAGATTGAGTTATGTAGTGGTTGACAGGGCTGCGCTTCTTTTTGTCCACATATATTTTTGAATGCCAGTCATTAGCACTGGTTTTGTCTAGCACACTGACTGAAAATGTTATTTGGTACAGGACCACCAACGCGAGGCACCCTTGCAAGTGCCCTGAGGCACCCCAGGGTGCCACAGCACCCAGTTGGGGAACCACTGATCTATGGGTAAAACTACACTTTAAGAGCTGATTACGGATTCATGTTTTTTTAAAAAAAAGGTATTACCTTGTTTCTGTCTACAAAGGGGTAATGAAGATCAATTGTCTGCATAGGTTATTAGTCTTATAAATTGCACATCAATACTACAATTTTTAGAGGGGTTTCAGCAGTAAGAGAGCTGGGATTTTGGATAGTTTGTAGATTGACAAACTGTTATCTCTTGCAGCATTTGTGAACTGTGCAAAGCACAATGATTGGAGAATTAAAATGCTAAAACATATGTTCTTGTTTTGTCAAACAGTCACACATAATATGGTTCAACGTTGAGAAGAACATGTTTGTTGATAATTGTTAATTTCTTTCCTCAGTGACTATACCTGAATTGCTGGGTCTTGCTAGTTGTAATATGAATAATTACACATTAAATAATGCCACTTTTGAATGTGTTTCAAATTGCATTGTAACTTCATACTGCAAGAATGACGGCATCTGTCAAATGAACAGTGGAGAATATAGCTGCAAGTAAGTTGACCCTATGGTGTTAATGTCATTTTACCTGGAACAAATATAAACCATATACAGCCACCACATTCCAGCCATTTTGACTCTTTTCTTCTTTTCCCACTTATACTTATTCCCTCTTATAATTGAGTTAATTTATATTAGTCCTTTTCCTGCTAGTGACAAATATTATTTGTGATGTCCAAGGAGGTCAATGGCATTCACCATTCTACTAGCCTTCTTAGCTTCAGCCAATTGCATTGGGTTCACATGTAAATAGCAATTTTATAAAGTCATACATACACAAGGTAAAAACATATTTATAGAGGACAATATCCCTGTGTGTCATAATAGTACCCTCTGTGTTTACAGGAACATGACCTCACGTGACTACAAGAACATGGCATCACCTGTGTTTCCTGTATGACAGTGATGATCTGCTTCCAGTAGAACCCAAATCATCTCTGTCAAAACTCCCCTAGTGACAGAGAATATAATTTCTTGCTCTACAGTAGACCTGGATGTCTTTGATATCATTACATATATATTTTAATATAGACAAAATATAGACAAAACCTCCAATAATGTACACAATAGTGTTCCTGTAACCAATAGAAGTCACATAATAATATAATGTACATTAAATATCTATACTTTCAGCCATGTAACATTAGTCATAACTTTAATAGCAAGCATTTATTTAGCAATTTTAACATATACATAAAGGAAATATTATATAGTAAATCTACATAACTAGTCTTATCAAGTTGTCAAGACTGTAACTTTCACTAAGATCACTGGACAGAAAGTTTGCTTTGTGTCGGAGAATATATTTTTTCACAATCATAATGAACTAAGGAGAGATAAGGGGACCAGACAAAAATACTGAGAAAATCCCTGCATATTGCTCCTCTGTATCAAAGAGATTTATCTGCTGTTTGCCTACTAATGATTCGAGCTGGCTAAAATATTGGCTCTACATAGGCAACTATGGCAGCGCTAAGTGACCCAGCTATTGCCAGTGCCATTACTCCCTTTTGGGAGTTGTACCTGACTGTTACACTGCAAAGCTGGAGTCTAAGGGATATATTTACTACAGTGAGAGTTTTAGAAGTGGAGATATTGTACATAGCAACCAATCAGATTCTACTTAACATCTATCTAGCACCTTCTAGAAGATAAAAGCTAGAATCTGATTGGTTGCTATGGGCAACATCTTCACTTCTAAAAACTCTAACTTGAGAAAATTGACCCCTAACACTTTGAATGCACTCCCTCCTATTATATGTGCCAGTCAGCTTTCCACAAGCCCTGGGAATCTGCAGAGACAGATGGTCTGATTCAGAGATGGATGGAATTGCAGAGCGAAACATAAACAGTTTTGTAATTCCATCCATCTTAATCAAATGCAGAAGAAGGTGTCAGACACCTGCGCTGCGCTGGTTGCCAGGAGTCAGCTAGCGGTAAGGACTTTATCCAAGGAGCTGCAAAGGCATGGGGGGGAGATTGAGTAAGGGCACATTATCGACTCCTGTGTATAGGACAGGATTGCCACAAAATAATTTGATCACGGAGGTTGGTTATTTTTATTCACATGAACTGTGGAAGAACTATTTTGTTGCCACAAATTTATTTCTGGCAATCGTGGATTTTTTATATTAATATTGGCATTATTTGAACATTGCTATTAAGTGCCAAACTAATAGCAATGATTTGCAAGAGCTTCAGAGCAAAAATTTATATAGTAAATTCTATATTTACATCTTTTGGATGTTTTTTATTGATTCCGGTGACTTTATTATTTAATTGCTTACCTATTTTATATAGCTTATGTTACTACTGTGTTTTAAATAAAACATATGGGGTGAAATGTAGTAGGGTCTGAGTTTTGAGTGAGACAAACTCTGACCTTTTCATACACTTAAAGGTTTGCGTTTGTCTCAAAACTCACCAAATGTCCTGGTGAGTTTTCTCCTACGAAACTCTGAACTTTTAATGCAACTTGCACCCCCTCACCAAGCATAAACAGCCCTGGGTTCTGCTATGGGTACCCTCTATTTTAATAACCATCACTGGGCTCCGCTGAGCCTGTCCTGGTTCTTAAAATATTGGGGAAAAAATGCATTGGAGTCCACTGTAGTTTAAGAACCAGCACTGGGCTCTGATGAGCCGGTCCTGGTTGTGTAAATATAGGGGACAAAATAAGTAGGGGTCCCCTGTAATTTTCATAGCCAGCACTGGACTCTTTCTTGTGGGGGTGTTGCCACAGCCAGGGAAACCATTTCACCAGCCAAAGCATTACACCTGACAGCTAGTCAGCCCAGGATGGGATCCCTGGGGAAGTAGGGACCCTCTGAATAATGGGGTCCCCTCTCTCCAGGGCACCAAAGGCCTGGGCTGTTGGTCTGGGACTATCCCCGGCACCCCTGGCCAGAGGGTGCCGGGTTGATTGTATTAAAGTGTAATGTAAAAAATAGATGTAATAATATTGTTTTTGCTGGAGAACTACAGGAACCAGCAAGCCTCCCTCACATGCTGGTACTTAGAACCACAAGTACCAGCATGCAGGGCAGTAAGAGTCCACTGGTACCTGTGGTTCACCTGCAAGATAAATATTAAAATAACCACAAGAAACACATAACATGAAAGTAAAGTTTTATTAAAGCATAAATGCACACTCACATTCAAGCATACTCACCTATAATCCCTGTAGCCATTCACATCCCCTTCTTCAGTAGAATCCACAACACCTCTAAAAAAGATAAAAAGATTCCATACTCCTAGTGTAAATCACGTCCTCTTTGTTTCAAGTAGACATCCACAAGGTTAAAAAAAAAACAACAACACAGGACACCACCTTGGACAGGAGAAAGGTTATGTGTTTACACATAACCTTCCTCAGCATGAATGAATGGGAGCCACATATGTCCTGTCATTGCAGGGTCCACCAGCCAATTGGCAGGCATCTCCATAGGCTACAATGTAGCAATTCCCACCATAGACTTCAATGGAGGTGTCGGGGATATCCCCGTGCTATCAGCTCAGGCCCAGGGTGCCCTGGAGAGGCCTGGGCTGACTAAAGGTCAGGTGTAATGTTTTGGGTGGGGGACCCAGTGAAAGGGTTCCCCTGGCTGTGGCATTACACCCCCTCTACAAAGAGTCTGGTGCTGGTTATGGAAAATACAGTGGATCCCTACTCATTTTATCCCCTGTATTTCCACAACCAGGACTGGCTCAGCAGATCCTTGTGCTGGTTCATAAAATACAGGGGACCCCTATGCATTTTTCCCCTGTATTTTAAGAACCAGGACAAGCTCAACAGAGCCGGGGTTGGTTATGCTTGTGAGGAGGAGATGCTCCGTCATTTTATTTTAAATTGCTACTGTTTATTTTTACACACAGAAATGTGCACGGATCTCACAGATCTGCTCAGGCTAGACTCGATATTCTAAAGCAGGTCTGTATTTTTTACAAGTATTCAGAAGTAATAGTGTGCGAGTGAAACACTCAACTCTATTACACTACCGGAGTTCTATGCTCACAATGGCACAACTTCTGGAGTTGTGAAAAACATGCAAGTTTGCTTGTTCTCACACCCTATTACATAGGGTGAGTTCTGACAATGTGCGTGTATACTACACTTTTTCAAAACTCACTTCCAATTACATCTCGCCCATTGTTTTTGAAAATGATTGCTCCCTTTAGGAATTATTTTTTTATATTTTACTACTAATTGTAAGTACTTTTCAGAGGTATTCTCTAGCAGCTGCAATTTATTTCTTAGAAGAGGACATCATAAGGTTAAATTGATAATTAGTTTTATTTTTTAAATTTATAAGCTCCTGAAATCTTTTGCCTTGGTCCTTTATTAGTAGTACTGTTCCAGTGAATGGTAGCTGGTATAAGGAATACTGTAAGTGAGCCCAAATACCCCAAAAAATAAATAATAACAAAAATGGGTTTATATAGATGTAAGGAGAGGGCAAACTTTACATTTAAACATGGAAACATGAAATTAATTATTTAAATTTTTTCTATACAGATTGGATTTAGTGCAGATCAGGTCATAATTGCTGATATTTTGAGGGCAGCCAGGTCGCCATAGCTGGTGTGTGGGGGAGGGGCATGGTGTGGTATAGGCGGGCATGGCCTGGCACTATTGCAGAGGTAATGATAATGGCTGTAGGAATATAATAGTTGCCTTTCAGAATGTCAATGTGGACCTATAAATCCAAACTACATATAGCTTATTTACAAGTCACTGATCTGCCCTAAAATGTATACAGATATTGTAGCAGCTGTAACTACAAACAAAAGCAGATTTTGTCTATTGTGGAACCAAATTTATTTCATTTTTCTGACTGTTATATTCTATATAAAAATATACATTTATAGGAAACCATTTAATGAGCCATTTATAGGTAACCATTATATAAACCTTTACACTTTCTGCATTTATTCTATCTCAGCTGTCAGCCCTTCACAATGTATGTAACATCTGGACCTCAGTGTGAGAACCTCTCCATGAACCTGAATGCTTTCTTTGGAATATTATTTGGAGCTTTAGCATTCCTTTTCCTGCTCCTTCTGGGGATCTGGTTGGGAATACACTGCTATCGCAAGAGGAAAAATGCTAGTGATGATACAGATGCGTGAGTAAATTTTGTATTACTGTCTTCTGTAAATTCTATGTCTGCAGTGATAACATAAGGTGCAGCATATTGTTCATTACTAGTACAGTATAGCAACATAGCTACAGAAGGCAGACAGTTGCCTAATTTACACATAACTGCACTCAATGACTGAATAGCATCCCAACATGCCTGTCTTGTTACCAATATAGTAGTATCAGTTGCTATCATGTTGCTCTTGACTTTCCTAGCAACTAGTCAAACAAGTCCAATGAAAACACTGTAGTATGTTACATCAAAAGATAATAACTTTTAATCACAATCACGAGATTGTCTAATAAATGTGTTGGAATATTTTTGGAAATTATTCTACGTTAAGTCCTGAATAGAAACAGTTATAATAACCTGCTCTCATCAAATGGTGCCGGAAACATTGTTAGTCTCTTGATTATGGAGCTAGATTGCAGCCTTATGTTTTGTAACATTAAACATCATCAATTTAATGAATACTGTCTCTTCATGGTTGTAGTTAGAGCTCTGTTACTAGAGGTCACATTAATAATTGTTCTTTTGTTCCGAGAAAATATCATTTATCACAAGAAATATACACACAGATACTAATAAAAGAATGAAGTTTTTAATTACTTAACTTCGGATTTCAGCACAAGAATTCGGCAGATTATTGTCTTTTTCATTAGACACCAGGGTTGACAGTCAGTTGAAGCTGGATACTGTCACATCTTCTTGATTCCAGCTGAGGCTGCTATGTATTTAACCTGCCCACTATTTATATCCAGAATAGGTCATTGGCTGCCCAGACACTAATACCATTTAAAGTTACTTGGTTATATAATATAAAGAGAAAAACACTTTTATGTCATAAACAAGAAATTATCATTAGCTCATATAAACACACTCAAGGACAATAAGATAAGACATACAGCACAAACATTTTTATGCACATGCATTGGATGCTCAGCTATTACTTAATAGCATAACTAGCAGATGCAAAGTTCTACAGTTCCTATAGTATATACTACTTTTGTCCATGAAAGATGATGTTTGTCCATGAAAGATGACAATTTTCCTCTTTCTGAGATCCGATTTTTGTTGGGAAATAAAAATCAGAATTTGGCGGGAAAATCTGAACCTGCACATCTCTACTTCCAACATAGGAATAGTGTAAGAGTTGATGGCCTTGTTAACATACAAATAGTGGGTGGGGTGCACTCTCCTCAAACATGTGGTTAAACCTCTGAAAATGCCAAACTTTCTGGAGCTTGTTCCTAGTAGGCAATGCTGTCTATAGATTGCATTGCCTAATAGAAGCCTATTTTTGATGACTTCCCTGATAGGCATCTGTTAGGATCCCTACCAGTGTCCCTTGCAGATTGCACATGCACTGGCCGATGGCCAAGTATGTGCAGAAGGACTCCCGGGTCATAAACTGTTATGGTTCTCGCATTGTGTAAGACCGCAGGACTGCTGACCGAAAACAAGACAGAGTTGAGCAGTGGCAGTCCTTTCCCTACTGGAACTAGCTGGAGAGTGGCTGCAGGTGAATGGTTACTAGTACAGATGTAAGGACATGACACACTAACAGCGGCAGATGATGATGGTCTTGACATATGTCTTGGGACTATGGTGCAGCTAGGTCACCAGGCAGGGACCTAATCCTGACAGCCGGCTTCCCGACTACTTTATCCCGATGAGGGTTAAATGACAGGCGGGATAAAGTAGTACACTCAGGATGAACCACCTTCCATGTGCCCCTGCATATGTGAAGTAATGTACCATTTTGGTGGTTTGCGTATAATGCAAATCCCTCTTCTACATGGCAATTAATGCAGGCTTCAGTTTTCATGGCTAGTATGTAACACTGACCACAATTCTGTTGGGTAGTATACAATGCTGACCACTTTTCAGACTACTAGTATAAATTACAGGCCCTCAAGTGGTGCTCACTGGTGCTAGCTCATTGTACCCATTTGCTCCTTAAGGAAGTGTTGGGAGTTGTAATTTATACTCATTGCCATAGGCATATTTAAAATGAGTGCAGGGTGTACAGTGCACACAACCCCATGGTCCTGGGAGCCCCCTGCACTGCACTTCCTGCACCCAGATCAAACTTCTCTTGTGCTGGCAAGCATGTGTCCCTCCTCCTCCGCAGCGCCATCTTCCCAGTGAAATAATCAGGAAAATGAAAGCATACAGTGAAAGCACATATTCTGTCACTCTTGTGTGCATGCATCATTTACTCTCTTGTGTGCATGCATCATCTTCCAGAGTACCACTGGGAACATGGCGCCGCAGAGAAGCAGGGACCCACTTGCTACTTGGTGCACAAGGTAAGAGGAGGAGGGGGTGTCCACTGCCTAGAAGAGGTGACCTGCTGCACACTGGCCCCCTCGGATGTTAAATCATCCCTGCCCAGTGCCTTTTTCTATAAAAGGTGTCAGTGTCAGGTCTGGGTTATTTTTGAACCCGGGGTGGATGCAGGAGAAAAAACAGGAATGGGTTTGTAGTATAGAAATGCAACAGGTTTAATTGAAGTATTATTATTCATGAAATGGTAGTAAACAGGTAACTGGCAGTAAATGAACAAGTCCGAGTGATGTGATGCAGAAACAAAAGTCTTGGCAGAAAAGCAAATCCAAATAGTGCAGCTGAAAATCAATGACAGGCAAAGAAGCAGCAAGTCCAATAGAGGGGTAACTGAGGAATAGAAGTCTGTGTTACAGGAGTGGGCTATGAATCTGGAGAGCTGACTGAGTCACAACAGTGAGGTAAGTATTGGGGTATAGCAGGGTAGATGTGGGTATCCGGGAACAGCATGAGAAGGAGACAGAGCAGGTAACGAGTCACAGCTGGGACTGCAATAACAAACAAGCTAGGGAGCACAGAGAACTCTCACACAGCTATGCTATATATACGTTGCACTGGCAACTAGAGGGTGTGCTGAACACCCTTAAGTACCATGGGAATGTGCATGATTGGCTGCTGAGAGTCACACCAGATGCTCCGACCTAACTGGCCCATTCAGGTCACATGCCCAAAACCAAGATGGCGTCGCCCAGCAGTCCCCAGCGCGACAGCGCTGCCAGTCTCACCTGTCACTGCATGGCCTGTACCTTTAGGACATCCATGTGTACCTCGTGCCAACCTCCAGACACCAGCACCCCCACCGGTAGGACTGCACCAAAGCATCCGCACAGGCAGATATAGTGACTCACCAGGTAAAGTAGCTCTGGTCGTGACAGTCAGCACTGAAAAAAATATGTGCAATCACTCACCAAAATTTACTATAATGTCTGAAGTAGCTTCCCTACTCTGAATATTCAGGCACTTATTTTATTAATATTCTTAAATTATGTAACTGATTTATTCATGTTTGTGCAACTAGTTATAATTACATTAAATTAAATTATGCACTCACAAACAATGTGCTGTTACTGTGTACAGTACCAACAAAATACATATTAAATATACTGTAACAGGGGGTATACAATCGGGAAGCCGGGTGCCTTAATACCGGCAGCCAGCTTCCCGACTGGCATATCTCGGTGAGGGATGAAATGCCGGGCGTCTAGATGTAGACGCCTGACATTTCTCCGACGCCGGGCGCCGCGAGAGGACAGCCGCGGGGGGTGGGTTAGGTTTAGGGCACCCGGGGGGGACTTAGGGTTAGGCACCCCCCTGGGAGGGTTAGGGTTAGGCTAGGGGGAGGGAGGGTTAGGGTTAGGCACCCCCGGGGGGGACTTAGGTTTAGGCAGCGGGGAAGGGGGGGTTAGAGTTAGGCACTTATGGGGGGATTAGGGTTAGGCACTTGGGGGGGAGGTTAGGGTTAGGCACCCCGTAAGGAGGGTTAGGTTAGGTTAGCGAATACTTACCTTTCCACGATCGGGATTTCCAGCGCTGTCGGGCTTCCGCTGCCGGGAACTCTGCTGTTGCCGGCAAGGCGCTGCCGGGAATCGAACAATGCGGCCGGTGGTATTTCATACCAATTCCGTAACAGGGTCCCCAAGCAGTTGGCCAGGCTTCTTTTGAGTCAGCAACATCGGTGAATCATCATATTTTTTTCTCTACAGTGTTATGTGTGTACAAATGTAGGCTTTATTATAGATTTTGTGTACTGCATGTGAATTACATTGCTATAGGCAATGTTTTTGCTATAACATTTTCAATATTTATTGTTGAACTGTCCTATTTGTCCTATAACCCTTTTATATGTTTGCTGTTATTTTTATCATAATTTTATCTGTTCTTTTCCTTGTTTCTCTTTCTGCTCTAATAATAATATGCATTGTTTCTATCTATTCAGGCTTCACACAACTAGATTTAGTTGGAAATCTTCCCTGTACCCATGTAAGTATAACTTATATTTTGTAAGGTCTTAACATGCATTTTCAAAAATATCCATGTTCAGAATAATTTTTTGCTATAATTGATAACTATGTTTCCTCTATGTCTACTTTTGTAGCATTTGAAAAGCTAGGAGAATCAGAAATACCATCTTCAAAAACATTCAAAGATGTGCCACATCTGATCAGCTGGAAACCACATCTGGAGAAAGTCAACAGCTTATCAGAGGTACTATGTGCTTACCATCATTTTTCATAGAAATCTATATTATTTTGTCTGTGTATATACAGAGATCACTAGCAGCTTCATGTGTTTACAGATGGAGCTTATTTATTTTCAGACAGTAAATACAATAGAGTGCTTCTTGCTAATGCTGGCCATACACGCTACAATTATCGGGGCGGTCCGCCGACCTCAGTATGTTTATAGCTAACAAACCTGTTTGCAATATAGATCAGTTTAAATTTGCTTAATGTTTATATTAACAGTTTTGCCGTGTTCTATTCAGCAGCAATTTTTATTTTGTTTGTAAAGTAATCTCCAGACAAATAATTAATTAAGAGTTTGAAAATGTACATTAAGAGTCGACTGCTTTGCAATAAAAAAATTACTGCCTGGAACAATCTGTATAAGAGGCCCATTTATTAATAATCACATATGTACTGCGATTTGGGAGCAATATTAGCGCCCATGATCACATTGAAGTATGTGATCAGGACGGGCGGGATATATGAAATAGTGCATGCAGAAACAGGGGCTCCGAAAGGAGCCCGTCCCTGCAATGTGCTCAGAGTGAAGTGACCGCGCCAGTTGTCTCTTCACTCTGGTACCGGGGATCCTACGCATGCGCTGTCTACAGACCACACATAGCATAGGTTGCGTGGACCAAGTTCTTGGTAAATCTGGCAGCATCGCATTCCCCATAGAAACCTATAGGGGATGCAGACGCTGTTTGAAATGGATGGACCACAGCAGAGTTCTCCCTCCATAATACATTCAGGGTTTTTTAGGAATTAGCCACAAATAATTAATGATAAATAGGCTCCTCAATGTAATTTGCAATACAGAGAGATCTGTTCACTTTTTAGGGGACTAAACACCTTAGCAAAGCACTGTATGTGTATATTTTTTATTTTAGCTTTTTATATTTACTAATTATTTCAGATTTTTTTCTTATAGTATTCTTTTGTATTTCTGTAAGAAAAAAAAATCCTCTGACAGTATTTCTATATGTCTTTTTTTTATTTAGGTCAAGATAAAACGACCAGAAATGAAAGGTGACACAAACGAGTATCAATAGAAAATCATAGGAAAGTTAATATATACCTATAGGCTACCCTCTTCTACCCTAATGGAATTGTTTGCACGCTGGCCTGTGTACTAACCTGCAAGTGCTATGGAAGTCTTATAGCTGGACCATAATGATGGGTAGTAATATGGGAGCATATAGAGTTAACTTGCACATCTGTCAATACTTTTTATAATGTAGCTTTCTTATTTATGGGAGAAGATATATGTATTATGTAATATAGTGGAAAGGCACGAAAATAATGTATTAAAATTCATCTCTTGGGAACTTGAATGTATTCATCCAAGCAGGGAATGGTCAACATTATAATGCAACATTTCTATTCTTGCCTATTGATAACAATGAAGACTTTATTTTTGTACGAGCTTTGTATAGGTATTGAATTTGGAAATGCTATATTTTTATCCTCTAAACATTTATTAATTTATCAAACAATGTAAGAATGTATATTGCATAAAATGCATCAGAATTTTGAAATATGATATTGTGATTTTAAAAAACCTGAATGTCTTATTTATGTACCTGAAAAAAATAAATATTCTACCTGTTAATATGAATTTATTATTTGAAGTAATAATAAAAAAATAAGTGAAAAAGGTAAGTGAGGTGAAAAAGTGAATTGTAGTGAAAAGGGGAAAGTCAGATGTTCACTATGATTATGTGGTCTATTTTTTAATATACAGTGATAGAAAATCTATTGCTGCAATATATCAATAAAAGAGATGCTTTGCTGGTCATGGTATAAAGCTTAACAATTAGTCCACCGGTCTTGGGGACATCTGTACATGCAAGAGTCAGCAGTAGAACGAAAGGCTCTGGACTTCAGCGTCCAGTTTCACTCTTATGGAAATGCATTGTTTAGAAAATACAAAAATTATTGTTAAAACAGAAAGAAATACATTGTTACTTTTGGAAAACAGGCTTTGTTTTAGAAAAGATAATATTTTTATGGCATATCTTACATTATCAAAAGTCAGGGCTTCATAAAAAGGGAGAATCCCTATCTTCGGCAAAAACACCCATTGTGGCTGGATTAAGGGCCTTTCTTCATATCATAAACATACCCTTATATTCCAATGGTGTAAAAGAGACACAATTGTTTTATGGCCTAAACCAATCAACAGTACCAAATCCTAATGACCCCATTGAGGTATGGGGCAGTTTATGTCTAATACTGTATTTCAAGTGAAGTAACTAATATTGATTCAGCCCAGAAACTATGGCCTCTACTATGTGTACTGTAGGTGCAAGTATACCAGATAAAAAATTGTAAAAAGTAAATAAATCAATTCAATCAGAGATGATGGGCCAATTGTAATAGGGTGAGAGTTTAGAGAATGTGAGAGTTAAGCAGTAAACTCTCACATTATTACATTGGTCGAGTTGTATTTTCAAAATGGGAAAACATCTGGATGAGAGTTTAAATCGTGAGTCTGAAAAACATACGAGTTTGCATGTTGTCCGAGTTTAAAAAGTGTGAGTTTACTCTCACATTTTCTAAACTCTCACCCTATTACATTTGGCCTGATGACTTCAACAGTCTGGTGCAAATGATGCACCTCCTGCTGGGGCGGTATGCAGTCAGGAAGCCGGCGGACCTAATCCCGACAGCCGGCTTCCCGACTACTTTATCCTGACGAGGGTTTAATGACAGGCGTCTAAATCTAGACACCTGTAATTTTACCGATGCCGGGCGCGGACATCCGGGGGGGGGGTAGGGTTAGGTTTAGGGCTTCAAGGGGGGACTTAGGGCTAGGCACCCCCCCGGGGGACTTAGGTTTAGGCGACGGGGAAGGGGGGTTAGGTTTAGGCACTTAGAGTTGGGATTAGGGTTAGGCACTGGGGGGAAGGTTAGGGTCAGGCACCCCTAAGGGAGGGTTAGGGTTAGGGGAGGGAATTAGGTTAGTCTATACTTACCTTAGGGACGATTGGGAATTTCACCCACACTGTCGGGATTCCAACGGCTGGACTTGCTTCCGGCGGTAAATCATACAGGTTCCGCTGGGGCAGGGGATATCGCAGAAAGTGTTGAGAATGAGCCTGATCTTTAAGGGTGAGGAAATACCTTTTTGCCTCAGAACACCTGTCAGAGCTCAGTCTAGTAAAAACCAGAGAAAATACAAAAGTTGTTAATGGGAATCCTGTAGAGCGTGACATTGTGGAACAATTGGTACACCAGTTCCTAATCCATGAAGAAGAAAAATGTTAGACATACTTCACGGTCTCCTAACAGCAGGCCATTTGGGGTAGAGAACAATCTCTGAGAGTAATGTACAGCATTTTTATTTGTGGCAGTAATCCATAAGTGTGTCTCTGAATATTCTGTGTCCTATCCTAAGCTCCAGTACAGCGCTACCAGGCCACATTTTAGGAGTCCTGTTGCCTAACAATGTTCAGTCCAACGCAAAGTAACTTTGTGCCCCTGCTAATACCTCTGGCTGGTGGGTATCATTGAAATTAATTAGATAATAGTGGCCAATATGTCAATAATAAATAATAGTTACCCTGTATGTTAAATAATATAAAATATATTGATTTATGGATCTAGTTGTGTCCAGGCTCATCAGTGCATTCTAGATATAATGGACTTGGGGCCTAATTCAGTTATGTACGCAATGCCGATATTTAGGCAGTTGTGCGATTATCGTTCCAACTGCGAATGTGTCACGGTCGCACTGTGCATGCACCGAGATACTTTAGCAATGTCGCTTGCAGTAAGGATTTCTTCGCGACTTTTCCTGATATTCGCACAGCAGCTGCATGCGGGATCGCAGCTGTGATTTCATAAGTATACATAACTGAATCAGGCCCTTAGTACCTAAAGGCAATACCGAAATACAATACTTCATCTAAGACAATAGAGAGAACTAGGTCATGTCTTTAATAGAAAGGGAATACCAAAAGAATCCCTAGCTGAGCAGTGTTCCTCATTTACATTGAAAATCATGAAGGAGTTATCGAAGTTGATCAAGGTCCCATAGGGCTCTATTTACTACAATCCGCATTTGTAATGCAGATTGTAGTGTGATATTACCGACTGACTTCACATTGCGAATTCAGGCAATATCACAGGGATTTACTACAAATCCCTTGCAGGGACAGAGCTTGCGATAAAGCTCTGTCCCTGCGAATCCCCTCCGCACACTTATCACGGTATTTTCGCAAAAAATACCGTGACAAGTGCCGACGCATCCATTGACCGACCATCGCTATGCTCCACCCCCCACTGCTAAGCCCCACCACTCATGATCACGGAACCACCCTCCCACCCCTCGCAAACCCCCCACCATTAATTACACTTACCTGCAGTCATCGGTGCTCCGGTGATGTCCTCCGTGGCTCCAGTCAGCTGACATCCCATACTGCACTGGGACTCAGTCAGGTGACGACCGGGCCCCAGTGCAGGCTGGTAGACCAGCTGACCGGAGGGAGGACATCACCCAGAGCCTCGATCTCCAGTCCCTGGACTCAGGTAAGTTTTTTTTTTTTACTCATTTTTTTTCTTCTTTTCTTTAGCAGAGATCAGCATGTGGTCTGTTTAGACCACACAGCTGATCACTGGGGCTAGCTCCGGGCTCTGCTCTGTCCGTTAGAGTGGAGCAGGAGTCCGGTAACTGGGGGAGACCCTGGATAACGCCACCTCCAGGTAGCGGTTTTATCACAGGGCTTTCCCCGGTATTTTTTCACATTTTATTTTTAGTAACTTTGGCCAGATCACATTTCCCATTACAATTATGGGAAATGCGATCTGCTCACTAAAAATAAGTGATAATTAGGGTTTGGAGTAGAATTTTACGAATTCTACTCCAATTGCCCTGTAATAATTATAGGTAATACTAAAATAATGTGAAAAGGGTGTGAAAGCACTTTATTTTAGTAAAAATAATGTTAATAAATAGAGCCCTTAAACTAATGGTTTAGTGTAAAATATACCAAAACTCTAAAAACCATGCTAAAAAAGGTTGTATTGTACATACAAATTGATAAACCTCAGTGGTGTCCCTCGCCTTGGCGTCCCCCGGTGCCAATTAGCTTGTAGTGCACTGCGCACCAGTAAAAAATGTGGCGTGGCATCGGGGGTAGGGGACGGGACCTCCTGGTCTGAACCCTCGTTTTAGTCACTCTGGGGGTACCGGAGATGCGGACTGCCCCTGGGGACCAGTCTGTGACCCGAGTGCTACATGTAATGCTACAGTGCAGCACCGGCTCCTGTCACTGAGGAGGAGTCGGCACTTTGGGGTCACCCGCACCCCCTTTGTGATGCCATTGATAAATCTGTTTATATCAAATACGATCTTTATAAAAAAAAGCTCCATGATCATCTATCATGTTGTTACCATGTGACTTGCATGACATGTTATTTCCAGGAAAATAAAATGCTGTTGGAAATACACATAATTAAAGAAGCGCATACAATAGTAAGTGTTCAAGCCCCATTGTCCTAATTTCTAAATGGCATGGGAATATACATTTCTGTGATGGTTTCTATAAACTTCTAAATGTGAAAGACTGGGAACAGCCCATAATATCACGACCTAAGATTGAACAAAAGGGTGCTGACAAGTGCCATTAACAGACAGGCAGGGCCGGCGCTAGGCTTTGCTACGTCCAGCGCCATCCTGTGTTGCCGCCCCTTCCCTCCTCCGCTCCCTCCCCCTGAAGCTACATAATCACTATAGCGCCGGGAGGGAGGGTGGGAGTTTCCAGCACCCGCCGGATACAATGGCACTCCGGGCGACGACCCGGCTTGCCAGGGCCTAGAGGCGCTACTGCAGACAGGGCAAAATAGTGATGGCCTCCGTGCTGAAGTAGGATATTTTAATAATTTAAAGTGTTATTAAAATATTTTAAACAGTATTACACTATATATTCTCTATTTCCTTTTGGGATATGGATGCTCAGGATGTGAAGTTCTGGGAAGATTTCCCATAAATAACTCTTATTCTGAAGATTTTAATTCCAGTGTAAGCATACAGTATCACCAAAAGGGGGAGTGCTGGTGTTGAAGCTGTGTTACTTCTGGATTAAACGAAATCTACTGTACATATTTTTTGTTATGCACTAAGGTTTAACTATCCAAATTGCATTACACAATATATAAGAACACAGCGTTATTTGTCGCTATGTTCTTAGACGATGTTCTCGCAGTAAATCACAAAACATAAAATAAAACATATATTGTGTAATACAATCTGAGATATGTACGATTTCTCAAAGTAATTATTTTGTGGTCACTCAGGGACACACTGTACCATTTAAGAACAGAAATGTTTATTTAAGTGGGGTTATCTATAGTAGGTGGGTGGATCTGTGTGTGCGGTCGGGATGCAAAACACTTCTGACAGATGCAGCACTGGTTTTGGCTACTACATTATAAACCCCAGGGATCAGGATTGTTAGTAGTTTTGAAACCACATATCAACAGCATATACAGAATGTAGGATGGCTCATGCCATGGGCTGCTATAATGATAACTGGATTGGATATGCAGCCAGGAACAAAGATGCTAAAGTGTGGATCCGGCACTACTCAAAACGTCTCAGCATGTTCTCTTGGAGAAGGTTATTCTGATCACAGACATCCCAAGATATGTGCAAAAAAGATAAAATATATAGTGAACACTGTGGGGCATATCCAAGTGGGCGCGAGGTTTAGCGAGGTAAATACCTTGCACCCAATTTCAAAATACCGTGGGTATGCGCGCTCTCTCGATACCCGTGATATTCAATTCCAAAAATACTGGTCATGGGGTTTTCAGTTCTGAAAACCCTGCGGCGCGTATGTTTTACTGAAAAAAAAAACACTTACCTTACTGGGGGGTCTCCAGTAGTCTTCACGGCTCCTGGCGGCCTCACCTCTCTCTTCTTACTGGAGAAGGGGCTGCTGGGAGTCCCAGGGGCTGGTGGGAGGTGCAAGGGCTGCTGGTAGATGTAGTTCTCCCAGTGCCCATTCCGGGGAGCCACACTAGCTCAGCGGGGGCACAGTGACAGTGGGATACACACATACTCATACACACTTACATACACCACACACACTGACATACTCACCACTGCTGCAGAAGAGCCGGCTCCAGACGCAGGATGAAGAAGACAGTGCTGCTGGAGGTAAGTAATTAAGGACTAATTAAGCCAGTTGGATACTTCCAATTGCTTAATTAGTCCTCAAGGGGGATCTTGCGGGGGAGTCAAAGCAAGTGTCGATGATTTTACCTAAAATCAACGATTTTAGGAAAGATCACACTTGCTCAGGAGGTGCGTTGAAAAAAACCTCCTGACGCGTGTTTATTAAAAAACCATGCACCAAATAGAATAGCAAAAAAGACGCACCTGCAGGAAAAAGCTCGCAGGTGCGGGTTTTTTGCTAATCTCGCAGCCTATTGAATATGCCCCTATATATGAGGATAATGGAAGGCAGTGGTGTCACAAGGAGGGGGCGGGGGGTGCGGCCCGCACCGGGTGTCACCCTTCAAGGGGGTGACACCAAAGAGTAGCGCGCACACACCCACGGGCCGCATCCCATCCGCACTCCCTTCCTCGGCACCGCCGCACCCCGCCGCCGCCTGGAGTCACTCTCACCGTGGCCAGCGTCCAGTGCCACACACAGACACAGAGCGGCCTGTCTGTGGGTCTGGACACCGGCCACAGTGACATCATCACGCATGCAGCACGCCGGAGGGAGAAGAAGAAGGAGATGCGAGCCCGGACACCGTGAAGAGAGGTAATTACTATTGCACAGGGGAGGGGGCACAGCATAAGGGGCGTTACTCGGGGTACTGTATGGGAGCACAGTATAAGGGCACTACTGTCTGGGGCCACTACTGGGGGTACTGTATGGGGGCACAGTATAAGGGCACTACTGTCTGGGGGCACTGCATAAGGGGAGCTCCTGGGGCTGGTATTGTATAAGGGTCACTACTGGGGGCATTGCATAAGAGCACTACTGGGAGTACTGTATAAGGGCACTACAGGGGACACAGCATAAGGGGAGCTCCTGGGGGTATTGTAAAAGGGGCACTGCATAAGAGCTCTACTGGGGGTACAGTATAAGGGCACTACTGTTTGGAGTAGTGATGTGCAGGCTCGGATAGGTTCGAGTTTGCACGTTGAGTTCGGATTTTTCCCTCCAAAAAAACGGAACTCAGAAAGAGGCTAAACGTCATCTTACATGGACGAACATCATCATTCCTGGACAAAAGTCCAGGAATGATGATGTTCGTCCATGTAAGATGACGTTTAGCCTCTTTCTGAGTTCCGTTTTTTTGGAGGGAAAAATCCGAACTCAACGTGCAAACTCGAACCTATCCGAGCCTGCACATCCCTAGTTTGGAGGCACTATTGAGGGCACTGCATAAGAGGAGCTCCTGGGGGTATTGTATAAGGAGCACTACTGTGGGCATTGTGTATAAGGGTCAATAATGTGGTCATTGTTTAAAACGGGTACTACTGTGTGTTAGAACATAAATGTGATTCAGGGACACTATGTGCGGTGTAATGTGGATAAGATTTTGCTACTGTGTGGTGTAATTTGAATTTGGGATAGTATTGTATGACCATGCCTCTTTCTTACGAGATCACGCCCCTTTTTTGTGCCACACGCCTTAGGCGCATGCTGTCCTTTTATTGATAAACCGCAGAGGAAGGGGGGGTTGTTCCACCACGTCTCTAGGACCACTTTAAGCACTGCTACCCAGAATATCGGGCGTGGCATCATCACACCCGCCGGGTGCGCCTGACATTCTGGGAGGAGCACAGTGTGACTGGTATGGGGGAAGAGCTCACAGAGCTGCGCACCTTGGTCCTGAATTTTTATTTTGGTTGGGGGGTGTTACCATGCAGCACAGCACCGGGTGACACCAACCCTAGTGACGCCTCTAATGAAAGGTTAATTGAGGGGACATATTGTCTCACCCTCTCATGGTGATGTAGGAGAATTGGATAATCCTGCATAACACCATTGCCCTACAATGGGTGGATGTGCAACCAAGTGTGATGTAGTCTGTTGTTTTTTTAGAGACCCCAGAAGGATTTGAAAAATAATATAGTGTGCACTCTTTTAATATCAGATCTTTTAGATAATGAAATCAGACTCATCTTTTTTCAGTTAGAGGAATGCCATGAACAATATCACATCCTTGTCCTAAAACGATGATTGAATAGAAACCAAGACAATAGTATAAAAATAAATGTTAAAGTCTGTAATGTGGAGTTTACACACATGACAATGAGGATTATTCAAATAATTTATCAATACCAAATTTGGTAGTCATTATAACAAGTGAGAGGGATGCACAAATTATCGCAAGGGGTGACAACTAGAAAATAAATGCAAAAGGGGGACTTGTCCATCCATCTCTAAGCAGTAACTGCATACTTACCGACTTTGAATATCTCCTCCCTCCTTGAGAGATGACCGTAGAGAAGACACAGCCGGACACTTGGGGGGGGGGGGGGCAGGCTCATATGTCATTAGGCCCTGCCCCCATCATGACAAACTGCCACAAATCACGGGACAGCGTGGTAGGGGGTGGGGCTAAATTAAACATTTTCCCATCAGTTAACCCCGCCCCTCCATACGGAGCCACAAATCCTGGCAATTATGCCGCTATTCCTGGCAATTATCTCCCCATCCTGCCCACTTCACTAGGAAGTGGGTGGGATGAGGGAGATCTGGGTACTCTTCCGGGCATGTGGGGGGGTGGCTACCTGAAAATTCGGGAGTACGACAGTATAGCTATCTCAGACCCATCAGGCTATCTGCTTGGTTAAATCTCAATCATATGTATTACTATTCCAAGGAAGGGAATGACATTCAGTGTTCAAATACTAATTCTGTGGAGGATAGACAGTATTAATAAACTAACAAGTGCTAGAGGGACCAAAG
The DNA here is from genome assembly GCA_031769625.1 of Taudactylus pleione. Taxonomy (NCBI): domain Eukaryota; kingdom Metazoa; phylum Chordata; class Amphibia; order Anura; family Myobatrachidae; genus Taudactylus; species Taudactylus pleione. Next base: position 4,944,217 of record JAUIMM010000010.1, read on the forward strand.
AGACAGTTAATAGTTACATTGCCCCTGGTAATGGTTCTCATTCAGCCTCAGCTTTACAGCAGTGACACAGATGTTAGCAACTTATGCTATATTCAGTTGGTCTGCTAAACAGAAATGATTATAAATTCACCTTGTTGCAGTCACTTTGGGGGAGATGAATCAAGCTTTGGAGAGAGATAACATGGAGAAGTTGTGTAAAGCAACCAATCTCTTTCTTACTGTCATTTATCTAGCACAGTCTTTGAAATGACAGTTAGACGCTGATTGATTGCTTTTAGTAACTACTCCACTTAGTCTCTCTCCAAGGCTTGATGCAACTCTTGATAGGACAATTTCATCATTAAAATTCTAGAAACAGTCCTGTTTAAACCAGCCAGGTACAGACTCCTTTTTATTAAATGAGAAGTACTTCTCTCTGACTCCTAGTCTCACAGTTCTCCTCAGAAATAACAGATGTGACCAACTTTCCCGACAAGACATATGACTCAGGTCCAACGGGCATTGTACGTAATGTGCACTGGCCATGCCATCACATGTAATCTATTACAAGCGTGTTGAGCATTGGAAAAGATCTTTATATTGTTTAACTAATTGTGTGGCTGGAACAATTCTGAATAATTAATAAGTAATTATTTTGAGGTTATTTTGTATTCCCATTATACTGAATGTACTCAAAAGATCTTTTGTTACTATTTTATTAATTTTAAGGGATTATATTGTAACAGGTTCTTCTTAAATATATAAATATTTATATTTAGTAAGATACCATATCTTCAAACACATACAATAGATTCATATTTAATAAACTAAAATATTAGAACATTTTGCTCTCCATTACTGTGCTTGGGACATTCTGGGAGTCCTTATCTGTCTGTCATGGTGTGAAAGAAGAAGAGATCAGGTTCAACAAAAGAATTGCTTCTGCACCACCTGAACAACAAAGTTGTGAGTAACTTTTCCAAGATTGAGAAATCTTCAAACAACTGTGGGGTGTCACATTAGTCCAATCAGAATCAATTTATTTTATTAATAAATAATTTTTCACAGTAGGCATATTATTTAACTTTCTATATATTATATATAAACTATTATTGCGATATACTAAATGTTTTTAATAAATAATAATAACCCTGTATAGTTAATTGTAAACAAGAGTGCCCCTTATTATAAATAATACATATTTACTGGTCCTGTTAAGTTAATAAGAAATAATAATGCATACATATTTTTCATAAAGTCCCTTAGCTAAAGTATGATATTAATATTTTGGCAACAATATAATTTGTCAATATTATTATCACCCTTATACATGCTGTAGCATAGCGGTACTGTAGTTCTAATTACTTAACTACAATCCTCTTCTTCTTCTATGATCCGCCATAATCTAATGGGAAAACTTTAAAAACAATAATAAAATAGAAGCAACGTTGGCTGCCCCAGAGGAGCTCCCAACACAGATTAGTTATTATTTGGTAAACCTGCCTACTTATTAGACTGGCAGCCAATCAGGAGAAATCTCATTGAATAAAGCAGGATATAAGTGTGACTATAAATATGAGCGTGACCAGCAGCATTTTTTAACTCAGAATGACTTATTTTAAAATGAGTTAAATGAGAAATATATTACCGTAACTTTACAATGTCATGTTTCGCTGGTTAATTTGCTTTTAAAAAGTATTTTGACATCCATTGGAGGGTCCTATTGCAATTTAATACATTGTATAGGATGGAGAGTATTGAGAAAAAATAAACGATAAAAATACATACCAAAAACATTAGTTAAATATTTTTAGAAAATTCAACCTGTTGGATCTATTTTTTTCATAAATCATTGGCGTTTTACAACTTTGCAACTACTATATTTATTTTAAATTTTGAATATACAACTGTTCTATTTAAAACTGACAATATATCTCTTCATTTGCATAAAATAATATATAAACTGAGATATGTCTGCACTGAGGTCTTTATTTCAAGGTTGTAATTAATCAGCATTATAGGAACATAAAGTACAATAAAGGTTATGTTGACAAAAATAAAACATTTAACACATAGAAATGAGAATAAATTAGTAGTAATAATTTACAAAAAAAACCCACAAAGTTACTCTATAAACATTATATGTACATAAATAAATGTTTAATTCACAACATTAATCTACAGTATTATCAATATAAATCCAGACAACTAAAAATCTTTCAAAACAACTTCTTTAATCCCCTTTTTAGTGTCATGGACATAATATATTTTTGTCACATTAAAAATCACTTTTGAAAGCAGTTTAGCTAGGTATTATACAGTATATAAATTATAAGCTTGCAAACGAGTTTTATATATATATATAAAAAAAGTTAATTCATGACCCCAGAAATGACGGGCAGCATAATACTTGGGTTTCCCAAATGCAGGAAGTGCAGATACAATTTACCACCCCAAATACAGTCTCTGTAAGCAGACAAAAGGATCTATCTATAAGGATAGACTAGGGACATGAAGATAGAGAATCACAGGAAGGGACATGTGGCTTGAGAAAATTGGGCGGCATGAGGCTGTGAAGCGATAAAGGGTGGCATGAGCGATAAAGGGTGGCATGAAAAGACAGGTAAGCCATGCGGCCAGAGAAACACTGTGGGGGTCATAAGGCTGCAGAGACACAGATGGGGCATGAGGCTGGACAGATACAGAGGAGGCTTTGGGTTGGGACTGGAGATACACAGAGGTGATGAGAGTATATGGCGGACAGAAGAGCTCTATTCTTATACAAGGAAGAAAAACAAAATAAGAAGTGCTGTATAGTGCAGTTGTTAATTCACTTATTTGATTGTAATCATTGTATTACTTTTACAATACCAGGCATAATTCAAAATCTGTTAAAGAGTGCCAACATGCAAAATAATCATAATAAAGACCATAGGCCACTCATGTGATGCATGTACTGTCTATTATTAATCATTTATTAAAAGAAAAGATTAAAAACTTGGACATAAGACAGTATGTTGCATAACGTATCTGATATATCCTGGCTGAGCGTTATTCTTAAGAAACCCGGCTACAGACCCAGAAATGGTTCACTCAGTCTACATGGATTCATCTAAATTGTGGGTGTTTGAGCTGTAATTTGGGGTCTATCCTGCAACTTGTAAACTTCCTAACAGTTGATATTTGCAGTTTTCCTCTAAGACTTATCACCACTCTAAAATCTTATCTAAAATAAATACATGAACAACAGGAGTTGGAATTAATTATGGTCAAATTTATTTTAGCATCAACCAGTTGGATTCAAATTCTTGAATAATCAGATAAATTGATTTTATAATTAAAATTAGTATAGTGGTTGACAACAAGCAATGGACAATTACAACAATAACATGTATACAGAAAACACTCATTGGTGTTAAACTCTTCATAAAAGCAAACCCGATACACTGTGTCAACTCCGTGTAGGGACCAAGTGGCCGATCGTTGAATAAGGAGAGCGCACCCATCTAAGATATGTAAACAAAGCAAACTACCATTCTTTCTGCCAAACCAAAGCATCTTAAGCCACCGCATGCCACCATATAACTAACTTAAACCAACTTCAAAAGCCCTTTAAACAAAGAGCATCATACAGCTTGGTTTGCAAGTCTGCGTTCGCAAGCAATCGCACATTGCGAAATTATGCAAATCACACTGCGATCGCAGCACTATAATAAGACGCCCACCAGCTTATAAAGCCGCCCACATCCTATTACGTACATCAGTCAGCGAAAATATTGGTAACATCGAGTAATACGCAGAGTTGTGGTTAAGCTTGACATGACTCGCAACCTGCAAAGCTTCCTGTCGCTATATAGACCTCTGCTGCATATGCCGTCGCACGGGCTTCATTATGCATGCCTCTGTAACGGTGTTCAAACGCACAGGCACGCCTGCATTCCTTCAACTGCCCCACCTCTCCACCCCCAAACGGCACTTCCTGACAATTATTTCTCGGTGGTTCTGCATATCCACTGTGTTCACTTTCGCGATCGCAGCGACCAGTTCGTGCACCCGCACTGTGTTGCATACACATGCGCAGAATGCAAACATCGATGGGGTGCGTGTGAATGCAGACTTGCGATCCAAGCTGAATGATGCCCAAACAGAGGTTAAGTGAGGCAGAACACCTGGCTCCCTCCCTGCAGCACCAGCGGCAGCCGGAGGCTGAAGCTCACTCTTGAGCTCCGGCTTCCGGCTCTGCTCCCCCCATGGGCACTATGGGAAATGTAATGACATCTCTCCCATAGTTGAGAGGACTCAGAGCAGCCAGGCAGACCGGAGATGCGCAGGAGCGGGGCATAAGGTAAGTATTGTTTTTTTTGTGTGTGTAAGCTGCACTATAGGAGGCATAACTTCTGGGGGCACTACTTACTGGGAGCATTACTATTGGGGGCACTTCTATAGGGGCATCACTGCTAGGGGCATTACTACAATGGGGTGCCCCCTGAGGGCACTGCATAAGGGGCATCACTAATGGGGGTACTACCACTACTGTGGGCTCTGCATAAAGGGCACCACTACTGGGGGCACTGAATAAGGGGCACCACTACTGTGGGCACTGCAGAAGGGGCACTACCACTACTGGGGGCACTGCATAAGGGGCACCACTACTGAAGGCACAGCATAAGGGGCACCACTACTGCATTAGGGGCACCACTACAATGGGCATTATGTGTAAGGGGCACTACTACTGTGGGTATTGTGTAAGAAGGGCACTGCTGTGTGTCATACATGAATAAGGGACACTTCTACGTGGTGTAATGTGAATCAGGGGTGAATCTTGATTGTGCTACTGTGTGGTGTAATTTGAATTGGGAACACTATTGTGCGACCATGCCTCTTTCTTTCTTTTTCAGACCACGCCTTTTTTTTTTTCAAAAAGCACCGATGGGGGGGTGGGGGAGGGGGCAGTTCCACTACTCCTCTAGGACCACTTTAAGCACTGTGCCCAAAGCCTCCATAAGCAAAAACAATCCCTTAGCCATCATTGCACTCCATCAGGCCCATACAGATGCGCATACTTGAACCTAATTATACTATGTTCCACCACCAATTGACATCACAGAATGAGCCATTACAGCATTCACCTTGCATCTGGCCTTCTCTATGTGATCACATCAACCTCAAACAAAAAAGTAGAGATGAATCCGCACAGCTAATTTGCCCACATGAAACACCCCATGAAAAGTCATGGTAAAAGCAAGTTTAAAAAGGCAAACTACAAAACACAAACCCTCATCTGTCGTCAGTAGGTGTGGCAATAGATTGAGATCAATAGAGTGTTGCATGTCTTCCAAAACCGGCTTAGCTTTAGACCAAAAAACTCTTTTTTAGAGGCTGAACTAGCAGTTTCGAGAAGAACGCCACTCCTGCAAGTCACTTACTAGCAGATTCGAGAAGAACACTACTCCTGCAAGCCACTTATGCATGACAGACAATAAATGATGTGCAACCATAGAGTACCAGATAAAATAGTGGCTCAACTGATGCTGACTCTTATCTGTATTGTCAAGGGAGAGGCAATACTGTTCCCACTCATGTCAAACATCTTTATAGGAATGTAGTGTCTCCGGGGCGAGGGAACGCTGTGCCAGTGTGGTTTGTGGTTCCAACTCTCTAAATTTAACCCAGTTAAACCTAGAAAAAGCATCCACAATAGAACCTTCCTCCCCAGGAACATGTCAAGCCTGAAAGCTGACATTACAAACTAAACAACGCAATACTAACCTAGCAGGCAACCAAACAGCAAGCAAGGAGGACGCCTGGACAACCCCTAGATTGTCACACCAAAAAACTATGCTAACATCATGTAATTGTTTCCCCCAAAGCTCAAAGGCCACAACAATTGGAAAAAATTCAAGCAGGAGTAAGTTCCTAGTTAAACTTTCCCCAATTCAGTCAGGCGGCCACAACACATAAAGAGCTGCATGTCCACATAATTATGCAATGGCTACAGTCATATATGTACCCCATTGAAAATGGAATTAAAATCAGCAGATGCACAGGTCATGTTTTATTTCCATAAAAATGCATAAAAACTGGTGAGGTCTACGCAACCCAGACAGGGCTTTCTCCAATTTTCTACAAAACAATTCTACCCATTGGTACAGTACTACTCTAAAAGCAAAATTAATCTGCCCCAAAATAGACTGTGCCTGCTGTAAAGTCACTTTACCAGCCTCTAAACTGGATGCAATAGCCAACTGCAACTTATCCACCTTATCACTCAGCAGCTGACAACAGCCTGCAATGGTTTCAATTTCAATTCCCAAAAATGCTGCATAACTGGTCCATAAGTATTCTCATGCGTGACGGAACACGGGATGATTCAGAATAGGACGGAAGTGCAAAGCTGAATTAGTCTCACTGAGGGCCAAGGAGCTCATTCAGACCCGCTCGCAAGATGCGATCTCTCGCTGGCAAAAAGGAGCCGGATATTTAAATGAAGCGCTCGCACTGCATCGAGTAAGGATGCCCTCTATGTCTTAGCGACCAACGGCACTGAGCGCTCGCTAGTGTATAAAGACGTCCCCTTGCCACTCATAACACACGTCATCTCCTGGAATTGTAGGATTAATCGGGAACATCGTGAGCCATCGGAGCTGCTCGCAGCCCTTGAGGTTGCCTTTCCCTGCCGCAAGCACTGCGATCAATGAGGGCTAAAAAACATGCAGGTAACATGTTCAATTATGCTACTTTGCTAATTACACTGTACAACAAATAAATACTTTTAATTTGTTTCCTTTCTAAAAATAGTCATACATTAATGTTTTTACTAGCTCTATTTTTTGAGCTACATTACTTGCACTATACAGTATGTACATTAGTAATATAGTCATAGTGAAAAGCTATTTTAAAATAATCTGATATTTTCTTGATAGAAAATAAATACCAGTTGTTTTAATTCAATCAATCACAAATAAGAACACAAAACGAAACAAACATATAGCATACGAAAGTGCTATCTAACTAATATAGTGGCCTATTCATGGGGGTGCTTTCTCTTTGCTTGTCGCTTGTACTCCGCTTCTGGAGCATCTTTTGTCACTGTCCAACAGTAGTCAGCAAACACAGAAGTGATTCACCTACCCTTTGTTCCATTGCTGAAATGTCTTGGTGGAATGGCTCACTATGCTTGTCACTCAGTGCACCACAGTTATCTTGTGTGGGTAATCCCGTGAATCGCATATATTTGAACAGGGGAGGGGACAAATAACTGATTTTAATTTACTTGGGTCATTAGGCTCCGCCCCCTGTGCGCGGAACGTAGATTGCTGGTAAGATTCTCTCCATTCTGCCCAATTCACTAGGAATACCCCTACATCGTCATAAATGGGCTATATCTCAGAAGTTAACGCAGAGCTAACTGAGAATTTGAATTGTCATATTTATTCTTTGCATGCTGAAATCAATTAGAAGTAACTATTTTCACATCGTAAACATTTTCATTGTTGTGCAGTGTTATGCATGCCCTTTAAACTGCGTTTTGGCGGCCTGGCACGCCTGCCTTCGCACATCCACTCCCCCATTTACAAGCACCTTCCCCTGTTACCACCCACAAATGGCACTGTCACTCAAAGTAGCGAGCTGATAGTGGCTTATGAGCAACCAAAATCAGCTCACAAAGACTGGCTTGCGCACATGCACTGCGAATTATACGCTTGTGCAGATGGGCGAAAATCGCTCAGAGCGAGCGATCACGCCTTAGCGAGCGGGTCTGAATCAGGTCTCAAATACATAGATTTATGCTAATGCAATTGCAACTGAGATCTCTCACCGATCGCAATTGCTAAAATACACTAATGTCTTCCAAAGCTTCCTGAGCCTAGAGACACCCAGTGCTGTCTTTTCATATCTGTCGACGATGTGCAACAGTATAAACATCGGTAACACCGATTCACATCAGGCAGCCTCTAAGTCAAGTCTGACCTGTCTCAAACCCTACAAGGAGACTGCAATGGCTAATTCAGTGGTTCCCGAACTTGGTCCTCAAGGCACCCTAACAGTCCAGGTTTTCAGGATATCCATACTTAAGCACAGGTGATTTAATTGGTACTGTACCTCAGTCAGTTTGATTATACCATCTATGCACAAGCAATAATAGCCTTATAACCTGGACTGTTAGGGTGCCTTGAGGACCAAGTTAGGGAACCACTGAATTAGCCATTGCGGTCTCCTTGTAGGGTTAGTGACAGGTCAAATGTATCGGTTCCCACAGACTTCAATGGAGATTTCCCACCATTGAAGTCTATGGGGGAGACAGGCTGACCACGTACATCCAATCAGCGGGCAGCTCCTATGGAGGTGCCCGCTGATTGGGTGGCAGCTCCAGCAATGACTGGGGACACAGGGGTCCCAGTCATTCACACAGAGGAAGGGTATGTGTAAATACCCTGCCACCTGATCGTAATAGATGGGGATTTTTCATTTCATAAATTTTAACCCCTTGGATGCCTACATGGAATGAAGAGAACATGATCAACACATAGGAAGAGGTGATTATGGATTTTTTTATTTCAGGTATCCATGGATTTCTACATGGAGAAGTGGACATGCGGTCTCAGTAAACAAACATAGATACATAGGTAAGCTCAGCACACACACATGTAGCCTCTGCACATGAATATACATTACACATGAAAGAATTTATCAGCAGGGGGAAACAACAGCACTGCTGGAGAGTTACTGTAGTCAGTACTTACCATCAGCGCTGCCAAGTCTCTGCATGCAGGAGAAGAGAGAGGTGGCCAGACGGGAGACCACTGTAGAGAGACCTGCCCTTGTATGTATCCATGCTGCTTGTCCCTGACCCCGACTACACCAGCCACCTGACATCCTTTGCATCAGCCAGAGGACATTCCGCAGGGCCTGCTGGGAAATATATCCCTTTCACCTCAGTGACACTGGTCACAGAGGTGGAAGGGACTACATTTCCCAGCAGCTCCTGCGAAACTTCCTTTGACTGATGCAAAGGATGCAGGCAGTTCACATGACTGCTGTTTGGAAAGCAATTGCACTGAGTGCAGCCTGCTAAATGACCGCAAAGCCTCACCCTTCTGTACAGCTGGGGGATCTGTCACTGTGACTGGGTCATTCTGCAGTGCAGCCAGTGTTCACTGCTACAGTAGATGCCACACAGCCTACTTCACAGAGTGCATCTGACCTCAACCTAGGGAACTATGGAGGAGAGATGTCAAGAAGATGCCTGGTTGGGAGTGTGCACTTCCGGGCACCACACACCACACTGTTATTAATATATAGCAGCGGGCACCCAGTGTATAGTGATTGCAGTGGGCGGTCAGTTCCGCCCCAGGGATGTTGCATTCTATGCGGTGGCATTGGTCGCACCACCCTAGTTACAGGCCTGACACTATCAACCCAGCACCCAGGTTGCCATGGATAGCCCCAGGCTATCAGCCCAGGCCTGAAGTGCCCTGGAGAGGGGGATATCTTTATTGTGTTGTCCCCACCTCCCCTGGGATCCCCAGCCTACAAGTTGGCTGGCTAGTGGTCAGTGGTAATGCTTTGGCTGGGGGACCTGGTGAAAGGCTTCCACTGGCTGTGGCATTATTCCCCACTAGAAAGAGTCCAGTACTGGCAGAGTATAGAATATGTGTATAGTGATTTATTAAAATAGAGTTCTGTATCAGAGAGCAAGTATGGTATAAGTCACAAATATAATTCTGAAAACTGGGTTCAAGTTTGTAATAAAGGGCAGAATCAAAGTATATGAACATGTTAATGAAATAGAATAGCAGATTAATATACTAAAATAAGGTTAAAATAATAGAATTGAACTATAAAACAGTGAAACATATTAATGTGCAATTCAGATCATATTTGTAAGTATTACCAATACATTTTTTTAAATCATTAGGTCTTAAAGCTGTTACTGATTATAACAGGATCCTGAGGTATGTGTTGTTAATGTCTTTAAGATTTCCTTAAAGATCTCTGTTGTAGACTTCCGGTGGGTAAGCCAACGATGAGGCCGCTTTTTAATTGAGCTCCCCCATGGCTCCTTCATTCCCATACTATCGGGTCATTAGTGGCATCCGTGAGGGGTCCCTGTTACCACCTGGATCTATGGGATACCAGCAGGCAAAAGATTAGCCACAGTCTGGCTCCTCGCAGATGCTACAACACAGAGAAGTGGAGACACTAGATCTCTCCCCCAAAGTGATGGCCACCATCTTGCCGTCCTCCCCACAGCTACTTCTCCAGCCCAAGCTGCTTACGCTCCTTCTGCCCAGCGATTCTTTTCTTTAGGTCAGCTTCCCCCAGCAGAAAAGCCGGGCTTCTCTCCCACTGACCTGATCTATTGTCTGGACCGCGGCTCCTCCTCACCACACCAAGCAGCTTCCAGTCCTGTGCTTCAGTCCCACAGTGGAAATGCAGAATTTCTATCTGGCTCTCCATTACATTCAGGAGGTCAGCAGGTCTGACCAGAATCCCACACACTGTGCCTGGACCTGTGCCTAATATTAACTTCTGCTTAGGATACTGCTTCCACCACTGCCCCTGTGAAGCTGCTTGTCTGCAAGTACTCCAGGTACACAAGCCTGCTCTCTCCCTGTAATCTCCTCCTACTTACTGTCCACACTAGGACTGCTCTCCATTCTCAATTACTTTCTGTCTCAACTATACAAAACAGGCATTAACCCTTTACTCTCTATATAATGGATACATTTGTAGCCAAACAACAGGGAGGCCCCAGAGGTGCTGCAGCCAGGGCTAAAGACAAACCTCCCACTCAGGAACCCCCCCTCTCTCCTCCATCTCCTTCTAGAGAAGATACATCTGACACAATGGGGGAATCTTCTCGTTATAGTACTCACTCCTTGCAATATGCCCAAGAAATTTCTGACATAATCTCACCTCTTCTAGATAAAAAATTGTCCGGTCTTGCAGAATTGAAGACCACTGATGATTCAGCCCTAGTGAAGTTACTTCAATATTCTCAACCTTTAGATGAGGCAGAACACAGAAATTCATGTTTGGAAGATGAACACGCTAGTACCAAAACCATGGTACACCAACATGATTCGACTATTGCTGCATTTCAAGATAAACTTGAAGACTTGGAAAATAGATACAGCTGCAACATTCTCATTGGCCTACCTGAGTCTGTAAAACCTAATTGCTTCATGTACCTGGTCTTCGAATGGCTACCCACAGATCTAAGCCTGGACATGACTGCCCTCCCTATTCTTATTGTGAGAGGGCATACTGACAGCCTTGTTGATCAACATCACCCATGGCCTGTCATCATGCATATCCTCAATTACGCCGACAAAGTAAAACTGATGGAGGCATATCGTAGATGCTAATCTCAACTACCAGGGAGCGAATTGCTTCTATTCCAGGACTTCTCCTACAATGTCGCAATGCAACACCGAGAGTTCTTGCCACTTTGCAAAGAACTTTTTGAAAGAAGTGTCCATTTTGCTTTACTATATCCAGCTACATTACGGCATGCCTCATTTTTTTGACAGCCCCAAAGATGCATCCAACTTTTTCCGCACTGCTCAGTCGCAGTCACCTTTCCGGTCCTCTTATGGCTATTGAGTCCTATACAGTTGTTTTCTGCTATTTTGTGTTTTCTACTACAAACTAAATGACTTGGCTATTTAACAAGAGGTTGACCTAATGGTCTCCGTTCCATGGCCATCCATACTTCCATGACATTGTGTGTGTTTTTCTGGTATATATTCATTGGTGTTTTGTTGTAACACTTGTTTCTTTCCACCACATTCTATTTAAACTGTATTGTTTTTTGCAGGTTTATATTGTGAAATTTTAGATATGTCCCCGTTATGGCCTTTCTGTCAATATTGCATGGATATTACCCTCCTGGTGTTATTTATTGTTCTCCAGGCACTGGCTGCCCAGATATATGCAACTTGGTATGCTTCACTATTTTCTATATTATTACTGTTTTACATTGTCAATGTTTTTCTGTACACCCCAATCTTTTACTTTTATAGGCCCTGTTATGTTTAAAAGTTGAAGTGAATAGCATCACAAATTATCATTTATCTACAGTTATTCTCTATGAGACATACATTTTTAAGACACTTTTAGGTAGGTTCTCCTTTAGTCTGTACCTCCAGCCTACTTGCTGGGACTGGCTGGGGTCCATGTATTTTATATTCTGTTTTTGTATAACTCCCAAACAGGGTATAGGTTAGATGACTTCAAACACAACCTTTAACACAGTCCAAGTTAAACAATCGCTTAAGTTTGCATCCTGGAATGTTGAAGGGTTGAATACACCTGTAAAAAGAAATGAAATCCTCCAACAATTAAAAAAAATTCACCCAGATGTAGTGCTCCTTCAAGAAATGCACTGGAAAGCGTCTGACTCAAATGTTTTAGGTAGTTTACTGGATCAGGGATTACATAGAGGCTTCTTATCATACTAAAACAAGGGGAGTAGTGTACTTATTTTGTTTAATAAATCTGTTCATTATGAGGTATTGGATACCCTCCTAGATCAAAAAGGTAATTTATTTATAAAGCTGCTACTTAACGGTAACAAATTCACAATGGGCAATGTCTATGCCCGAAATAGTCCTAATGCTTCTGTTTTTCATACTTACATGCAAGGATGGATGGATGGATGGATGGACACCTTATCTTGTTCGGTGACTTTAATACTGCAGTTTCTCCTTTCTTGGACAGATCTGGAGGTTCTGGTAGGTTACGGGGCAGGGGGTGCACCTTCCTCCTTCTTTTTTATGACTGATTCGCTGCAATTGATTGACTCTTGGTGATTCTAACCTACCACAAGGAAATACTCCTTCTACTCACACTCTCACACCACCCTCTTTTGCTAGAATAGATCTATGGCTATTATCTCCACAACTACTTCATACAGTGACAGACTCTGGTATTTACAACATAATGATTTCTGACCACTCCCCTATATGGTTTACATTACAACTAGATACTCCTCTCCGTACTTCCTTCAATTGGAGGTTCCTTTCCTATGTACAGTGTCTGCCTGAGAAGATTTTAAATAATTCTTAGAAGTTAATTTCACTAACTATACTTGGGATAATGCAACATTCTCAAGATATCAACCTCTTCTGGGCTGCCTCCAAGCCTGTCATGAGGGGTCACGTCATTGCACATTCAGCTTACAAACGAAATCGCTCCTGGACACCTTTAAAGTACTGTCTGTTGTTTTATAGAACAGATATTCTTTGTATTTAGCTTCTTCTAAGGAGACTAAACACCAATACCTTGAAGCTAAAACATTATATGACAATCTTAGCTCTGAACAAGCCTTTATGGATGTGACTTTTCAGAAACATAAATACTTTTTGAGTGGGGCAATAGGTCGGGAAAGTTGTTTGCTTCACTTCTATAGCAGATAACCGCAATTAAACATATTACAAAAATGCCTTCTGCTACAGTGGGACCAGTGGCTGACCCAGAAAAAATTGCAAGGTAATTCCTTTAATACTATCAGAAATTATATGCAGCTCCCCTAGATGCCCCTAATTTAGGCATTGCTTTTCTACAACAAGCTGGGCTGCAACGACTCACTGCTGAGGAACAATCCCAACTTGTTGCCTTGGTAACTGAGATGGAGGTTCAGATTGTTATTAAGCCACTCCCTGTAGGGAAAGCAACGGTCCTGATGAGTTTGGGGCAGACTACTATAACTTACTACTTCCTCACGTTACACCTCATTTAGACACTCTTTACAATTCTATTAATTCTGAAACAAATCCCCACCAGATTTTAATACATCCCGCATTATAGTGCTCTTCAAGCCCTTGCGAGATCCTACCCTGGTGGCATCCTAACATCCAATTTCACTCCTCAATCAGCAGCTAAATTTTTTCTCTAAGTTGCTGTCCAACATCTACAACCAATCTTGGCTAGATTCATTCAACTGGCCAAAAAGGGATTTATTAGAGGTAGACATTCTGTCTATAATATCAGGACTCTTGTTGTGGCCATGACCAAGACCCACCAAATCCAAGATCTTTAGTAGGGATGTGAGCCAACCCCTGTGTTTTGGTTTTGGATCTATATCTCCTCGTGTTTTGGAGCTGTATTTGGTTTTGCCAAAACCGCCCCTTTTGGTTTTGGATCTGTATTTTTTTCAAAAATGACAAAAACAGCTAAAATCACTTGCTTTTTTTGTTCCTACAGTATTATTAACATCAATAACATGTTTTCATCTGTTTTAGGCCCAAAATATGCATCAAGCTACACATGGCATTTCAACTTCCAACATGGCACATAAGGAAACATATGTTTTCATTAATCAAGAGGCCTGAGGAAGCTAGAGGATGTATGTAGTTGAAGTCAGGGACAGGAAGGGTTGATTGTTAGTAAATTTAATTTATTATTTTTATTCCGAAGCAAATTTATGAGGAAGGAGGGGAGAGCATGGGTGAACAATATGTCCCATGTTTTGCCCACAAAGTCAACTTGGTGGTTCAAAATATTTTTAAAATTAAAGGGGCATGTAGGAGATGCTGTCTGTGGCCATAAACATTTCTGGACATTTTTGGCATTCAGCAAATGAATGTCAAAGATTGCAGCAGCAGTGGCAGTTCAACTTCCAACATGGCACACCAGGAAACAAATGTTTTTCTTGTTCAAGAGGCCTGAGGGAGTTGGAGTATATATGTAGTTGAAGGTAGGGAAAGGAAGATTTGATTAGTAGTAAATTTGATTTCATTTTTTATTCTGAAGCAAATTTATGAGGGAGGAGGGGAGGGGTGGATGTTAGGCATTTACAAAAAATATTTAAATCATTCACATCAGTCCTTTGCCCCAAAAGAATCCTTGAGCACTATACCTGCTGCTGCTGGGAGAGGATTTTCATCCCAGAGGGGGACCAGGAAGACTACTAGTAATACTTTAAAAAACAATTGATTGTTAAACAATCCTTTGCAAGGGGGAGCAAGTATGACAGCTGTCATCCAGTTGCATAGCAGATCACTGACGCCATAACATCTATGCTGGTATTAGATGTGCGTCCAATATCCACCAATAATGCAGTGGGTTTTAGACAGTTAATTGAGGGCCTGTGCTCCTGCTACCAAATCCCTTCAAGATTCCACTTCAATAGAAAAGCAATTCCCAGCCTGTACAGGGATATTAAAAAAAATAAATTAGTGGCCTCCAAAATGCTGCTGTGCCCACTGTCCACTTAACCATAGATATGTGGACAAGCTGAACAGAGCAAATGCAAGATTTAAGATATAAGGTTTAAATTGTGTCTTTCATCCCAATCGACACAGATCTGAAAAGATGCAAAGAGGTGTTGGTAAGCAAATTGTCTGCTCAAGTGGCACGTGATGCAGAGATGGCTTCTCCTTCAGTTTCTCCAGCAAGTGCATCTGCAGAGAAAAAACTAAACTTTCCCAAAACACCCACTGGTGATGCAGATGAGTCAACACAAAACACAAAAACGTTTTGGATGGATGTGCT
Organism: Taudactylus pleione; assembly: GCA_031769625.1. NCBI lineage: Eukaryota > Metazoa > Chordata > Amphibia > Anura > Myobatrachidae > Taudactylus > Taudactylus pleione. The sequence goes on from JAUIMM010000010.1 coordinate 4,959,697, forward strand.
GCAGATGATGTAACAGGTAGGAGATTCCTAGATGGTTAAGGTGTCTACCTCTACTTACTCTGGCTTTACAAAGGGTACAGATGACTAGACAATTGTTGTCCGGATTTGGGAAGAAATAATACCACACATAAGAAGTGGATTTTTTTGTCTTGTGCCCAGGCATGACAATGGGCTTTTCCTTATTATGGGCAGTAACTGTTTTTTCCACTGGTTCCTGATTTACACAAACATCCTCATCAACAATATCCTTATTAGCGTCAGCTACACAAATATCCTGCTCATCCTGGTGCACTTCCACAGAAGCATCTTCAATTTCTATGTTAGCATGTTCACTTGTGCTTACATCATCATAAGTGGCAGAATCACCAGTCATACATAAAGTCCAAGGCCTTAGCCTTTCCTTGCCACTTCAAGATCGGTTCTTGATTTTAGATGCCCTGTCTTAAGCCCTGTATGCCCTTGGCCATTGGCTTTAGTAGATGATATAGATGGACTAGTATCATCATGACTGGTAACACTGGCAACAGCTGCAGCACTAGTATGTGGTTCCTGCTCTCCTCTCAAGTGATCGTTCTCCATATCAACAAACACGAATGAAGTAGGGAACAGCACACACATCAATTTGTACTGATTTAAATATTACACTGCGGTATCAATGACCTGCAGTGTCACAAGATTTTTTATGATTAAGAATAACACACTGCGCTACAACTTACAGTGTCACAAGATTATTTCTGAATAAGAATAACACACTGCGATACCACTTACAGTGTCACAAGATTATTTGTGAATAAGAAAATAATAACACACTGAGCTGTCACTTACAGTGTCACAAGATTTGTTATGAATAAGAAAAGAATAACACTGCGCTGCCACTTACAGTGATGTAATTAGGTTTTACATATGACGCATGTTATTTAGCACTTTGTTGTAGTCTTGTAGTCAGCATGTAGACTAATCATTTATTCACGATTGAGGAAAGAAGTGAAAAGTTGAATATTAGACTGTGCTATCACTTACAGTGTCACAAGATTTTTTATGAATAAGAATAACACACTGCACTATGACTTATAGTGTCATAATACGTGGACGATAAACTGCGGTCTGGCCAGCAAACAATAAAAGGGCAGCTAAGTTGGTAACTCACACACACACACACACACACACACACACACACAAAAAAGCACTTTAATTTTTTTTACACTGGGGAAGAGCACCCCTAAATGAGGCAACAGCCCCTTGATGAACAACACAGACAACACCCCTTCATTATGGGCAACAAAGCACCCCTGCTGAGTGCGGACAGACCACATGCAGTGCAGAGTCACAAATACATGGACAATAAACTTAAGTCTGGCCGGCAGTGTCACTAAACGTAAAGAATAATAGTGCAGCTAATTTGCTAATGCACATGCACAAGAAAAAAAAGCACTTTCATCTTTTTTTACACTGGAGAAAAGCACCCCTGATTGACAGAGCACCCCACCCTGGACAATACAGCACCCCTTTATATACTACAGCCCTAGCCTGATGGACAGGACAACAATACAGCAGCAGCCATAGTTAATTGACAGGACAAGTGACACAGCAGCTGCAGCACCCACTGAAGGAAGGTCCCCTTTGTATACTGCAGTCTAAGCTGGTTTATGGGTAACACAGCAGCAGCCTTCAACCCAAGACCCCAGCTGGACATACACACTGAGTGACTGACAGTGACTACACGTCTGCTAGCTTCTCTCTCTGCAGCTGTAGTGAAAATGGCGCCGATCCCGGGGACCTTTATATAATCCAAAACCTGCGAGAATCCAACAGCGGGAGGATGAGTTTTGCCTCGTTTTCATATCCGAGTCAGGCGGGAAAACCCAAGCTGGTCTTGGATCCGACTCGGAATTGCAATGTTCGGCTGGGTCTGATTCTCTGAGAACCAGACCCACTCATCGCTAGTCTATAGTGGTCAGTTGTGATGAAGATAAGGCATTTGACAGAGTTTACTGGCAACATCTGATCCGTATCTTTCATTTCCAAAGCTTTGGCCCAGAATTCACTCATATTTTTCAGACACTTGATTCCCCAACTGGCTGCTTCACTGTCAATGCATTGAACAGTAGTTAATTTGCACTGCTTAGGTGGACTAGACAAGGATGCCCATTGTCACCTTTATTGTTTAATTTGGCCCTAGAACCCTTGATTAGGCATTTCAAGAAGCTGTCTGGTTGGCACGGAATTTCTTTAGCTAACCATGAAATTTAAGTTTCTGTTTTCGCTGACAATCTTTTGCTATATTTCAGTAACCCCAAACAAGCCATTCATTTACTTTTAGACAAATTATGATATTTTGCACTAGTGGTGGGTTTTCAGGTCAACACTCCAAAAACAGAAGCCCTAGCATTTTTCCCCGAAGCTCGACATGGCTGGGGAGACACTTTTCACTTTAAATGAGCACTATCACAGTTAAAATATTTGGGTATTATGATTGCCTCTCATACATCTCGTTTATATGAGGCCACTTATCGTAAATTGATTACACAGACATTGGCTGATTTTAAAAGATGGAGTAAATTGCCACTTTCTTACAATGGCAGGTATTATATAATTAAAATGGTTAGCTTCCCCGCATTCTGTATATGATCCAGATGCTACCGCTCCTTCATTCAAAAAGTGATCTGTAACTCTTAAATAGGGAAATGCAGAAATTTATATGGGCCAATAAACACCTGAGAATCTCCATTCACAAATTACAACAGACCACTGATTTAGGGGGAGTAAATCTTCCTTGAATACGAAGTTATTCTCTAGCTGTCAACTATCGCTATGCCATAGATTGGATAGATGGGCCCAATAATTATACTAATTTAGTTGTAGAGCAGGCTTTTAACCCAGGTATACATTTAGTCGCATTGATTCATATGCAACCACATGCATTACCTCAGGAAGTTAAAGACAATGTATTCTTGGCCGGGCTGTCTTAACAGCAGTGTGGGCCCTGGGCAAAGCAATGCAGTGGGGCCCCTACCCACCCTTTCACGGGAAAGAAATGTACAGTAAATGGTCAAAAAAAATTAAACCTTTAGATTTAGTATTCATTTCAACAAAATCAGTTTAAATATAATATTTTTAAATAACTGGCAAACCAATAATTAATCAACACAAATGTTCTTAAAACAAGTACCATAAGACACAGAACACTGCTGGGCAACAGCACTGCTCACATACACAGCTAGAAAACTGCAGACTACAATGCTATTCTGTAATAGTAATATTCCTGGACGGTGGACCATTTTCTCAGTTGTGCTTGTTTTACATATAATCACGGTGAGGGATTGGTCTATTATTTCCAAATCTCAACCTTAATGAAGGACGCAATAATGCCCATTGCCCAGTCAGACCCTGTCATGGAAAACAGGGCCAGGGGGCTCTTACCTAAGTCAGCCTGGCCGGGTCACCCGGTTGGGACGCAGTGGTGGCTCACCTAGCAGAGGAGAGGAGTCTCCTGTCCTGACTCATGAGGAGCTGAGAGAGACCGGGACGGACGATGATGGACCAGTCCGGCAGCAGCTCCAGTCTGCACAGCAGGCAGCGGGCGGAAGCGGCACACTAGGAGCCAGCTGGCCTGGGTGGCTGATGCAGCTAGTCAGCAGTCGTCTCTCAGAGAGACTCTGTCTGACTGGCGTAGGTGGACAATGGCGTCAGTTGGTGAGTACTTGTCAAGCGTTCTGCTCTACACCAGGGGGGGGGGAGATCACACACAGTGGTGCTTTAGAAAGTAAAAAAAACTGGCCGCGGCTGCAGTGGGGCTGACGGGCCCCTTGATGCTTCGGACCCTTGGGCAACTGCCCAAAAGGTCCAATGTTAGAGACGGCCCTGATTCTTGCCATCCACATGTGCAGCTTGGAGGCAGCTTCATGCAATTCTAAAAATGTCTCCTTCCCATTCCATTTTCCTTCCCCTACGGGTTAGCCTAGACTTCTTTGGTGGCAGGTCCTCAAACTTTATTTAGACTTGGTCTCTCCAAGGGTTAAATTATTTATATCGATTGGTAGAGGTCCAATCATTGCAGCCTTACACACTCAGTCAGCTGCAGAGCAAATATCCGCAGTTAACCATTCCACTCTTTCTTTATTACAAGTAATGAGTTATTTAAACAAAACATTATGGTTACTGACTAATGGTGATAAGCAGTGTAAGTTGGATAGTGCATGACACCTTCGACCTCAGAACCCTTTTTCTTCTTGCCAAATATATGTATTTATACGTCCCACCTTAGATTTAGAATGCAATTTCTGGAAGACTGGCCAAATGGAAAAACACTTTTCTAGATTTGAACTTACCCCAAATGGTTAAGGTCACAGAACAATTAAATAAAAATTTGATTTCCTCTTCCTATGCAGAAATGAATTATAAAATATTGCATACGGCCTACTATACTCCCAAACTAAAATTTTTGATAGGTCAATCTGACAACTCCAATTGCTTCAAATGTGGCTCACCAGACGTTGACATTTATCATTGCCTCTGGCCCTGCATTAGGGTTGCTGAATTTTGGGATATAATACATCAATATATTGAAAACATCTTGCATATTACTATCCCTGTCACCTAACTGGATATTTGGGAGCATATTCCCCACAGAAATAACATACACCATATATAAAGGTTACAGTTTACTTTTAACAAAAATAGCTGGTGCTGCAAAAAAACGATCATATCACAGTGGATCAACCCCACTCTGACCTTATTGTTACCCTCACTTTCTTATTTGTTCACTATGGGCTGGACGGCAATGTCTATTAATAAGGAAAGATTGGCTGAAAAGTTTTTCTCAGTCTGGCTACCCTGTATACAAACTCTGTCACTGGAACTGAAGTTCTAACTAAACATTTTGCTGTAGCTTCCAACTAACGACTTGGTACAATATGACTCTATTGGATGGAGGTGTACCTTTTTACTTTTCCAGCCCTGTATACACCCCTTAGAAACCTTCTAAGCTAACAGTATGTCTCATTGACCATTTATTGCCATGCTATTTGATGTATAATGTTTTTATTTGGATGAGACAAATTTTTGTTATATTTTTATAATGTTTTACTCCTGGTTATGGAGTTTTGTATTTGTATTGATATGATTAGATCTAAATATGTTTATGTCTCGTAAGTATCAACTCTATTGTGACACATATATTGTTTCATTATGTGGTCTTGTATGCTTTCTCAGTCAATAAAAATTATTATACAATAAAAACATCTTTGTTATAAAAAGTCTATGTGGTTGGAAGCAGGTGTGTGGACAAAAGAGAGTCTGTTCTGTTTTATGATATCGATCAAAGCATGAGTATGCACTGCTGACCACTTCCTGTGTTGAGGTATTTGTAAGTCTTCTTAATGTAATATATACAGTATTCTGATTAGTATTCCATCATTTAATCTGAGGCTTAGCTACTGTATGTGTGTATAATTTTTATACAAGTGAGTTCCAGGAGGTTGAGGGTGATGTTGTGAGTCCTTGCTTTAGGATACCACAGATGATCTGCAGTACTTAGACCTCTGTCCTTCCCAGTAGAGTCATCATTACCTGGTCCTTACTTCACATCCAATGCTTTTCATTTTGGCCATACTGTAGGTCAAACTTCATAAGGGGCAGTGCAATTCATTCACTTACACACTATATTTCCATAGCCATAAGAGACCATTTTTGCACCCAGGTACACAAAATATATCATTTTCCAGATGGCATCATCAGACCCTTTTCATTATAATTCACTCCCACTCCCAAATAACAATAATGCACCACCCTAGAATGCTCGCATAGCCTTTAAGAAAGCAATCTGGTCACTGTACCACCAAGTGTGCAGAATGTAAGAGGGGTCTTTAGGGGTTATTAAGAAGAGAAGGAAGTGGCAGGGAGTGTAGGAGAAGGAAGGGGCAGAGCACTTGCAGGATTTGCCCCCTTATAGCATGGCCTACTCCAATAATGTCATAATGCAAATCATCAACTGATGCAAAACTTTGATGATATAGTAGCTGGTTTATGTACAATTAGGGACCCCTGCACGTAGTGAGGTGAGGACTTTGATGCACCCTCTACATTGGTTGCAGCCCACTACTAGGATCCTAGTATCATAGTCTTGTGTAATGAAGAATGATCAGACTAACCAAGGCTGGCATAGGACTGGATCAAACACAGGCTGGCATAGGAGTGGATAAAACACAGGTTTATTCAGGAAAGTAGTCAGGGATAGCCACGATGCACTGCAAACCACTAGCATGGTCTAAGATCAGAAGGGACAAGAGAGGAAATTTAAAGTAAAGCCAGGTCAACAACAATCAAAGCAGGAAGTTTCAGATGAACAAGGAGCAGTGTTGGTGGTAGAGAGTATAGTAAAAAGAAATATGTCTGCACTGCAGTGGCTTTTGTGTTGCCATAAGTCAGCATGCCTCAAGACTACAGATGCACACTAGAATTGCCATCTAGATGAGGGAGAGAGGGGATGGCAAAGACGAAGATTACTTTTCTTTCAAACTGGCTGAACAACCTCACAACCCTTTGTATTCATTATTCCAACTCGAGACGTTGGTGTATGTGAGTTGCAGAAGATGTCTAACTCTGTTTGGCACTGGCTGAAAGACCAGTAGCAGGACAACCTCTTGAAAAGAAAGGTCATGGTCTGAGCCTTTCCTTGCCACTTCATGTGATGTATGGCATGGGATGTGGTCATAATCCTGACCACAGGGATTCTGGCAGTCAGAATGCAGACACTGGAATCCAGACACTTGTCAGAATACTGGTGTCAGCAAACCGACCACTGGGATCTCAAAGGTAAGTACTTGGGTTAGGGGGAGGGTTAGGGTTAGGAGTTAGGTACAGATATGTACTAGGGGGAGGATTAATGTTACGCACTAAAGGGGAGGGTTAGGTTTAGGGTGCGATGGGGTTAGGTCTAGGCACTAGGGGGGGCACTAGGGAGGAGGTTAGGTTTAGGCTGTTGGGAGGGAAGGGTATAGGTAGGGAGAGGGTTAATTTATCATCCAACAGCTGTCGGTATCCTAACCCTGTTGGGATGGTGGCATAAGGATTCTGACTGACGGGACCCTGAGCGCCGGCATCCTGTACCCAACCCAAATGGAATGTTGCCAATTTTACATTTATTTTGTTATAAGTTATTTATATAGTGCCATCATATTCATTTGAACTTTACATTGTCAACAAACAGTAATAGAACAAGACTGAGTAATAACAGACAGCTATAGAGGTAAGAGGTCCCTATCAATGCAAACTTACAATCTATAGGGAAATTGGCATTGATACACTAGGATAGGAGTTACCTATTGCATATTGGTCCAGCCAGGTTGCAGAGGTTCTTGATGGGATGTTTGATCTAATCACACAGGAATGTAATTGTAAGTCTAGGGTCACGTGGATTTGAAAGTGAAGTAAAAGAAAGTATGTAAAGTTATGTGTGTACAGTATAGAGGGGATATGGGTAGTATAGCTTATGGAGGTTATGTAGGTGGTTCTTGAATTTGCCAAGCTTGTCTGAAGAGGTAAGTTTTCAGAAAACTCTTGAAGGTTTGGAGACTAGAGGAAAGTCGTCTTGTGCATGAGAGGGCATTCCACAGAGTGGGTACAGCATGAAAAAGAGTCCTGTAACTGTGAATGAGAGAAAGTGATGTAAGTCAATGAAAGATGCAGATCTTGTGCAGAGCAAAGGGGTCATATTGGGAGATATTTTGAGATAAGCGAAGAGATGTATGTTGGTTTAGTTGATTAATAGCCTTATGTGTAAGTAAATGTATTTTCTATTGAAATGGAGTGATTGATTGACTAGAGTAGGAAATGATTTAGTGAGGAAGATCAGTTTCGTAGCTGCATTGAAAATGGTTTGTAGTGTTAGAGTCTGTTTTGGGAAAAACAGTAAGGAGAGATTGTCATATTCTGAATAAATGTTTTTAGATGTATGTAACATGATTTGGAAACAGATTAAATGTAAGCAACGAAGAACAGAGTCAAGGATAACACCTAGGCAGCGAGCTTGTGGATTAGGGTTGATTGAAGTGTTGGTTGAAGAAAATAAAAAAATGTGTGAGACTTGTGGGTGCACTCTCAGGTGATTGTGGGAAAGTTCTGGGCTCCGTTAATGTTAGTATTACAATAGCAACATGGTTAAATAAAAAATAACTTTTATTTGTTTATTAAAAATCAAAATATGTATCATAACATTATTGGTTAAAATAAAAGAAATAGTGTATAAAGTTGGAAAAGTGTTGAGTTAAAAAATTCCTCATAAGGCCACTGGGTCACTTACTAGTGATCTCAGTATTTATTCTGAGTTAAATACAGCACATGGTATATATCTCTGCTCACTTGTTCTAAAGCTTCGGTATTGCTATTTATCAGAGCAGAGCTGATTCACTGTATCATGAGTCAGTGGCAACATTTGTTGACTTGTTGATACAATATGGTTATTCTTTTTATGGTGAATGCTGTAGTTGTATCAAAATTATTTTCTCAGCAGTAATTAATGTCCTGCCTTGGAGTTTATTAAACAGTCAGTATATATTAGAGTTGGCTTCACCATTTATTTGGTGTTCTATTCACTGTTATTAGTATCATCATACAGTTAACTCTATACTGAATATATTCGCTTAATGCTATTGTTTATTGCTAGAAGTTTATTTAGCATAATTTATTCTTAATGAGTAGATCCCTTATAGTCCGTTTGTTATGCATGTGATGCTGGTATTTAGTTGAAACACTCTGATTGCTGTATCGTCTGATATATTAGTCAAATCTATTACAGAACGGCAGTGTTCTGTGTCTAATATCTGTAATTGGTACACAGTGTTCGTCACCAGAGTCTAAATCATATACATTCAACATTAGTCATATTCAGTTGCAATGAAGCTGTGCCTGTGTTTATAATATCTGTCTGTAATGCTGATCGTTATATAGCTTGATTATTAATCCTCTGCTAATTATTGCAGACATATAGCAGACCTTTAATAACACTGCTTAACGAGGAGCTGTAAATATCAGCAATAAATATTTATAAGTGGGCTCGTTAAGGTGCTTATATTATACAATATGTGATTTCTACACAGTGTATATCACCAGAGTATTGATTAAATATACCAAATGTTATTACCATTTGGTTAGGGTGAGGCTGAGCCTATGTCTCTAATGTCTGTCTGTTATGCTGATCATTATGTAGTTTGATTATTATTTCCCTGTTAATGCATTGTTAATGCATTGTTTCAGACATATAGCAGATGTTTCTTAACACAGCTTGATGTGGGACTGATAATATTATTATTATTTCCCTGTTAGTGCATGGTTGCAGACATATAGCAGATCTTTTTTAACACAGCTCGATGTGGGACTATTAATATAAGCAAAGTGTTTAGTGTTAGTAGGCGCGTTAGGGTGCTTGTTTCATGCAATGTTAATTGGACACATTTCTTCTGGTGCACTAGTGATCTCTGGCGTTTTTATAAACGGCACTAATTGCCGCAGCTTTAATGCAGCTCGCTCCCAGAGTTTATGTCAGTGCAGTATTGTAATGTGCAGCAGATCTTTATTATAGCATGTTAATTAAAGTGTCTCAGAATGAACATGTGCGTCCTTCTGACAAAAGCGGTCTCTGGTGCCGATGCGCATTTCGCCGGATGTCCGGCTTCCTCAGGGCAAGCCGAGCGCTCTGCCTTACTCAGTTTAAATAACCGTTCCTAGGCAACTGTAGTTAAGGGGCGTGTATGCCCTGTCTTCAATAGCCAATGTTTATGACTGTAAAGGAGCATACACACTAGACGATATGCTCCCTGAGCGATATCGTCTAGTGTGTCCCTGGCAGGTTGTGCTCAATGTCGTTCATGACATTGAGCACACTCACTGAACTATATCATTAATAATATCGTTCAGCGCCGGGCTCTCTCCCCCATTCCCCAACATGCAGCAACCTGACGATATCGTCAGGTTGCCCTGCATGTCAGCCCGATGAAAGATAATGACAAACGACCCGCGGGAACGCACATCGTCGTTATCGTTCATCGTTTTGGTGTAAAAAATGGGCGATAAATTTGACGACTGAACGATAACGATATCGTTATCATTCAGTCGTCCACTTTAATCGCCCAGTGTGTACGCACCTTAACTATTTTAGCTTCATTCTGAGGTATAGTCATATTGTTAACCTCTCGTGCATTATTACAAGGAGATAATACACCAGATTCTTAACCTTTATATTACTGTCTGGTACGTAATTCATTCCTTAATTGGTGAATATTTAACCCCAGTTAGAATCATAAATAATCAAACTTTTCTACAGCATTTGGATATGATAAATAGTATGGTTTCCCATTGATATATAAATTAGATAAAATTAATTAGTTTGACATTTATTGCATCCTTATATTTATCATATATAATTCAATATCAAATATAAATGTGAAATATATCTAAACAAAGTTTAGAATCACTATTTGATTCTTATTTTATTTTAAATAATACATCAACAAATGTATTACTTTATTTATCTATTATATGTTAATACATTTTTGATAAAAATGATTGGTAGTGATAAATGTACATATACTTTTATGTATAGTGTCATTTGTGTTTTAATAGTTGGATACATATTTTATTATTAATAATAATAATACATCTTTAGATATATTACTATGTCGATCTATTATATATAGATTAATAACTAAAAAAATTGATTGATTATAATGATTGAAGTGTTATCAACAGTAAAAGATAGCTGGTTTAAGATTGTGAAATACTTTTCAGATTTTAGGTTCCTTTTCTTACGCCTTCTTTCTCCTTGATCTCCTTAAAAATTAGATGTTGAAGTACCATGTTTACCAGCACTAGTACTGGTGTGTTCTTTTTCTGTAGATTGATTCATGATTGATTTTATTTTTTACTCCAGGACAGGCGAAAAGCTAGCTACAGTAGATGATCTAAACTGCCACCACACCAAGTGAAGGTACAATGAGATAGGGAAATGATGACTGTGACTTTCACTACTGTATGCCGTTTTATTAAAAGACTGCAGATTTTATTTTTTCTAATTAAATAATTTTTTAGGGTGCACTTATGGGGACACAACAACACCCAGAGTATGTACAGTAAGATGTGCTGCCTTTAAAATACAAACACTCTTAAACAACTATTTAGATTGACTTATAGAAGCCTGAGGATATCAAAAAGTCTTTTTATTTGCAATTGTATTTTTATAACGGGAAAAAAGGTCTTCTTTGGGGTGCAGCAAACTTAAACATAGCACAGGTTGTATACTATTTCTTGGGCAAATACATTTTTTAATCACACTGTCTCTCTAGCCTCATACACAAGTCACAATATAAATTATATACTGCACTGTAGATAGATTAGAAAAAAGTCTTAGCATGTTTGCAGCACTGGATTGCAGGTGCCACTACAGTATTTATGATGAACAAACACAAAGTAGCCTGTTTGCAGTGCAAAAGGATTGCAGGTGCTACCACAGTATTTCTAATGAACAAACACAAAGTAGGCTGTTTGCAGTGCACTGGGTTGCAGTTGCCACCTAGTGTGTCTGACAAACAAACACACATACACAGCGAAAAAGATGCCTGCAGTCGCCCTTCTCACCTACTTCATCTACCTGCTACAACTCTCTCTAATCTAATGGCATTTTTTGAAGAGCATCATCAGTGTCGGACTGGGGCATGAAGGGCCCACCAGGGAAATACAATCTCAGAGGCCCACTAAGAGGCATGGGCAGTTGCTGGAAGGGGTGTGGACACCCGACAAGAGAGGAGTGGCCAGCCATTATAGAAGCAGCATTTTATAGTATAAAAAGAAAAAAAAAAACCTTTCAAATAAATCCAGTATCACTTATACTACTGTATTTAAAAGAACTACAGCGATAAAATGTGTATCAATCACCATAAAAAACTTTATTTATATGTGGAAAAAGTGAAGCGCTGTAAATACTTTCCGGATGCACTGTAGCTGTTGTAACTCACAGTTATAAACACAATTTTGTGTAGTTTAAGGCCTGTATTCAATTAGGGAGCGAAAAGTCCGTGCTGGACTTTTCGCTCCACATCGCTGATTTTCCGGGGATAAAGTGTCGGGCGCATGCCCGCTTTATCCCCGTATTCAATTAGGAAGTAGCGAAAACGGGAGCCAGCGGAAAGGTAAGTATCGCTAAAAATTCGTGACTTTTCGGGATTTGTTCCTAGGACCCCCCTAAAGATGTCCAGACATGGGGGTTTAGTCTGGGTACCCCCGTTTAGCCCTGCGGAATGTGTTCTGCATTTTTAAATAGCCACAGCAGGTGTTTTTTCCCGACATTAGAACAAGTGATGCAGAAGAGCACTTGGGGTACATGAAAATGGGTACTAGCATATTTTTAAGTCCCTAAACTAATTTTTTTTAAATTCTGCAAAAATGCACCTACCGCTAATAGCCTATTCTACAAAACACCTGCCGCATACTTGCAGAATACCCCCAAACCTATTTAGCTATTTTTAAAAACTGTTCCCCATTCCCCCCCAAAATTAAAATAATTTTTTTGAGGGTGTCCCTATTTTTTTTTTTTTTACGTTTTTTTTTACACAGTTCGTTTTTAGGGGCTATTCCCAGGAGTGCAGGCTATTTTTTTTTAAGCCTGCACCCCTAAACCCCAATTCTGCACTTTTTTTCGCTAGCTAAAGGTTGGTGAATACTCATGCCCGTTTTTTTTCCAAAGACTTTTCGAGCCGGCGAAAAGTCTTTGAAATTGAATACGGGGATAATTGAAACATGCGAAAATTATGTCATCGGAGAAAATTTAACACCGATTTCAACTTTTCGCAAGCCTAATTGAATACCCCCCTAAGACCAAGAACATTTTTTGCAAACATAACAATGTAACTCAAGTACCATGATTTTTAAACTTTACCTTACACAGTAACTCTGAAGTCTTATACTGTAGGTAACAGTAATTACAACTTAAAGAAGCAGCTTTTGGAGAAGGGAAGATGAGTGTGCAAATGTGTCAATGATCTCATCAATTACAAAGCTGCCAGCAATGTCCCTTTCAATATTGAGAAGCAGAAATGATTACATACTCTCTGTACAGCGCTGCACAGTATGTGTGTGTCCATGTGGTAGGGAATATAGAGTGTAAGCTCCACTGGGCAGAGACTGGTGTGAGTGACTGCAATATTCTCTGTAAAGCGATGCGGAGTATGTGTGCACTATATGAATGTTAAAATAACCCAACTGACACTGTGGACCATTACATTTCTCCTTTCGAAATCTCCTTTAGTAGATAAGTGTCAGGGGCATAGCCAGAACTTTGTAGGCCCCATAGCAACATTTTGAAGGATCCCTAGAGACACCTCTCTCCATAACAGTTGGCCAATTTATGTTATATAGTATTGCCTTTGTTAATTGTCCCATGGTAGTGCCCTAGTTCATTTTATGAACTATTTGGTTTCCCAGTTAATGTTATGCCCCATAGTCATGCCCAAGTTCACATTATACCACACAGTGCCCAAAGTTTATATTGTCACATTGTAGAACCCCAAGTTAACTATTATACTGCTGTCGGTATACATGACAAAGTGGGTCTGATTCAGCAGGGATCGCAGTTGCTAATACGCACGCAATCAGTCGATTGTTGCGTACTGTGCATGCGTATGCATCACATTGCATGTGAGCAAACTAGCTATCGCGATCGGGACTGCGATTACAGAGGTCACGAAGACCCACAGCAGAGTGATTGACAGGAAGTGCCATTTGTGGGTGGTGACGGGGGGGTGGTCGGGCGAATGCAGGTCCGCTAGTGCATTTCAACAGCGTTGCAGGGGTGTGCATAAATTATCCACTGCGTGGCCATACGCAACCATAGCATTGATAGCATGCGTGGCTGGTAGCAATTTCTGAGTAAGGTCTGGGCTTGTGCAAGTGTGCGTATGGGTCCGATGTTACCGATTGTTTTGCTATATTTCTAAGTATTACAGATGTGAGAAAAGGGAACGTGGGTGTCCTTATGTGAGGCTGTGATCGCAATGCTGATATTAGCAACTACATTTCGAGCACATTAGCAAAATAGTGATCCATAGTAAATTAGGCCCACAGTGCCCTCATTTCACATTATGCCACTTGGTGCTTTGTGGGAATTTCTGGGAACGTGGTAGATAACTTTATGACCTGGGTGCAGTTTAAGTGGGCCCCAGATGTGGGCCCCTTAAGCCTTTGTCAATGGCACTCCCTGCACCCACTTTAGCTACGCCCTTGTGTGTTTATTGGAATAGTAACACCATAGGGCAGATTTAATTAGCCATCGGCAGCTCGTGTTGCACATTTTTTCCACACATTATGATAGGCAGATTCTGCTTGCACCTCCATATGGTGCAGGCAGAATCTGCTTTCAGAAGTTAGGGCGCAGCTTTCGTGGCTAACTTAATCGGCCCACATGTGTCTGGGGCTAAACTATATGTGCCAGTACCACACTCTAGTGCCCAGAGTCTACTAATGCTCTGGTGGCTGGCCAGCCGCATCAGTCGGCTGCCGGCCACCGGGAAGAGAGGAAGGGGCCCCGCACGGGGAGTGCACATAGGCCCCCTCCTCTCTTATGATGCTCCTGGTTTAAAATATCATCAGGTAACAACAGTGTGCAGCAGAATTGCAAGATGCCGCCTGCTACAACATCTCACCACTCCAATCACACTTTTATGTGACTTTATTTTTTGCCATCCATCAGACCGTGGCCCTGATTCAGAGCCGGATGCTATTTGCGCTCGCTCGTTCATTAAAAAGGGGTGGCTATTCAAATGAACCGTTCATACTTTGCGGTCTGTTCATGCCTCTATGTCTGAACGAGCGAACAAAACTTGCGGTCGTAATTTTGAAAAAGACACCCCCTGGCCGCTCGCACCATACGTCATGTCCGCTATTTAATAGATTAATCGAGTACATCGAACAGCGTATGAACTGCTCGCTATTCTTGTGGTTGGTTTTTCCTACCACAATCTTGCGAGCAGTTCTGACTATAAATCAACCAAGTGACGTGGTCAATGAAGCTCCTGTAATAATTATGCACACCCATAAAATGCCCGTTTTGACCTTTAAGCACTCCTGCGTTCTAATTTCCACTCCCCGTTTTCAAGCACCTTCCCCTGTTACCACCCACATACGCCTCCTCCTGTCACTCAAAATAGCAGGCATTCGCTATTTAGCGAACAAACGATTTTCGGACGCACTGACTGGTTCGTGCATGCGTATTAAAATCCGTACGCATGCGCAGTTGTGCGAACATCGGTCGGAACGAACGAGCGGCCGCTTACGAGCGGCTCTGAATCAGGCCCAGAGGCAGCATGGTCAGTGTGATGGTTAGCATTACTGCCTCACAGCTCTGGGTTTGATCCCCACAATGGCCCTAACTGGTGGTGTTTGCATGCTCTCCCCCTTGCTTGCGTGTGTGTCCTGCGGGTGCTCCGGTTTCCTCCTGAAATCCCAAAAATGTACCCTAGTGTGCATGTACATGTGGTAGGGAATATAGATTTTAAGATCCTTTGGGGCAGGGACTGACATGAAAGGCCAAATATTCTCTGTAAAGCGTAGTGGAATATGGGCCTGATTTAGCAAGGAATGCAAAGGAGAGAACGCACACACTCGACCGATGCGAATGCATCGCAATGCTCGTGCGCGAACTAGCAATTGCAATGGGAACTGCGTCTGCAGAGGCTACGCAGTCCCAGAGCAGAGTGATTGACAGGAAGTGCCATTTGTGGGTGGTGACGGGGTGGTCGGGTGAATGCAGGCGTGCCAGTGCGCTGGGACAACGTTGCAGGGGCGTGCATAAATTAGCCACTGCAAAACCATATGCAGGCTAAGGCCTCATAGCGTGCACTGAAGTTAGCAATTCCTGAGTGAGGTCTGACCTGCCTCAACTGTGCGTATGGGTCCGATGTTACTTGATGCTACCGATTATTTCGCTATATTGTCACAAGGGGAAGTGGGTGTCCTTATGTTAGGCTGCGATTGCAAACATTTGCATATTAATGCTGATATTAGCCACTGTGGTGCATGCGTATTAGCAGAATAGCGATCCTTGCTGAATAAGGGCCTGATTCAGACCCGCACGCGAGCGCTATGCGCTCACAAGTGGTCGATGGTGGCCCAGTGCGCAAGTGCACGACGGAGCCGGCTTCGTCGTGCGCATGCGCGAGACCCGGATAGCGACGGGCAAACCGTCGCTCCGGGTCTCGTACCAAAGGGGGCGTGCTGTCGATGTTGAGTGACAGCACTCCCCCTTTGGTGGGTGGGCCGGGAGCATGGCTGCCCAGACGGAGGCATTCCCATGGGAACGCCTACCGTCTGGGGCCGGCCCCACTGACATCACAAGTGATGTCAGTGGGAGTGCTTTCGGCTCTGTTAGAGCCGAAAGCACTCTAGGGCTTGCAGCAATGAGACCCTACCACAAGGGTCTCGTCGCAAGCCCGATGGTCGCAATGGTCTTGACCATCGTGACCATCTTCCTGGCCGCTCGCTATAGCTGTGGGTGGTCACCTGTGGGTGGTCACCCACAGGAGGCCGCTCTAAAAAACAGAAGGCCGGCCCTGATTCAGAGCGAGCGCTCTGTCAGAGCGTCCGGCTCTGAATCAGGCCCTATCTGTGCACTATATAAATAATAAATATATATTATTGCTGGCACATTGACTGTTTGCAATACCCTGTGCACAACTTAATAATAAACCCATTGATCCACATCTGTAAAATAAGTTTGCATAATCAATTTTGTTGGTAGGGGCCCCCACAACCTAGTTGCCCCAGGGCCCACCACAAGCCCTAACTCTGCCCTGTCTATGCTTGCTGACACAAACTATTGCATTGCTGTTTTGTTAATCCTTTTTATTTTATTATAATTTGGGGAGACACACTGAAAGTGCATGTCAGCAAGCATAGACAGAGTGTGATTTCATGTTGCCTGTATGTGACACTTGCTGCTTGCATTTTTCATAACCAGCCAAGTACTGTAAATATAAATTCAAACATTTCCACTAAATCCAATAATTACCTTATTGGCTTAGTATGCCTTCAAGTCTGCTGAGCTTGGGTGTGACTGTGTTCAGTGGATAAATGCTGTGTCCCAGGCTCCTCTGTGTCTGCGCTCCTCCCCCTGCTGATGTCATCGCTGGAAGCAGTGTGCAGCTGCTGTCAATTACTGATGCTTCAGCCCGCCTCTCTCCGCCCCCCGTGACGTCACCACCGCTGGCGTCTGTGTATTTAGCTGAGCCTGAGCAGCTAGTGGTAAGGTAAGCAAGATACCCGCCCCCTCCCACCCCCCCTCTCCTTCCCCCAGCTGCCACCGATGCATCCAGACAAGACAGTCACAGCGGAGCTTAAGCTCCTCCCCCGTTACGTCACCACTGATTCCGGATAAAGGAATCAGTGGTTAGAAGCCCCACAGTTCACCATGTACATGTACCGCCCGCTGCCGCCTGCTGCACACAGCCCGCCACAGGACATCACCTGCGGGCCGCTGACCTCCCGGCAATCACCTTCCACAGTTACAAAAAAAAAAAATACAGCGTCGGTTACAGGGGTTAAGCCACGCCCTCCCGCAATAGTGGGCGGGGCTATAAATCGCCAGGGCCCACCGGGGAATACCCCGAATCCCCGGCAGCCCAGTCCAAGCGTGAGCATCATCTCTACCCACAGTAACAAACACACAGCCGCCGGCCTGCGGCTGTGTGTTTGTTTTAATTAGCAGCAGGACTGGTGCTAGGTTTCCATGCGCCCAGCGCCGTCTTGTGCTGCATCGCCATGCCCCTTCCCTTCCCCTGAGCGCTTACCCAATAGCGCTAGCAGGAGGGTAGAAGGCGGGCTCAGGCAGGGAGCAGGGTTGCGCTCCGGACAATAGACCTCCTAGTCTTTGCTTAGAGCCGGTGCCTGCCACTGATTAACAGTCAATGAGAGTCAGACAGTGGGTAATGAGAGAGATGTCATGACGTCATGATGTCTCTCCCATAATGCAGAGCAGGCTGGCTCGGGAGGACAGAGGAGCTGATGGCTGCGGTGGGAGCAAAAGGGGATTCAGGTAAGAGGTTTTTTTTTTTTATGTGTATGTCTGCTGGTGGGGAGGCACCACTACTGGCTACTGGGGGCACTGCATTGGGGGGGAACCACTACTGGGGACTACTACTAAGGAGGGGACTAGTACTGGGGGCACTGCTTTGGGGGGACCACTACAGGGGACTACTACTGAGGGCACTGCATCATGGGGGACTACTACTGGAGGCACTGCATCGAGGGGGACTACTACTGGGGGAACTATATAAAGGGCACTGTATAGGGGGGCTTACTACTGGGGGCACTATATAAGGGGTTTACTACTACCACTACAGGGGGCACTGAAAAGCGAGGACCACTACAGGGGGCAATGTATAGGGAGACCACTACTGGGGGCCTGCAAAAGAGGGACAACTACTGGGGGCATTGCATACTGGTGGTACTGTATGAGGGGCACTACTGGGGGCCTGCATAAGGGGGACCACTACTAGGGGCACTGCATAGCGGGGACTGTATAAGGGGCACTGTATTAAGGTGCATATGGATAGAAATGTTCCCAGTGACAAGAAAAAGGGGTGTGTGTCATGTTGACACGCCCATTTTTCAGTGACCACGCCCCTTGTGACCATGCCCATTTTTGCTGCAAGCGCCTACAGTGCGCGCACAGAGGAGGGGGGGGTGGGGCTCCATTTTTCAATTTGCCCTGGGCTCCAAAATACCCTAGTTATGCCACTGCTGAGCTGTGTTTTGGTTGGAAACCACCCATCTCTAGTAAAAATGTCTTGGTCCTCCTTGGTAAGTCTTATTGTAGAGAAAGGTTAATGTGGAAAAACTGTATCTTTCCTACTGAGATACAGTGCAGCCAACCCATGGACATCTATATACTGAAAGCAAACACCGATCCTATCTCCTTAGCCTATTTACTCCAATGTCAAATGGCAAAATGGCAGATTAGCATCCTCACAGTGCCCTTATATGTGATCAGTAAACCAAGAGCACAAAGAATTATGGGAAAATGACATTTAACCTGCTTCACGCTGGGACTGGATTATGCAATCAAAAACATGCAAGATCTCAGATTTCCAGGAAAATGGTGTTCTACCTCATGACAAAGTCTGATTTTGGCACGCAGATTAGAGTCATGATTGCAGATTCCTGATTATAGGGAATCTGAGTGTGCGCAGGACCCATTCTGCAAGTGTGCAGAATGGGTCCTGCGTAGTCGCATGCAGACCCTTCTATGCCTCTGCCTGATTGACAGGCTAAGGCATTTAAGGGGCGGGGGCAGGGTGGGCTGGCGTTCCTGGAAATGGGGGCACATCCGCCCCGTTTTTTGGGAATGGCAAGCCCAGGGACTGCGTTGATAGACGCAGTGTCCGGGGCTCTCACGTCGATCAGCCTTACTAAGCTAGGGAGCTCTTGTGTGCCCTGACAAGCAATTTAATTGAAATGTAATAAAATATATGAGTAGTTTTATCTTTTCCTAAAACATACACAGAGCTCCTCTCTCTCTCTCTCTCTCTACCTCCCTCCCTCTCAGATACATTATTTATTAACTGTAATATACTGTATGCAACAATTCAGCACAAGTGATGGGAAGAAAATCTGGCAGAATTATGTATAAATTATTTCCTTGTTCTGAATATCATCCTTTATTTCTACAATATTCTGTGTGACCCACGGAATTGGGAAATTGTGTTATAGTAACTGATCTTAGGAACCTTGCAGAGGACAATCAGGTCGCAGTTAACCTTTATTTTTGCCAAGGAATTAGTGTACGGTAATCTCTTTTCTACTATGTGCCACCTTTCCGGGTCTTAAACATTTTTTTTTATATTTTTTTAATCACAGTTGATGGTGATGGGCCCAGTCTTCAATCACAGAAGTAAGACCCTTTCAAAATATTTAGTAATTTATTGAAATAGTGCAAATTATTATATAGGCGCATTTTCATACTTTTTAACAAATATTGAGCCATTAATTAATAAATTGCCTTCGCATAGGGCAGTTCTTATCGCAAGAGCTGTCCTTTGCGATACTAATTGTATATACGAATATTAAGGTTGTTGTGACTGGCGGAATGTTCACCGAAACCTTAGTACACCCCGCCCAATGTCTTTTGCTGAGTGCAGACGCAACTCAGATATTATAGAACACATATACTTACGTGAGAATGGTAATTATTCAGTCCTCTTCTGGCAGAGACCTTTTTCCAAAACAGTCCTTCACTTTTATAGTACCTCAATAATAGAACAATAAACCACTTCTCATAGTGCAAACTAATAGTTTTTCAAATTTATATGTAGGAAAGGATAGTACATACTGCGTACCCTTATGAGGCCTAGATTAGGTCAATGTGTCCGCAGAAAGTGAAGAATAATCCTCAATATCTCCTCCAAGCATATAGCGAAACTTCCTTTGTTTTCCTCCTCAAAGACATAAAGTATTTTCTCTCATAGCGTAAATTTGTATTATTTAATTAACACTTCAGCAAACATAGAAACCGCAGGTAATCCAAACCATTTCACAGCAGATAAGACTTATTTTTATATTTTTTGATGTATGAGCAATACCTATTTGATTTTTTATTGAATCTTTGTCTGTGTAATAATTATATATGCTGACATGTATCATTTTATGTTTGTCTTATGCACTTATTCTTTGTAAGCTACATCTAGTGGTCAGCCTGTTAGCTTAGTTTGAACCTCTCAGACTTACACTGAAACTTCCCAATGCATGCTGGGTCCACCATTTTTAGTAGCCTCACTCCACATCAAGAGGTGCAGCTATATTTTTCCATTTGTAACAGCAATGACTGTAAGAATTCTGAAATATTTGCTACCATTAGATCTGTTAGACCCAGGGCCCTGTGCTTGGTTTCTAGGTGCCCTAGGCACTCTACTGCCCGTTTACCACCATTGCATGTGCTTTAGTCACATGCCACTTATTAAAACGTTATTTCCCAAACACCCATTCTGTCTGTCTATAGATGCCAACAGACTTGTTCCCGGACTCCATTACATTGGCCGAGTTTAAAAACTCACATTTTCTAAACTCTCACCCTATTAGATTTGGCCTGATGTCTTGATAAAAGAGTTTTGCCTCTGAAACTAAGGAAAGCTAGTGCTGTGTCATTGTGGTTTCAATTCATACCTAGACCCTGATTGCCGTCCATACACACATTGCATTATCCTTACTTCTGGAAGGGCACCTGGCGTTTTGTACTATTGATAATTGGAGTAATATATACTAATATATATATATATATATATATATATATATACATAGATAGATATAGATTGATACAGTAGATAGATAAGCAGATAGATAGATATGAGATAGATAGATAGATAGATAGAGATCGATTCCTTAATGTCCGGCACTCAGCTGGTTAAATAGACATTATGATTAAGGGCCTGATTAAGCACTCAAGCCCTCCCCCTCTTGCTAGGACCTCCATGAGACAGCAGTATAAGTGCTACCTGTACCCCCTTGTCTCTCTATAGCTCAGAGCTCAGCCCCTTCCCCCTTGTCTATCTATAACCGTAGCCCTACCACCCTGTGCATCCCTATAGTAGCGTCAGATTACCCCCTGTCTATCCATAGCCTTAGCTCATGCTGTCTCTGCAACAATCTCAACCCTGGACGTGCCCTTATATTAAGGCTGAACCAAATAAACGGAATTCTCCCATAGGGATTTCAGGACAAAAATATAAAAAATTAGTAATTGGGAGTAATCTAAAGTTTAAACTGTCAGTTTTTTTCTTCCACTTCCTCTTTAGCAAAACTGACACTTTCCTGCTTTAGTCTATGGGGGTTTTTTGGGAAGGCATAACTCAGGTTAGAGGAGGAATTAGGACTTGGGGTTTGTTTTGTTAGGTAGCTCTTGCTCCATTGTAGAGACTTTTGGGGTTCAGCTAATTGAGAAAGTTACAGATTTTAAACTATTAGCCCACAAATCCCCATTATATAGATAGGGAATATCAACTTGCTGCGCATGCTCAGTAGGTGTCTCCTGCAGGGGGTGTACAGTGGCTTCACGTGGGTGCACTAACATCACTGGCATTAGCGGTGGCTGTAGTGGGCGTTAGCGGTGGTGGGACCTGGCGGAGGTAGCAGGCATTGCGGCAGACCTGGATCTGAGAGAATCCAGTCCCTGCCAGCCATTTTGCAGAGTTCGGCAGCAGTGCCATTTTAGAAAATGGCGCCTTAGTAACATTTTTTTATTTCAAGATGGGTACCACGAGCCTATCACGGCTTGCAAAGTCATCACCTCGCCCCCTTGGCTGGCTTATATAAGCCGGCGTGAGCCAGCGGCTGGCAACCCATCGTGGGTAAGGAGCGTGAGTAGCTCCTAAAGAAACAAGACGCCAGAAGCCCTGGGGAGGCGGCGGCCATTCAAAAGAGCTTAAGCACTTAACTGACTCATTTTTTTCCCAAAAACCGATCTGAAATGGTCGGTTTTTATTATGACTGAATAAGGTCAAGAACAGCTTTTTAAAACTTATCCAACACGATTTTATAAAAAAAAAAAAAAAATGTAAACATATACTATAAAAATAGCAATTTTTATGGTATACTGTAGTGATGACCATTGGCAGCTGTACCATCAATGGCTGATGGGTATAACCATCGACAGAAACCATCAATTGTTTGAGACTGCAGCTGTTGATGGTTCTTTAACATCAGTTGGGACCTGCCATCGATGGTACAGCAATGGTGCCTATCAACTAGGGGTGTGCACCGGCCACTTTTCGTGTTTTGTGTTTTGGTTTTGGATCTGGATCTTTCTTCGTGTTTTGGATCTGGATTGGTTTTGCCAAAACCACCCTTCCGTGTTTTGGGTTCTGGGTTTTGTGTTTTGGATCTGTATTTTTTTGAAAAAAAGCATAAAAACAGCTAAAATCACAGAATTTGTGGGTTTTTCTGCTCCTATGCTATTATTAACCTCAATAACCTTAATTTCCACTCATTTCCAGTCTATTCTGAACACCTCACACCTCACAATGGTGTTTTTATGTCCAAAAGGTTGCACCGAGGTAGCTGGATGACTATGCTAAGCGACACGAGTGGGCGGCACAAACACGTGACCCATCTAGGCGTGAAACTGCAGTGGCAGACAGGATGGCAGTTTGAAAAACTAGGCCCCAAACTGTACATAATGCAAAGAAAAAAAAGAAGTGCAAGATGGAATTGTCCTTGGGCCCTCCCACCCACCCTTATGTTGTATAAACAGGACATGCACACTTTAACAAACCAATCATTTCAGCGCCAGGGTTTGCCACACAACTGTGGCTGAAATGATTGGTTCGTTTGGGCCCCCACAAAACAAGCTGGCAATTAATGTGTCCCTGCACAAACTGGCTCTACGGAGGCAAGATGTCATCCTCATCCTCCTCATCCACCGATTCCTCACCCTCTTCAGTGTGTACATCCTCATCCTCACAAAGTATTAACTCGTCCCCACTTGAATCCACCACCACAGGTCCCTCTGTACCTTCTGGAGGCTGGTCTCCCTGGAAGAGCTGATAATTCATTTTGATGAACATCATCTTCTCCACATTCTGTGGAAGCAACCTCCTACGCCTTTCGCTGACAAGGTTCCCGGCTGCACTAAACACTCTTTCGGAGTACACACTGGAGGGGGGGCAACTCAGGTAAAATAGAGCCAGTTTGTACAGGGGCCTCCAAATTGCCTCTTTTTCCTGCCAGTACAGGTATGGACTGTCTGAAATGCCTACTTGGATGCTGTCACCGATGTAATCCTCCACCATTCTGTCAATGGTGACAGTATCATATGCAGTGACAGTAGACATGTCAGAAATTGTTGCCAGGTCCTTCAGTCCAGACCAGATGTCCAAACTTGGTCCTGCCTGCCCTGCATCACCGCCAGCGGGTTGCTTAGGATACCTAAGTTTTTTCCTGGCAGCCCCAGTTGCGGGAGAAAATGAAGAAGGAGCCGTTGACGTGTCACGTTCCGCTTTAGCTGACAGTGTGTTCACCAGCAGGTCTTTGCACCTCTGCAGGCTTGTGTCGGCCGGAAAGAGAGACACCAAATAGGCTTTAAACCTAGGATCGAGCACGGTGGCCAAAACGTAGTGGTCTGATTTCAACAGATTGACCACCCTGGAATCCTGGCAAAGCGAATGAAGGGCTTCATCCACAAGTCCCACATGCCGAGCGGAATCGCTCCGTCTTAGCTCCTCCTTCACTTTCTCCAGCTGCTTCTGCAAAAGCCTGATGAGGGGAATGACCTGACTCAAGCTGGCAGTGTCTGAACTGACTTCACGTGTGGCAAGTTCGAAGGGCTGGAGAACCTTGCACAACACGGAAATCATTCTCCACTGCGCTTGAGTCAGGTGCATACCCCCTCCTTTGCCTATGTCATAGGTGGATGTATAGGCTTGTATGGCCTTTTGCTGCTCCTCCATCCTCTGAAGCATATAGAGGGTTGAGTTCCACCGCGTCACAACCTCTTGCTTCAGGTGATGGCGGGGCAGGTTCAAGAGTGTTTGCTGGCGCTCCAGTCTTTGGCACGCAGTCGCTGAATGGCGAAAGTGGCCAGAAATTTTTCGGGCCACCCAAAGCGTCTCCTGCACGCCCCTGTCGCTTTTCAGAAAATTCTGCACCACCAAGTTTATTGTGTGAGCAAAACATGGGACGTGCTGGAATTTGCCCAGATGTAATGCCCGCACAATATTGGTGGCGTTGTCAGATATCACAAATCCCCAGGAGAGTCTAAGTGGGGTAAGCCACTGGGCGATGATTTCCCTCAGTTTCTCTAAGAGGTTGTCGGCGGTGTGCCTCTTACTGAAACCGGTGATACACAGCGTAGCCTGCCTTGTAACGAGCTGGCGTTTCTGAGATGCTGCTACTGGTGACGCTGCTGCTGTTGCTGCGTAAGGTGATACATCTACCCAGTGGGCTGTCACAGTCATATAGTCCTTAGTCTGCCCTGTTCCACTTGTCCACATGTCCGTGGTTAAGTGGACATTGTGTACAACGGCATTTTTCAGGACACTGAGGACACTTTTTCTGACGTTTCTGTACAGTCTCGGTATCGCCTGCCTAGTGAAGTGGAATCTAGACGGGATTTGGAACCGGGGACACACTACCTCCATCAATTGTCTAAATCCCACTGCACTAATGGCGGATACCGGACGCACGTCTAACACCAACATAGCAGTCAAGGCCTCAGTTATACGTTTTGCTTCAGGATGACTGCTGTCGTACTTCATCCTCCTCGCTAAGGACTGTTGGAGGGTCAATTGTTTAGTAAAAGTAGTGGTGTTCCTACTTCCTCTCTGGGATGATGAACGACTCCCAGCAGCAGCAACAGCAGCAGCGGCAGCAGTAGGCGTAGCAATGCAGGATCCTCCAGAGGAATCCCGGATAGGAGAGTCAGTCATGCCAGTGACATGGCCTGCAGGACTACTTCCGATCCTGACTAAGGAGGAAATTGATGAGGAGGGAGTTGACGGTGTGGTTTGCAGGCGCTTGGATACAACAGGACAACGGGATTTAGGTGTCCCTGGACTGCTTACGGTCTTAGCCAAAGTTTCTGAACTTGACAGTAACTTTTTATGAACGCGCTGCAGGTGCCGTATAAGGGAGGATGTTCCTAGGTGGTTGACGTCCCTACCCCTACTTATTTCACCTTTACATATGGTACATATGGCAAGACAGTTGTTGTCCGGATTTGGATAGAAATATTGCCAGACCAAAGAGGTGGAATGTTTGGTCTTCTGCCCAGGCATGACCGTGATGGGCTTTTTCATCCCACGGACAACAACTGTCTCCCCCGGAGCCTGATTTAAACAAACCACATCACCATCAGAATCCTCCTCGCCAACTTCCTCCTCAGCGCCAGCTACACCAGTATCCTCATCCTGTTGTACTTCAACAGTGACATCTTCAATTTGCATATCAGCAAGTGGACTGTGGGTGCTCCTTTCAGCACTTGCAGGGGGCGTGCAAATGGTGGAAAGAGCCACCTCTTCCAGTGCTGGGAAGGTCAGGCATCGCAACCACCACCACACTTGGACTCTCCTTGGGGATTTGTGATATCTTCTTAGAAAGCACAGTTCTTCGCTGTGCTTTTGCCAGCTTAACTCTTTTGATTTTTTTAGTGGGAGGAGGGCTTCCATCGTCATGTGAAGCTGAACCACTAGTCATGAACATACTAGGGATCGACCTTAGCCGTTCCTTGCCACTCCGTGTCGTAAATGGCATATTGGCAAGTTTACGTTTCTCTTCAGCTGATTTAAATGTCTTTTTCAAGGTCATTTTCCTGAACTTTGCCATTTGGGATTGTATGTGCCCTCTACTATGACATTGGGCATCGGCCTTGGCAGACGACGTTGATGGCATGTTATCGTCTATGTCATGACTAGTGGCAGCAGCTTCAGCACTAGGAGGAAGTGGTTCTTGATCTTTCTCTATTTTATTTTTATCGGAGAAAGTTTGGTCCTCCATTTATGTTATATCGATTTGATATATACGTGCGGCTAAACACAGAAAATAATTTTTTTTTTGGTTTGGACTGGAGTGTACTTTGTGGGTTACAGCACCCTTTAACGGTCAAGCCAGCCGGCCCTTTACTTATGACACAGGCGCACGCTTGGCACTACTTTGTTGATGCACGTGCGGCTACTGCGCACACAATTCACAAACACAGAAAATAATTTTTTTTTGGTTTGGACTGGAGTGTACTTTCGGGGGTTACAGCACCCTTTAACGGTCAAGCCAGCCGGCCCTTTACTTATGACACAGGCGCACGCTTGGCACTACTTTGTTGATGCACGTGCGGCTACTGCGCACACAATTCACAAACACAGAAAATAATTTTTTTTTTGGTTTGGACTGGAGTGTACTTTCGGGGGTTACAGCACCCTTAACGGTCAAGCCAGCCGGCCCTTTACTTATGACACAGGCGCACGCTTGGCACTACTTTGTTGATGCACGTGCGGCTACTGCGCACACAATTCACAAACACAGAAAATAATTTTTTTTTTGGTTTGGACTGGAGTGTACTTTCGGGGGTTACAGCACCCTTAACGGTCAAGCCAGCCGGCCCTTTACTTATGACACAGGCGCACGCTTGGCACTACTTTGTTGATGCACGTGCGGCTACTGCGCACACAATTCACAAACACAGAAAATAATTTTTTTTTGGTTTGGACTGGAGTGTACTTTCGGGGGTTACAGCACCCTTTAACGGTCAAGCCAGCCGGCCCTTTACTTATGACACAGGCGCACGCTTGGCACTACTTTGTTGATGCACGTGCGGCTACTGCGCACACAATTCACAAACACAGAAAATAATTTTTTTTTTGGTTTGGACTGGAGTGTACTTTCGGGGGTTACAGCACCCTTAACGGTCAAGCCAGCCGGCCCTTTACTTATGACACAGGCGCACGCTTGGCACTACTTTGTTGATGCACGTGCGGCTACTGCGCACACAATTCACAAACACAGAAAATAATTTTTTTTTTGGTTTGGACTGGAGTGTACTTTCGGGGGTTACAGCACCCTTAACGGTCAAGCCAGCCGGCCCTTTACTTATGACACAGGCGCACGCTTGGCACTACTTTGTTGATGCACGTGCGGCTACTGCGCACACAATTCACAAACACAGAAAATATATTATTTTTTTAGCACTTGGGGGGAGCACCCCTGATGGACAGAGCACCCCCTGGACAACACTACAGCACTCCTTTAGGACTGGGACACTGCACAGGACTTTGGAGTGGACACAGCCCCTATGGAGAACTGACTGCACAACACAGTCCAGCCAGCCCCTATGGACTTTGAAGTAGTGGACACAGCCCCTATTAACAACAGCAGCACAGCACAACACAGCCAGCCCCTATGGACTTTGAAGTAGTGGACAACAGCAGCACTACACTACACTACACTACACTACACAGCCCTAACTCCCACCCTCCCTCTTCACTGTCCACAGCCGAGTGAGAAAATGGCGCCGACGCGGGTACCTTATATAGGATCCAAAACCCGCGAGACTCGGAAGGCGGGATGATGACGTTTTGCCTCGATTTCAGATCCGAGTCAGGCGGGAAAAGTCGAGCCTGACTCGGATCGGACTCGGATCGGGGGGGCTCGGGGGGGTTCGGATTTCAGAAATCCGAACCCGCTCACCCCTACTATCAACTATGTCAAAACCACTTGTCATAGACCATCAATGGTTTGCAAACCATCGATGGTCGGTGGCCATCCCTAGTATACTGTAACGTACACCATTCCTAATCGGAGGCCCCTTATCGAGTCTTGATCAATACAGGACCACTATAATAAAAATAAAATTACCTATAACATCAATGTTAAAAATAAAAAAATGAATACAAAATGAATACTGCTGTTTGGCTTATTCCCAGCTGCTGCTCAGTCTTCTTTGCAGCCGCCAGGCTGCCGTTAGATCAGTGGGGGGATGGAGGAAGAGTGGAGGGCAGCGCTGTCAGCGCGCTGTTGTTTGGCTTATTCCCAGCAGCTGCTCAGTCTTCTTTGCAGCCGCCGGGCTGCCGCTAGGTCAGTGGGGGGATGGAGGAAGAGTGGAGGGCAGCGCTGTCAGCGCGCTGTTGTTTGGCTTATTCCCAGCAGCTGCTCAGTCTTCTTTGCAGCTGCCGGGCTGTCCCTAGCACAACGGCGGGAGGGAAAGCAGGGGGTGCACTGTCAGCGCGCTGCTGGCTACTCTGCTCTGGCTGGGTCTGGATGCCATCTAATCACTGTAGCACACGGGGCGACCGAAAAGTGCAGAGGGACGAGGAGGTCCCTCTAAGACTGATGGCTGCTAGAAGATCATCTTCCACTGGGCTTTTCTGACTGGTCGCATCAGATGCGACCATGTCAGGGATAGCCCAGCCTGGTGTGGTTGCATCTGATGCGACCATGCCAGGCAAGTGGTTAAAGGCCACTGGCCCCCAGATAAAGGCACTGGAAGCCCTGGAGAGTCAGGGGGCCCCCAGGTGAAGACGCCGGAAGCCCTGGTTGGGCGGCGGCCATGAAAAAGAGCTTAAAAGCCGCTGCTCCTAGATGAAGATGCTGCATAATAAACTTTTATTGAAATATTAAAGTGTATTGTGTTTATTTTAATATTTATTTTGCAGGTGAACTACAGGTGCAAGCGGGCCTGTAATGTCCCGTATGCTGGTACTTGTGGTTCTCCAAGTTCCAGCATGCAGGAGAGGTTCCTGGGACCTGTAGTTCTACTGCAAAAGACAATATTTTTCTATTTTTTACACTACACGTTTTACACAATCAACCTGGCACCCACCGCCCAGGGGTGCCGGGGATAGTCCATAGCTATCAGCCTAGACCTGGGGTGCCCTGGAAAGGGGGACCTTTTTATTGGGAGGGTCCCCGCCTCCCCAGGGATCCCTAGCCTGAGCTGACTAGCGGTCAGTCGTAATGCTTTGGCCGGGGGACCCGGTGATAGGGTTCACCTAGCTGTGGCATTACTCTCCTGCTGGAAAGGAACCCCTACACTTTTTGTCCCCTGTATTTCCAAAACCGGGACTGGCTCAACTGAGCCCAGTGCTGGTTGTGCTAAATACAGGGGACCCCTAAGTCTTTTGTCACCTGTATTTTGACAACCAGGACTGGCTCTGAAAAGCCTGGTGTTGGTTGTACTAAATACAGGGGACTCCTATGTTGTTTGTCCCCTATATTTTCACAGCCAGGACCAGCTGTGAAAAGCCCAGGGCTGGTTGTGCTTTAGGGGAGAGGGGCTCGCCATTTTAAAAAAAAAATGTCACTTGTTTTAATTTTTTTTAACACAGGTGCATGGACGGATCTCATTGATTTGTCCATACATCTGTGTCTTATTGATTTTTTTTTACACAGGTGCTGCATCACGGATAAGTACATGCA
Organism: Taudactylus pleione; assembly: GCA_031769625.1. Lineage (NCBI taxonomy): Eukaryota > Metazoa > Chordata > Amphibia > Anura > Myobatrachidae > Taudactylus > Taudactylus pleione. The sequence goes on from JAUIMM010000010.1 coordinate 4,989,628, forward strand.
GTCAGCTATCTTTAGATCTTGCACAATAGTTCTTATGTCAAAATGTGTTGTTTAAGCACCATATCATGTCCTGGAGTGCCGGGGAGAGTTCAAGGGAAATCGTTCACGATATTGAATCGTGAGCACATCATTCCGTGTGTAGGGGCCTTAGGAAGCAGTTCACAGCTGGGAACATCAGTGCCAGTAAGCTCCTCTGTCCCCCGCTGCTGCCCCTGTGCTCTGCCCCACTGCTGTCACTGCTCCACACCCCTGCTGCTGCCTCTGTGCACTGCCTCGCTGCTGCCACTGCCCCACACACCTGCTGCCTTCCTCCGCAGCTGTCTCTCCCTCTGCACCATCAAAACACCTCCTGTGTGCAGTCCCCTTCACCACCAGTGGTAGTGTACAATTTTGTCCTTCTCCCATGCTGGTGACCTGGTTTGCTGCTCCTGTCCCTGTTAGTTAATAAATTAAAAAAAGCAATAAAATTCCATAGACATAAAACCTTACAGCTTCCTAGACATGATCTGAAATTTCACAAAACCCACTGAATTCCTGCCACTCAAATTTAAAAAAGCAATAAAATTCCGATCATTAAGGCTGACGCTTTAATGGATGTATTCCTTGCACAATACAGATATTGTATGCCATCACGCCCTGTGGTTAGCGGCAGATTCAGCACTCTCACAGAAGGAGATTGCTGTCACTTAAAAAATGGGGGAGCTGCTAATTCACAGAATTGTGTGCTCATTGGAATACACACATGCAGTCTATGCAACTGAGGTCTGAGCAGAAGATAGAGCTACGTAGATGGTTGTGGATCGGGAGAGGAGACAAAGCGGTGTGGATAGGGGAGAAAGAAAGACGTAGAGAATGGGGTAGATTAAGCAGTACAAATGGGGTGGAGCCAAAGTGATGCAGATGGGTGGAAAACATTGCTGCAGATGGGGGAAGACAGCAGCTCAGATGGGGGGAATACAGAATTGCATGGTTTAGGGAGACAGAGTGATGTGTATAGGAGGTCCACAGTGGCATGGATGCGGGAAGACAGAGCAGCGCAGATGGGTAAAGACAGATTGATGAGAATGAGGGAATACAGGCTAGCACAAATGGGAGAACACACAACAGTAGGGATTGGGAAAGACAGATTGGTGCTGAAAGGGGGAAGACAGATTTATGCAGGTTGGGGGGACAGAGTGGTGCAGATGGAGAAAGAAAGAGTGGCATAGATGCAGGAAGACAGGACAGCATGGATGGGGAAAGACAGATTGGTGCAGATGAGAGAATACAGACTAGCACAGTTGGGAGGCCACACAGCAGTAGGGATTGGGGAAGATAGAGCAGCATGGAGGCATATAGGGGAAGAAAGTGTACATGCATAGACAGAGTATGATAGTTTTATCAATTAGGGAGCTGAATGTGTATAATGAATGAGATGGATGTATTGAGTGAGAAGGATATTGGAAAGTGGGATTGTTGTGGTGACTGAATGGGAAGATTGTAGGCACTGAGTGGGATGTGTGTGCCACATAACTGCTCAGAACTCAATTGCATAGAGAGCATGTGTATATTCAAATGAGCACACAATTCTGTGAATTAGCAGCTCCACCATTTTGTGAGTGATAGCAATCTCACTCTATGAAAGTGCTGAATCTGCAGTTAACCACAGGTTGTGATGGCTTACCATATCTATCCATCTATCTATCTATCTATCTATCTATATGTATATATATCACACAGAAAGTTGAATAAACTGAAATGTAGACGACAAGATATAGGTGTTGTGTCACCAGTATTTTTTGCCTGTACAAGTCCTACTCTGCCCAACATACTTTCTATCTGAAGGCAACCGTGCACCTTAGATACTCGTTTGTGGAGTGCCGGCCAGCTTGTTCTATATATATATATCTATATCTATCTATCTTTCTATCTATCTATCTATCTATCTATCTATATATATATGTTCAGATGCAGCACTCGTATTTTCGATCTTTTTTCTTCAGACATCTCCTGTAACATTAGCATATTTTAGCATAACTGTCTCGTCCAGAGAACCAGAAGCAATCCTATTAACGTAAACTCTGAACCAGACCCTATATAAAGCTACTTGTAATTGTCATTGCAGCTAAGCAGATCTATGTAGTGTGCTGTCACACATTCAGTCCTCTGCAGCTACACATTACATAGATGTGCTTCAGAGATGTAGAGAGCTGTGACGGGCCCAGGTTTTCTCAGGGGGCATGACCTAATGGCCATATATCCTTAGAAAAAAAAATAGGAAAAATAGTATTTTAGTATTTGCTGTGCCGCCCACAGGGTTGGTGCTGTAGCCTCCTCAGCTAGGAGCAAATCCGAGGGGGGGGGGGAACAATCATTGTGATTGCTTCCAACTTGCACAGTCAGACGCCTGCTGCTGCCTCCTTGGACCCACCGCATCCCAGCACACATCAGCATGTGGTGGGATGGGAAGACACAGGCTGCTGCCACTGCCAGGTAAGGGAGGGCGGAGGTGTTGGGGGCCCAGGGCCCCATCGGGCCCCTCTATAAAGCTTGAGCCAAGTATATAGTATCCACTCCCTCTTACTCTTAGCACCCTTGATCTGCTTAGCTTCAATAGTTTTATACTATCTAGTATAACTACTTCATATATTTAGAATTACCAGGCCTCCTATGCGGAAGCAAATAGTTCCACGTGGAAGGTCATAGTCATAATTTATATGGCATTCTTTATTATTGTGGTAATGTTTACTGTATTCTATGCTGCTATCCATAGTTTGTCAATTGTTTTTGTCGATTTATGTCTATGTTGTATGCAATCTTGTTTGTTCTCACGTTTAGATTAAGTTAGCATGTGTATGGTGCTTACATTAATGTTACGATCTTTGCCGTTATTACTACTATGTTTGTGCTAGATTCATTTCACTTGCTGGTGCACTCACTAGGTTTAGCCTTACAATGTTTTTAGTGCAGTGTGTAGATAGTACACGCTGAGATCGTTTTACATTGTTCTATAGAGCACAGCATTTTCTGTTATTGTATATGGAGATCACCATGGTTACACACGGGGCAGATCATGACGTGGCTTCTTGTGCGACTGCTGTCTGGCAGTGCACACGAGGTATACCGGAGGTTTGGCCTGCATGGGGTGAGCTATTTAAGTTTGTTATTTGTTATTCACTTTGTATTATAAGCTTGATAAAAGCGCTGATTAAAGGCGCTGAAACGTTGCTGAACCCAGCTATGTGTTACTTAGCAGTTTTGTATCTGGAGTGCCGCCGTTTGTTGGACTATATGACAGTGTACCCTTATCTTGGAGGTTACAGTGAGGAGGTCACCCGGTCCAGCTATTTTTAGTACCTATGAGTGCCGGATCTTGGAGGTTTATATATATATATATATATATATATATATTCCATAGACAAAAAACCTTACGGTTTCACATGTCCCATTAAGGCTGCTTAGACATGAACTGAAAATTCACAAAACCTATTGATTTTTTGCCACTCAAACTCCAAAAAGCAATGAAATTATGATCATTAAGGCTGACGCCTTAATGGACGTGTTCCTTGCGCAATACAGATATGGTATGCCATCACACCCTGTGGTTAACGGCAGATTCAGCACTCTCAAAGAATGAGATTGCTGTCACTCACAAAATGGTGGAGCTGCTAATTCACAGATTTGTGTGCTCATTGGAATACCCACATGCAGTCTATGCAACTGAGGTTTGAGCAGTTATGTGGCTCCCACATCCCACTCAGTGCCCACAATCCTCCCATTTGATCACCAAAACAATCTCACTGGCTTCCAACATCCTTCTCACTGCATACATTTATCTAATTTAGAATACACCTTCAGGTCCCTTATTTTTAAAAATATCATACTAAGGGGCAAATTCAATTAGCCGCGGGGCTAATTGTCGTGCTGGACAATTGACTGGGATTTCACGCGCGGGTGTCCCTGAGACCCCGCGCGCAAGTCCCCGCTGTTTGACTTTACATCGCACCTCTTGTAGGGTAGAAAGCTATTTTATTGAATAGCTTAACCCTGTGCCGCGGGACTTTCAAGCCCCAATTACTCACGGGAGAGGTCCCGCGGGTAATTAGATATGCCCCTATGTCTATGCATGTACACTATCTTCCCCTATATGCCTCCATGCTGCTATATATTCCCCAATCCCTACTGCTGTGTGGTCTCCCAACTGTGATAGTCTGTGTTCCCTCATCCGCACCAATGTTTTTCCCCAGCCGCACCGACCTGCATCCGTGCCTTCTCCACAGCCACGTTGCTGTCTTTCTCTCATCTGTGGCACTCTTTCTTCCTCCATCTGCACTACTCTGGTCCCCCAACCATACAACTCTGTCTCCCCCCCAGCACCCGCACTTCCTCCCATTCCACATCAATCTGTCTTCCCCAATCCCTACTGCTGTGTGGTCTCCAAACTATGGTAGTCTTTCTCCATCTGCACCACCCTGCATCCGTGCCACTCTGTTTCCTTCTGCACAACTGCCTTCTCCTAAACCACGCTGCTATCTTCCTTTCCTCTGTGGCACTCTTTCTTCCTCCATCTGCACCACTCTGTCCCCCCAACTGTGCAACTCGTGTCTCCTCCCCCCACCCGCACTACTCTATCTTCCTACCCATCCACACTAATATGTCCCCAAACCCTACTGTTGTGTGTTCTCCTATTTGTGCTAGTCTGTATTCCCTTATCTGCACCAATCTGTCTTTACCCATCTGCACTGCTCTGTCTTCCCATGTCTATGCCACTCTCTTCCCTCATCCACGTCGCTGTCCCCCCAAACCATGCCACTCTGTTTCCCCCCATCCGCACCACTGTTTTCCACCCATCTGCATTACTTTGGCTACACCCCCCCCTGCTGTACTGCATAACCTTCCCTCCTCTACACGCCTTTGTGTCTCACCTATCCATGCTGCTGTGTCTCCTCCCCCCATCGACACCACTCATGTGTGTATTCCAATGAGCACACAATTTTGTGAATTAGCAGCTCCACCATTTTGTGAGTGACAGCAATCTCATTCTGTGAGAGTGCTGAATCTGCCGTTAACCACAGGGTGTGATGGCATACCATATGCGTATTGCGCAAGGAACACGTCCATTAAGGCGTCAGCCTTAATGATCATAATTTCATTGCTTTTTGGAGTTTGAGTGTAAGAAAATCAGTAGGTTTTGTGAATTTTCAGATCATGTCTAAGCAGCCTTAATGGGACATGTGAAACCGTAATGTTTGTTGTCTATGGAATTTCATAGCTTTTTTAAAATTTATTAACTATCAGGGTTTGTATGAGCAAACTGGGCCACCTGTAGGGGAGAAGGGCAACAAAATGTGCTGTTCCCTCTTCCACTAACGCAGGTGGAAGAGGGGAAAGCACACAGGAAGTTGGTTTGGGAGGTACGGAGTGTGAGACGGCTGTAGGCATGTGGTGTAGCGACAGCAGCGGTGGTGCAGAGCAGTGGCAGTAGTGCAGTGCAAAGGGGGCATCAGTGGGCGACAGAGGGCTCATTGGTAGTGCGCATGCACCTGAGAAAATCAAACCAATAAGTCACAGATTCATGAATGCAGCAGTGAGATCCATCTACGCATGTGTTAAAATTGAATGTGTAGAAAAAAAAAGGCGTAGCACCGCCCCCTAGAAGAAAACCAGCGCCGGGCTTTGGAGCCCCAGTACTGGTTGTGCAACATACAGGGGACAAACGACGTAGGGGTCCCCCCTATTAAGCACAACCAGCACCAGCCTTTTCAGAACCTGTCCTGATTGCCTAAATACGGGGGACAAATGACGTAGGGGTCCCCCGTATTTAGCACAACCAGCACAGGGCTCTGAGCCGGTCCTGGTTCTGGAAATACAGGGGGAAAAAATGCATAGGGCCCCCCTGTATTTCCCAGAATCAGCACCGGACTCCTTCTAGTGGGGGGTGATGCCACAGCCAAGAGAGCCCTTTCACCGGGCCCCCCAGCCACAGCATCACCCCTGACCGCTATGCAGCCCAGGCCAGGGATCCCTGGGGAGTTGGGGACCCCCTAATAAAGGGGTCCCCCCCTCAGGGCACCTCAGGCCCAGGCTGATAGCCCGGGGCTATCCCCAGCACCCCTGGGCAATGGGTGCTGGGTTGATTATGTCAAGTGTGGTGCATTTGAAAATATAAATATTGGCTTTTGCTGTGGAACTACAGTTCCCAGCAAGCCTCCCCCGCATGCTGGCACTTGGAGAACCACAAGTACCAGCATGCGGGGTATTACGATCATGCTGGTAGCTGTAGTTCCACAACAAAAGCAATATTAAAAAAACACACAACACACACCGTAGAAAAGTATAATTTTATTAAAACATACATGCACACACACATGTACTCACACATACCCACACTATCTCACATACTCACCTAGTATCCCTGAAGCCAATCTGTCCTTTTCTCCAGTAGGTAATACAAAGGTGTAACTGTAATAAAAATTCCATACTCACCTCCTCCTATGCGTAGATCTATCCTCTTCCAAAGTAGGCAAATCCTGGGTCTTGGCAAAATAAAAAAACAAATTACTCAGGTCCCACGGACATTAGTAGTGTCACACACAGGGGTAGGGGGTCCAGGGTGTCACACACACAGGGGTAGGGGGTCCAGGGTGATACACACAGGGGTAGGGGTCCAGGGTGACACACACACAGGGGTAGGGGGTACAGGGTGTCACACACAGGGGTAGGGGGGTACAGGGTGTCACACACACAGGGGTAGGGGGGTACAGGGTGACACACACACAGGGGACACTCACTACTCTGTGCTCCGATCCACCTCGGGGTGAGCTGCAGGGTGTTGGTGAGGGAGGCCAGCGGACCCAGGTACAGGCCCCCCGGCTCTCCTCAGCATCGGAGCTGCCTCCTCTGTCGGGTTCTGGCATAACCTGGTAGTGGCCGAAGGGGAGGCCGGCTGTTGGGGGGATCCAGGCCAGACACAGAGGGGGTCCAGGGTGTCACACATACAGGGGTAGAGGGTACAGGGTGTTGCACACACACATACACATACACCGGGGTAGGGGTTACAGGGTGACACACACACAGGGGTAGGGGTGTACAGGGTATCACACCTACAGGGGTAGGGGGGTACAGGGTGACACACACACAGGGGTAGGGGGGTACAGGGTGTCACACACACAGGGGTAGGGGGTACAGGGTGACACACACACAGGGGTAGGGGGGTACAGGGTGACACACACACAGGGGTAGGGGGGTACAGGGTGTCACACACACAGGGGTAGGGGGGTACAGGGTGACACACACACAGGGGCAGGGGGGTACAGGGTGTCACACACACAGGGTTAGGGGGTACAGGGTGACACACACACAGGGGTCGGTGGGTACAGGGTGACACACACACAGGGGTAGGTGGGTACAGGGTGACACACACACAGAGGTAGGGGGGTACAGGGTGACACACACACATACATATATATATAGAAAGGGTTTGAAGGATGCACACATCAATCAGAGTAGTCCATATGGAGTGCACGGATAATGGGGAGCCATGCTCACAAACCCGATAAGTCCAAAGTTGGTTTGGTTGGTTTGTGAGCATGGCTCCCTGAGCCCATTGGAGGCTATTTACACTTGATGTTATGTGCTAATATATTTTTTTTTGCTAAATGGCTATTTATCCCTGTTGGTGTTTTTTCATTAAATATTTTTTCTACTGGATATGCTGGATTTGTCCCTATTTGGACTTTGCTGCTATATATATATATATATATATATATATATATATACACATGCACACCTGTAGAAATATACACACCCATATACATTATATATATATATATATATATATAAATATATACACACACCCATATACATTATATATATATATATATATATATATATATATATAGACACACACTCATATATATATATTTATTTATACATTATTGTGAGTGTTTAAGCATGGTGAGTGCTGAATTTTCTGATTTTATATATATATATATATATATATATATATATACACACACCTATATAGCACTGCAAGGGTGTTCCAGCACCAGCACCTACCTGCAGGATGTTGCTGCTGTGATTCTCTGGGTAAGGACAGTGGGGCCCCTGTGACCTCTTGAGGGTGGGGGAGGCACTCTTATGATCACGGGGGGGCTGTCATGATGGGGGGGATCTGTTGTGATCATTGAGGGGGACCCACGGGTGGGGCTGTAGAGATCATGGGGGGGTACTGGGGGGGTGCAGTTGTGATCGCTGGGTGGGGCGCAGTTGTGATCGCGGGGGGGGTACTCGCGGGGGGGAGCAGTTGTGATGGGGGGAGAACCCGTGGGTGGGGCTGCTGTGATCGCGGAGGGGAGGTACCCGCAGGGGGGGCGCAGTTGTGATGGGGGGAACCCGTGGGTGGGGCTGTTGTGATCGCGGAGGGGGGGCGCAGTTGTGATTGCGCGGGGGGCTGATGTAATCACGGGGGTGTTGGCGCTCTTGTGATGGGTGGGGGATGCACTGTGATGTGCAGCACCCAGGGAAGCTATAGCTCCACCTCCAGCCAAACATTTGCTGTCTAATGGGCACTAGAGCCCACCTCTCCCTCTGTGCCATTACATTGCGGCCATTTTGGGAGGGATTTTTTGGCCGGGCATCTCATATGGCTAGTCCAGCCATGCTGTGTAGGGCACTGCAGACAGTGCTATGCATTTGCAGTAGTGATAGGAGCGGGCATCTGTTACAGCGCGGGGAGAGGTGACGACAGAAGGAGCACGGGCGGATGCTGATGGGCGGGACAGCTGCCAGGGAGGGTGGTGCTGCTGCTGCTGTGTAACCACGTGACAAACATCTGAGTGATAGCGTGACCTGCCAACTACTGCGGCTGCGCAACAAGTTGAAAAGTCCTATCTCTACAATGGCGCATTCTTGAGGTAATAGTTTAAAAACTGTAAATTTCTAATTTACCTGAACCCCAAAAGCACATACCCTGGCACAATAGCTACATAATAAAACAAACCACAAGTCTAAATTCCACCCCTAACTTGAGTTTTGCCTTCCCAAAAATCCCCCATAGACTACTGCAGAAATGGTTCCTAATTCACAATGTCAGAAACATGTGACAGTTGGAGCTTTAGATTACTCCCAAATCCTCATTTTTAATGCTTTTGCCCTGAAATTTGGCATGCAGCACCCAGTGACAGTTTTACCTGGCCATGCCAAATTTAAGATCTGTACGTTCTATAACTTTTGAAGTGAAGCCCCTTAAACACCCTGCCCCCCCCCCTCTGGAATTCTCTATGGAGAAATCCGTTTTTTTAGATGCAGCCTTAATATAAGGGCACAGCTGTGCCCTTATAATATATATATATATATATATATATATATATAATGATTCACTCTCGCAGCATTCCTCACTAATACTTATTGAGAACAACGCAGGTGCCTTCCTTGCATAAACCAAGCACGTTGGGATACGTTTGTACAGCATGTAAATCAGGCGGCACTCAATGCAGACATATCACAGGAGACAGATCTTGACAACGTTTCAATGTTTATGTAAACATTTTCGTCAGGGCTCAAAAGTACAAAAAAACAACTCACCTATATACCCCCACCGGACCGTCCATGCCGCCGTCTGCACGCGGAGTCCCACGCGTAAATATGACGTCACTGGGAGCGCCTGCATCAGCGTCACGGAGGGGCCGGACCACGTGACCACTAAACACCAATGGAAAGCACATGCCATTAGATCACCTAGCAACCGGCAAACAATATTGTGCATGCCGCTGCCGGACAGAATAAATACTTAACAACATTTCTTACAACATAGGACAAACAAACATATACACAAACATGGAATAAATAGCAGCCATAAAATGTGAAGCATTACAGATATAACTGTTATCACGGAATAGAACAAATGAGATGGCAGCAAGTCGATCCTATCTAATACTCATATATATTACCAAGTATTAAGAGCTCAATATAAATGCGCCAGACAGTGCTAAATTACTTAAGACTACAATCATAGATATGCTTGGTATGTCAGAGATATCAGAAAAAGAGTTATCGCTCAAATAGACATAGATACTAATAAAAAAATGAAAGAAATACAAATGAAACAAATGTAAATGGAAAAAATTGTCCGTAATTCTAAAAATAGAATAAATCACAAGTAACAACTGAGTCCCAGATGCTCGTTTAACCCCCTTGGAGCCAAAGTGTCCAAGCGGAAAATCCATCTACATTCTGCTTGTAATAATAGCAGGCCACGGTCTCCCCCTCGTATCGGGGTTTTGATATGATCTATAATCCGATACCGTAATACAGCCAAGGTCTGCTTTACAAACTGGCAGATCTGATCAACCTGTGGCCCGCCATTTCTTAGAGGCCAAACATAGCTTGGCTGTATTACGGTATCGGATTATAGATCATATCAAAACCCCGATACGAGGGGGAATTTACCATGGCTTACTGGGACTGGTAATATGGGGAGACTTCCTAGGAGGCGTCCTCCTCACCGGTATAATCGGGCCTTATTTGACACTGAAACATCGACTGATGGTACTACATCAGCTAGTGATTTGGAACCCTCGTCTTCTACATATGGTCGCCACCCTTTAGGGGTTCGCACAACGGCACAAGATGCAGACCCGGTAGGCGCTATACAAGGCGCGGGGGTCAGGGGAAAAGGTCGAGGCAGCGGACGCCCGCCAATATCCAAAAAGAAATAATATTCAATCTCTCCTCACGTAGTCTTACTTCCATGGAAACAAATGTCCTTTCTAAAGGCTAAAACTTCGTCCCTACTAATAACTTTGACAATATAAACTGGGTCGACAACTACGTTTACGTGAACACTTCAATAATGTTGCCTCTAATGAACACGACAAGTTTACTGAATATCCTTTGGTATCTAAAGCTTTAAAAAAGAAGTCTAAATTTGATCCTGTATCATCCAACTCTTCTATTCGGACATTTTGTCGTATGGTGGACCATGATGTTTTACAATCAGCAACGAAACAGACACATGCACATTGTAACCTTACTAAAGATGAATGGCAAGCTTTGAAGTCCTTAAGCACATATCGTGATATAGTAATACGGCCCGCTGATAAAGGCGGGGCCATTGTAATTCAATATTTATCAGATTATGTATCAGGGATAAGCCAACTATTAAATGACACAGATACATATTGCCATTTGTCCAAAGACCCTACAACTCTTTACAAACAAGAATTGGACGGTATTTTATCACGGGCTGTCAATGATGGTGTTCTCCCTATAACAATATCTGAATCCCTCAATACTACATTTCCTGTCACTCCTTTGATGTATTCTATACCTAAGATACATAAAGATTGTCACAATCCACCTGCGAGGCCAATCATCTCCGCCAGGGGATCTATTTATCAACCAATATCTATTTTTTTGGATTCTATTTTGCAGCCTTGTGTACAGGCAAAATCCAGTTATTTAAAGGATACCACAACTTTACTTAACAAATTAGCAGAGATTGATTTTGTTCCAACAGGCTGCATTATAGCTACTATAGATGTACAAAATCTATATACATGCATACCCCATCAACAGGGATTGGCTGCCGTGAGGTCTGTAGTTACTAACAATGCATTATATATAGGTCCCGATATCGAGTTTTTTTTTAATCTACTACAATTAACGTTACAGCGCAACTATTTTGTGTTTAATGGTTCCTTTTACCTGCAACAGAAAGGTTGCGCTATGGGATCGAATGTAGCGCCATCCTTTGCGATCTGCTTTATGTACGGCATGGAAGAAGAACTATTTTTTGGCAAACCTGAAATCAGCTCTAATATCTTACTTCATTTACGCTATATCGACGATCTACTGCTGTTTTGGACGGGACCTCGCTATGTACTTGAAAATCTGATCCTAGCCCACAATTCTTGCGACTCTCCGGTTAAATTCACATATCACATGGATACATCGACTGCGAATTATTTGGATGTCACCATTACAGTCTGTAATAACAAAATTTATACTACAATGTTTACTAAACCAACGGATCGTAATAATATCCTTTTGGCAACAAGTCATCATCCTGTGGCCCTTAAAAGTGGACTTCCATACTCACAGATGCTGCGGGTACGCCGCATCATTAGTGATGATTTGTCCCTGAATCAAGCCTTAGATATTATGATCAACAAGTTCGCTGTAAGAGGATATGATAGAGCCTCTCTTAATAAGATCAAACAGCGAGTTCTCAAAATACCTAGATCACAAGTGCTGGAATCTTCAAGTAAAGAACATAAGAACAAAGAGAATCGATTTATTTGGGTTAATACCTTTGACACTAATAGTAGCCAAACTAATCGTATTAGTAAATCATATTGGCCTATCATACAATCAGATACCCAACTAAGCCAATTGTCTGGAACGTGCTTGATGTCGGCTTATAAACGTGGTCGCAACATAAGAGACTATGTTATGAAAACAGATGTGACATCAGCTGTACCCGTACAACAGGGACCTGCACAATCCATATTTTTGAATGCTGGACGTAATGGATGTTTCCGATGTCTTGGATGCACCACCTGCAGCTATTTGATATGCAGAGATTCGTTTTATCATCCATATTCGGGGAAGAAATATCAAATTCGACATCGAGTGACATGTTCCACGAAATATGTGGTGTATTTAATTAGTTGCCCTTGCGGTAAACATTATGTGGGTAAAACAGAGAGGGCTTTCAAGGAAAGGATGGCAGCTCATAGGTCTTCCATCAGGTCTGCTTTACAAACTGGCAGATCTGATCAACCTGTGGCCCGCCATTTCTTAGAGGCCAAACATAGCTTGGCTGTATTACGGTATCGGATTATAGATCATATCAAAACCCCGATACGAGGGGGAGACCGTGGCCTGCTATTATTACAAGCAGAATGTAGATGGATTTTCCGCTTGGACACTTTGGCTCCAAGGGGGTTAAACGAGCATCTGGGACTCAGTTGTTACTTGTGATTTATTCTATTTTTAGAATTACGGACAATTTTTTCCATTTGTTTCATTTATATTTCTTTCATTTTTTTATTAGTATCTATGTCTATTTGAGCGATAACTCTTTTTCTGATATCTCTGACATACCAAGCATATCTATGATTGTAGTCTTAAGTAATTTAGCGCTGTCTGGTGCATTTATATTGAGCTCTTAATACTTGGTAATATATATGAGTATTAGATAGGATCGACTTGCTGCCATCTCATTTGTTCTATTCCGTGATAACAGTTATATCTGTAATGCTTCACATTTTATGGCTGCTATTTATTCCATGTTTGTGTATATGCTTGTTTGTCCTATGTTGTAAGAAATGTTGTTAAGTATTTATTCTGTCCGACAGTGGCATGCACAATATTGTTTGCCGGTTGCTAGGTGATCTAATGGCATGTGCTTTCCATTGGTGTTTAGTGGTCACGTGGTCCGGCCCCTCCGTGATGCTGATGCAGGCGCTCCCAGTGACGTCATATTTACGCGTGGGACTCCGCGTGCAGACGGCGGCATGGACGGTCCGGTGGGGGTATATAGGTGAGTTGTTTTTTTGTACTTTTGAGCCCTGACGAAAATGTTTACATAAACATTGAAACATTGGCAAGATCTGTCTCCTGTGATATGTCTGCATTGAGTGCTGCCTGATTTACATGATATATATATATATATATATATATATTTATGTTCAGATGCAGCACTCATATCTTCGAAGGCATCTTTTTTCTTCAGACATCTCCTGTAACATTAGCATATTTTAGCATAACTGTCTCGTCCAGAGAAGCAGAAGCAATGCTATTAACGTAACATCTGAACCAGACCCTATATAAAGCGCACACGAGGCACAATGTATGACATTCTAGGTTAAGTCCCGGGTATGACATTACTGAGAAATATGTGTTTTAAATACAGAGAGTGTAGCTGAATATGCCTTTACCTGCTCAGAAAACCCTTCACGCCCTCAACCTATGAAAGTGACATAATCTGTACCGGGTCCTCAGAGCTGGCACCGATTTAAAAAAAAACTGAAGTATGCAGGGTCACTCCCCTGGTATATGCCACTGATCTGGTTATGCTTAATCATATTAGAGGTATGTACACAAGTTCAGTCACCCACTGTATATATCAGCAGGGCCATAACTAGAGATGTACAATTGGTGCCACCACACACCCCTTGGTTCTGCAGGGAGCATGGAATTGCACCCTGCATCAAAGATCACTGCTGTGGCGCTGCTGGAGCGTGCTTTAGACTGCAGTTTGTGCCTATGACTAGAGTTGCACTTACCGGTGCCAGTTCCGCCCCTTCACACAACATAATGACATCATGTGTCCGACGTCATAACACCAGGTGCTAAGGGGGTGAGCCAGCTCAGGGCACTATGTAGCCACCTATTATGGTGCTGTACATTAGTCTTTAGAGAAAGTTGTTCTCAGATTAAAATTGTATTTCACTTCAGCTATTCCACCTTGTCTATTCTCTGTCAGAACAATAGCAACTTAATAAGGTGTAAAAACAGAGGCACAAACAAAATGAGGAATAAACTAGTGTGCACTGTATTACAAGTGAGTGTAAAGAGCAGACAGCCTAGTTCCGACCACATACATTACCATAACCAACATACACAGCCTTGATCCAGTAAAACTTCTTGATGTTTATCACATACATCCAAATAGCCACCATATACAGGACATCCCTAACTGACGTGTAACCAGCTCATACCCAGCACATACATTATAGTGGCCAAGAACATTTAATGGGTTTTGTTGACAGTCCTATATTTGGTTGTCCTATAAAACATTTTTATTAAGAGACACAGAACAATTCGACAAGGACAATTCTGAATAATATTTGTGGCAGGATGTTCTTGTTCCTAATTTGCCTATGCAGATATATCTTATCAGGCTCAGTTTCTATGTTTTCCTGGCACCTACAATGACAAATCCACAATAAAAAGCTGTTTTCAGCGAAACATACAGTATAAAGGTTTTTCTTGTGTCATAGCTAATTAGAGTACTGTGCAATGCAGGACAATTTAGCTAGGTGAACTGCAATAAAATTCTATCATTTTATATTACAATGCTATCAAGTGTGTGGTGAGATATGATAAGGCTTAAAACATAGCAGTTTATTTCCCATGGTTATTAAAATGATTTCAATGATTAGCTTTGTAATAGGATTGGTCCAAAGGTTATTACTAATAGTGCTAGATCTTACAAAGTTAGACAAATGTCATTGTCTGAAGTATAGATGAAAACTACATCTGATACAGGTGGAAATTTACATGTCGGTAATGTGTTTCCTATATCTACACACACATACTTGGTGAGCCCTTGTGGTTCCTAATGAGCAATGTAATTACAAAGGATGAAAATAGCATGACATTTATGAGATTCAAAATGAATAAGTGCGTTGGGCAGACATCACTCAGCTTACAGGGAACAGTGACTGTACACCAGTGATCACATGTATAATAATTATACATATCATATAAAGGGCTCTATTTACTACAATCCGCATTTGTAATGCAGATTGTAGTGTGACATTACCGAGTGAATTCGCATTGCGAATTCATGCAATATCACAGGGATTTACTACAAATCCCTTGCAGGGATAGAGCTTGCGAGAAAGCTCTGTCCCTGTGAATATCGTCCGCATGCGCCGACCGGCCGCCGCTGCTATCCCCCACGCGCTAAGCCACTCCCCCATCGCTAAGCCCTGCCCCCACCATTGCAAACCTCCCTAAGACCCCCCCTCTCCCTTAATAACACTTACCTGCATGATCCGGGCTCTGGTGATGTACTCCGGTCAGCTGACATCCCATACTGCACTGGAACCCGATCACCTAATGACCGGGCCGCAGTTCAGCATGGGAGACCAGCTGATCGGAGGGAGTACATCACCGGAGCCACGACCACCGGTCCTTAGAGTCAGGTACCGTATATACTCGAGTATAAGTCTACCCGAATATAAGGCGAGGTACCTAATTTTACCACAAAAAACTGGGAAAACTTATTGACTCGAGTATAAGCCTAAGGTGGGAAATGCAGCAGCTACTGGTAGTAATCCTCCCCCCTGGTAGTGCCCCCAGTAGTAATCCCCCCTGGTAGTGCCCCCAGTAGTAATCCCCCCCTGGTAGTGCCCCCAGTAGTAATCCCCCCTGGTAGTGCCCCCAGTAGTAATATCCCCCCCTGGTAGTGCCCCCAGTAGTAATCCCACCCTGGTAGTGCCCCAGTAGTAATATCCCCCCCTGGTAGTGCCCCAGTAGTAATATCCCCCCCAGGTGTGCCCCCAGTAGTAATCCCCCCATGGTAGTGCCCCCAGTAGTAATCCCCCCTGGTAGTGTCCCCAGTAGTAACCCCCCTGGTAGTGCCCCCAGTAATAATATCCCCCCTGGTAGTGCCCCCAATAGTAACCCCCCCTGGTAGTGCTCCCAGTAGTAATCCCGTTCTGGTAGTGCCCCCAGTAGTAGCCCCCCCAGTAGAGAGAGACGTAATAAAAAATTAAAAAAACACTTACCTGAAACCCCGCTCCTGGTCCCGACGCTGCTACCAGCTCCTCCGGCCGCTTTGCATTATGGGAGAGACGTAATTACACCATGACGTCTCTCCCATTACCCACTGCGGGAGCTGGAAGATGGCTCCCGCAGTGGGAGCAGCAGCAGCCGATGAGAGTCTGACAGACTCTCATCGGCTGCTAATTACAACAAACACACAGCTGCCAGCGGCGGTGGCTGTGTGTTTGGCACTGTGTAGTGCTGACCAAACTCCGTCCGGTCAGCGCTACACACGCGATGCAGCTGTGTCACAGAGACACAGTCTGCACCGCGCCCCGCATGGTACGCAGCTGAGTGAGGCGCCCTCCAATATGTGGCGCCCTACTCAGCTGCGTCACTCGAATATAAGCTGAGGGGGGGCTTTTCAGCACAAAAAATGTGCTGAAAAACTCGGCTTATACTCGAGTATATTTGGTAAGTTCATTTTTTTTTTACTATTTTTTTTAACTTTTTTTTTTACAGTGTATCAGCATGTGGTCTGTGTAGACCACACAGCTGATCGCTGGGGCCGGCTCCGGGCTCTGCTCTCCCCGTTATAGCAGAGCAGGAGCCCAGTAACTGGGGAAGACCCTGGATAACGCCACCTTCATGTGGCGTTATTATCACAGGGCTTTCCCCGGGATTTTTTTACAATTTATTTTTAGTAACTTTGGTCGGATCATATTCCTCATTACAATTATGGGAAATGCGATCTGATTACTAAAAATAAGTGATACTTAGGGGTTGGAGTACAATTTTACGAATTCTACTCCAATTGCCCTGTAGTAACTTTACGTGAAACTAAAATAATGTGAAAAGGGTGTGAAAACACCCCTTTTCACTTTATTTTAGTAAAAATTATGTTAATAAATAGAGCCCAAAGACACAGATATGTGCATCAACAATGCTTTATTGCTGTATGTTTGATTTAAATAATATCTTACATAAATCCTTTAATCCATTCAGTAAATACACACATTCTCTTAGATTATTTATTAACTTTAATTTGTAATGTATAAAGCACTTCCTTGTTCTGCGACTCAACCTTTATGCAAAACAAAAACTGTGAACCATGGAATGTTTAGGAAACTGTGTGAGAGCTATTGAGGTTGTACCTCTGAAAGACCTCGCAGGTTAAAGTCAAGGTGCAGTTTGGATGTTTGGTGTCCCATCGAGTAGAGTACAGTAACTTCTTTTGCACGATGTGGCACCTTTCCAAATCTTCTGATCCCACTCCTTTATGCATTTATTTTTAATCAAAGTTGAAGGTGCCCATCCTTCTAGCACACAGTGACTTTCAAAATATTTAGCATTTTATTGGAAGAGTGCCATTTGAATATCATGAAATGCATTTTGTAAGTTAATAAAGTTAATCAGGTGAAAGAAGTTTAGACTTTTTCGACAAACAAATGACAGTTTTAATCCTATCCTGTATCGCCTAACATTGGGGTCTATTTACTAAGTCTTGGATGGAGATATAGTGGACAGAGATAAAGTACCATCCAACCAGCTCCTAACTGTCATAACAGTTTGGACCTGGTTGGTTGGTACTTTATCTCCGTTTAAATTATCTCCATCTGTGCCTCAATGCGCTGAAGGTAAAAGAGGACATGGCCCCACCACACTACAATGGAGAGCAGCAGGTGAGAGGGTCACTAGAGATGTGGGGTTTGGTTTTCCAGGAATCCGAATCCACCCAATTTTCATGAATCCAGATAAATCCAAGTCATGGTTTTCATCTTTTTGCGGTACGGAATTTATATATTAAATCCGAATTTCGGGTTTTAAATTGCATAAATAACATGACTTTAGCTTTTTTTTAAAAAACTTTTTTTTTTAAAGATTCATATCCAAAATCAAAATCAAAACCAAAACACTTGAGGGTGGTTTTGTAAAACCCAAACTAAAATTAAAACACAAAGATGAATTCAGATCCAAGACCAAAACCAAAACTTGGGGTTCAGCGCACATCCAATGGATGTGTGTATTAGCTGTGGGAACCCATTCACAAATGAAGTGCTGTAACCAACACAAGACCTTCATATACTGGTAACCAAGCTGTGGGTATTAGAGTGATGGGCAAACATAGCAACCCTGCAGTTGGAACCCTGGTACCCCTGAGAAGCCAGTTTCCCTCTCTGCCACCCCTTCATCATTGTGCTAACATATTATAAGTGATAAATAAATAAAATGAATAAATAAAAGTACTGAGCCAAGGGTTTGAATCCTGTTAAATAATGTATTTTTCCCAATATATTACAAGCTTCCAAGTGGAACACAGGGCCTGATTCAGACCTGGACGCTAAGCTGCGATCGCCTGCTATGTGTGATTGTTGGCCATCTGTGCATGTGTATGCATCACAGTGTGCATGCGCAAACCAGTCACTGTGATCGGGAATCGTGCACTCGTAGCACAAAAACTGAGCGCTACCTTGACTAACAGATAGTGCCGTTTGTGGGTGGTAACAGGGGAAGGTGCTTGTGAACGGTGGAGTGGTGGTGTGAACGCAGGCATTTCTGGGCATCAAAATGGCATTTAAAGGGCGTGTATAATTAGCATGGAGGCATCATTGTACATGTCACCTGGTTGTGTTTCAGTCAGCACTGATCGCAGTGCTTGCAGCGTGGTCGGGTCTACCTCAAGTGCTGCGTGCAGCTCCGATGGCTCTCGATGTTACCGTTTAATCATACACTACCTGGAGATGATGTGTGTTAAGAAAGAAAAGTGGGCGCCTTTATACACCAGCGTTCGCTCACTGCCGTCGCTCGCTAAGAGATAGAGGGCATCCTTATGCCACACAGTGCGATTGCGTAATTTGCATACCCAGCCCCTTTTAGCAGTGAGCGATCGCGGCTTAGCGTCTGGGTTTGAATCAGGCCAACAATATGATAGAAAAACAGCTCAAAGTATACATGGATTGAAAAGGGACCTATACATGGATTTAGTTTCTAAGGATTTAGACTCCTTGTACATCAATATGAATAAGAAACAAAGCTCCAATTTGACTTTGGATGAATGTAAAGCAATGAAAGAAATTGAGGAATGGGAAGACATTGAAATTAAACCCTCTGACAAAAGGGGCAATGTACTCCTATGGAAGAAAGAAGACTACACAAAGGAAATTCAAGGCCAATTGAATGAAGCAGAATGCTATAAAAGGTTGATTTTCAACCCAACAGCAAATTTCTGCAAAGAATATGAAAATATCATAAATATGGAATATTTCAAGGTTACCATTTCTAAGTATATTTATTTCTGAGTATGAATATCTAAAGGTATCTAATCCCAAAATTGCAACTATATATGCTCTACCAAAAGTGCATAAGAATAAAACCCAGCCACCGGTAAGACCTATTGTTTCAGGGATTGGAAGTCTGACAGAGAAGGCAAGTACTTTTGTGGATTTTCATCTCAGGAAATATGTTGCAGAGCTTCCATCAAATGTTAGAGATACCTTAGACTTATTAAGCAAGATCAAGAATATGATTCTTAAACCAAATACTATCTTATGTACTTGTGATGTGGAATCACTATATACTAGCATCCTTCATGATACAGGAATAAATGCAGCCAAATATTTCCACCAAATGGGAACTTGAAATGATTTAGGAGAATTTAATATTCAATTGTTGAAATTTATTTTGATGAAAAATTATTTTGTTTTTCAATGAAAAGTTCTACCTACAAACCTGAGGTACAGCTATGGGCACTACGTGTGCTCTGACATATGCCAATCTGTACCTCTGGTGGTGGGAGAAAGAACACGTATTCAGTTCCAACAATGATATATACATTGGTCACGTAATAGGATGGTACAGATACATAGATGATTTCCTCATCCTTTGGGAAGGTGAGGACTTTCTATTGAATGAATTCATCGAAAGGTTGAATCAAAATTAATTTAATTGCAAACTGACATCAGAGAAGTACTGAAAGGATCACGTTTTTGGACCTATCAATTGAGATTACTGAAGAAGGGAAAATCACCACTGATATATATCGTAAAAAAACAGCAACTAATAGTATCCTTCATTACAAGAGCTCACATCTTCCTGCGACAATAAAAGGTATACCTAGAGGGGAATTTTTAAGAACCAAGAGAAACGGCTCTGAATCAGAAACATATCATACAAGAGCGAAACAACTACGCAATAAATTGAAACAATGCGGTTATAGCATCAAAACCATCAATGAAGGATATAAAAAAGCTGTAAACATTGAGAGGGAATCCCTAATTAATTATCCCCACAAATGTGGAATTCAAGAGAAAGGTTCTAAAATAAGATTTGTAAGTACATATTGCAAACAATGAAAAGAAATTCAGAGAATCATTCATAAACATCTGAACATTCTAGCCAAAAATAATGATTTACATGAAGTTCTAGGGGACAAAATCGACATGAGTTGGAGGCGATCCCCTAATTTAAGGGACAAACTGGTACACAGTTATTATAGAAAAAGGAAACTAAGGAATCCCCCAATAGTGGGTAGCTATAAATGCGGTAGTTGCAAAGCATGCAACTACATGATAAAGACAAATGAATATGTTGATAGATTTGATCAGACAAGAAAAATCAAACAATTCATTAATTGCAATACCCAGGGGGTAATTTACTGCCTAAAATGCCCATGTCAGAAAATTTACATTGGAATGACATTTAGACAACTAAAATTGAGAATTCTAGAATGTCTGCAACATTAAGAATGCAAAGACTGATAGACAAAAATTCAAACAACTTACGAGTGTTGCTAGACATTTTCTTAAGGAACTTGAAGGAAATTCTAAACATTTGGAGGCTTATGGAATCCAAAAACTCCAAATGGACCTTAGAGGAGGAGATATGAACAAAGAACTTTTGAAACATGAATCGAAATAATGTATATCTTTTTATTCAATAGCTTAGAACCACAGGGGTTGAATGAAAACATTCAATATACGTTTTCTTATGAAAATACCATAGGATTAATTCCATAATGAGTACTGCAAAATAAATTATTTTCTCTTATCTTTCTTCTTTGATATGTGAAAACATTCCTTCTATTAACCAAAAATTTCTATGATATCCACTTATTGATTACACCAATATCACTCTATATCCAATCATGCATTAAGAGAATTATACATTTATATTGTTAAATATAAATGATTTCAGGATTAATCGATTAAATCTCATGAGCGGGGATTCCTATAATAAAAACAGATAATGTAAATATATAACATGGACTAAACAATATAATGGTTCGTGATAAATATTTATTATATTTATATGATTTGGATTATTTATTGTATTTTAGATTATGATAATATATTTTTACCTTATTATGAAGATGTCTTCATTTTGCACTATCACATTAAATTTGATACAAATTAAGTTTATAAATGTCACTTTTTATGTACACAATTTTTTATTAAATTAATATTTTTACATTCACATTATATATAATTATTTCCCCCTTTTTTCACAGTGTTATGAGTTAATATAACAGATCATTTCACAACATCACATAATAGTTCACTAATCGATCTTACATCGTCTTATGATTTATTCACATTTTTAATTTTGATTGAATATAATCTTACTAGATTACTATAGTTAACTTTTTATATATATAATAATGTTATTCTGATTAATCACATTATCATTTATTGTACACCAATTAATGTTTTATTAAATAATTATATATATATATATATATATATATATACACAATTGATTATTATTTTTATAATATAAGGACCAATATATGGTTAATATACAGTATTTTATATATGTTTAGATAGGAATATAATAAATATAGGTAAAGTTAAATTATATTCTATAGATATTTATTTATTAATATGGGCAGAAATTTAAACATAATAGTTTTTTGGTTATTAAGAACCATCTAATTATTTGTTACTTTTTGTAAATAAAGCGATCTGCAATAAAATAATGAATAATAACTGCATTGTTATATTATAAAGTACCTTCTCATTCTCACAATTAGAATGAATGGGACGGCATAGTTGAAATAACATAGGTATTACGTCATGAGAGGAAATGGATAATGATTGGCTGAGTGAGGTATAAAATCTAGGTGCCTGCTGACAATCTAGTTACAGCCATGGTAAAGCTTAAGCGAAACGCGCATTGGCGTTTCACTGTGTTCCACACGTGTTAAGATAAAAGTGATGTAATAAGTTTTCCAATTAAGGGTTCACTCTGGCAATACATATTAGGATCTTGATGTGAAATGGGCAGTTTGCCATAATAAGATAAAAGTTTAAGTTCGCTAATATGAAAATCTGAGTGGTTACACCGAAGGTTCTGTGGCTAATATTTATAGTGGGAAGCTGAGAGCTTCATTTATTTTAATTACATTAACCGAGCATCTTATTTAATAACTTACTGTGATACAGCTCTGTGTGAAATAATACCTCCGGAAACCAGAGGGTTTATGTGAATACTATTTAACAACTTAGATTCATTCATTAGTGTGATCAGGATTAACCGCAGTCCGGCATTGAAAAACATTAAGCCGGTTAAAGCTTCACTATTTCAAATAGTATTGATTGAGTCTGATTATTATGTGACTATGATAATGATTGTCCTGATAGCTATGACACATTTTATCTACTAGCTCAGCACCACACAGCTCTGCACTAAACAAATCCCTAGAAATCAGAGGGTATGAGTGAATAATTATTAGCAATTAAGATTCACAAACGAATAGTGATCAGGATTAACTACCATCTGGCATTAAAATATTATTGAGCCGACAGCTATACATGTTATTATCCAAGAGGATTTAGATCATGATTAAACTGTGACTTAACCATAGCCTGACACTGAAAATCTCTTGAGCCGGCAGTTATATATGTAAACACAGTATAAGATGACAGGATGATTTAAACCATGATAAATTGCACCTGTGAATAAGACTACAGCCTGGCACTGAAAGTCACTGAGATGACAGTAATACTTTTTTACACAGGACGGCATAGACTGTGACTTAACTACAATTTACGATGGGACATATGCACACGTTAAAGTGAGAATACGGAGTTAGTGGATGTTGGATAAAACCAACACTTATACCCCTTTTACACCGGAGCTAAAACCCGGGTTATTGCAGGGTTAACCCGGGCAGCTCTCTGGTGTAAAAGGGGAAAGGGTTGGATCGCCGGGTCGTGTGACCTGGCAATCCAACCCAGGTAAATAGCAGGATTTAACTTGGGCGTAGCCCTTGAAACACTGATGTGAGAACAGCACACTCTGGGTCACGATGACCTGCAGTGTGCTGCTAGCCGGCCCATTGGTCCGGCTTCAGTGGCGCTTGGAGATGATGTCATCTCCAAGCGTCCACTTTCATGCCGGGAAAGCCGGGTCTATGCAGACCCGACTCTGGTGTGAGCGGCGCCGACTCGGGAATATCCAGAGTCGGCGCCGACTAAATTCCTTGTCTGATCCAGATAGGAACTCTGTTCCAACTCCGGGTCAGACCCGGAATTTTGGTGGAAAAGGGGTATTATTTTGTTAGCCAGTATACATTGATTGATTGCATCCACCATCCTATCCGTGCCCTATCTATCATAAATGATTGAGGTCAATAAACAATCTGACCCCATTCATCACCAATTTGCTAATCTCACTCTACTATCTAAGACGGCACAAGACCATGACTTAACTATGATTTATGATGAGATTTCTTGCATACATTTGAAATAAGATATTTAAGAAAAGGAAAATACTGGATGAACCGATATCACTGTGTTAAAATAAATACCAAGTGTCAGTCTGTACGGTTAGATCAGATTCACCAACATATATAGCTTTAAACCATTTAGGGGCCTATGTACTAAGCAGTGATAAGTGACAGAGTGACAAGTGATAAGTCTGTGATAAGTGCCAGCCAATCATCTCCCAACTGTAATTTTTCAAACACAGCCTGTGAGATGACAGTTGGAAGCTGATTGGCTGGCACCTTATCACAGACTTATCACTTTTCACTCTCACTTATCACTGCTTAGTACATAGAACCCTGTAAGTGGATGAGCTAATAACCAATATTGCTAAACTGAGTGACAGAGATCGTGTCTGAATCACGGTATTGTTACAAGAGCACATCCATACTTAGCAGGAGATGTGCTTTTGTTGGTTAATATTGAAGTGAATATCCGATCTATCAATCTGCACAGTTTAAGTCACATATAATATGATATACATGACGATCCTGCATATATAAGTGGGAACCAGGCAATATATCAGGCTCTATATTAATACATGAGCATCAGTATCACAAAAACGTTTGCTCCAAAATCTATTTGCAAATAAATATTAATACATTAGACTGAAACTGTTATAGTTTTTGCATATGATTTAACATATTACCACTCTAATAGTCTGATTATATCCAGAGATACCATTAGGTCATCCATCTTTATACCCTTATGGTAATGTATACCCACCACTAGAATATTTAATATACTTCCTACAGTGGAACACAGTGATTTTGCATTTTATTAAAATATATTCACATAATCACTTTTCACTTACATTAAATTTATTTTGCACCCTTATCATTTAAAAATGATATTTTAATATTTCGTGTTGAGCTTTGGTTTTCAGTGAGTTATATGTGTCCTTTTAATATACACTAATAAAAGTTATATTTTATTTATATTAGTCCTAGTGCACTGCCTGATAGACTCCTTTCCTCTGTTTTCGTGTTAACTAATACACAAGTCTGGCGGTGACACATCCTTGATTATTTAATAGCTATATATGACGTAATTGTGAATTTGGGATCATTGGACTATTTAATCAACTATTTAAAAATATATATATTAAAGATATATTCAGGGTTTATAGAGGTCTGTGCGGAAACCATTTTTGTGAATTTGTTAATTAGAAAACAGCTTTACAGTAAAAGGTTAGCATAGATGTTTATTTCTTGTGTCTGTATTCAATTTACAAATTTGTACTGTAGTATATATATATTCATATAATTAAGGGCCTGATTCAGACCCACTCGCTAGATGCGGGGCGGGCGCTCGCTCCCAGTGTATGCAAATTCTACTAAGTGACGCCAAGGCAGGCGATCGTACGGCAAGGCATAAGCATGCCCACTATGTCAGTGATCAGTTTGTGTATGCAGATGCCCACCAGCCTGTCTTTAGACACCCACTAGCAAACGTCGTCTCCAGGAAGTGTATACAACTATCGGTACATCAGGTTCCATCGGAGCTGACCGCAGTGCTTGCGGTTGACTGTACCCTACCGCAAGCACTGCGAGCACTTCCGTGTATAATTCAACCAGATGACGTGTACAATGATGCTGCCTGTTAATTATGCACGCCTCTGAAACGGTGTTAAGATGCTCAGCCACGCCTGCGTTCGCACCTCCACTCCCCCGTTTCCAGTGGTCTGCCCCTGTTACCACCCACAAACAGCTTGACCTGTCACTCATACAGCTGGGCTGTCTCTGCTGGGCGAGTGATTGCTTCCCGATCGCTTGGACTAGCTCACGCATGCTCACTGCGATGCATACGCATGCGCATTTTGCAAAACATTGCTCACTCCGAGCGATCCCTTGCTAACAAACGGGTCTGAATCAGGCCCTAAGTTTTTTCCATTAATTTCAATGGGATTTCATCATGTACTGTAGCATACACAACTAAAAAATTATTGAAACATGTCAATCGTATCAAGTTTGTGCTTTTTACATTTGTATGCTAGAAATTCGACAGTACTGTTTAAACATATATATAGATAGTGTGTATATATATATATATATATATAGAGAGAGAGAGAGAGAGAGAGAGATAGAGGTGCACTCACCAGTCACCAGATACCAGAACAAGTGTTGCATATACCCCTTAAATATCCACCAGACCAATTTAATGACTGGGTAGCCCCTCCCATACAGCCTTAGTACCCCCAATAACAATCAGCGATGTTATACAGTATCTAGAGACTAGCTAATAAACATGCAGATCTCTCCACTAAACAGTCAGCAAAAGGCACCTCACATAAAATAGCACATACCTGATCATTTAAAAAAGCGCTGTAAATGTATCATCATTCAGCGCTGAGGGAGCCCTGATGGCCGCTGCTAGCATGCACTCCACTGCCTCTCACTTCCCTCTGCTGGAGCGCACGCCAGCCAGTAACCTAGGAGACAGTCTCAATTTCCTGATCGGCGGCAGTACACGCTGTCACGTGTTGGTTACTAAGCAACCAATAACATTGGTGACTATACAAGCGCATTAACCAAGAGCGGGGCATACATATATAAATAATAACCAAAGAACTAAATAAGTCAATTAGTCATGAATATACAATCATAAGAGATTAATTATGCATAGTAACCGGGGATATAAAGGGGGGGGAAAAAACGGGCTGAATACATAGTATCACACATAGTTGCTGCAGTAAAACACACTGTCCTATTAACATAATGAGAAATTACCAATGATACACAATCCTAATAATGCACATGCAAACAAACCAAAACCTGATTCTGATAATGCATAGACTTCACAGTATTGCCAGATTCACCAAAAACTGAAAAAAATTATAAAAACGAAAAATGAAAAACAAAATATGTCTGATGGTGCACCCCCAGTCTTGCCCACATAATAAAGTGAGCACGGGCACACCAAGATGTAAATCACATGGTCAGATGTACATGTAACCCGATGTTGTATAGGAATCTTCTGCAAAAACTCTGGCACTGTGTCAGTGCCTTTAGTCTCTAGTGTGCATGTGCCATCTTCCCGAATATCATTGTGAAGATGGCGCCACGGAGAAGGAGGGACCAGATTGCTGAAGCAAGTTAAGATGCTGAGATGCCTAGTGGGGAGGACCCACTGCTCAAATCAGGAGGTCCACTGCACAAGGGCCCCCTTGGACGTTAATACTCCCCTGGATGTATTACTCACATTTCAACAGTTTCATCACAATGGGGGTGCGGGCCACACCAGGGTTTCACCCTCGGAGGGGATGACACCAAAATGCCTTCTCCTTTTCAGTGACAGGAGCTGAGTGCTGCAGTGTCACATTCTCCTGCAGCACTCCGTTTTTGTCAGAGGAGGAGCAGACAGTGCTGGCACAGGTCTCTGGGGGCAGGCCAGCTTCTCCAGAGATGCTGGGCACACCCCCAGAGTGACGCTATTGGGATTTCCCAAAAATCCACACCCCCTTTGTTAGGACATGCTCTTTTATTTGGCGTATGCGAGGGGGGCTATAGCGTGTGCACCGGGTGTTACCACATCCCACGAGGCTTTTGCATTTCAATAAAAATCTACATATTGTTATAGTCAGCAAAATATACAGTTACTTTAATATTCTGGAATAAAATGTTCAGTTCCATTTTGAATGACTTTTAGGGGTAAATTTATTAATTGTTGTTTTTGATTATATTTCAAAACCAACGGTAAATTAGAGCCTCTCTATTTTCCAAACAGGGCACCCAGCCAAGCCAAGCGGCACCTAAGCTTACTGTAAGACACCAGTAGCAACAACAGGTTATATTAGTTAAACCAACAATAACAAGTAAGAGTTAGTAATGAAAGTTTCATAATTTCCATTAATAGGAATATTTGGGCTAGATATATTTAATTACCTTAAGCAAAAATGAAATATCAAAAGAAGAAAAAAGATCTGCACAGATCCTTTTATAAAGTGTATGCCTCCCCAAGTATATAATTTATGCAAAAATTGCAACATCCAAGTAAGGGGAGGTGCACCCAGGAATAATAATATACATACAGTTAAAAAGAAAGACCAAGTATTCCTATAACGGGGCACTCACGTATTACTACAGCTAAAGGGTATACCATAAGTGACCCATAGACTATTTTAAAACAAAACTTTAATAAATCCTTAAAATAAGGTCAGCTAAATATAAAACACAAAATATAAACCAAAACGTGTAGTTTATTAATGTGTCCTATATATTAAATTATTTATTAATATATGTAATGTTTATTAATAAAATTGTTTACGTGAATTAAAAAGTTGGTGTCTCCACAATTATTAACTGATTAGATTGCCACAGACTTGCATATTAGCCCTGAATACAGTCCGATTAAATTAATAATTCATTTACAGAATGAAATAATTATCAAGCTGAATAGTGTTATCTATTAATAAAAAACTATTAATTCAGAAAAACAGCTATTAATTGCTGCAGGGGCTGTTAGGGTTAAATCCACTCTATCATAGATAGAGGATATATCCTAGACTTCAAATCCAGTTAATATAGTCACTTTCCTCAGAATAAAGTGTTCATACTATTGATGTTATTAGAAACTATAGATATAAATCAGATGATACAATGTTATATTCTCAAATTATCATGTTCTGGATTTGTATCTAAAGTTTAATCCATTTAACTGGTCAGTTATCAGAAGGCATATGTGCAGTATAAACACCTCATATGTTATGTTAGAGACTGATAATTGCTCTGATCTTAAGTAATTAAATCTTTAGTGATTCAGACACATAGCAATCTTTCAGATTGTCTCTATCATATGAGGTAATGTGTCATGGTTCCCTATAGATCACCATTCTTTCACAACATATGCAAAGTACACCTAATACATAGGATAAGTCTATTGCAAGTCTGTTTAGTGTGCCAACGAGCAGTCACATATATCAGCTTAATAGCTTAGTATGCAGAGACACAGCATTTAAAAACACGTGGGACACGCCAGCATAGCATATTCCTCATAGTCCTGACACGCGTTTCGCTGTCAGCTTAATTGTAGGAGCAACCAGTCCTTCAGGTTGCCTCTTACTATAACATGATTCTCCACCAATCAGTGACCCAGGCTATGACTGATATTCCCCTCAGCCAATGGGAGACCACTGACGATTGACAGGCTTTGCAACCAATGCCTGTCAGCTTCCTCATTGGCTGCAGTCTCTCTGCTTACAAGATAACGGGAACATGTGGAGGAAATATACTGGCACCTATCTAACTAAGCTGTTAGGTACTAGGTTTGTTACTAATTCCACAATATAGATATTCATCATACCATGTTACTAAAGAATATAAGGGTGACTAATGTACTAGTCAGTAAAGCACAAGTTTATGATTGACAGCTAGTGCAGCCAATGAGTCCGTCTGTCAGTTTCCTGATTGGCTGTTCTGCTTCTACTTATAAAATAATAGGAATAAAAAAGGAAAATATATAATTTGTTAGTACGATTCATACAGTTGCAAGCCTTGCAATTCCCACATTTACGTGAGCCTTTAATCATTGCTTCCTTTCTCCCACTTCTTGTGGAATTGCAAGGCTTGCAATTATATGAATCGTACTAACTAATTCATAGACAAGTATGGTAAAAAGCATGTTATACGTGACTTTATCAACTGCAATACATCCAAGGTAATTTATTGTATCATATGTTCATGTGAAAAGCGATATATTGGCATGACAACGAGACCCCTTAAACAGAGGGTACTCGAACATGTGGGCAGGGTAAGGAATTCAATATCAGATCTGAGTAAGTTTAAGCAACTGACCTCGGTGGCCAGACATTTTCATGACTACCGTCAAAGTGATCCCAACGATATGAGGATTCATGGAGTGGAAAAATTACATCTCGGCATCAGAGGTGGAGATATTATGCAAGTTTTTCTCAAACGAGAGAGTCATTTTATATTTCTGCTAGGAGGGTCACAACCAGAGGGACTTAATGAGAACATTAATTATGGGGTATTCGACTCACAATTGACAGGCTTTGCAACCAATGAGCTCTGCCTGTCAGCTTCTTCATTGGCTGCAGTCTCTCTGCTTACAAGATAACAGGAACATGTGGAGGAAATATACTGGTAACTATCTAACTAAGCTGTTAGGTACTAGGTTAGTTACTAATTCCACAATATAGATATTCATCATATCGTGTTACTAAAGACTATAAGGATGACTAATGTACTAGTCAGTACAGCACAAGTTCGTGATTGACAGCTAGTGCAGCCAATTAGCCTGCCTGTCAGTTTCCTGATTGGCTGTTCTGCTTCTACTTATAAAATAATAGGAATAAATGAAGGAAAATAAATAAATACCAGGGTTGTCCAAAATGTAATGCCTAAATGCTCATAACTCTGAAATAATATGCAACATTTATTTGAAACTTTGTCAGTTTGTAGTTTAATATGTCTAACTGTATATGTAGGTTTGTTTAGGTAGTCCAAGAAATACCATGGAATCCAAGATGAAACAAACAGCCATCATTGAATTTCTGGAAAAAGAAGGCTGCAGTGCTACAGATATCCACAGAAGACTGAAAAAAGTGTATGTTGAGCGTAGAAGTGACTATATGTCAGAAGGTGGATGAAGCATTTTCATTTGGGAGAATCGTCCGTGTGCGACTAACCTCGTGGTGGCAGACCATCAACTGCAGTGACAGCAGAGAACCGACACAAAGTCAATGCCATGATTCATAAATTCCATTGTGTGACCATCAGAGATATCAGTGATGAACTGGAATGTAGCCATGGCACTGTAGAAACACTAATCAATGATTTGGGATATCGTAAAGTGTGTGCTAAATGGGTTCCAAAGCAATTAACCAGGGATCATTAGGCCCAGAGGGTGGAAGTGTGCAATGACCTTTTGACCAACTTTGAAGCCAACCCTGAGACATTTTTGGAAAATGTCATTACAGGAGATGAGACCCGGGTTTTCCTTTATGACCCAGAAACAAAGGCCCAATCAAAGCAACGTAAACATCCAAGTTCACCTAGGCCAAAAAAGTTTAAATCACAGCGATCCATAAACAAAGTCATGGCCACATTCTCCTGGGATTGCCGAGGTGTTATTCTCATCGATTACTTGGAACAAAACCAATCAATCAACAGTGATCAATACATTATTACACTTAAGAAGCTGAAAGAAGCCATCCGCAAAAAAGGTCAACAATTCGACTGTCAAATGTCATCTTACACCACAACAATGCCAGACCTCACACTTCGATGGCAACATCTGCGGCCATTGCCAAAATGGGGTGGGCAATAATGCCACATCCACCATACAGTCCTGATGTGGTCCCTTTGACTTTAATCTGTTTGGCCCTCTCAAATACTGTCTCTGTGGTGAACACTTTGAAGACATAGAGGTTGTTAAAAATTCCATACGCACCCGCACACGGAGGGGGGGTTTCCAAGTACCTAGAAACCCCCCCTGCCCATTGCTCCATCGCCGCTAGCTCGGCAAGCTGCTTCACAGTATTACTTTTTTTTTTTTTTGCAAGGCCTGGGCTGGCTGTAGGGGGAGCTGCCCCTCCCAGTCACTTCCCATAGGGTCACTGTGACCAGCCGGCAATGTAAGAGAGCGCCTGCTGCCGGACTCTCTGTCCTTTACTGCAAGCGCAGCGAGTCGTGGAGCCGCACGAGGCAGGTGGAGGTGCGGGGGGAATAATATTTATAAATTGAAGCCAGATGACTTCTGTATGTATATGTATTGGGGGGGGAGAGGGGGCGACGGCGGAAGTGGAGGAGGATAATCTTTATTATAATAAGATGCATGACTCACCCCACTGCTGTATGTATTTGCAGGGTGGGGGTCAAATGGCCTAGGAGGAAGGGGGAGAGGATAATATTTAGGTGCCGGGGTGATAGGGGGGTAATTATCTTCACAAAATGACTCACTGCTGTATGTATTTGCCAGGGATGGAGAGAATATTATTTAATAAAGGAAGACAAATGACTGCTGTATGTATTTGGGAGGGGTGGGGGGGGGAGGACAATATTTATGATCGATGCCAAATGACTGCTGTATGTATTTGGGGGTGGGGGGGCAATATTTATGATACGGTGCCAAATGACTGCTGTATGTATTTGGGGGAGGGGGGGGATAATATTTAATAAATGATTTATCACCGCTTTATGTATTTTGACTCTGCATTTATATTTTTTTTTAGGTGGGTGCATATGTCAGTGTGTCTGTCAGTGTGTGTGTCTGTCTCTGTCAATGTGTGTGTTTGTGTGTATCTGTCTTGTGTAGTGTGCAGGCTAAGGGGGAGGGGTGGGAGCGAGAATATGTCGGCATGTCAGTAATTATAGTGAAAGAAGTACTGGCATAGGAAAGGACAAAATGGCTGCTGTAAGGTGTAAGTAGAGATGACGAAATGCAGTGGTCAAGAGTATATTCAGACCTTTTTGGAACTTGGGTATTGTTAGAACATCAACATTAGTCTCTATTACCCATTTGAAACAGAAAAACATATCCACAGGTTGCTTCACATTAGGGGTGAGCGGGTTCGGATTTCTGAAATCCGAACCCCCCCGAGCCCCCCCGATCCGAGTCCGATCCGAGTCAGGCTCGACTTTTCCCGCCTGACTCGGATTCTGAAATCGAGGCAAAACGTCATCTTCCCGCCTTCCGAGTCTCGCGGGTTTTGGATCCTATATAAGGTACCCACGTCGGCGCCATTTTCTCACTCGGCTGTGGACAGTGAAGAGGGAGGGTGGGAGTTAGGGCTGTGTAGTGTAGTGTAGTGTAGTGCTGCTGTTGTCCACTACTTCAAAGTCCATAGGGGCTGGCTGTGTTGTGCTGTGCTGCTGTTGTTAATAGGGGCTGTGTCCACTACTTCAAAGTCCATAGGGGCTGGCTGGACTGTGTTGTGCAGTCAGTTCTCCATAGGGGCTGTGTCCACTCCAAAGTCCTGTGCAGTGGCCCAGTCCTAAAGAGGTGCTGTAGTGTTGTCCAGGGGGTGCTCTGTCCATCAGGGGTGCTCCCCCCAAGTGCTAAAAAAATAATATATTTTCTGTGTTTGTGAATTGTGTGCGCAGTAGCCGCACGTGCATCAACAAAGTAGTGCCAAGCGTGCGCCTGTGTCATAAGTAAAGGGCCGGCTGGCTTGACCGTTAAAGGGTGCTGTAACCCCCGAAAGTACACTCCAGTCCAAACCAAAAAAAAATTATTTTCTGTGTTTGTGAATTGTGTGCGCAGTAGCCGCACGTGCATCAACAAAGTAGTGCCAAGCGTGCGCCTGTGTCATAAGT
Organism: Taudactylus pleione; assembly: GCA_031769625.1. NCBI lineage: Eukaryota > Metazoa > Chordata > Amphibia > Anura > Myobatrachidae > Taudactylus > Taudactylus pleione. The sequence continues at coordinate 5,023,145 of JAUIMM010000010.1, forward strand.
AAAGGGCCGGCTGGCTTGACCGTTAAGGGTGCTGTAACCCCCGAAAGTACACTCCAGTCCAAACCAAAAAAAAAATTATTTTCTGTGTTTGTGAATTGTGTGCGCAGTAGCCGCACGTGCATCAACAAAGTAGTGCCAAGCGTGCGCCTGTGTCATAAGTAAAGGGCCGGCTGGCTTGACCATTAAGGGTGCTGTAACCCCCGAAAGTACACTCCAGTCCAAACCGAAAAAAAAATTATTTTCTGTGTTTGTGAATTGTGTGCGCAGTAGCCGCACGTGCATCAACAAAGTAGTGCCAAGCGTGCGCCTGTGTCATAAGTAAAGGGCCGGCTGGCTTGACCGTTAAGGGTGCTGTAACCCCCGAAAGTACACTCCAGTCCAAACCAAAAAAAAAATTATTTTCTGTGTTTGTGAATTGTGTGCGCAGTAGCCGCACGTGCATCAACAAAGTAGTGCCAAGCGTGTGCCTGTGTCATAAGTAAAGGGCCGGCTGGCTTGACCGTTAAAGGGTGCTGTAACCCCCAAAGTACACTCCAGTCCAAACCAAAAAAAAAATTATTTTCTGTGTTTGTGAATTGTGTGCGCAGTAGCCGCACGTGCATCAACAAAGTAGTGCCAAGCGTGCGCCTGTGTCATAAGTAAAGGGCTGGCTGGCTTGACCGTTAAGGGTGCTGTAACCCCCGAAAGTACACTCCAGTCCAAACCAAAAAAAAAATTATTTTCTGTGTTTGTGAATTGTGTGCGCAGTAGCCGCACGTGCATCAACAAAGTAGTGCCAAGCGTGCGCCTGTGTCATAAGTAAAGGGCCAGCTGGCTTGACCGTTAAGGGTGCTGTAACCCCCGAAAGTACACTCCAGTCCAAACCAAAAAAAAAATTATTTTCTGTGTTTGTGAATTGTGTGCGCAGTAGCCGCACGTGCATCAACAAAGTAGTGCCAAGCGTGCGCCTGTGTCATAAGTAAAGGGCCGGCTGGCTTGACCATTAAGGGTGCTGTAACCCCCGAAAATACACTCCAGTCCAAACCAAAAAAAAAATTATTTTCTGTGTTTGTGAATTGTGTGCGCAGTAGCCGCACGTGCATCAACAAAGTAGTGCCAAGCGTGCGCCTGTGTCATAAGTAAAGGGCTGGCTGGCTTGACCGTTAAGGGTGCTGTAACCCCCGAAAGTACACTCCAGTCCAAACCAAAAAAAAAATTATTTTCTGTGTTTGTGAATTGTGTGCGCAGTAGCCGCACGTGCATCAACAAAGTAGTGCCAAGCGTGCGCCTGTGTCATAAGTAAAGGGCCGGCTGGCTTGACCGTTAAAGGGTGCTGTAACCCCCAAAGTACACTCCAGTCCAAACCAAAAAAAAATTTATTTTCTGTGTTTGTGAATTGTGTGCGCAGTAGCCGCACGTGCATCAACAAAGTAGTGCCAAGCGTGCGCCTGTGTCATAAGTAAAGGGCCGGCTGGCTTGACCGTTAAAGGGTGCTGTAACCCCCGAAAGTACACTCCAGTCCAAACCAAAAAAAAAATTATTTTCTGTGTTTGTGAATTGTGTGCGCAGTAGCCGCACGTGCATCAACAAAGTAGTGCCAAGCGTGCGCCTGTGTCATAAGTAAAGGGCCGGCTGGCTTGACCGTTAAAGGGTTCTGTAACCCCCAAAGTACACTCCAAACCAAAAAAATATATATTTTCTGTGTTTGTGACTTGTGTGCACTGTGGCTGCACGTGCATCAACAAAGGAGCAGCGCCAAGCGTGCGCCTGTGTCCCATAAGTAAAGAGCCGGCTGGCTCATTTCTTAAAGGGTGGTGTAACCCACAAAGTGCACTACTCTCCAGCAAAAATAAAAAAATATTTTCTGTGTTTGTGTGCGCTTTAGCCGCACGTATATATATCAATATAACATAAATGGAGGACCAAACTTTCTCTGATAAAAATAAAATAGGGAAAGATCAAGAACCACTTCCTACTAGTGCTGTTGCTGCTGCTGGGAGTTGTTCATCATCCCAGAGAGGAAGTAGGAACATCACTACTTTTACTAAACAATTGAGCCTCCAACAGTCCCTAGCGATGAGGATGAAGTACGACAGCAGTCATCCTGAAGCAAAACGTATAACTGAGGCCTTGACTGCTATGTTGGTGTTAGACGTGCGTCCGGTATCCGACATTAGTGCAGTGGGATTTAGACAATTGATGGAGGTAGTGTGTCCTCGGTTCCAAATCCCGTCTAGATTCCACCTGCATCCTCAAAGCAGCAGCGACAAGCGTGCGTCTGTCTGTTAAAGGGTGGTGACACCCTCAAAGTGTGCTACACAAACAATTAAAATATTGTTCTTTTTTTTTCTGTCTTTGTGAAATGTGTGGGATGTAGCCGCACCTGCATCCTTAAAGCAGCAGCGACAAGCGTGCGTCTGTCTGTTAAAGGGTGGTGACACCCTCAAAGTGTGCTACACAAACAATTAAAATATTGTTCTTTTTTTTCGGTCTTTGTGAAATGTGTGGGCTGTAGCCGCACCAGCATCCTTAAAGCAGCAGCGACAAGCGTGCGTCTGTCTGTTAAAGGGTGGTGACACCCTCAAAGTGTGCTACACAAACAATAAAAATATTCTTCTTCTTTTATCTGTCTATGTGAATTGTGTGGGCTGTAGCCGCACCTGCATCCTTAAAGCAGCAGCGACAAGCGTGCATCTGTCTGTTAAAGGGTGGTGACACCCTCAAAGTGTTCTACACAAACAATTAAAATATTGTTCTTTTTTTTCGGTCTTTGTGAAATGTGTGGGCTGTAGCCGCACCTGCATCCTTAAAGCAGCAGCGACAAGCGTGCGTCTGTCTGTTAAAGGGTGGTGTAACTCTCAAAGTGCTCCAAAAAATAAAAAACTATTTTTTTTGTGTTTGTGACTTGTGTGCGATGTAGCCGCACTTGCATCCTCAAAGCAGCAGCGACAAGCGTGCGTCTGTCTGTTAGAGGGTGGTGTAACCCTCAAAGTGTGCTCCACAAACAATAAAAATATTCTTTTTTTTTTCTGTCTTTGTGAATTGTGTGGGCTGTAGCCGCACTTGAATCCTCAAAGCAGCAGCGACAAGCGTGCGTCTGTCTGTTAAAGGATTACATCGGTGACAGCATCCAAGTAGGCATGTCAGACAGTCCGTACCTGTACTGGCAGGAAAAAGAAGCAATTTGGAGGTCCCTGTACAAACTGGCTCTATTTTACCTGAGTTGCCCCCCCTCCAGTGTGTACTCCGAAAGAGTGTTTAGTGCAGCCGGGAACCTTGTTAGCGAAAGGCGTAGGAGGTTGCTTCCACAAAATGTGGAGAAGATGATGTTCATAAAATGAATGATCAACTCTTCCAGGGAGACCAGCCTCCAGAACGTACAGAGGGACCTGTGGTTCCAGCAGGGACGAATTAATACTCTGTGAGGATGAGGATGTACATAACACTGAAGAGGGTGAGGAATCTGTGGATGAGGAGGATGAGGACGACTTCTTGCCTCCGTAGAGCCAGTTTGTGCAGGGACAGATTAATTGCCAGCTTGTTTTGTGGGGGCCCAAACGAACCAATCATTTCAGCCACAGTTGTGTGGCAGACCCTGGCGCTGAAATGATTGGTTTGTTAAAGTGTGCATGTCCTGTTTATACAACATAAGGGTGGGTGGGAGGGCCCAAGGACAATTCCATCTTGCACCTCTTTTTTTTCTTTGCATTATGTACAGTTTGGGGCCTAGTTTTTCAATGCCATCCTGTCTGCCACTGCAGTTTCACGCCTAGATGGGTCACGTGTTTGTGCCGCCCACTCATGTCGCTTAGCATAGTCATCCAGCTACCTCGGTGCAACCTTTTGGACATAAAAACACTATTGTGAGGTGTGAGGTATTCAGAATAGACTGGAAATGAGTGGAAATTAAGGTTATTGAGGTTAATAATAGCATAGGAGCAGAAAAACCTACAAATTCTGTGATTTTAGCTGTTTTTATGCTTTTTTTCAAAAAAATACAGATCCAAAACACAAAACCCAGAACCCAAAACACGGAAGGGTGGTTTTGGCAAAACCAATCCAGATCCAAAACACGAAGAAAGATCCAGATCCAAAACCAAAACACAAAACACGAAAAGTGGCCGGTGCACACCCCTACTTCACATACAGTATATCTTGTCTATCAGAGCAGCCTATAGCAACCTGATGCCTTGTTATTTATATTATTTATATTAAAACACTTGAAGTACACAATAGAGTGTATGTTGCAGGCTTATTCTGTTTAGACGTTTTTGTCATTGGGTCTGTAACCAATTATTTGGAAACCCCCCTTTCAAAATCCTGCGTTTGCCACTGATACGTTCCTGGGTCAAACACCAACCACTGGAATTTTTCCAAAGTGGATTCACAGCTAGGGTTGAGAGGTGGAGAAAATGTTTGAGGGCAGATGGTGAATTTTTTGAGTAGAGTCATTCTGTTACTAAGACTTCAAAATATTTTACTGCACATTTTTTTATCTGCATCTATAATAAAATTTGAGTTGTGAGCATTTAGGCATTACTTTTTGAACAACCCTCATAATAACCTAGTTAGATTACCTAACCATAGTGTCACCCTAATAGCACCCTAATAGCACTCATCATCGTTATTACTAGCGGATATAGATAGAGGTTATAGGGTAAAAAGTATAAAGAGTATATATAGAGGTCAGGGAAAGGGATCTAGATAATTATATGTAAAGTGCTCATTGGAGCAAGTCACACGATCTATACTAATCATTATTATTGAGGACCTATTGTTTAATTATAAATCCTTTAGACAGCATATAATAAGAGATCATATAATAAAATCCTCATTGGTATTAAGTGAATATCTTGTGAATTAATATCTTCTATGCTTATACATAGAAGACACATATATATAGTGCTGTGTAATAGAACCACCTCACTCCTTTGTAGTGTGAATATTTTAAATAACGTGACTGTGAATAAATAATATGCCTAGTGTATAATAATTAAAAAGATTAAAGAGATTAAAATAATAGTGAATAAAATTAACTGTGTCTATCATACTATATAAATATTAGTGAATAAGGTAAAACAAGAAAGGGGTTAATACAACAATAGTAAAACCACACAAATAACTAGAATATAAAAAAAATTGTAAAAGAATGTTTGAAAAGAATATTCACTAATCCCCTAACTGAAAGCATGTCTTTATTGTGAATACATAATAAAATTAATGCCAAAATATAATATATTCTCATCAATCAACCGTCATATTCCAGTACTATAACTAGACCCTTCTCTGATATTATTGCATAAAAAATACCCCATAATTAATGTTCTCATTAAGTCCCTCTGGTTGTGACCCTCCTAGCAGAAATATCAAATGACTCTCTCGTTTGAGAAAAACTTGCATAATATCTCCAGCTCTGATGCCGAGATGTAGTTTTTCCACTCCATGAATCCTCATATCGTTGGGATCACTTTGACGGTAGTCATGAAAATGTCTGGCCACCGAGGTCAGTTGCTTAAACTTACTCAGATCCGATTTTGAATTCCTTACACTTCCCACATGTTCGAGTACCCTCTGTTTAAGGGGTCTCGTTGTCATGCCAATATATCACTTTTCACATGAACATATGATACAATAAATTACCTTGGATGTATTGCAGTTGATAAAGTCACGTATAACATGCTTTTTACCATACTTGTCTATGAATTTGTTAGTTCAATTCATATAATTGCAAGCCTTGCAATTCCACAAGAAGTGGGAGAAAGGAAGCAACGGTTAAAGGCTCACATAAATGTGGGAATTGCAAGGCTTGCAATTATATGAATCGTACTATCAAATTATATATTTTCCTTTTTTTATTCCTATTATTTTATAAGTAGTAGCAGAACAGCCAATCAGCAAACTGACAGGCGGAATCATTGGCTGCACTAGCTGTCAATCATAAACTTGTGCTTTACAGACTAGTACATTAGTCATCCTTATATTCTTTAGTAACATGGTATGATGAATATCTATATTGTGGAATTAGTAACTAACCTAGTACCTAACAGCTTAGTTAGATAGGTGCCAGTATATTTCCTCCACATGTTCCCGTTATCTTGTAAGCAGAGAGACTGCAGCCAATGAGGAAGCTGACAGGCATTGGTTGCAAAGCCTGTCAATCGTGAGTGGTCTCCCATTGGCTGAGGGGAATATCAGTCATAGCCTGGGTCACTGATTGGTGGAGAATCATGTTATAGTAAGAGGCAACCCGAAGGACTGGTTGCTCCTACAATTAAGCTGACAGCGAAACGCGCGTCAGGACTATGAGGGATATGCTATGCTGGCGTGTCCCACGTGTTTTAAATGCTGTGTCTCTGCAAACTAAGCTATTAAGATGATATATGTGACTGCTCGTTGGCACACTAAACACAGACTTGCAATAGACTTATCCTATGTATTAGGTGTACTTTGCATATGTTGTGAAAGAATGGTGATCTATGGGGAACCATGACACATTACCTCATATGATAGAGACAATCTGAAAGATTGCTATGTGTCTGAATCACTAAAGATTTAATTACTTAAGATCAGAGCAATTATCAGTCTCTAACATAACATATGAGGTGTTTATACTGCACATATGCCTTCTGATAACTGACCAGTTAAATGAATTACACTTTAGATACAAATCCAGCACATAATAATTTGAGAATATAACATTGTATCATCTGAGTTATATCTATAGTTTCTAATAACATCAATATAATGAACACTTTATTCTGAGGATAGTGACTATATTAACTGGATTTGAAGTCTAGAATATATCCTCTATCTGTGATAGAGTGGATTTAACCCTAACAGCCCCTGCAGCAATTAATAGCTCTTTTTCTGAATTAATAGTTTTTTATTAATAGATAGCACTATTCAGCTTGATAATTATTTCATTCTGTAAATGAATTATTAATTTAATCGGACTGAATTCAGGGCTAATATGCAAGTCTGTGGCAATCTAATGAGTGAATAATGGAGACACCAACTTTTTAATTACCGTACACAACTTTTATTAATAACCATTACATATATTAATAAATAATTTAATATATATGACACATTAATTAACTACACGTTTTGGTTTACATTTTGAGTTTTATATTTCACTGACCTTATTTTAAGGATTTATTAAAAGTTATGTTTTAAAATAGTCTATGGGTCACTTATGGTATACCCTTTAGCTGTAGTAATCCGTGAGTGCCCCGTTATAGGAATACTTGGCAAAAATGAAATATGAAGATATTTTTTTATGATTATTATTATTATTATTATTATTATTATTATTATTATGTTGCATTAACTGTTGATATTGTTTTTATTATCCGTCTTTGTTATTAAACTCACACAGACACAGTCATAGCTTCACATCATAGCTGGAAAGTTATTATAGATTACTCATTGATCATAAATACTTCCTCATTTTCTTACTGTAAAACAAAAATCAGCTGCTTAAACTTCCTTTTTTTCCTACTGATGTAAATAGAACAATCCAGTCTAATTTTTGGCAGTCCACGTGGAATGGAAATCACCTAGAGAGCTCTCTATAGTGGTCTATAGCACATGCGCTATAGACTCTGGGCACACTCTAGTGCCCAGAGTCTTTAAGTGCTGCGCTGGCTGCGCAATGCTCAGTGCGCAGCCGGCTGCCGGACCGAGAGGCAGGGGCCCATGACAGAGACTGCACATGGGCCCCCTCCTCTCTAAGAACACCCCTGATTCTAACACTTTGATATTATAAGTTAGAAACCCAAATTTTAGTTTGTTAGTTCATAAACATGCATTTATTATTACTTAGTTGGATGTGCTGCTATCTAAGTTTTGCAGTTAAATTAAATTAAAAAAACAAAAAAGAAAATATAAGGTGGCGCACAGTGGGATTTCCTAATATATCATAATGCTAACCCCACACATCCTATAGCATGTGGAATAGAACGATCCTAATGGGTCTGAGAGGTGGTGATCTGAACAAAGAGCTTCTAAAAAGGGAATGTAAATATATTTTTCTTCTGAATAGTGTGTAACCACATGGAATGAATGAGAACAACCAGTACACCATGTTCTTAGAAATACCATTTTTATGTTTCTGCAAGAACTTTCAGAAATATAAACTTCAGAAATATTGAATTGTTAGTAACATCAACCCTCATTTTTATTATGCAACCCATTATAAAATAGGGACATAATTGACCAATCAGGATTGGCATAAAGATTGTTTACAGATTCCAATGATAATTTACCTATTCGGTGTAAACCTCACTAGGATAGAATCTCTCCATCTTTCCATCTTTCACTGTTTGACCAATTACCTTAATATATCCATATCCAAGACAAACCGTATATTAGACATTGGTTTAACTACATAGTAATAGTGATTTAATTTGGTAATTGAACCAAAACAAAGTGGTCCAGATGGATCCTGCGCAGGTTTTAGGGGGGGTTACGGTCCCTGGGGAGCCTGTTCTGGGCCTTCGACTGGATGGATTTGGATAAAAACTTCACAGAGTGGTAACATTGGATCCCATAAGACATACTAGGGGTTTCAGGTCCCGGTCAAACCCTCTGTTGGTGTATGCTGGGCAGAACTTTGATCCAGGGAGCCTGTTCTGTGCCTTTCACTGGATGGATTTAGATGAAACTTCACAGAGGTGTAACAATTGTTCTTGGATGCCTAATGTAGTGGTTGGGGTCCTGGTCAGAGTTCATGGCGGAGTGCGTCAGAAACAATATTGTCCCAGGGAGTCTGTTCTAAGCCTTCCACTGGATGGATTTGGATGAAAACTTCACAGAGTGGTAACTTTGGATCCCAGAAGATATAATAGGGGGTTGAGGTCTTGGTCGGACCTCCTGTTGGTGTACGCTGGGCAGAATTTTGACCTAGGAATGCGGGCAGAACTTTGACCCAAGGAACCTATTCTGGGCTTTCTACTGGATGGATTTGGATGAAAACTTCACAGAGGGGTGGTAATTGGTCTGAGATGTCTAATGGAGTGGTTGATGTCCTGGTTGGACCTCATGGTGGAATGCACCAGGCAGAACTTTGACAAAGGCACACTGCTCTGGGCCTTCCACTGGGTGGATTTGGACATCACATAATAAAACTTAATAACTTGAAGCTGATAGATGTTAGTACCTGCATTATGGACAAAATTGAAACCTGCAGTGTTATTAAGATCAACCATTTGAAGGGTAATTTTTCCTGCCAAATCCATGATGAAATGGTGAATGTTTATGGTGATGAAAGTCTATCATATGAAACTGTTGTGAGGTGGAAAAGGAACTTTCTAACTGGACACATGTCCCTCTTAGACAAGCCACGATCCAGGAGACCCTCAATCACGGATGATCTTGACACAGTGAAGAAAGTGGAGGCTTTTGTTATCCTAGACAAATTACCATTGAAGTGATCATGAAATAAGTTGGTCTTAGTTATGGAAGTGTGTGGAAGATTATGCATGAGCAACTGCACATGTCTAAAGTGTCATCACGTTGGGTTCCTCGCTTGCTGACCCCATTTCACAAGCAAACTCAATGTGAACTTTCACAGCGGATGTTGACTCTGTTGGAGGAGGATGAAGAAAATGTATTTGCATGTCTCATGACTATGGATGAATGCTGGGTCTACCTGTACAATTTGGAGACCAAAGAAATTAATAATGAGTGGAAACATTCCTCCTGCCCCGCTCCCAAAAAGGCTAAGGTGCAGAACTCTGCATGGAAGGTCAGGCTGTCCATTTTTTGGGACTGTCATGGTGTAATCCTAACCGATTACTCTTCCGATGCATCAGACCATTACCAGCGCTTCCTACTGCACTCTTCTGCAGAGATTGCAAGATGCCATGAAAGAAAAACGCCATGGTATGATCAGCAAAGGCATCTGTCTCCTAGCCGACAATGCACCCGCACATTCTGGCCAAGCATCCGCTGCGGAAGCCGACAGGTGTGGATATGAAATTTTGCCCCATCTTCCCTATTCACCTGATCTCGCACCCAGCTATTTCTTTGTCTTCCCTGAGATGAAGAAGACACTTCAGGGTAGGAGATTTGACAATACAAATGATGTCATTCTGGAACTGGAACTGTGATTCTCAAGGCAACCACAGGATGTGTGGTTCTGCAGGGTGCCTACATGGAGAAGACTTAAGTTCAACATACCACATTTAACTTTCTATATCATTCTGCTCATTGTCATAATTAAAACTTTATGATACACCCTCGTATATATACTATATATATATATATATATAATGTATACATATAAGTACTAAGTAGAAAAGGGGCACTCACCAGAGCATTTCAGCAAGTAAAAGTCAATTTATTGCTTACATGTGTCAGTCGACGTTTCGGTCAAACATGACCTTTATCGAGACCACCAACCAAACAGCAGATGTATAAAAGACAGCATATATCCAAAGAACAGCATCGGACATATGCTGTCATTTATACATCTGCTGCTTGGTCTTGATAAAGGAGTGTGGGAGGAAACCGGAGTACCCGGAGGAAACCCACGCAAGCACAGGGAGAATTTACAAACTCCACACAGTTAGTGCCATGGTGGGAGTTGAATCCATGACCTCATTGCTGCGCTAACCATTATTCCATCTGTGCAGGACTATTGTAATTTCTATCTATCTATACTAATTAATTCAATGAACTATTCAGAGTCCACAGGGAACAATATTCTTCACTTTTGCACTTTCTTTTTAATATTTTGCATGTAATAAGAATACAGATTTACTGGATTATCCATCCTATTGTTTGTGTAATAGAATAATTAGACTTTAAGCTCCTGTAGGACTGGGTCTTGTGACTGATTATAAATAACAATCTTGTATGTAGATGATAGTTGTCTGAGAGACAAGGCAAATAATCAAAAGCTTGGATAGACAATCGTCAGTGATAATTACCCAATGCATCCTCAGCCCGAGGGGGCAGGTCAGTTTTACAAAATATCAACTGCAGATATCTATGCTGATGCCAGTTTTGTCTAAAGAAAATATTATGAATGATTATTGCATGCTATACCACTCTCAAAACAGGTGACTATTATTAAAAGGAAAACACACAGATGAGCCAGTTCATTTAGGTAATTGCAGCTGTAATCATAAAAATATCCTGAAAATGCAAATATAGCATGCAATCTAATGCTGGGTACACACTGACAGATACATTGGTCGATCAATTGATCAGCCAATATATCTGCTGCCAGTCGGCCAGTGTGTATCCGCGATATGTTGGTGAACGTCAGCATTCACTGACATATCGCATTGGCTGTGCTGCACAGCCGATGGACAGATATGTCTGCAGACCGCCCATACACACACAGCAGCAGCCGCAAGGAGGGGGGTAGGACACGTCCCTGACCCACCCACCGGCCGCCGGGTCGTGTGTATGAACGACCATCATCTGCAGATATATCTGCAGATCACTCAATACCCACCTTTAAAGACACACTGATAACTATCTTGTCACAGTTTCAACATTCAGCTTCAAAGAGGAGATGAAAAACTTGATAAAATATGGGTGTGATGTTAACAAAGATAATACCGACACATATTTAACTGGCTAAGCTGTAGCACTTTTGTGCCTCCCAGCCTTTCGCACTAACAGTGTGTACCACGCTTGTAAATGAGCGTTGCTACCTTTGAGAAATATACACTTAGCTACTGAACTACCAGAGGCAGTGGAGTTACTGGCCTCCATGCACCAGCTGTCAGGGGGGCACTGGGGAGCTGGCCCGGTGACAGTGGGGTACAAGGGGCACGCAGATAATTCCATAAAAAAAAATTATTATTATTGCATGCTATACCACTGCCTGCACCCTGCTGAACAATGCAGCAGCGTTAGTGGTTGTTGTAGATGCAACTATCTGTGGGATCTGGGGACCCAGTCTCTTGTCTTAAGGCACTGCCAACAGCAGCTGGTGCAATAAAGTTTTATTTGTTAATAGCAAGTCACAAAAAACAAATAAAACATGATTGCACCAGCCACCAGTGGTGCCTGAAGATTTGCAATACGGCGGCGTGAAGTCATGACGACATGCCACACTGCATCACTGAAAAACAGAGGATATGCAGCACAAAGAGGAGCAGCCACCCAAGAAGAAACTAAGTGTATATGGGCTAAAGCCGGAGGAATGCAGGGGCAGGTGCTGGAGAGACACTTCAGGGCTGGCTGGAGAAATAGAAATGGGATGACTAAAGAGACACTGGCGGAGCTGGAGATACAGAAGGGGGCTGGCTGGAGCTGTAGAGACACTGGAAGGCAGGAGAAACAGAAGGGGACTGGTTGGAGCTGAAAAGACATTGGGAACTCACACAAGACAGTGGCATGGGGGGGCACCACCATTTATTTTGCCTCCAGACACCTGGCATGAACTTAAGTATATATACATAATAGAGGTGAGTGGGTTTGGTTTTCTGAAAACCAAACCCACCCGTAATTTGCATATACAAGTACTTCCAAGCTCGGGCTCAGTTTCTCTCACCAGACTCGGAATCCAAAACGAGTCAAAACGTCATCTTCCCAGTTGTCGGATCTTGCATGTTTTGGATTTGATAAAAGTCCCTACTTCGTGATTGCAGGCACCATTTCACACAGAATGCCAGAGGGTTAGGGTGGGCTGTAGGCTGCAGCACTGAAGTCAGTGTCAGAGAAGAGCTCTGGGGTGCAACTAAGCTCTGCTGTGGCAAACTGGGAAGGTCTGTAGGCAGCCTGCAGCTCTAAGAAGACTCAGTCAGTGAAGGGCTGTGGAGTGCAAACACTACTGCTGTGGCTGTGCCAAACTGTGAAAGGCTGAGGAGTGCAGCTGTGGGGTGCAAGCACTGCTGTGGTTTTGTAATACTGTGAAGGGCTGTGGGGTGCAGCACTTTATACACTGTGGGCCTGATTCAGAGGCGCCTGCTATTTGCGAGTGCTCGCTCTGAATCAGGGCGTTTTTCTTTTTTTATTACCACCTCCAGGCCGCTCGCATAGCTGTGGGTGACCACCCATAGCTTGTGCGAGCGGCCTGGCGATGGTCACGATTATCGCGACCATCGGGCTTGTGACGAGACCCTTGTGGTAGGGTCTCGTCTACCGCAAGCCCGAGTGGACTTCCTGCTCTAATAGAGCAGGAAGTCCACTACTGACATCACTTCTTATGTCAGTAGGGCCGCCTAAAAAGGCAGGCATCCTTAAGGAACGCCTCCGTTTGTCCAGCCACCCCTCCTACCCGCCTACAAAACAGGGAGAGCTGTCTATCAACATCAACAGCCGCCCCGTTTTGTAGCGAGCCCCGGAGCGAGTGAAGTTTTCACTCGCTGCGGGGCTCGCGCACGTGCATTGCGCATGCCGCACATGCGGAATGGCCCACCATCGACCCGCTTGCAAGCACTATGCGCTCGCGAGCGGGTCTGAATCAGGCCCTGTGTTCAGTGCAGGGACAGTGGTTAAAAACTAAAATAAAACTGTAAAATAATAACATTTAGTAGGTGCGTTGTCACTGTTAATATCAGCGTTGAGAGTCTCAGTATGAAGTTATCTTTTCTTAAAGAAAAGAAAAAATTATCAGTGCTGGGAGTTGCAGGTCAAAGTTGTAAAAAAAAAAAAGCTTTTTTCTAAAAATTGTGTGTGTTCATGGTCAGGCAGTGGTGCTGTATTAAATAAATAACATTCAGTCATCGTTAATATCAATGCTGTGAGTCAGAGTGTGACGATGTCTTTTGTTAAAAAAAAGTAAAAACTTTTTTTCCCTAAAACTTGTGCATGTTAAGGGCCAGGCAGTGGCACTGTGTTTGAAAAATAACTTTCAGTGGGTGCCTTTCCACCATTAATATCAGCACTGAGCACCAATATGGATTATGATCTGATGATAGAAGAGCAGGAGCAACAAACAAGTACTAGTACTGAAGGGGTTGGGTATGGGATCTTGACTGTCAGAGTCACAACAGATGTTTGTAAGTATTATAACCCTTACCCTAACCCTCCTCCTCCACCACTCCTGCAGCCTAACCCTAAACCTTCTGTCCCGCAGCTTAGCCATAACCTTCCCCTCCCGCAGCCTAACCCTAACCCTCCCCTCCCTCAGCCTAACCATCACCCTCCCCCTAGTACCTCACATGAATTCTCCCCTAGCCCTGAATCTCACTCTGACCCTAATACCTCTAACATTTGTCGGGATTCTGATAGGATGCCACTGCCTGTATTATGACCATCAGCATCCTGACTGTCAGGATGCTGACTACTTCCCAATACTGCAGCTGCTGCCAGTCATGATGATAATAGTACTTCAATATCTACTAAAGCCAGTGCTCAAGGGCATAGAGGGTTTAAGACATTGCACCTGCAATCAAAACAGTATTTCACAAAGTAAAAAAAAAAAAAATCACCTTTAATAATAAAGAGAAAGTTTACTGCTGAAAAACATTCACATTCATCATCAATCTCCTCATTAATGATTGAAGGTAGCCCTCCTGTATCCAATTTGCAAAGGCTAACTGACTCTTCCCCTATTCAGGATTCCTAAGAAGTATCCTTGAGAACTAGAGCTACACTGCTGAGAGTGAATCTTAATCCAAGAAGGGAACCAAAAAGACTATTATTAAACAACAATTGACTGTGAAACAATCATTTCTAGGAGGAAGCAAGTACAGTATGAAAGCAGCCATTCAGTTGAGCAGCGGATCACTGAAGTCATGACGGCTTTGCTAGCATTAGATCTGCATCTAATATCTGCCATCAGTGCATCTGCCGATATGCTACTCTTGGCCTCTCTGGTGACTCTTAATAACCTCAGGCCAATCAAACATCCCTGTGACGGAGGCGTTGCATTTGGATATATGCTTTATCAATTTTCCATGGCACTTTCTATGCCTACCATGGTTTCCAACAAAATAAGAATTCAGTAAAATACAGTAGGGAAGGAAAGTGGGAAATTCCAAGATAGAAAGAGGCAGACTTCCTGTGTGACAGCTATTTAGCCAAACTCTCTTGTATCTTATTGGCCTTCAAACTAAAAAATGCTCATCAAGTGTCAAACAACAACTCCGAATTAATTCAGACCAAATTACAGTCACAAACTCAGGTGCTTATAGTCACTCATGCTTAGTCTTCAATCGTTTTAAGTCTCCTATAACTTGAAGGATTTAAATCCATTCTAAAGATGTGGTAATAATAGACTGAACATGATTATATATACCCAAATTCAAGACCTAGACACAAGATTATGATGATAATGAGGTTAAACCTTTATTATATAAATTAATAAAGCACTGTATGCTTGCAACAGCAAATCATACACATATCAAAGGGTCATATGAAACCCACCATCCTTGATGCAACGTGCATTGACAGGGAACTACCTCCCACACTTAGCCAGTATTTTATCCGTCCCTAAAACAAATACTATGCCCACCCCTAGGATAATGGCAATCTCACCTGAATCAAAGTAGCTATGAATGCCAACCAACACTTGCACCCAATCTTGCCGCCAAAGAGCAATGGTTTCCCACCAATGCCAGGTTTAAAGAAATATAGCCCATTCCACTAAATGACCTCACCTCTCCAAATCAACAAAAGGAAACAGATCAAAAAATCTATTCACCATGTTAAACCCTAGAAAGCTAACTATTGGTCTGATGCACCCGGCCATTTCTAATTTTCTAATAAAGAACATTCAAGTGGCAACTTTAGCTCTCTCAATTAAACTGTTGTTACAGGACATTCTGAAAACAAAATGCACATGCATTGAAACCAATATACTGTAGGTCTACAAAACCCAATTGATGTGCAATGTGTCCATCGTAAAAAAAAGAAAGCCATCATACAAATATAATATGTGTCACAGACCTTTGTGCATGGAACATCGGGTAATGATTTGTTCTGATTGTATTTGAATGAAAAAAAAAAGTATTTTTATTTTTAGCAGTTGTAATTTCTTGTTTAGAACATATAGTAGCCATCAGTACCACATTATGTATTTATGGTACAGATTGGCAGATGAAATGGAGCTGCACACAAGAGTTGCAGCCTTTCCGCACTAAAAAGACCAATTCCCTGAAAGGTCTGGAACAATAATCACAATAGGTGTAAAATGTGCAAAAAAAATGGAGCTGTTCTCAATTCTACTGTACAAATAACATACACACGAATTGTTTAAGATGAACTACTTATTTTTGAGTTTGGTGTGCACTCTTTATTTCATCATACACAGATTGTTCATCTACATGCAGATAAAATAAAATGGAAAAGGCAACATGCATAGTTCCTTCAAGATAAAGATATATATAGTGTCTTTGACAAGTGTAGGTGGGCTCACCCAACTCACTCTGGCCCTGATTCAGAGCCGGACGCTCTGAAAGAGCGCTCGCTCTAAATCAGGGCCGGCCTTTTTATTTTGTTGCAGTCTCCTGGCCGCTCGCTAAGCTGTGGGTGACCACCCACAGCTTTAGTGAGCAGCCAGCTGATGGTCGCGATGGTCGAGACCATCGCGACCATCAGGGCTTGCGACAAGACCCTTGTGGTAGGGTTTCGTCAATCGCAAGCCCCCTCTAATAGAGCCAGAAGCTCACTACTGAGGCCGCCCTCAAACAGCAAGCGTTCCGTCGGGACCATGCGTTTGGCCGGCCACTCCCCCTGCCTGCCTCCAAAACGGGGCGAGCTGTCAATCATAATCGACAGCCTTCCCGTTTTGGGGCGAGACCCATAGCGACGGAACGCCCATCGCTGGCCGGGTCTCGTGCATGCGCACGCTGGAGCTGGCTCCGGCATGCGCATGCGCAGTGGGGGACTATCGACCTGCTTGCGAGCACTATGCACTCGCGAGCGGGTCTGAATCAGGCCCTCTGTCTGGAGTAAGTGTACCCTCGTCAAGGTATCTTTAGATGTAAAAGTAGATTAGGGAGCCCCCACTACTAGTGTACAGACCAAATAACAGGTTTCTTGATGCCTATCAAGGTATCTTTGTATCCCGTTGTGTTGAGACGCAGACCCCCGTTTCTGGTACATTGTTTACCTTTATATTCTTTTCTTTTATAAATAAAACATTTTTCTATATATATCCCCTGTGTTTCATAAACACTCCATTTCACCGTCATAAATATATGGGGTCAAACCATCTCTACAGTGGAGATACAAAGATACCTTGATAGGCATCAAGAAACCAGACACTGCATAAGTACTGGTACGCAACCTCATGTTATACATTTGTGTATATCCACATATCAAGAACACTGTGGTAGTCTATAATGTGCTAAAAGGGAAGTATAGAACTGAAAAGAAAAGAAACCTTTATAAGCAAAACTTTGTAATACCCATTTGTAAGTTAGGTGCGTCACTGTGTTCCTTGGTCTGTATATACTATATATATATATATATATATATATATATTTACAGATATATAAGAATACTGGCGCCCAAATTTTGAGTTCCTTCTGTTAATAGTCTTATGACAAATTGTCATAATTGTTTCTTTATGACACTCGTGAACGAGGGGAAAAAACACACTCCTGATGATAACAGGTGGCTGCAATCTTCTAATGGTCCGTGTGGCAACAGGAAAAAATGGGTGCTGAAAAATAAAAGACGTGCGCCTAATAGTGCAGTATTTAAGGTAAAGCAATTTGTGCTCAAATTAAGTAATGTGCGTACCAAAAAATACATTTCAAAAAGCTTATCTGATGTCCTGGTCACACTCCTATGGTCGGGAAGCAAGTAGTGCCAATAAATTCCGAATATCAATCCAAGGAAAGGTACCCTCTTAAATGGACCTTGAAAGAGAGGGCTCCAACCAAGCCCATAAACACAATATGGTGTAGTATTTCCTTATGCAATTACAGTGGATAAAAAATGTAAATGATTCTGCATACCAGATAATGCAATATATTGTGCATATAGAGATATCACTCCTTTATGTTTCGCGTGTTTCAATGGATCACTCTCAGCTTCATAAACCAGGTGAACCAGGCCTGCTTAGAGGGACCACTCTCGACTCGGAATACTAAGAAATCACATGTACATAAGTTCATGGCATTTGCCATGAAGCTCAAAATTGAGCTCAGCTGCATCCTGTTTCCACTGATCATCCTTGAGATGTTCCTACAGTTTCATTGGAGTCCAAGAAATTACATCTACATAAGTATTCACGACCTTTGCACAATACTTTGTTGATGCACCTTTGGCAGCAATTACAACCTCAAGTCTTTTTGAATATGATGCCACAAGCTTGGCACACCTATCTTTGGGCAGTTTCACCCATTCTTCTTTGCAGCACCTCTCAAGCTCCATCAGGTTGGATGGGAAGCGTTGGTGCACAGCCATTTTCAGATCTTTCCAGAGATAAGAAATTGGATTCAAGTCTGGACTCTGGCAGGGCCACTCAAGGACATTCACAGAGTTGTCCTGAAGCCACTCCTTTGAGATCTTGGCTGTGTGCTTACGGTCGTTGTCCTGCTGAAAGATGAACCTGTCGCCCCAGTCTGAGGTCAAGAGCGCTCTGGAGCAGGTTTTCGTCAAGTATGTCTCTGTACATTGCTGCATTCATCTTTCCCTCTATCCTGACTAGTCTCCCAGTTCCTGCTGCTGAAAAACATCCCCACAGCATGATGCTGCCACCACCATGCTTCACTGTAGGGATGGTTTTGGCCTGGTTATGAGCAGTGCCTGGTTTGCTCCAAACATAACGCCTGGCATTCACGCCAAAGAGTACAATATTTGTCTCTCATGGTCTGGAGTCCTTCAGGTGCATTTTGGCAAACTCCAGGCGGGCTGCCATCTGCTTTTTACTAAGGAGTGGCTTCCATCTGGCCACTCTACCATACAGACCTGATTGGTGGATTGCTGCAGAGATGGTTGTCCTTCTGGAAGGTTCTCCTCTCTCCACAGAGGAATGCTGTAGCTCTGACAGAGTGACCATCAGGTTCTTGGTCACCTCCCTGACTAGGACCTTTCTCCCCCGATCACTCAGGTTACATGGCCAGCCAACTCTAGGAAGAGTCCTGGTGGTTCCGAACTTCTTCCATTTACGGATGATGGAGGCCACTGTGCTCATTGGGACCTTCAAAGCAGCAGATATTTTTCTTTACCCTTCCCCAGATTTGTGCCTCAAGACAATCCTGTCTCGGATGTCTACAGACAATTCCTTGGACTACATGCTTGGTTTGTGCTCTGACGTGCACTGTCAAGTGTGGGATCTTATATAGATAGGTGTATGCGTTTCAAAATCATGTCCAATCAACTGAAATTACCACAGGTGGACTCAAATTAAGCTGTAGGAAGTATGATCAGTGGAAGTATGATCAGTGGAAACAGGATGCACCTGAGCTCAATTTTGAGCTTCATGGCAAAGGCTGTGAATACTTATGTACATGTGATTTCTTAGCTTTTTTTTTATTAAATTTGAAAAAATCTCAAAAAAACTTTTTAAACGTTGTCATTATGGGGTATTGTGTGTAGAATTTTGAGGACAAAAATGAATTTATTCCATTATTGTATAAGGCTGTAACATAACAAAGTGTGGAAAAAGTGAAGCGCTGTGAATACTTTCCAGATGCAAAGGTCTAGTTACTAAGCAATGTTATGAGACAGAGTGAAAAGTGATATGTCTGTGATAAGGTGTCAGCCAATCAGCTCCCAACTGTCATCTCACAGGCTGTGTTTGCAAAATGACAGTTGGGAGCTGATTGGCTGGCACCTTATCACAGACTTATCACTTTTCACTGTGTCTTCACACTGCTTAGTAACTAGACCCCTGAATCTTAAGCACCAGCAGCTCTTTATCACACTGAGGGAAAGAATGATCATCAGGATAACAATTTTGAAAGCAATGGCAAACTGCCAAAAGGCTATAATGATTAATAACCTTGAACCCTTGAGCAGTACATAGTGAATTTTAACAACGTGGCTGTAAACAGAGGTAGAAAACACACACACTTCAATGAGCTAAAATTACTTAAGTTTGTTATTGTTTAAGTGAGCTCGAGAATAAACAGAACATACTAAATCCTATAAACAACTAATAATTAGAATACTGACGTGGACGTCAAAAGTGGAATTACTGTACTGTAAAATGTCACAGCTTTTATAGAATGAAAAATAGAAAAAATGTGTAGCCAAGCACTTATAGCTCATTCCAAGATGGTGTTAAATAAAATGGACGGGAACATACAGTACGCCGCCGACACAAATGGATTTGTGCAGGCACCACACCCCTTCAATGTCTTAAGCTAGCTACACACTATACAATTATTGGGGCGATTTAAGAATAATCTGGTGATCGGCCTGACTTATTGTGTGTGTATGAACGATCGTTTCAGCATTTCCCTGATAAAACGGTTAGAAAACATCCACAAACACATTCCTTCGATTATTTGATCTGTCGGTCAAGAACGAAAATCGAGCAGTGTGTGTACATTTTCAATAATCTGCCAATAATCTGTTCTCTTGTCACTATGTCATTGTCCTTGTGGGTGGATATATGCAAAACCAGTGTGGTTTGGAGAAAAATCCGTAGCTTCTATGAAAAAATTGCATAATGTCTAGCACTGATATTGGGTCTTTCAATTTTCTATAAAAATCATCCTGGACCACATCCCGATCAAAAAAATCTGACAGTCTGTAGCTAGCTTTAGTTCTACTGGGCCCAACCTCCTAGGAGGAAGCTCAGGTCTCCCCTTTGTGGCAAAGACAACTCTGAGGAAGTGAGCTGTTCCACAACTACCAGTTGCACCATATAGGCAACTGAGAAGCAATACTTTACCGCCAAGGTGCATCTTACCTACAAAGCAATAATTAATGCACACAAATAGACAACCAATTAGTTGTTATAACAAATCATTTCTGTGTAGCAATGTACTGTTAATATTCTATGGATCATACAGTACTGGTGGTATTGTTGACTGACAATATACTGTATGTACATTTCCATTGTAAATCATAATAGATTATATGCAGTCCGAATCATGTCATCAAATCGCTCTGACCACCAACTTCACTTGGAAAGTGGGTGGCAGTTGTCTGCAGTGAGGAGTTTGGGGGAAACTTACCTACTCTTCTGGGAGTCTGTGTGAGCCACCTAATATTCAGGAGTCTTCCAGACATTCCAGGAGAAAAAATCAGTATGTTCAAGACACAAGGAGAGAAAAAAATTGGAAGTGTCAATTGTGGTGCACTAACTTTAAAATATAACTTTAATTGAAGACATTTTAATATCAATATGTACATTAAAAAGTGAAAATAAATTGTAAAATTAGAAAGTGAAAGGAAGAAGTGAATAAAAAAAAATACATTGTGTGTAATGCCCTCACTCAATGTGTAAATATGTGAATGAATAAAAATATTTTCAAAAATAATGTCTCATATCTCAGTGTATATTACCCATGTTTAATCAAAGTGCCATCATGGGCTACATATATGAGTTCATGATGTCATTCCACATCAAGAACCCCTATTAGTTCAAGTTCATAACATCATATTTGTTAGACTGGGTCCACAAAAAAATGTAGGACAAGACACCAGCCCAAAGTTCAACCAATATATTTAGATAACTATTACAAAAATCTTCAGAGTTTGTAGAAATTTTAATATCTGAAGATACACTCCCAGCTTCAGATGATGGGCATACCTCCTAATTACCAGACTCTATAAAGTTTTTCATATCATTGCATTGCTAGTATCATTTATGTCTGTTCTTTGTACAACCACATGTCATCACACATTTACCCATGAGCTTGTAAAGTAATGGAGAATATGAAAATATGTAGACCGAGAATCACAAATATTCCCAGATAGATGCTAGTCCCTGAGAGATTACCGATGTTCTGTGGTTTTCAGTAGTAACCGATGGTCTGTGGTTATTGGTAGGGGACCAATAGTCTGTGGTTATAGGTAGGGACCAATGGATAGTGGTTATCAGTAGAGATTGATGATCTGTGGTTATCAGTAGAGACCGATGGTCTGTGATTATTGGTAAGGACCGATGAGTTGTAATTATTGGTAAGGACCTTTGAGTGATTGTTTTCGATATGGACCAATGAGCAATGGTTATTGGTATGAACCGATTGTCGATAAGGACCGATGAGCATTGGTTATCGGTAAAGACCGATGAGCTGTGGTTATTGGTAAGGACGAATGAACTATGAGCATCATCTGGAACCGATGGACTGTGGGCATCAGCTGTAACCGATGGACTGTGGGTATTGGCAGGACCAAAGGAGCCAGAGGTGCAAGATGAAATAGTACTGGAATCACTCTGAAGAATAAACACAGGTGCACGCTCTCCTCATGCAGCAAGGGCTGTGAATACAGTGGCAATGAGAGCTTGACTTCCTGGGCTGCTCCTTTTATCCCCCCTGACCCGCGGGGATTGGATGCAGGAGTCAGCTGACACAGTGTTGGCTCCAGTTTGGCTGGAATCTGATAAGCTGATCATTTGGAAGATGGTGGTGCCCTGACTCCTGCACACATGGAGAAAGCAGGGCACTGGCACCTCAGAGAAGGCCCTGCTTCCTCTGACAATACTGCACACTGGACCCCATGCTGAGCCACGGAGAAGTGAGTAGTGGAGACCCCGCTTAGCCCAACTGTGGTTTGTGACAGTACCCCCCCCCCCTCCTTTTGGTGTGGACTCCGGACACCCTTTGGTTTTGGATGGGTTCTTGTTCATGGAATTTATTAACCAGATCTGGTGCTTGAACCTCTGAAGCTTCGACCCAGGACCTCTCTTCAGGTTCATAGCCCATCCAGTCAATTAAATACTGGAAACATCTATAGCGACAATGTAGGTTCTTTTGACTTCAAATTCCATATAACATTGAGACTTGATCTTCAGAGGTTTAGAATGGATCGCTTGAAAGTGGTTTAGAATCAGGAGCTTCAGCAGGGAGATATGGTTTGGTATCCGGAGAGAAGAAGGAAGCTTTAATTTATATTCTATGGATTGATTATTCCTTCAATAGGAAAAGGACCAATGAAATGTGGTGTCTTTTTCATGGATGGCACCCAAAGTTTGAGATTCTGGACAGCCAGACCCAATCTCTGACTTTAAGTTTAGGAACAAGTCATCTCCTGTGGTCAGCGAACTTCTTGAAGCAAAATGAGGGTCTCATTCAAACCCGCTTGAAAACGCTTCAGCGCTCGCAAGCGGGTCGATGGTGATCCCTGCGCATGCGCAGCAGCCGCACTGCACGTGCGCAAGTCCCGGAGCGAGAGAGAATATCTCTCGCTCCGGGTCTCACTAAAAGAGGGGCAGCTGTCGATGGTGATCGACAGCTCGCCCCGTTTTGTAGTTGTGGCGGGGGGTGGTTTCACAAACGGAGGCATTCACATGCGAACGGCGGCCGTTTCTGGGCTGCCCCACTTACATCACTAGTGATGTCAGTGAGAAAGCTTCCGGCTCTGTTAGAGCCGGAAGCTCTCTGGGGCTTGCAATAGAGGAGACCCTACCGCAAGAGTCTCCTCGCAAGCCCTGTTGGTCGCAATGGTCTTGACCATCGCGACCATCACCCTGGTCGCTTGCCAAAGCTGTGGGTGGTCACCCACAGCCTAGCGAGCGGCCAGGATGCCGGCTCTAAAAATATAAGAGGCCGCCAACATTCAGAGCGAGCGCTTGCATTTTGCGAGCGGCTCTGTATGAGGTCCTGAGGCTTTTCCAATGATGTACGTACATTTTTCCAGATGCTAGCAAAATATTGTGAATCTGCAGCAACAACAGGCAGATTATGGAACTGCGGAACTCGGAGATGCAATCCGTAAACAGTAAGAAATGGAGTGGTTCCAGTAAAAGAGTGATATTAGTTGTTGTGAACAAACTCTGCCCATGGAAGAAGTTCCAACCAGTTATCTTGAGTTGAGGAAAGGCAGAGGTACAAAAATTCCACAGATCTTGATTGACCCTTTCCGTCTGCCCGATTGTTTGCAGACGGTAAGCGGTGGAGAATTTCAAATCCACTTGATGTGCTGAACTCCAGCAAGGGTGACACCAAATCAAGGGCTGAACCAGAGAGAAGGGAGACAATATATGCCACTCGGGTCTTGTCACTCGAAAAGCTGGTAGGTTGGAGTGCAAAGTGGATGTCACACTTATTAAAAAAAAAACTACAGAACTTTGGGGTACAGGTTGAGTCTCCCATATCCAAATATTCCGAAATATGGCATATTCCGAATTACGGATTTTTTTTTTTTTAGCATGGCTGAGCTAGTGACACCTTTGCTTTATGATGGTTCAATGCACACAAACTTTGTTTAAGGCACAAAATTATTAAAAATATTATAAAAAATTACCTTCAGGCTGTCTGTATAAGGTATATATGAAACAAAAATGAATTTCATGTATGTACACAAACATTGTTTTAGCCACAAAATGATTGAAAATTTTGTATAAAATTACCTGCAGGCTATGGGCCTGATTCAGAGCCGCTCGTAAGCGTCCGCTCGTTCGTTCCGAGCGATGTTCGCACAACTGCGCATGCGTACGGGTCGTAATATGCATGCGCGAACCAGTCAGTGCGGTCGAAATTCATGTGCTCGCAAAATAGCGAATGCCTGCTAATTTGATTGACAGGATGAGGCGTTTGTGGGTGGTAACAGGGGAAGGTGCTTGAAAACGGGGAGTGGAGATCCGAATGCAGGCGTGCCAAACGGTCAAAATGGGAGTGCATAATTAACAAAGCAGCGTAATCGACCACGTCACTTGGTTGTCTTTTAGCCAGAACTGCTCGCATGATTGTGGTAGGAAAATGCTACCACAAGAATAGCGAGCAGTTCATACGCCTTTCCATGTATTCGATTAATCTAATAAATACCGGAGATGACGTATGATGCGAGCGGCCAGGGGGCGTTTTTATCAAAATAGCGGCCGCAGGTTTTGTTCGCTCGTTCAGACTTAGAGGCATCAACAGACCGCAAAGAGCGAGCACTTCATTTAAATAGCCAGCCCTTTATCAGAACGACCGTCCGCAAATAGCGTATGGCTCTGAATCAGGACCTATGTGTTAAAGGTGTATATAAAACATAAATGCATTCTGTGTTTAGATTTGGGTCCCGTTATGAAGATATTTCATTACGGTATGCAAATATTACAAAATAAGGAATATTCCGCTATCCAAAATACCCCAGGTCCCAAACGTTTTGGATATGAGAGACTCAACCTGTACCATCATATTTATTAGGAGAAGAGAGTTGAACCCGGGCAGCTGGCATAGACATAGAAGGAGACATCAAAGCAGGATTCACTTTGACAAGGAAGTGAATCTTGAACCATATCCTGAAAACATTGAGCCAACTGACTCTGTGAGGTTTCAAAACTTTCCAGGCGATTAGCAATACCCTGCAGGAGATCCACACTAATGACTTGACTCGCTGTCAAATCCATTAGGCCAGTGCCAATTGTTATGGATTGTTTTTTGTGTGAATCCAGACTGGGATCTAAATGTGACAGGGACTCTATGGCTTCTGTGGTAAAAGTTGCTGGGCGGATGTAACTCATGCTCATGTGTGGAACTGCGTACTGAAACTAGTACTGAATATTGGCAAAGACCTACACCAGAGGCGCGGAGTATAACTCACTGGCGGTGTTCAGTAGGGACCCCCGCAAGGAAGTATGGAAGTCGCTGTGTCTGATCGGCAGGTCACAGCTCTCTGGCTGGGTCACTAGGTACTAGCACGGGAACTTGGGAAATAGACAGGAGCTGTGGGTCTGTGGTTATCGGCTGAGACCGATGATCTGTGGTTAACTGTAGAAACCGATCTGTGGTTATCAGCAGGAACCGGTGGTCTGTGGATATCGGTAAGCGCCAATGAACTGTGGTTATAAGTATGTGCCAATGAACTGTGGTTATTGGTAAGGACTGATGAGCTATAGTTATCAGTAAGGACCGATGAGTTGTGGTTATCGGTGAGGGCCGATGAGCTGTGGTTATTTCCCGGAAACAATTATCTATGAATATTGTCTGGAACCGATGGACTGTGGGCATCAGGTGGGAGCGATGGACTGTGGGTATCGGCAGGACCAATGGAACCAGAGGTGCAAGGTGAAATAGCACCAGAATCACTTTGAGGAATAAACACAGGAGTGCTCTCTCCTCACACAGCAAGGGCTGTGAATACACTGGCAGCTTGAGACTTCCTGGGCTGCTCCTTTTATCCCCCCTGACCAGCGGGGATTGGATGCAGGAGTCAGCTGACGCAGTGTCAGTTCTGGCTTGGCAGTGATCCGATCAGCTGATCCTGGGGAAGATGGCGACGCTCTATCTCCCACACACATGGAGAAACCCGGACTCTGGCACAGAGAAGGCCCTGCTTCCTCTAACAGTGATGCACACTGGACCCCATGCTGAGCCGCTGACCTGTGGGAGGCCGCAGGTCAGCGGCCTCCCACAGGTCAGCGGCCTGTACCTTAAAAAGACAGAGGCGAAGTGCAAATGAGTAGCAGAGACCCTGCTTAGCCTGACTGCGGTTTATGACACTTCTCTGCCACCCACCACATCTGCCCCACAGATGTCACTCACCACACCTGCCCCACAGACTCTTTCCTGTCACCCGCCACATCTGCCCCACAGACTTTTCTGTCACCCACCAGATCTGCCCCACTCTGCTGTCAGTGCAGTACATGGAGGAAGGGATAATGGTTGGGAGCTGCTGAGAGGACTTCTTTCTGGTGAGTTCCTTCCACTCCCATCCTGCTCACTTTTTCCTAC
Source organism: Taudactylus pleione (assembly GCA_031769625.1). NCBI lineage: Eukaryota > Metazoa > Chordata > Amphibia > Anura > Myobatrachidae > Taudactylus > Taudactylus pleione. The sequence goes on from JAUIMM010000010.1 coordinate 5,049,820, forward strand.
CACTACTCCATCCTGCCCTCTACTTCTCACTACTGCTCCTATTCTGACCCCTGCTACACACTACTACTATTACTCCCATCCTGACCACTGCTTCCAAGATATACAATACCCCCCCAGCCCAGGGACATACACTACCCATCCTACCATCTTCCACCTCTCCCCATGGCCCCAGGGACATACACTGACAACCATAACCTCCCCAGTTACAGGAACATACACACCACACGCTACCCTTGGCACCCTAGACACATTACTGCCCCCAATCCACCATACCATCCGCACCCAGAGACATACAATCCCCACTCTACCCTCTGGTCCCTTTGACACAGTACCCCTCCAACTCAGGAACATACTGTATATTATCTACCTTATTTTTTCTTGTGGAGGCTGGTGTGTTTGTTTGTTTTTTTTCCTGTGGAGCCAATGTGTTTTATTTTTTCCTGTGGGGGGCTAATCTGCGTTTTTATTTCCTGTCAAGAGGGGTAAATGTGTTTTATTTTTCCTGAGGAGGCAAATTTGTTTTATTTATTTCCTATTGAGGCCAATGCGTTTGCTTTTTTCTTTGGGAGCCAATGTGCTTTATTGTTTTCTGTAGGGACCAATGTGTTTGTTTTTCTCTGTGGGGGTCAATGTGTTTTAATTTTTTCGTGGGGGCCCATGTCTTTGTTTTCTGTGGGGGTTAATGTGTTTTTTTCTATTGAGGCCAATGTGTTTGTTTTTCTTTCCTCTGAGGGCAAATGTGTTTTATTTTCTGTAGAGTCCAATGTGTTTATTTTATTTTGTGCAATGTTTTTTATCTGTGCATGCATCTGAGTTTAGCTGAGCATGCTTCCAAATGGTGTTCATACAGAGTTGCAGTACAGATTCAGATGCACGCACCAAGAAGTGTATTAGAAATGTATTGGCCGTTCCTAGGCGTTTACAGGGAGATGGCTAATCAGATGCAATATAACATATGTCACTGGAAAAAGGGGGTTTGTTGAATCTACACAGGAAAAAGAAAAATATAATGACAATAGTAATAACTATAGTTGGAGACCAGATATATTCTTCATTAAAGCGGGGTGGAATTACCTACCCAATCAAAATATATTTTTGTGGCTGGCGGTGCACCTTGGGAAAACACAAAATACTTATATATTGGGTGTTGAATCATAAGAGAATGATTCAGCAAGAGACAAAGAATTTCCCTTGTGGGTGCACTATTTTGTATGACAAAAATTGTCTAAACCTTAACTTTTAATTACATCTTTGTATAAAAAATATATCTTATAAATTAGTATACACACAGGACATTCCTGCAGACAATTTAAGCAAATGTATTGCTGCAGTATATTATTATTGGCTCAATTTGTATAAACAGTCTGCTTAACAAGCAACATGCAATCCTCTTTAATAGTTTTCATTAATTTTATGTTGCGTTAATACACAAGACATTTGTAGAACAATAAGTGAAATATATAGAAAATGAATAATTAACCAATCTTTTCTTTTCCTGTACGAATTATAACATTTGTTCCTATGACATTAATAGGTTGTTTATTCTTATGTATTGTACATTCATAGTCTCAAGGTCACAAACTGTATACAGGAGCGGTTAAATGCTGCAAATAATCCCATCCCAATTTATCCCTGACTAATTGTAAGAATTTTCCAATAGACATACTCATCTACACATAATCAGGTATAATCACCAAAATAAACTGTGTCCCTTGTTCTAATGAATATAAGGTTATTCCAGGACTGTTGAATTTAAAAATACATCAATAGACATTCATGTATTAATGCATGACAGTAGATGTTGCCAGTCATATAATATATACTGTATGTGACTGATCTTCTTCATAGGACTAATTTCTACAGTATCATATCGCATTAGAAAAATATTGTACATGTAATTAATACGATTCCCTCAATGGAGTACTCTTGTACATCAGAAAACTATTGTCATATGTATAGAAGAGAACCAGTCTGGATATGTAATAGAAAAAAATGCTCTGCCCTATTGGGGGAAGACCTCTCACCCCTGTATCTGTTTACCTTGCGGTATTGAACAGATCAGAGGGACAAAGAAACCTCCTGGGTGCAGAGTAGAAACAAAAGAGAGAGAGGAGAAGCCAGTTTCTACTGTCACTGCTAGCTCTGGTTACCCCCTGTTGTGATTGCACAGTGCAGGGTGGACCCACCGAAGAGTGTGGGATGAGCAGGCAGAAATACCTTAAGTCCTGGAGATCACACTGAAGCATGGGAGGGATGTGCGGGAACCTCAAGAATGCCACTCGGGATGACGCTCCCTCACATCCCTCCTGTCCTCAGCGGGATTGAAGGCGCCTCACCGTGCACCGGCCCGAGCCACACGGGCCAAGTTATCAGGAGAGGCTGGGGGCTATGGTGGATGCCGACTGTGCTGCCCGCCGACTCTTCAGTCGGGGTTGGGGGAAAACGAGTGGACTGATGGCGCCCTCTCCTTCCGCCCCCAGCCGACTGATGGCGCCCTCTCTTTCCACCCCCAGCCAACCATTAAGCCCGGGAGGGAGCCGCCACCAGGGAACCCGGACCCCACCAGTCCCGCCCTCCGTGGGGTTGATGGCGCCTCGCCGTGCACCAGCTCGAGTCGCACAGGCCAAGTTCTTGTGAAGGGGGGGAAGGCAACGGTGGATGCAGACCATGCCGCCCGACGTCCCTTCAGTCGGGGCGGGGGAAAATGAGTGGACTGATGGTGTCCTCTCCTTCTTTTTTTGGTCAGAAGAGGCTCCGCGCGCCAACTATTGGGGACCCATCTGAGTTCTCCGGGATCGGCCGGGCTTCGGGAGGCAGGTCTGCTCACATGGGCAACTGGGAGCAAGGGATGCCCACCGGGGATTTCGGCCTAACTCTGACTCTACTCCCTGTGCAAAGACTTGAGAACCCAGCCAAGTTCTCCAGGCCTGGCCGGGCTTCAGGATGCAGGTCTGTCCGCATGGGGAACTGGGAGCAAGGGATGCCCACCGGGGATTTCAGGCCTAACCCTGTGCAGGTAACTGAGGTTCTGGCCAAGATTTCAGCACCCCCTGTGCAGGTAACTGAGGTCCCGGCCAAGTTCTCCTGGACTGGCCGGGCTTCGGGATGCAGGTCAGCCCGCACGGGGAACTGGGAGCAAGGGATGCCCACCAGGGCTTTCAGGCCTAACTCTTCTTGACTCTGCCCCCTGTGTAGGCCACGTTCTCAATTTCTGTTGCCCCGCACCTCGCCTCTTATCATTCTGGCAGAGGAATTCCCTCGGACGTCACGGCTCTGCCACTGCATGCCCACCTTCTACGCTGCGCGTGCCGATTTTACCCGGGCCTCTGGAGGCGTGCCCCTGCCAATGGGGTCCAAATCCATCCTCATTGGGACTTCCAGGGATGCAGTTCGGGGGCGCTGTTCCAGGGTGGAGGAGGTAAGGAAGAGCACGGTACACTGAAGCACTCAAGCCCCCTTCGAAATGACACCTCAACTGAGGCTCTAGGCTGAAAAATAACCATTTAATTGTCTAGGGGCTCAGCCACATTTTCATAACAATGTGGGCTCCATCAAGGCTGGGGAAATATGCACTCAAACTGGCAATTTAGGCATAATTCTATTGACCGTCTCCCTTGTCTCTTGACTGTCTCCCTTCTCTCTATAAATCTCCTAAAGGAATTCCTGCCAGGGTCACGCAATTGCTGCTGCATGACCCACTTTAGGGACACCTGTGCAAACTTTACACATGGCCCTGGAACTGATTTCAGCCCAGAGGGGGGAAATTCGGCCTCACCGCCACTTCCATTGGGGCAGTTCAAGGGGAATCAGCTGCATCTTGGGGCTAGAATCGGGCTCCATAGAGGTGGGAATAGAGCTGCAGGCATGGGGTATCAGGGGCCACACTCCGATGCTCAGTCACCCCCTACAGGCCGGAATTGGTACTGCAGCTAAGAATTATTTCGATTATTTTAAAAAAAATTCCCCCAGCATCTTTGTGGGCTCCATTGCTGCTGCCACATGCGGGGTGCAGCAGGCCACTCTTCCACCACCCACCCGCTGTGGCACCCCCCGGTGGCCAACTGGTGGCACTGCAGCAAATGAGGACGTTGTAAAAAAAAATCCCCTGGCATCTCTGCAGGCTCCTTCATCAATGCCACATGCGGGGTGCAGCGGGCCACTCTTCCACCACCCACCCACTGTGGCACCCCCCAGTGGTCAACTGGTGGCACTGCAGCAAATGAGAAGATTTTCAAAGCAATTCCCCAAGAAATCTCTGTGGGCTCCATCATCGCTGCCACATGTGGGGTGCAGCGGGCAACTCTAACACCACTCAGCCACTGCGGCGCTCCCCGGTGGCCAACTGGTGGCACTGCAGCAAATGAGGAAATAAAAAAACATTCCCCTGGCATCTCTGCGGGCTCCATAGCCACTGCCACATGCAGGGTGCAACGGGCCACTCTTCCACCACCCATGCACTGCATCACCCCCTGGTGGCACTGCAGCAAATGAGGACATTTTCAAAACACTTCCCCTGGCATCTCTGCAGGCTCCATCGCCGCTGCCACATGCAGGGTGCAGCGGGCCACTCTTCCACCACTCACCCGCTGTGGTATCCCCCAGTGGCCAACTGGTGGCACTGTAGCAAATGAGGAAATTTTCAAAAAAATTCCCATGGCAATCTATGCCGGCTCCATTGCTGCTGCAACATGCGGGATGCAGCGGGCCACTCTTCCTCCACCCACCCAATGCTACACACCCCAGTGATCAACTGGTGGCACTGCAGCAAATGAGGACATTTTAAGAAAAATTCCCCTGGCATCTCTGCGGGCTCCTTCGCCGCTGCCACATGGGGGATGTAGCGTGTCGCAGCCCTGCCCACATGGGGAACCAGGAAGGCTGGGGGTGAAAGGGAGGGATGCCCACTGGGGATGCCAGCCCACCTACCTGGAAAAGGACACCAGCTGCAAGTGGTCCTTCTTTTAAAATCAAATCAATCAAATCAATTTATTGTCACATCCATGTACAAAGCGAAAATGCAATGCAAGATACTCACAATCAATAAATTACATAAAACAATTTGAAAGATTTAAACTAACTATAGCAGCAGGGAAGAAACTATTCCACATCCTGCTAGTGCGACACCTAAGACATCTAAAACGCTTTCCAGAAGGCAAAAGAGAGAACAGAGAATGACAAGGGTGGATGTGATCGGCAACCATATTGTTTGCTTTAAAAGCACACCTTTTAAAATAAATGTCTTCTAGCTTAGGTAAAGACTGACCAATAATTCTTTCAGCTGCCCTAATCACCCTAGACAATGATCTATGATCCAAACATGTGGAATTCCCATACCAAACAGTGATCGGATAAGTCAAAAGGCTCTCAATTATACCGCAATAGAAATTTACCAATAATGGCCTAGATAATCTACTGCTTTTAATTTCCTAAGAAAATACAGGCGTTGCTGAGCCTTTCCTACCACTGAAGAGACATGCGACGACCATGACAAGTCCACCGAAAAATTAATACCAAGAAACTTAAAACCACCAACCCTCTCCACTTTAACACCATTCAGAAATAAAGGGACAGGGAACACTTTTCCTGGACCTCCTAAAATCTACCACCACCTCTTTAGTTTTCTTGCTGTTCAACAGCAATATATTGTCCTCTCCCCATCTAACAAGTCGATCTACCTCTGCCCTATAGCTATCCTCATCCTCATTAGTAATCAAATCCACAATCATGGTATCATCAGCAAATTTCACAATGAGATTCGATTCACAACTAGAGACACAATCTGACTAGGGACACAAACCGCGGGGGGGGGGGGTAATATGACTTTTAAGCCTGGAAACTGACCCTGGCTGCAGGTGGTCCTTCTTTCCCATGGGATGGGGGAAGGGAAAATCTGAATATTAAGTCCCCCTGGGTATACCGCCTGGCCCCCCCGCCCACTGAACCATCACTTCTCCCTGCTGCCAGGGTCACCTGGGTGCTGCTCCACGTGCCAGCCGCAGGGGATCTGGTCAAGTTCTCTGGGACCGACCAGACAGCGTGCCACAGCCCTGTCCACATGAGGAACCAGGAAGGATGGGGGTGAAAGGGAGGGATGCCCACTGGGGATGTGAGCCCACCTGACTGGAAAGGGACCCTGGCTGCAGGTGGTCCTTCTTTCCACCACGACAGAGGAAGGGAAAATCTGAATATTAACCCCCCCTGGGGATTCTGACCGCCCCCCCCCCCTCCGCCGATTGAACCACCACTTCACCCCGCTGCCAGGGTCACCTGGGTGCCGCTACACGTCCCAGCTGCAGGGGACCTGGCCAAGTTCTTCGGGATCAGCCGGGCAGTGTGCCGCAGGACTGCCTGGTTTTTTAGTTCGTACCTGGGGGTAATAGGGTCTGGGGAGCACCCTCCTGTATGCCACCTACCATGGAATTGTAGGTCAAAGCTCACACAAACACACACCCAGCAAGGCTTGACACGAACACCCATATCTGTCTTGGAATTGTGATTCTCGGGGACATGCCAAATTTTTAAGCTGGATCATGAGGGCATGCCTTCTATTTCGCCTCCCAGGGTCTGATTTGTGGGGACCGTATTTCAGGTCCCCACCATGCTAGATGTCCCATTGTGGTGTGTTGTCTGACCCGAGTTCCCAGAAAGATAGATATATGAGTGCACACACACACACACACACACATACTTATACACAGCCTGTGGTTGGACCCACTTTACACGGTAGTAGGATTCACACCTTTACATATCTGCAGATATGGAAGTTCTGAGCTAAATAAGCAACTGTCCAGAAGAGGAGATCAGTGGACTAGAGCAGATGAAGTGGTAAGTAGCTGTAACATGCACCCACACTCACATTATATATTGTAAAAAATTAATTTTGCATATTATATATATATATATATACAATTATATATATATATATATATATATATATATATATATATACATACAGTGCCTTGCAAAAGTATTCCCCCCCCTTGGCTTTTTACCTTTTTTGTTATATTACAACCTGTAATTTATATATTTTTTTATCCTGAATTTTGTGTGATGGATCTGCACAAGATAGTCGAATTTGGTGCAGTGAAATGAGAAAAAAATACATAAAAAGAATCTTTATAAATAATATTCTGAAAGTTGGCATCTGCATATGTAATCTCCCCTTGCTATGAAGCCCCTCAAAAGTCCTGGTGCAACCAATTAACTTCAGAAGTCACATAATTAGTGAAATGAAGTCCACCTCATCCCATCACCCCAAGAACACCATCCCCACAGTGAAACATGGTGGTGGCAGCATCATGCTGTGGGGATGTTTTTCAGCAGCAGGGACTGGGAAACAGATACGAGTCGAGGGAAAGATGGATGGTGCTAAATACAGGGATATGTTTGAGCAAAACCTGTTTCAGTCTGCCTGTGATTTGAGACTGGGACGGAGGTTCACCTTCCAGCAGGACAATGACCCGAAGTATACTGCTAAAGCAACACTCGAGTGGTTTAAGGGGAAACATTTAAATGTGTTGGAATGGCCTAGTGAAAGCCCAGATCTCAATCCAATTGAGAATCTGTGGTCAGACTTGGAGATTGCTGTTCACAAGCGAAAACCATCCAACATGAAGGAGCTGGAGCAGTTTTGCCTTGAGGAATGGGCAAAGATCCCAGGGGCAAGATGTGGCAAGCTCATAGAGACTTATCCATAGCAACTTGCAGCTGGCTCAACAAAGTACTGACTTTAGGGGGGTGAATAGTTATGCACGCTGAAGGTTTCTATTATGTTGTCCTAAATGTTGTTTGATCAACAACATTAAACAAAAACACAACTTCACAGTTGTAGGCATGTTCTGTGAATGAAATGATGCACACCTTCATACAATCCATTTGAATTCCAGGTTGTGAGGCAACAAAACATGAAAAATGCAAAGGGGGTGAATATTTTTTCAAGGCACTGTATACACATACACAAACACACTTTTGTGTGGCCCAATCCCAACCCGGGAATGCCACGCCCCCTTTATTTTTAGTACATGCCTTTGCTGAGCACTATGCCTGTTTAAAAAATAGGGGGGAGGGGGGCACCAATGCTCTTTCTGACACAGGACACCAAAATGCCTAGCTACAGCTCTGCATATGACTAAAGTTTTTTGATGTACAAGAGTACACCATTGAGGGAATCATATTAATTACATGTACAATATTTTTATGATGCGATATGATACTGTAGAAATTAGTCCTATGACTAACAGAAATATTGGTACTCAATGTCTCTGGGGGCCCCCCCTACCCACAACACCATCCCCCTCTGCCTGAAAGCCCTGAACCCCCATACTGCAAGGTGTATTTTTTAGAAGTTTCTGAACAGAGGTGACAGGGAAACAATAGTAGTGACAGGGACAGGACAGAGGTGACAGGGAAAGGATAGTAGTAGGGACAGGGACAGGACAGAGGTGACAGGGAAACAATAGTAGTGACAGGGCCAGGACAGAGGTGACAGGGAAAGGACAGAGCGGAAAGGATAGAGGTGAGGGCCCAGACAGAACAGAGGGGATAGGAGTGACAGGGCAATGAAAGAGAGGACAGTGGTGACAGGGGCAAGACAGAACAGAGGGGACAGCAGAGAGGGGTGACAGGGACAGGAAAGAGGAGACAGGGCCAGGACAGAGGTGACATGGACAGGACAGTGGGGACAGGACAGTGGGGACAGGACAGAGGTGACAGAACCAGGACAGCATTGACAGGTCCAGGACTGAAGTGACTGGGCAGTAAAGAGGGGACAGGACAAAGAGGGCAGGGTAGGACAGTGAGGGCAGGGCAGGAAAGAAGTGAGAGGGCCAGGACAGAGGAGACAAAACTAGGACAGAGGTGAAAGGTCCAGAGGTGACAGGAACAGGACAGAGGGGACAGTGCCAGGACAGAACTCCCCCATCTTGGGCTCACTTGGCACCACCCTCCCTCCCCTTACAGTTCACACTTAACAATCCTCCCCCTTTCAATGGGCACACATTGCAACCCATTCCTTAGTGGCCACACTTAGCACCCCACCCCCTCTCTTCCCTTACTAAATTTAGCCGCTGGGTACACTTACCCTCTCCCCCTAATATGAGCACACATAGCACCCCCTCCCCCTTCCATTACTAGGCAAACTTAAAAGCCCACCCCCTTTTCCTGGACACACTTAGAACCCCTGCCCCCTTACCAGGCAGACTTACCCCATTCTCCTTTCTTACCGGGCACACAATAGAGCCACCAAGTACTGGCCGCATCCTGGAGTCCCGCTGCCTGGCAGCCAGCCGCCATCCACACAACAGGGACACACTGCAGTCACCGTCACTCCAAGTCCTGCCGATGTCTCGAGTCCCGCCGATATGTGCCTGACCAGTGCCTGACATCAAGGGCCAGGCCCTTCCAGGCACTGGTGCAACACAGTGGAGGAGCAGTAAGGAGAGGAGAGGGGAGGAAGGAGGGGGAACAGCAGGGGGTGGGACTTTGTGAAGAGCCGCTCAGGCTCAGCTCAGCCACACTTCTCTCTGCAGCAGGCTGCCACTGCATGTCATAGTGTGACAGGCACAGCGGCAGCCGGCAGCAGCATCAAAGGACCTAGCAGCCACTGCAGGGAGAGCGCCTCTTCAACCTGGCACCTCCCTGCAGTGCAGGTTCTGTCGAAAGTGTTGCCGTGGCCCCTTGGGGCCCCACTAAACCTCGGGGCCCGGGATGGGGGTACCCTTTGTACCCCGCTGTTGCCAGGCCTGTTAATACATGAATGTCTATTGATGTAATTTTTTAACTCAACAGTCATTGTATAACCTTATATTCATTAGAACAAGGGACACAGTTTATTTTGGTGATTATACCTGACTATGGGCCAGATTCAGAGCCGCTCGTAAGCAGCCGCTCATTCGTTCCGAGCGATGTTCGCAAAACTGCGCATGCGTACGGGTCGTAATACGCATGCTCGAACTAGTCGGTGCGGTCGAAATTCATGTGCTCGCAAAATAGCAAATGCCTGCTAATTTGAGTGACAGGATGAGGCGTTTGTGGGTGGTAACAGGGGAAGGTGCTTGAAAACGGGGGAGTGGAAATCCGAACGCAGGCGTGCCAAACGGTCAAAACGGGCGTTTAATGGGAGTGCATAGTTAACAAAGCAGCGTCATCGACCACGTCACTTGGCTGTCTTTTAGCCAGAACTGCTCGCATGATTGCTGTAGAAAAATGCTACCACAAGAATAGCGAGCAGTTCATACGCCCTTCGATGTACTCGATTAAACTAATAAATACCGGAGATGACGTATGATGCGAGCGGCCAGGGGGGCGTTTTTCTCAAAATAGCGGCCGCAGGTTTTGTTCGCTCGTTCAGACTTAGAGGCGTCAACAGACCGCAAAGAGCGAGCACTTCATTTAAATAGCCAGCCACTTTTTCAGAACGACCGTCCACAAATAGCGTACGGCTCTGAATCAGGCCCTATGTGTAGATGAGTATGTCTATTGGAGGATTCTTACAATTAAGCAGGGATAAATTGGGATGGGATTATTTGCAGCATTTAACCGCTCCTCTATACAGTTTGTGACCTTGAGATTATGAATGTACAATACATAAGAATAAACAACCTATTAATGTCATAGGAACACATTTTATAATCCATACAGGAAAAGAAAAGATTGGTTAATTACTAATTTTCTATATATTTAACTTATTGTTATACAAATGTCTTGTGTATTAACACAACATAAAATTAATGAAAGCTATTAAAGAGGATTGCATGTTGCTTGTTAAACTGACTTTTTATACAAATTGAGGGAATAATAACATACTGCAGCAATACATTTGCTTAAATTGTCTGCAGGAATGTCCTGTGTGTATACTAATTTATAAGATATATTTTTTATACAAAGATGTAATTAAAAGTTAAGTTTAGACAATTTGTGTCATACAAAAGAATGCACCCACAAGGGAAATTCTCTGGACCTCATTCAGAGCTGGACGCTATTTGCGGACGCTCGTTCAGAAAAAGGGACTGGCTATTTAAATTGAGCGCTCGCTCTTTGCGGTCTGTTGTCGCCTCTATGTCTGAGCGAGCGAACGAAACATGCACTCGCTATTTTGTAAAGACGCCCCCTGGCCATTCGCATCATACGTCATCTCCGCTATTTATTAGATTAATCGAGTACATCGAAAGGCGTCTGAACTGCTCGCAGTGCTTGTGGTAGCTTTTACTTCCCGCAATCATGCGAGCAGTTCAGGCTAAAAGACAACCAAGTGACATGGTCGATGACGCTCCTTTACTAATTATGCATTCCCATTAAACGCCTGTTTTGACCGTTTGGCACGCCTGCGTTTGGATCTCCACTCTCCGTTTTCAAACACCTTCCCCTGTTACCACGCACAAACGCCTCATTCTGTCACTCAAATTAGCAGGCCCTCACTGTTTTGCGAGCGCACGATTTCAGACCGCAATGACTGGTTGGTGCATGTGCATTACGACCCATACGCATGCGTAGATGTGCGAACATCGCTCGGAGCGAACGAGCGGCCACTTACGAGCAGCTCTGAATCAGGCCCTCTGTCTCTTGCGGAATCATTCTCTTATGATTCAACAGCCAATATACCAATGTAACATAGTATGGGAGCATTGCTGAAAGTGGTTGGAGGCCATACTCAGACAGATGATCTGCACCTAACATAGGGCTGTTGAAAGTTTCAATGGTGCAACTGATTTTGGTGTTTAAAGATGCACAAAACATGATTGTAGCAACTGTAGACACTGAAAGTGGGCATCTCAGTCCTTGCATGTTTGGATGTACACCAGGGAGGGCATTGCAGCCGGCAATACCCTAAAGTCACAGATGCAACTTCTGCAAAAGATGCAAGGAAGGCCACAGCTGCGCCCAATTCAGAATCAAGCCCAATGAAGAGGGATCCCATCCCCTTGACAGACTCCACCCCTTCAGCAGACCCCGTCTCCATTAGGGCTGCTTCCATAAATTTCCAGTGCTGGTTTTCCATCCTAATCTGCACATGACCGGGCCCAACAACTAAGAAGGTGCCCAGGTATAACCTCTGGGCAGGAACAACTCATTCCATTAAAGGGGGTTCCTCACAATGAGCTCTTATTCTTATTCTCCAGTGCTGCTGTGGAGCAATGCTTTTTCACCACCGCCAAGTTCAAACAAGAATCACAGGCCGTCACCCAAGTGACCCTTCAATGAATGCTCAAAACATTAAGGAGCAAGACTAGACATTCTTCCAAAATTGTTACCATCTATATGTATAATAACACACCCAAACACTCCCCAGCAGTCACCCTTCTGCCAGAGAAAATCTAAAAATCAATTCCAGCACATACCTATCCACCTACACTAGTAACCACCCAGTAGGGTATCTTGCCAAGGAGTGACCTAGAATCTAGTTCTCTTGTATGCAAATCAGTGCTCGAAGTGTGGCGATATGCTATGGTATGGCATACCGCGACTTCCAGCACTCTTTTTTTTTTTTGCAAGTTCGGCAGGGACAGCAGAGCGTGGGCCTCCGCACGTCACCCTGACAGTGCTCAAAGGCTCAGTCACAGGAGGACAGCCCGTAACACAAACTCGTACCCGCAGTTTGTGTGACTGGCTCTGTAGTGACGCTGCGGACTTACCCCCGCTCAGCACGGCAGCAGGACCGGGCTGAGCGGGGGGCGGGGGTGGAGGAGAGAGAAGAAGGGGAGTCAGGCATATGCTGGTATGCTACAGAGTCCGGCAGCAGGGGTGGGCTGAGCGGGGGGAAGTCAGGCATACACTGGTGTGTGTCTTCATATGACACAGGGACATCTGAAGGGGTGCAGTCTCAGTCAGGCTGTACTTTCCTGGAGCAAGGGTGGAGTTATACCGCACCACAGTTTCCCCAGACCCTAACCCCCGCCACTGTTCTGTCCCACTGTGCAGTTATATGACATGGGCTGCTGCTGCTGATAGGGCATGTGGCCTGCACCTGGATTGACATGCCACTGGGGCAGACTGGTCTGAAGCTACAGTGTGGGTTCGGGATTCCCCGGTGATGACGTCACGCTGCACATGTGTGTGGCGTGCCTGATTCAAGTGCTCAGGAAGAATATGAAGAGCCTGAGGAGCAGGCAGCATACATTAACCTGGCTGCAGTGGCTTGAACAGCAGGTTGCCGAATTGAAAGCAAAAGCATCAGCCCGACTGCAAAAATTAAGGTAAATTGTGGGGGTGAGGGGGGAGACTGGGTTGGTTGTTTAGGTTACTCAAGGGACACAGAGAACTGGAGGCTAGAATTACAGGAGGCTGGAATGAAGGGAGGACACAGAGGACTGGAGGCTGGAATAACGGGACTGGAGGGGAGACAGCTGGAATGATGGGGGCTAGAGGGGACACGGGGCTGGATTGATGGGGGCTGGAGGGGAGACAGGTGGATGGGCTGATGGAGGACTGAAGGGGTGCCAGGAGGCTGGAATTAAGGAGTTCTGGAGGGGACACAGGAGGCCGGAATGTTGGGGGCCTGGAGGTGAGACAGAAGGCTGGAATGAAGGGGGCTGGATGGGACACAGGGCTGAAGGAGACACAGGAGGAATAGAATGTTGGGGGTCTGGATTGAACACAGGGGGCTGCAGGCTGGAATGACGGGGCTCAAAGGGAAACACTGGGCAGGAGGATGGATGGGACACAAAAGGGGAGAGCGGGTCGGTTGTTTAGGTTACACAAGGGGCTGGAATGAAGGGGGCTGGATGGGATACAGAGTATTGGAACTGGAATGACAGGGGGCTGGAGGGGAGTTATAAGGCTGGAATGAGGGGTTTGGAGGGGACATAGGGCTGGAATGATGGGGGGCTGGAGGGGAGACAGGAGGCTGGAATGATAAGGGTCTGGAGGGGACACAGGGCTGGAATGATGGGGGGCTGAAGGGGAGACAAGAGGCTGGAATGATGAGGGTCTGGAGGGGACACAGCGCTGGAATGACGGGGGGCCAGAGGGGAGACAGGAGGCTGGAATCATGAGGGTCTGGATGGGACACAGGGCTGGAATGACGGGGGGGCTGGAGGGGAGACAGGAGGCTGGAAATGAAGGGGGCTGGAGGAGACACTGGGGGAATGGAATGTTGGGGGTCTGGAGGGGACACAGGGGGCTGCAGGCTGGAATGACAGGTGGCTGGAGGGGACACAGGGGGTAGAATCATGAGTGACAGGGCTGGATGGGACAAAGGATGCTGGAATGCCAGGGGACTGGAAGGGACACAGGGGCCTGAAGGCTGGATTGACAGGGGACTGGAAGGGACACAGGGGCCTGAAGGCTGGAATGACCAGGCACTGGAGGGTACACAGAGGGCTGGAATGACAGGGGGCTGGAGGGGACACGAGGCTGAAGGCTGGAATGATGGGGCTGGAGACTGGAATGATGGACTGGAGGGGAAAGAGGGAGCTAGAATGACATGGGGCTGGAGGGTACACAGAGGGCTAAAGGTTGGAATGACATGGGGCTGGAGGGGACACAGAGGGCTGGTGGCTGGAATTACAGGGGGCTGGAGGGGACACAGAGGGTTGGACTCAGGAATGACAGAGGGCTGGAGGGACCACAGCTGGCAGGAAGCTGGAGGGGACACAAGGGGCACAATTCTGGTTGAACTTCTATTGTATGATGATGATATTGGTTACATTCTTACACAAACAGGCATCTTCCGGACCATGTGATCTTCAATGTGAATAATGACTACTGATTGAGGACACTGTCTGCCCATGGAGGATCAATTTCTTCAGAGGTTTCCCATTGCCGAGAAACCACTATATAGGTAAGGTCAATTTTTATTTAGTACACACAAAACAGTATAAAATGTTATTGTTCTTTTAAGTGGGCGCAAAAAAGAATTTTTGCCCTGGGCTCTACTAGGTCTAGAACTGGCCCTGATATGACACACAAGGCCCCCCTCCTACAGATGGTTAAATCCAGATTAATGAGTAGTCTGAGGACCCAGGAGACACGTACCGCACCTTCAGGGCCCCCCATTAGTATCCATGATGATGAACAGATCACCGGCGCAGTGGCAAGCACATCCTTGCCACCACTGCATATGAAGAAAGGGGATGGTGTGCTGGTTGGATACCAATGGGGGGTCCCCTCACATGGAACCTGTGAGGAGACAAGGGAAAAGGACTTCTAGGACTTGCCTGCATGTTGAAAAGAGTTATGACCCAGTTCTGTGTTCTTAAATTGAAACCCTCAGTCTGCATGTCTCATACAGGAAGTTTGCCAGCAGCAGACAGCAAAGGTGTGTTCCTGTTACAAAACCCTCCTCCTTCCTCTCTGCAAAGACTGACACCTGAGCCCACCAATGAGGGAGAGAGAGGGAAGTAGGGTGGTGCAGCAAGAGGAATTGTGGGATAGTGTGTGTGTAGAGTGTGACTCTGAAGGTTGGGGTGTTGTCCCCTCTCAGTGTCTTAAGATATATAACAGCTCTGTGTGCCCTGTTACAGCTGGCCAGGTAGGGAAGAGATATATAGCAGCTCTGTGTTCCCTGTTACAGCTGGCCAGGTAGGGAAGAGATATACAGCAGCTGGAAAAGACTTTGCTGAACTCTGAGTGGACTGTAATGATATAACCCTGCTTACTGTTTGCTGAATTTCTGTGTCTCCATGAATAAAGTTCATCATTCCTTCATTATAACCTGCTCCACTGTGTGATCCCTGAACCCCAGGATACCCAGGACACCTGGTATCCTCACATTTGGCGGCAGCGGTGGGACGTCACACAGTTCCTGCAGTAATTCCAGGGGAGTGAGTAGAAGCCACGCTAATACCAGAGAATATCAGCATGGAGAGTCAGTCAGCAGTTGCAACCGGCGGCCAAATTGAAAACGTCATGAGAGAGCAGGAGAAGTTTTACCGGACAGCCCGGAAACCGCACCTGCAAGGATTTTGCAGGATGAAGGGAATTGCTTATAATGGGACTGACACCCGGGAGATTCTGGTACTACGGTTGTTGGAGTGGGATCGTGCACACCCAGAGGATCCCGACCACCTGAGTGATGATGAAGAAGGACCGACAGGCAGTGGAAGCACTTCCAGTCGGTTACCCGAGTCAACCACCGCTACTCCCGCCCTACTACAGAGCTGGCTGGGGGCGCTAGGTGAAAGTGCAACTACACAAGAGAGCTGGAGTGATCCAAGCAATATTAGGGGTACAAATCCCTACTAGCAGCGGAACTGTGCTGTCGCCCAGAGGGGCTGAACAAGAGAAGCGGCGCTTGGGATTTAAGGATGTTCCCACATTTCGAGAGAATGAAACTGACATTGACACTCACCTGCAGATCTTTGAGAATCTCATGGGAGTGCACGGGATAGAGCCAGCTGAATGGCCCAAGTACTTGGGGCCAAGTCTCACCGGTAGGGCTTTGGAAGCCTACAGGGCTCTAACTTCCCAGGAATGTGGAATCTACACCTGCATAAAGAAGGCATTGCTGGCTAAGTTTCAGATCACTGCAGAATCTTATCGTCTCAAATTCAGGACACTGAGCAAAAGTGGGACTGCTTCCTACCAAGAGTTTGCCAGTCAGCTACGGCAAGCTTGTGGAAAATGGCTCGAGGGTAGACAGGCCTCTACCGTGGAGCAGATCATCAACCTAATTGTGGCAGAACAACTAATGATTAAGATGGCACCAGAGATACGGGAGTGGGTCGCAGACCGGAAGCCCAGCACGCCCGAACAAGCTGCAGAATGGGCTGATGAATATATAGCTAACCGTCCCCAATGGAGAGTCTTCAGTGCAACAGGTGGTACAAGAACCCCACGAGCGGAGAAGCTCCCTGACAGAGAACCACGCATAAATGATAGTAGTAAAGGAGGCCCTATCAAAAACATTTCTTATCAACCACCCAGATTCAAAGTGGCTAACCCAGAACCTCGGAAGTGCTACCGCTGCAATCAACCAGGACACTTGTTGAGGGACTGTCCACGCACGCGAGGGCCATTCCCTGGGGCTAGACCGGCCCCAGTCTCTGTGGTATGTTACCCCATGGAGGATTATTGCGAGGAGGTCATCCATTCAGATGCGACCGAGATGATGGATGGGGTGTATATTGTAGACCTGGTTCTGGGGGAGGAGCAGGCAACTCCTCAGAATATGCAGGGGCACTTACAGCCTGTGTTGGTAGAGGACCAGCGGGTACAGGGCCTACGAGATTCTGGGGCCTCACTCACATTGATTGAGCCAGACCTGATTCCCACCTCCCGGGTGATTCCTGGACAGTATGTACGAATTGCCACCGCCGGGGGACAACAGACCGATATCCCCGTCGCCAAGATACATCTCGACTGGGGAGCTGATCAAGGAATCGTGGAGGTCGGAGTACTCAAGGGGCTACCAGCCAAGGTCATCCTCGGGAATGATCTGGGACAGGGACTGGTGACACGCTTCATTCAAGTGGTGACCCGGAGCCAAACCCAAAGAGCAGTGACCCAGGTGACAGATTCAGAACAGAACCAACCTACCCCGACCACAATGGTGAGTGATTCCAGTTTCTTGTCCAGTACTTCAGAGTTAGACTTGGGGGAGGTGGACCGGAGCGAGTTTCGACAGGCCCAACGGACAGACCCTTCCCTAAGTAAATTAAGGAGTGCAGCCGACCTGGGGTTGGAAACAGCTGATGGGAGCAAGATAGTTTGGGAAGAGGAATTGCTGTACCGAGTGGTCGTTCTTCAGTCTGGACAGGAAACAGTAATGCCTACTAAACAGTTGGTGGTACCTACACCGTACAGAGCACAATTACTAGCCCTTGCTCATGACATTCCAGCGGCCGGGCATTTTGGCACCCGTAAAACACTGGCACGATTGTTGCGGAATTTCTTCTGGCCACGAATCTCTAGAGACGTTAAGCAGTATCGAGACACCTGCAATACCTGCCAAAGGCTCGGGAAGCCCCAGCGAAAAGCTCCTCTGCACCCATTACCTATTATAGGGGAGCCCTTTGCCCGTGTTGCCATAGACCTAATTGGACCATTAGCTATTCCCAGTCATACGGGAAAGAAGTACATCCTAACACTGGTGGACTTTGCTACACGCTATCCTGAGGCTGTGGCCCTATCATCTATTGACACAGAACACGTTGCGCAAGCATTAACAGACATATTCAGTCGGCTTGGATACCCACAGGAAGTCATCACAGATCAAGGGCCCCAATTCCAAGGTGAACTAATGCAAACCCTGTGGGAAAAGTGGGGGGTTCGACCTCTTCGGACCACCTCTTACCATCCACAGACCAACGGACTCTGTGAACGTTTCAATGGAACGCTAAAAAGACTTCTACAAGCTTACGTGCTGTCCGAGGGGAGGGACTGGGAGAGAGCCCTTCAACAGCTTCTCTTCGCTTATCGGGAAGTCCCACAGGCGTCTACTGGATATTCCCCATTTGAACTTTTGTACGGCCGGAAAGTGCGGGGGCCTCTAGACCTGGTCAAAGAGAGCTGGGAGGGAACTTTCCAAGAACACCAGCAGCCCATTTTACAATATGTAGAGAATATGCGGAACCGCATGAGAAGATTGCTACAGTTAACCCAAGAGCATCTCAGGGAATCACAAGAGAGACAAAAGGAATGGTATGACGCCCATGCTCAAGACCGAGAGTTGCATCCAGGGCAAAAAGTAATGGTGCTTATCCCAGTGCGAAGAAACAAACTGCAGGCTATGTGGGAAGGACCGTATACCGTGGTAAGGCGCACCGGGCCGGTCAATTACGTGATTGCCCTGGATAAGGGAGGGAAGTACCTACGCACCTTCCATATAAATCGAATTAAGGCCTATCGTGATCGTCAAGTAGTAACAATGGCGGTATGTTGTCCTCCGATGGAGGCACCAGAAACTGATCCATTGCTTGACCTTTTGGGAGCTGCTAAAGAGAAGAAAGGAGTGGAATCAGTCCAGGTGGGACAACAGTTGAATGCAGCCCAGCAGCAAGAGATGTGGAGGATCTTAGAGGCTGAACAGGCCCAGTTTTCTTGTCTACCTGGTCGAACTCATCTGACCGCCCACCATGTGGACACTGGGAGTGCTAGGCCCATCCGACAAGTCGCTTACCGGATGACTCCAGGTGTTATGAGGCAGGTAAAGGCTGAGATCGAGGAGATGCTAGCTTTGGGGGTCATAGTGCCATCTAAAAGCCCATGGGCTGCTGGGGTTGTGTTGGTTCCCAAGAAAGATGGGACCACACGGTTTTGTGTGGACTATCGCAAATTGAACGAAGTCACCACCACTGATGCTTACCCTATGCCCCGTGTTGATGAGCTACTGGATCGGATTGGAGGGGCTGAGTTTGTCTCAACATTGGATTTGAGCAAAGGCTACTGGCAAATCCCACTTACCAAAGAGGCCCAGGAGCGTTCTGCCTTCATCACACCGGAAGGACTCTTTGAGTGGACTACAATGCCTTTCGGGATGAAGAACGCCCCTGCCACATTCCAGCGAATGGTTAATGACCTCTTGGAGGGGTGTCAAGACTTTTCCCAAGCCTACTTAGATGACATTGCCATCTTCAGCCATACCTGGGAGGAGCATTTAATTCAGGTGACAGAAGTGCTGAAGAGGATTAGACAGGCTGGACTCACCATACGCCCAGATAAGTGTCAAATGGGGATGGCTGAGGTTCAGTACCTAGGACATCGGGTCGGAGGAGGTGCTATCAGACCTGATCCGGCAAAGGTGGAGGCTATTTCCAATTGGCCCCAACCTGTCAACCAAAAACAAGTGCGGGCGTTCCTTGGAGTCGCTGGCTATTACAGGAAATTTATACCACATTACAGCACCGTGGCCAAGGCTCTGACAGACTTGACCAAAAAGAGATATGCTCGGAATATTGAATGGACTGTTGAATGTGAGCAAGCTTTCAACACCTTAAAAGACTTGCTGACTCGAGCCCCAGTGTTGGCTGCCCCTGACTACAACAGAAAGTTTATTGTGCAGACAGACGCATCAGGGTGTGGACTTGGGGCAGTGTTGAGTCAAGTGGGAGCAGATGGTAGGGAACATGCAATTGTGTATCTATCCCGTAAACTAGCTGACCGAGAGATAGCCTACGCCACTATTGAAAAAGAATGTCTAGCCATAGTCTGGGCCTTAAAGAAGCTACAACCATATCTTTATGGGAAAGAATTTACTGTTGTCACTGACCATAACCCGTTGTATTGGCTAAACAGAACCTCGGGGGAAAATGGGAGGTTGTTGAGGTGGAGTCTGGCGTTACAAAGTTTCAACTTTTCCATTTCTCACAAAAAGGGACGAGAACATCACAATGCTGACGGGCTATCCAGATGTGAGGAAACAAATATCAAGCTTCGCAGACCCTCGGGCCGAGTCGACAGTCAGGACTCCAACATTGGGACCATGTCTGTCTCCTCGATTTAAGAAGGGGGAGGTATGTGAGGAGACAAGGGAAAAGGACTTCTAGGACTTGCCTGCATGTTGAAAAGAGTTATGACCCAGTTCTGTGTTCTTAAATTGAAACCCTCAGTCTGCATGTCTCATACAGGAAGTTTGCCAGCAGCAGACAGCAAAGGTGTGTTCCTGTTACAAAACCCTCCTCCTTCCTCTCTGCAAAGACTGACACCTGAGCCCACCAATGAGGGAGAGAGAGGGAAGTAGGGTGGTGCAGCAAGAGGAATTGTGGGATAGTGTGTGTGTAGAGTGTGACTCTGAAGGTTGGGGTGTTGTCCCCTCTCAGTGTCTTAAGATATATAACAGCTCTGTGTGCCCTGTTACAGCTGGCCAGGTAGGGAAGAGATATATAGCAGCTCTGTGTTCCCTGTTACAGCTGGCCAGGTAGGGAAGAGATATACAGCAGCTGGAAAAGACTTTGCTGAACTCTGAGTGGACTGTAATGATATAACCCTGCTTACTGTTTGCTGAATTTCTGTGTCTCCATGAATAAAGTTCATCATTCCTTCATTATAACCTGCTCCACTGTGTGATCCCTGAACCCCAGGATACCCAGGACACCCGGTATCCTCACAGAACCACTTTTGCAAAGCTAATAAGAGGAGCTCCTCATCGTCTGAGCAAGAGATTTCTCTGATGTCCACTGTCGAGGTCAGCAGCATCACTCTAAAAAGTTCTGCTTGTTCTGATTACAATTCAGTTAAAGGGTTAACTCAGAGAATATATGTGTACAATTGTATTGGTGAATTTCATATGCTGTGCATAAAGGGACTTATTTAGATGTGGACCATCCAGCTAAAATGCAAAAGCAGCAAGAGGCGTCTGTAGGAAATAAACTCCTCCTGCATGCAGTTGCCAACCCAATGTAGCGTCCATAGATGCTGCCTTGGATCACCATTGCAATCATCAGTCGCAATGGTCGCTGCCCCCTCATGACACGTAGCAACGCCCCTCGTGACACAGACACGTCCATTTTTCTGCGCACGGCGTGTGCACACAGCATATCTCCATACCCCCACTTCAAAATTTCCACTTCGACCACTGATGCAGATCAAACACAACATTGAAAATTAATAAAATCAAATAAACAAATAGGCTACAGTAGAACAAAAGTAGCAATATGCAGAAAGCCACACCAGCATAGGGAATGGAAAGGGAATGTTTATGGGCAGAGCCGGTCCTAAGCAATTTGATGCCCTAGGCAATAATTTTGTTGTTGCCCCCAAGCAGATAATCCCACCACCAAGCTTAGTGTTTATACATGGACACCAAAAATATCACATTGGTTTATGACTTATCTTTTTTTTTAAACAAACATGTTCTAAAAGTACAAAATATACAACTAGCCAGACATCCTCCTTTGTTACGACCAGTGAACGGCATAAAATAAGGCAGTCAGACTCAAGCCCCTTCATTGCGACAGGCCCAGGTTGGTACAGTGTAACAGCTGCACTGCCGCTAGTTCTGCCTCTGATCCAGAACCCCTCTCACTGTCTCACAGTACAGCACCCATCATCCAGCAGCACAGATCACAGAGGCAGCCAACACCCATCACCCATCTCCCAAACAGCAATCTCCATCCAGCACCCCTCACCCAGCACAGCACCCCTCATACAGAACCCCTCTGCCCATTCCCAGCACAGCACCCCTCAACCAGCAGCATAGATCACAGGCACACCTAACACCCATCACCAATCACCCCTCAGCCAGCCAGCACACAGCACCGGCACCCCTCACAGCAGACAGTTCAGCAACCCTCACTACATGCTAAGCTGTCTTTAATCAAAACATTTTTATAACAATGTCACTTACTTTGCAGCTCCTGCTGAATCTTCCACACTGCGCTTTGTGGGGGTGGCTTTGTAGGGGTGACGCTGGCAGGCTGCAGGGAGTCAGTGCAGGCTCAGCCTGATGGACTCCGCAAAGGACCATGGGAGGAGAAGCTGTGGCTAGGCATGTGCAGCAGCCCTCCTCCAGAGACCAGTGGCCATTTTTACTCAATGCCCACTACCCCAACTGTCCACAATCTCTGCTCCAGGAACCCTGGACCTGCTTGCTCCCACAGAGGCAGCCGGCTGTTGCTGGCTGTGAGCTGCCTGCTGCAACCCAATTGGAGCTGAGAGCTCCGATCGTGGCCTCCTAACCACTAGCAGAGCCCTGCCGTACAGGTGCCCCTGCCCTAACCTCCGCCGGCTGTTCCACTGCTACCTGGCCGCTCACTGGTTGCTGCTGCCGGGCTGATCGGAGCTCAACTGAAAGCTCTGATCTGGCCCGGCAGCAGCAAACAGTGGACACTGCGTAGCAGCAGTAGCAGCTGCCCCAGCCAGCAGCAGGTGAACCATGCCTCAGTGCATGTCTCAAACCTTCGCCGACTGCTGACCCTAGGCGGGCTTGGGTGCCTTTAGGCATTTGCTTAGTTTACCTATGGTTAGTGTAGGCTCTGTTTATGGGAGGAAAGAGGAAATGGTCACCCAGGTGAAGGTATACCTTAAAACCTCTGGGAAATCTACAGACAATCAGGTTCTCTTAAAATAAAGAAAAAGCAAATTCCTCCACACCATCACAGATACTAAAGTGAACTTCTGTGTAAACCATGCAAGGATGTGCATCCTAAAGTGACTCAACACAAGCATAATACAGTATATTCTAAGCTGTTGATTTCCAATGGCCAAGAGCTTGTATAGATGCTGCTGAGCATCCATCCTCCACAGCTTCAGGTGCAATTACTATCCTAAATACATGTGACCCACAACAGGACACATCCCAGTCTAATTCAACAAGCAATGCTTGAACACTGTTCTCAATTAAAATTGAGTTCAAAGCGTCCCATCGGCAAAAACTAGCCCCTGAATAACCTCAGGGTGGTGAATATGTGATTAAGGACATATACGAAAACCACAGGGCAAATATCCACCAAAGCTTCTGTTAGAGCTGAATATAGTTTAATTATTAAAATACTTATTTAATTCCTCTGCTACCAGAAGTGAAAATGTTAATGCCTGCCAGAGTCCAGTTAAGTAGCTGTCAGAGAACTTCAGGATTTATGGGTGTGGATGGATAATCAATAGCAATAAATGTTTCACCTCCCACTTAGTAGACTTAAGTAGAATTGGTCCGGGGAGAGACAGATACATGAATCTGTTACTGTGAAGAGGAGGACAAAATTGCATCACTATGCTCTGACAATAGAGAGGGAGAGAATGGGCAAACAAGTCATTTGGATCTATATAATCTGCTGTATTATAGCACTTGGTGGTAAGGAAACTTTCACATCTATCTACCTTTTTTGCTCCATACATAGGGCACTATTTACTACAGTCCGCATTCAGAATGCAGATTGTAGTGTTATATTACCGATTGAATTTGCATTGCGAATTCAGCCAATATCAAAGGGATTTACTAAAAATTCCTTGCAGGGACAGAGCTTGCGATAAAACTCTGTCCCTGCAAATCCCACCCACACAATTATCACTGTATTTTTCGCAAAAAATACAGTGACAAGTGTCTGCGCATGCACCCACCGTCCGCCGCTAGCCCCGCCCCACGATTGCGACCCTCCGCACGGTCTCTCCGCGACCCCTTCCCTTCCTTAATTGGACTTACCTCCAGTGATCGGGGCTCCGGTGATGTCCTCCCTCCGGTCAGCTGATGACCGGGTCACAGTGCAGGATGGGAGACCAGCTGAGCCCCAATCTCCGGTCCCTGGACTCTGGTAAAGTTTTTTTTTTACTATTTTTTTTTCTTTTTTTTACAGTGTATCAGTTTGTGGTCTGTTTAGACCACACAGCTGATCACTGGGGCCGGCTCCGGGCTCTGCTCTGCCTGTTAGAGCAATGCAGGAGTCCGGTAACAGGGGAAGACCCAGAATAAGCCATCTCCAGGTGGCGTTATTATCACAGGGCTTCCCCCGTTATATTTTCACAATTTATTTTTAGTAACTTGCACACAAATAGCATTTCCCATTACAATTATGGGAATGCGATCTGATTACTAAAAATATGTGATAATTAGGGCTTGGAGAAGAATTTTACGAATTCTACTCCAATTGCCCTTTAGTAACTTTAGGTGAAACAACAGTAATGTGAAAAGGGTGTGAAAACACCCTTTTTTTCACTTTATTTTAGTAAAAATAATGTCCCCAGTCACAGATTTGTAGATAAATAAAAACATTAGACTGCTATAATTTATTACCTACTGTATTAGCAGTTTGACATAAAAAACGCACAGCTCATTCAGCGCTAAGTAACTGTACACTGTTTACTAGATAGGTACTGTGTACTATGGTGATACTTTTATGCCTAATGGTAATTAAGATATATTTAAATGTCGCTCTAATAACATACATAAAATATAACTTTATGTCTTTACATGCTGTTATTTAGTTAGATTGGTTGATTTTCGGTTGTTTTGTCTTGATATTTACATACATGAGTTTGTATTATTTTTTACGTCTGTCATCTTGTGAACTGTGGCTGCAGTTCTCAATATCTTTTTTTACATTATGTGACATATTGTAGGTATTGAGATTTATTGATGGATGGAAGTAACTGTTATGAACATGCACAATGGTCATATCTTGATATGGGGTATGTTGCATACTATTTACATTTATGTTTTTTTTTAAATCTAGTTCCAAGTTCCCAGTGGAATATTGTTGAAATGATTAAACCATTGCAAATATGTCGCCTGAAAGTAGCATACTGTAGCTTCAAATCTAGTGTAGCATCAGTCATGCTAACACTATTCAATTGTTTAAAACTAAATTCACTCATTATGTTGTGAATTATGTTTTTACTATGCACTGAAAGCATTCCCCACAGATTGAACACTGATAATGCATTTGTTATATAAATAACTACATTTTTTTCATGAGCCGCATAATCTAATTTTTTTCATGAGCCATATAATACTATTAAGATAGGGAATAATCTAATATAGATTAGATTATTCCTTATCTGTTGGGAGCTTGCACATTTTTCCAAAGTTTGTGGAGTTTGGGTTCCTCAAGTTAATTGTGTTCTGACAACATAGTACCAGTGTATGAGTGTCCAATATGGCAGAGACTGATATTAATGATTACATATTCCTTTGCAGTGCTGAATAATATTGTGGTGCTATATAAATAAACTGTGATGAAGAAATAATATAGTTTAGTAAATTACTTTTGAGGTAGATGCAACTAGTGCTCTAGGAGTAAGATGATGACTTTTTTGGATGTGTTAGGATAATGCAACAGGACAGCATATATAAATCCTATTGCAAATACTAGTTGCCACAAGTGCCGTTGATGCATTTTGATGACACATAAAAAATGCTTTAACCGTTAATAATTAATGGCAATATGTTGTGCATTATACTCTGAATATCTATGAAAAGGTAACATACAAGCATAAAATGCCTTCCTGCTCAGAGGATCCCTCAGTGCACCCACTTAGGACAATATAGTTTATATAAATACACACGTCATGTCCTGGTGCCTGTGGAAAGAAACATTTGGTAGAATAGCACACGTTGATATTCCAAAATAAATAGACATGTAATAAAATGTTGAAATATATCAGTCCCACTTCTTAAGATAAAGGGGTAGCAGCAGATTGCCACCTATGGAACATGAATAGGTTAGATATGACAATATCAGAATTCGATTATAAGCAGAAATAACTGAACGTGAAAAATCAGTAGGTATACCGTGTCATAAGTATCACAATTTGTAAAGAAGAGGTGCCCAGAACCTGACTACCCCACTTCTGCTGTCACCGTGTCTTGTGTAAAACAGAGGACATGGGATGAGAGAGTGGGGTTGGCAGCTGGTAGGAAGGAAGGGGTATGAGCACTTTTGCTGTCAGTGTGCTCAAACCCTGGCTATCCTGATATCAAAGACATTGTAGGACAGGCGGGGCCGGTTGGCTGATGAGAGAGTGCGAGAAAGATATAAGATGCAGTATATGAGATAATTCAATGCAGTTAAGTCACAAGATGAAAGATTTAAATTAATACTCAAAAAGATTTATGGTTGTCGATATATATCAGTTTGGCAATCCAAAAAAGTCAAGGCTTGTTAAAGATAGAATTAATAACTGCTAAGCATATACTAGATACATACTGGAACATATGCTGGAAAGTAGTATCCCAGAGTGAGTAGTCTAATAGTCCCAAGCGTTATGCAAACACCAGAAGGGCTGAGTGTATCAATCTCTCTATTACCTGTAATATCTAACTGAGGTCTTGTTCCTAACAATGAAAGGACTATGTGATACAAAATACCTGTAAGCCACAACTCTCAGAGAGTGACTGATTCCTGAGTGGGTATGCTGTGATCGCCGCACAGCTCCGTATAATGCCTGTAAGTGCGGGAATCCAAATGACTGGTGTGGCTGCACGGCGTGCAGATCAGGGCAGCTTATATAGAGATGTGGCCGTGGAGAACGGGCAGTCGCAGCTGCCGTCCTGTGATCGGGCGGCGGTGAGGTGCAAGGGAAATCCCGTGTGCGCGTCAGTCGGGAGGGTGCCCTGCCTTCCGGATCACATGACCGTGTTGATGACGTACGTTTCGCCTGTTGAGAGGCTTGTTCACATCCAGCTGAATGACAGCTGATACCCAATAAGACTCGGTAAAAAAATCCGAACGGAACCGAGTAGAACCGAGCCTGCACATCCCTAATATATATACACACACACGTACGTAAGTCATAAGTCATATTATATATTATATATATGTATATATATATATATACACACACTGTATATATATTTGAATTTGAAACACCCAGTATTTTACATTTAAAAGCAAATGTAATAAACTGTAATTTCAAGTGCAAATATATATATATATATATATATATATGCATACAGTGTGTTTGTGTATGTATATATATATACACACACAATTACCTACATGCATATACACACACACACAATTACCTACATGCATATATACACACACAAGTGCAAATATAATATATATATATATATATATATATATATATATGCATACAGTATATACACACACACAATTACCTACATGCATACAGTATATATACACACACACACACACACAATTACCTACATGCATACAATATATACACACAATTACCTACATGCATACAGTCTATACACACACTCAATTACATGCATACAGCATATACACACAGACAATTACCTACATGCATACAGTATATACACACACAATTACCTACATGCATATAGTATATACATACACACACACACACAATGACCTACATGCATACAGTATACACACACAATTACCTACATGCATACAGTATACACACACACAATTACCTACATGCATACAGTATATATACACACACAATTACCTACATGCATACAGTATACACACACACAATTACCTACATGCATACAGTATATATATATATACACACACACACACACACACACACAATTACCTACATGAATACAGTATACACACAATTACCTACATGCATATAGTATACACACACACAATTACCTACATGCATACAGTATAAACACACACACACACACAATTACCTACATGCATATAGTATATACACACACACAATTACCTACATGTATACACACACACAATTACCTACATGCATACAGTATACACAAACACAATTACCTAGATGCATACAGTATACACACACACAATTACCTACATGCATACAGTATATACAATACACACACACAATTACCTACATGTATACACACATACAATTACCTACATGCATACAGTATACACACACACAATTACCTATATGCATACAGTATATACAGACACACACACAATTACCTACATGCCTACAGTATATACACACACACAATTACCTACATGCATACAGTATAAACACACACAATTACCTACATGCATACAGAATATACACACACACACACAATTACCTACATGCATACAGTATACACACACAATTACCTACATGCCTACAGTATATACACACACACATACAGTATACATACAGTATACACACAATTACCTACATGCCTACAGTATATACACACACACAATTACCTACATGCATACTGTATATACACACACACAATTACCTACATGCATACAGTATACACACACAATTACTTACATGCATACAATATACACACAATTACCTACATGCATACAGTATATACACACACAATTACCTACATGCATACAGTATATACACACACACACACACAATTACCTACATGCATACAGTATATATATACACACACACACACAATTACCTACATGCATACAGTATATACACACACAATTACCTACTTGCACACAGGTCTCTCTCCTCTTCTGCTCCACGGCAGAAGCAGTGTAACATGACACATTGACATCCCACTCAGCTACTCAGCCTCACACTGTCACACACTGCAGGCAGCCTGGCCCCTGGGTAGCTGCTTCCTTGCTTGCTTGGGCTCTGGTCCGATCAGCCACAGTCTCACGAGATTTGGCATCATAATCTCACGAGACCGTGACTGTAATGAAGCTCTTCGGCGGCTGCTGAAAGGAAACAGCTGAGCTGCCAAGGAGTACCGCAGCGGAGACAACTAAATGCTTTACTCCGGTTTTCAATAGAAGTAGTGGCCAGAGGCAGGGGACAGTGTGTGGGGGCCCCCTATGTGTGGGGGCCCCGGGACGACCGCCCCTGTCACCCTGCCTATAATCCGGCCCTGCTTGTTTATATTACATTATATCTGGCCAGAAGAATAGTAACTGATAGTGAGGAAACACTTGTACCTATAGAGCAGTTTATTTTTATAATTTAGCTATATTTCACAGCAAACGTGACATCTAGAAACACCCTCTTTTTCTAGTGTTTTTAAGTGACACAGTGGGAGATTTACTAAAGTTTGGTTTTGCTTAAGCACACAGGGCCTGATTCAGAGCCATTCGCTATTTGTGGTCGTTCGTTTAAAAACAAGGGGTGGCTATTCAAATGATCCGTACGCACATTGCAGTCTGTTCACACCTCTAAGTCTGAACGAGCGAGCAAAACATACGCTCGTTTATTTGTTAAAAACGCCCCCTGGCCGCTCGCACCATACGTCATGTCCGCTATTTATTAGATTAATCGAGTACATCGACCAGCGTATGAACTGCTCGCTATTCTTGTGGTTGGTGTTTGCTACCACAAATTTGCGAGCAGTTCTGGCTATAAAATAACCCAGTGACGTGGTCAATGACGCTGCTGTTTTAAATATACACACCCATAAAACGCCCGTTTTGACCTTTAAGCACGCCTGCGTTCGGATCTCCACTCCCCATTTTCAAGCTCCTTCCCCTGTTACCACCCACATACGCCTCATTCTGTCACTCAAAATAGCAGGCCCTCGCTATATTGCGTACCAACGATTTTCGGCCGCACTGACTGGTTCGCGCATGCGTACTAAAAACCGTACGCATGCGCAGATGTGCAAACATCGCTCGGAACGAGCGTACTGCCGCTAACGAGCGGCTCTGAATGAGGGCCACAGTTTTAGCTGGTTTTTGCTGGTCTGGTTTGTAATTTGTGCAATTTATTAAAGCTAAACTGGATATTACACCACATTATTTTCCATTTCCACTTTGTAAACCATGGCCCTCATTCAGAGCCGTACGCTCTGAGCAGAGCGCACGCTCTGCATGAGGGCCGGGCTCCTTTTTCATGGAGCGTCCTCCTGGACGCTCGTATAGCTGTGGGTCACCACCCACAGGCTATACGAGCGTGCATTTTGATGGCCGCGATGGTCGTGACCATCGCGACCATCGAAATTGCGAGCCGGAGCCTGCGGTTGAGGTTTTCAACCGCAAGCTCCGGAGTGATTTTGGCTCTATCAGAGCCAAAATCACTCCCACTGACATCACTAGTGATGTCAGTGGGCCGGCTTCTGACGGGAGGCGTTCCCGTGGGAACGCCCCCGTCAGGGAGGCACGCCCCCGGCACGCCCACCAAAGGGGGCGTGCTGTCAATCAACATTGACAGCACGCCCCCTTTGATCGGACACAACGAGCGAAGGAAAGTCCTTCGCTCGTCGTGTCTGGCGCATGCGCACGACGGAGCTCCCTCCGTCGTGCGCATGCTCAGTGCAGACCATCGACCCACTTGCGAGCGTACAGCCGCTCGCGAGTGGGTCTGAATCAGGCCCCATAATTTTTACACGTTTCCATTTAAATTACAACATGAAAAAGTATTGCCAGTACTTATAAGGGGAAAACTATTGAAATTTGTAAATAATTGCATTTATATAGAGAAACAGTGACTTTCACAGTTGGGTAATACAGCTTCACAATTTACTACTAACTTTGTCAAGCAGCATCTCTGCACTATTGTTAAGGCTACGTACAGTATACACACTTGTATGCCTAAACTATCCATAGCATAAACACTACCCTTTTCGGTTTGGACGCATCTTGACATGCAGAATATTCAACATATATATGTAAGTCTGCAACTTTTGAAAGCATACTTTTCTACAAATGTTTAGTGGCAAAAGCTTTCAACTGTAATTGAGACCCACATGCAACAAAAAGAAACACTACAGCATAACACTGAAAATCTCTTCTTTATTATACTTTTTATTTTTATTGTTTAGCAGTTGAAAATATGCGTATTTTCTTTTCTAATTTGTTAATAACTTTTAGTAAATGCAATACATTTATCAACAAGGTAATTAAGTGCAGATTAAATTCACTTGGACTATGGTCTCAAGCATTAAGGTGCTTACAACACGTAACGATTTTTTGAACAATTTGTCGTTAACGACGTCATTATCGTTCAAAAAATCGTTCAGTTTCTGAGTTATAAAGATGAACGAAAATCATTCAACCACGCTCCCATTTGTAGTTTGTAGTTCATCGTCCATTTCAGACTGTCCACCATAACGATTAAGGGAAGGATCATTTTTCGTTCATTGTTGTAAAAATCGTTCATTACACTTCAAAAATCGTTCACTTTTTCGAGGGAAAATCTGACAGAAAATCGAAACGAAAATCGTTGGTTACAAAATCGTTACGTGTGTATGCACCTTTAGATTTACAGTAACTGAAGGCACACACTAATCTGGCTTAAAAATTGCCGCCCTGGTTTAATTTAAAATTGTGGAAGGGCTTTATTTTTCCCTTCGTAGTGAGTGTTGTGCTTTGTTTGCTTACAGTTGATAAGAGACATGGATTTTCAGGGCACATGGGTGCAAACTTCAAAAGTGTCAAAAAACTGGGCAACAAAAAATGCACCAATGTTCTGCTATGTGGATGAATCATAAACAGTCATTTGTATTCTGATGGTGCTGAGCTGTAATAACTGCTAGCTCTGTTTTTATTCCTAAATCATGATGTTTTTATACCTTTATTGCAAGTATATTTTAACACTCCATCCTGGAAATTGTATAACCAGAATAAACCATTTCAGCAATCTAACAGGCCATACCTGCCCACAGGACCTTCTGCAGTTTAGGCGAGTGCCTGTTTTCATGATCTGGTGCCTTTTTCAAAACACTTACTATCATGTATGGTATTTCTCTAAATCTCAATCATGGTATGCTGGGTTCTGTGCTCTTGGACTTATTAAAACACTTCAAATATTGTTTAAGTCTGGTTCTCCTATTATAAAGACCTATTTATATTTTTATTGGTGTCATTTGTAAATGAATATTGTAGAAATAATAGAAGTGACTATTAACGTAAAAAGCTTACTTGGTTATCTACTAATGATGTACATTTTACTTGTGCTTTTGAAAACAAAGAAATATATATTTGCAGTTCTCAAATCAGATTGGTTATTGGAAGCAAGCAAGGATGTCCTGCAGTGGCATACTAGGTACTCTTATATAATGTCCTCTTGGTTGTGAGGCTATGATCCAAATCTGCTTAGAACTTATTACACCAACTCCTCTGAGGACCACTTCCCACATACAAGTATGCCTTGTTTCTATGACCCATATTTAATGAGAATCCCAGTATCTTTCACAGTGCCAACTTCATTACTTGTTTTATATTTAAGCAGATCTGAATATTTTTAGAATATTTGGCAAAAATATATTTTAAGCACAATTTTCTGATCTACAGTTTTTGTTCATTGGTTATGTACAGCATTTTACCAGCACACACTACATTTTTAAACCTTCTTATATAAGCTGACTGGATATTAGTACCATGTCCTTAATGTCAGTTAATGGGTTTATAAAAAACACATTTTAAAATGAAGTATAACTTTCCAAGCATTTCCTCTGGTATATTCCTTCTTATTGTATTGTTTGTGAGAACTCCTCACAGTTAATTCTGTGGGGAATATTTATCACAATGGGATGTTATAAATTTGCATAAATTCACAATGCAATATTTGAATGCATTTCAAGGATGTATCAAATATTGCATACAAGGAGCTTGTGAGAAAGCTATGTCCCTGCAAATGTTCTCCAAGCACTTCTTTGCAAAAATAATTCAAGTCTGAGGGGGCGGAACCATTGTTATCCCATTGATACACTTTATATAGTAACATTGTTCAACAGAAGTAATATTTACTATTTTTTCTTTCTAGTCTTTGCAGTTTTGTAGATAACACTTTTCTAGATGCAATTATCTTATGTTTACAGTGTCTGCATACTGTACATCTTACTTCCTTGCACGTTAAACAGCTCTTTACTCACACTATGCTGTGGTGTGACTCATGTGATAGAATCACTGCAGAAGTTAGGGATGGTGTGTATATGTGTCCCAGATTCCTCTAATATGTGTTGTAACCCCCAGGAAAAGTCTGTTTTGCAAACAGATTTGAGAGTCGGCATTTGGTAAAAGCCGGAGAATGGGTCCTGGGGGTGTGGATGTGAGAGAGAAGGGATGGCTCCATCCACAAGGCCATTTCAGGTGTTAGGCCTTTCCACCTGAGAGCAGGCTAATTAGGCTTACACCTTGAAGTGGCTCAATATAGCTGTGAAAGAGTTTAGATGCAGTGTCTAACACCTGCTGAGGCAGGCATGCAGGCTAGCATGTCCAGAGACACTGTGAGTACTGTGCACATGCTGTTGTTGACGGTGAGGGCAGTAGCCCTACCGTTCTGGTAGCGAGGGTAACTACTGTTTAGTTAGTGCACAGACGGGCTAGGAGTTTATTTTATGTTTTGTTATATTTATCTGGCACAATAAAGACTG
The DNA here is from genome assembly GCA_031769625.1 of Taudactylus pleione. Taxonomy (NCBI): domain Eukaryota; kingdom Metazoa; phylum Chordata; class Amphibia; order Anura; family Myobatrachidae; genus Taudactylus; species Taudactylus pleione. The sequence goes on from JAUIMM010000010.1 coordinate 5,083,358, forward strand.
GCTATGACTAGGGGTGAGCGGGTTCGGATTTCTGAAATCCAAAACCCCCCGAGCCCCCCCGATCCAAGTCCGATCCGAATCAGGCTCGACTTTTCCCACCTGACTCGGATCTGAAATCGAGGCAAAACGTCATCATCCCGCCTTCCGAGTCTCGCGGGTTTTGGATCCTATATAAGGTACCCGCGTCGGCGCCATTTTCTCACTCGGCTGTGGACAGTAAAGAGGGAGGGTGGGAGTTAGGGCTGTGTAGTGTAGTGTAGTGTAGTGCTGCTGTTGTCCACTACTTCAAAGTCCATAGGGGCTGGCTGTGTTGTGCTGTGCTGCTGTTGTTAATAGGGGCTGTGTCCACTACTTCAAAGTCCATAGGGGCTGGCTGGACTGTGTTGTGCAGTCAGTTCTCCATAGGGGCTGTGTCCACTCCAAAGTCCTGTGCAGTGTCCCAGTCCTAAAGGGGTGCTGTAGTGTTGTCCAGGGGGTGCTCTGTCCATCAGGGGTGCTCCCCCCAAGTGCTAAAAAAATAATATATTTTCTGTGTTTGTGAATGGTGTGCTCAGTAGCCGCACGTGCATCAACAAAGTAGTGCCAAGCGTGCGCCTGTGTCATAAGTAAAGGGCCGGCTGGCTTGACCGTTAAAGGGTGCTGTAACCCCCGAAAGTACACTCCAGTCCAAACCAAAAAAAAAATTATTTTCTGTGTTTGTGAATTGTGTGCGCAGTAGCCGCACGTGCATCAACAAAGTACTGCCAAGCATGCGCCTGTGTCATAAGTAAAGGGCCGGCTGGCTTGACCGTTAAAGGGTGCTGTAACCCCCAAAGTACACTCCAGTCCAAACCAAAAAAAAAATTATTTTCTGTGTTTGTGAATTGTGTGCGCAGTAGCCGCACGTGCATCAACAAAGTAGTGCCAAGCGTGCACCTGTGTCATAAGTAAAGGGCCGGCTGGCTTGACCGTTAAAGGGTGCTGTAACCCCGAAAGTACACTCCAGTCCAAACCAAAAAAAAAAAATTTTTCTGTGTTTGTGAATTGTGTGCGCAGTAGCCGCACGTGCATCAACAAAGTAGTGCCAAGCGTGCGCCTGTGTCATAAGTAAAGGGCCGGCTGGCTTGACCGTTAAAGGGTGCTGTAACCCCCGAAAGTACACTCCAGTCCAAACCAAAAAAAAATTATTTTCTGTGTTTGTGAATTGTGTGCGCAGTAGCCGCACATGCATCAACAAAGTAGTGCCAAGCGTGCGCCTGTGTCATAAGTAAAGGGCCGGCTGGCTTGACCGTTAAAGGGTGCTGTAACCCCCGAAAGTACACTCCAGTCCAAACCAAAAAAAAAATTATTTTCTGTGTTTGTGAATTGTGTGCGCAGTAGCCGCACGTGCATCAACAAAGTAGTGCCAAGCGTGCGCCTGTGTCATAAGTAAAGGGCCGGCTGGCTTGACTGTTAAAGGGTGCTGTAACCCCCGAAAGTACACTCCAGTCCAAACCAAAAAAAATATTTTTTTCTGTGTTTGTGAATTGTGTGCGCAGTAGCCGCACGTGCATCAACAAAGTAGTGCCAAGCGTGTGCCTGTGTCATAAGTAAAGGGCCGGCTGGCTTGACCGTTAAAGGGTTCTGTAACCCCCAAAGTACACTCCAAACCAAAAAAATATATATTTTCTGTGTTTGTGACTTGTGTGCACTGTGGCTGCACGTGCATCAACAAAGGAGCAGCGCCAAGCGTGCGCCTGTGTCCCATATGTAAAGAGCCGGCTGGCTCATTTCTTAAAGGGTGGTGTAACCCACAAAGTGCACTACTCTCCAGCAAAAGTCAAAAAATATTTTCTGTGTTTGTGTGCGCTTTAGCCGCACGTATATATCAATATAACATAAATGGAGGACCAAACTTTCTCCGATAAAAATAAAATAGGGAAAGATCAAGAACCACTTCCTCCTAGTGCTGTTGCTGCTGCTGGGAGTTGTTCATCATCCCAGAGAGGAAGTAGGAACATCACTACTTTTACTAAACAATTGACCCTCCAACAGTCCCTAGCGATGAGGATGAAGTACGACAGCAGTCATCCTGAAGCAAAACGTATAACTGAGGCCTTCACTGCTATGTTGGTGTTAGACGTGCATCCGGTATCCGCCATTAGTGCAGTGGGATTTAGACAATTGATGGAGGTAGTGTGTCCTCGGTTCCAAATCCCGTCTAGATTCCACCTGCATCCTTAAAGCAGCAGCGACAAGCGTGCGTCTGTCTGTTAAAGGGTGGTGACACCCTCAAAGTGTGCTACACAAACAATTAAAATATTGTTCTTTTTTTTCTGTCTTTGTGAATTGTGTGGGCTGTAGCCGCACTTGCATCCTCAAAGCAGCAGCGACAAGCGTGCGTCTGTCTGTTAAAGGGTGTTGTAACTCTCAAAGTGCTCCAAAAAATAAAATTTTTTTTTTAATGTGTTTGTGACTTGTGTGCGATGTAGCCGCACTTGGATCCTCAAAGCAGCAGCGACAAGCGTGCGTCTGTCTGTTAAAGGGTGGTGACACCCTCAAAGTGTGCTACACAAACAATAAAAATATTCTTCTTCTTTTTTCTGTCTTTGTGAATTGTGTGGGCTGTAGCCGCACCTGCATCCTTAAAGCAGCAGCGACAAGCGTGCGTCTGTCTGTTAAAGGGTGGTGACACCCTCAAAGTGTGCTACACAAACAATAAAAATATTCTTCTTCTTTTTTCTGTCTTTGTGAATTGTGTGGGCTGTAGCCGCACCTGCATCCTTAAAGCAGCAGCGACAAGCGTGTGTCTGTCTGTTAAAGGGTGGTGACACCCTCAAAGTGTGCTACACAAACAATTAAAATATTGTTCTTTTTTTTTCGGTCTTTGTGAAATGTGTGGGCTGCAGCCGCACCTGCATCCTTAAAGCAGCAGCGACAAGCGTGCGTCTGTCTGTTAAAGGGTGGTGTAACTCTCAAAGTGCACCAAAAAATAAAAAACTATTTTTTTAATGTGTTTGTGACTTGTGTGCGATGTAGCCGCACTTGCATCCTCAAAGCAGCAGCGACAAGTGTGCGTCTGTCTGTTAAAGGGTGGTGACACCCTCAAAGTGTGCTACACAAACAATAAAAATATTCTTCTTTTTTCTGTCTTTGTGAATTGTGTGGGCTGTAGCCGCACCTGCATCCTTAAAGCAGCAGCGACAAGCGTGCGTCTGTCTGTTAAAGGGTGGTAACACCCTCAAAGTGTGCTACACAAACAATTAAAATATTGTTCTTTTTTTTCGGTCTTTGTGAAATGTGTGGGCTGTAGCCGCACCTGCATCCTTAAAGCAGCAGCGACAAGCGTGCGTCTGTCTGTTAAAGGGTGGTGACACCCTCAAAGTGTGCTACACAAACAATAAAAATATTCTTCTTCTTTTTTCTGTCTTTGTGAATTGTGTGGGCTGTAGCCGCACTTGCATCCTCAAAGCAGCAGCGACAAGCGTGCGTCTGTCTGTTAAAGGGTGGTGTAACCCTCAAAGTGCGCTCCACAAACAATAAAAATATTCTTCTTTTTTTTTCTGTCTTTGTGAATTGTGTGGGCTGTAGCCGCACTTGCATCCTCAAAGCAGCAGCGACAAGCGTGCGTCTGTCTGTTAAAGGATTACATCGGTGACAGCATCCAAGTAGGCATGTCAGACAGTCCGTACCTGTACTGGCAGGAAAAAGAAGCAATTTGGAGGTCCCTGTACAAACTGGCTCTATTTTACCTGAGTTGCCCCCCCTCCAGTGTGTACTCCGAAAGAGTGTTTAGTGCAGCCGGGAACCTTGTCAGCGAAAGGCGTAGGAGGTTGCTTCCACAAAATGTGGAGAAGATGATGTTCATAAAATGAATTATCAACTCTTCCAGGGAGACCAGCCTCCAGAACGTACAGAGGGACCTGTGGTTCCAGCAGGGACGAATTAATACTCTGTGAGGATGAGGATGTACACACTGAAGAGGGTGAGGAATCGGTGGATGAGGAGGATGAGGATGACATCTTGCCTCCGTAGAGCCAGTTTGTGCAGGGACAGATTAATTGCCAGCTTGTTTTGTGGGGGCCCAAACGAACCAATCATTTCAGCCACAGTTGTGTGGCAGACCCTGGCGCTGAAATGATTGGTTTGTTAAAGTGTGCATGTCCTATTTATACAACATAAGGGTGGGTGGGAGGGCCCAAGGACAATTCCATCTTGCACCTCTTTTTTTTCTTTGCATTATGTACAGTTTGGGGCCTAGTTTTTCAAACTGCCATCCTGTCTGCCACTGCAGTTTCACGCCTAGATGGGTCACGTGTTTGTGCCGCCCACTCGTGTCACTTAGCATAGTCATCCAGCTACCTCGGTGCAACCTTTTGGACATAAAAACACTATTGTGAGGTGTGAGGTGTTCAGAATAGACTGGAAATGAGTGGAAATTAAGGTTATTGAGGTTAATAATAGCATAGGAGCAGAAAAACCTACAAATTCTGTGATTTTAGCTGTTTTTATGCTTTTTTTCAAAAAAATACAGATCCAAAACACAAAACCCAGAACCCAAAACACGGAAGGGTGGTTTTGGCAAAACCAATCCAGATCCAAAACACGAAGAAAGATCCAGATCCAAAACCAAAACACAAAACACGAAAAGTGGCCGGGGCACACCCCTAGCTATGACCATCTTGCATGAGAACCATGGACTGGTGTGCTGTTTTTCCGGCAGCTGTGTGTGTAGAGAGGGCGTCCACCTACCCCAGGAGAGGGGACCCCTATACTGACCGTCACACTCAGTAGCACTGAGCGTCTTTTTGGGCAACATTTTACTTTCAAATGTGTCTCATCACAAAGCGATGTGAGCAGGAAGCACAAGCATCTTCTAAACACAAGCGGCTGTGCAAATTCATCCATCTAAGATGCAAATGCATTAGGTGTCAGACACCTCCTTGTTGCATTTGCAATCCAGTGAAGCTACCTGCAGCCAGACCGGTGCCTGGTCACACAAGAGGCCAGGAGCCTGCATCCGCAGACGCAGACCCTGGGTCCATCCCTCCCAGAAAACATAGACGACACACCTCCATTTCCAAAAATGGCGACCAGGCATACCCTCACTCCGCCCCCCAAAAGCTGTAGCATGTCAATCATGCTGCAGCTTTGGGGGTCTGCGAGCAAGATTGCAGGACCCATTCTGCACATGAGTAGAACGGGTCCTTCACAGATGCAGTTCCCAAAACATCGGAAATGTGCGTTCACCCAAAGATGAATGTACAGTGCATCCGGAAAGTAATCACAACGCTTCACTTTTTACACATTTTTTCTTATGTTACAGCTGTATTCCAAAATGGAATAAATACATTTTTGTCCTCAAAATTCTACAAACAATACCCCATAATGACAACTTGTAAAAAGCTTTTTCGAGATTTTTGCAAATTTCATTTAAAAAAAAAAAACACTAAGAAATCACATGTACGTAAGTATTCATGGCATTTGCCATGAAGCTCAAAATTGAGCTCAGGTGCATCCTGTTTCCACTGATCATCCTTGAGATGTTCATACAGTTTAATTGGAGTCCACCCGTGGTAAATTCAGTTGATTGGACATGATTTTGAAAGGCATACACCTGTCTATATAAGGTCCCACAATTGTCTGTAGACATCCGAGACAGGATTGTCTCGAGGCACAAATCTGGGGAAGGGTACAGTAAAATATCTGCTGCTTTGAAGGTCCCAATGAGCACAGTGGCCTCAATCATCCATAAATAGAAGAAGTTCAGAACCACCAGGACTCTACCTAGAGTTGGCCGGCCTTCTAAACTGAGTGATCGGGGGAGAAGGGCCCTAGTCAGGGAGGTGACCAAGAACCCAATGGTCACTCTGTCAGAGCTACAGCATTCCTCTGTGGAGAGAGGAGAACCTTCCAGAAGGACAACCATCTCTGGAGCAGTCCACCAATCAGGCCTGAATGGTAGAGTGGCCAGACAGAAGCCACTTCTTAGTAAAAAGCACATGGAGGACTCACAGACCACGAGAGACAAAGATTGTACTCTTTGGCATAAATGCCAGGCATTATGTTTGGAGGAAACCAGGCACCGCTTATCACCAGGCCAATATCATCCCTACAGTGAAGCATGGTGGTGGCAGCATCATGCTGTGGGGATGTTTTTCACCGGCAGGAACTGGGAGATTAGTCAGGATAAAGGGAAAGATGAATTAGACAATGTACAGAGAGATCCTGGATGAAAACCTGCTCCAGAGTGCTCTTGACCTTAGACTGGGGCGATGGTTCATCTTTCAGCAGGACAACGACCCTAAGCACACAGCCAAGATATCAAAGGAGTGGCTTCAGGACAACTCTGAATGTTCTTGAGTGGCCCAGCCAGAGCCCAGACTTGAATCCTATTGAACATCTCTGGAGAGATCTGAAAATGGCTATGCACCGTCGCTTCCCATCCAACCTGATGGAGCTTGAGAGGTGCTGCAAAGAGGAATGGGTGAAACTGCCCAAAGATAGGTGTACCAAGCTTGTGGCATCATATTCAAAAAGACTTGAGGTTGTAATTGCTGCCAAAGGTGCATCAACAAAGTATTGAGCAAAGGTCGTGAATACTTATGTACATGTAATTTCTTGGACTCCAATTAAACTGTAGGAACATCTCAAGGATGATCAGTGGAAACAGGATGCACCTGAGCTCAATTTTAAGCTTCATGGCAAATGCCATGAATACTTATGTACATGTGATTTCTTAGTTTTTTATTAAATTTGCAAAAATTGTAAAAAAACATTTTTTACACGTTGTGATTATGGGGTATTTTGTGTAGAATTTTGAGGACAAAAATGAATTTATTCCTTCTCGGAATAAGGCTGTAACATAACAAAATGTGGAAAAAGTGATGCGTTGTGAATACTTTCCGGATGCACTGTACATCTCTGAATCAGGCCCTCTGAATCTCTGCACTTTTTAAATCTGCTCCACCTGCAGTGCCAAGGAGCAAAGTTAAACCTTTTTTTTTTTTTGCGTTGTTCCCAAATCAGCTCCATCAAGTCCATTTGTTAATAACCTGGCTTGGCTGTCAGCCAGCAATGTTTCATATGATGCATACTGTGTACATGACATTAAGCAACCTGCATTTAATCTGTATTTTTAATATTTTATATCCTTATTATTGTACCATAAACTGTTGTCTTTGTACTCTGAGTTGTAAGATATCTGTATTATCCAAGGTATAAGATTATCTGTATATTATTTAACATAAAAGTGATCTAGAGCTCTTGATGATCTTGTATACAGTAGTTAGATGAGTTTAAAGTTATTTTAGAATAAAAATATCTGCCATATTATGAAATGATGCTGTTCAAGTCCAGATCATGGGATACACTAAAGTGTCAGAGCAGCTCCTTTACAGTTTGACTCTGGCTCCTGACAGCACCCCTGCCAGCTGACTCAGGCTCCAGGCATGAGAGGAACTGCCACTGCTGGTCCAGATGTGTGCATGTGCACAGGCACCAGTGGCACCATGCACGGGCATAACACCGGTTTATAGGTACTGCACCAGCTGCAGCCCCTAGAAGCTGTGTAGGGCTGCCTGAAACTGGCACTCTGAAGTGGTAGATTTTACTAAAGGGGCTGCAGCCTCTAGGTAAAATCCGCCACTGCTCCTCACCCCATCCCAGGCTGGCTCTGGCTTCTTACAGCATTTCCATTATCTGGGTCCAGCTCCTGACCCCATCGCAGGTTGGCTCTGGCTCCTGACAGCACCCCTGCTGGCTGACTCTGGCTCCTTAGCCCACTGCAGGCTGGCTCCGGGTCCTGACAGCATCCACACCAGCTGTCTCTGACTCCTGACCCCATCACAGGCTGACTCTGGCTCCTTACAGCACCCTTGCCTGCTGGCTCTGACTCCTGACCCCGATGCAAACTTGCTTTGGCTTCTAAAAGCACCCCTGCTGGCTGATTGTCTCTGGCAGCTATCATTATCTTCATCTGTGGCTCATCTCCAGGGTCTGGTGGTGTTATTCGGAGAGTGAAAAAGGCATAGTGAAAGTTTTAAATTCCTAAGTAGTAATTTACTTATGTTAAATTGGTCTAATCTTGAGTTTATTTAATATTCAGAACAGCTTTAATTATATTTTGAATAGGGATGTGCGCCGACCCCCGTGTTTTGGTTTTGGTTTTAGTTTTGGATCTGGATCTCCCCTGGTTTTGGATCTGGATTAGTTTTGCCAAAACCTCACCTCCATGTTTTGTTTTTGGGTTTTGGTTTTGGATCTGGATTTTTTCTTAGAAAAATAAAAAAAACAGCTAAAATCACATAAAATGGTCATTTTTTGTTCCTACAGTATTAATAACCTCAATAACATTTATTTCCACTCATTTCCAGTCAATTTTGACCACCTCACAGCTCACAATATTGATTTTTTCATCTAGTTAAAGAGCCAAAAGGTTGCATCCAGCTTGCTGGCTCAAAACTGACTGATAGAATTATTAATAGACTTGAGGACTGCACAAAGATGATGGTTGGGATACCCTTGAGGATTGAATAATTGATAGTTGGTGCAGTCCCTGGCTGTAAAATTGATAATAAATTAATTTAAAAACAATTCACTGGTGCAGCCCCTGGCTGTAAAATTGATAATAAATAAATTAAAAAACAATTAATTGGTGCAGCCTCGGGCTGAATAATTAATAATAAAAGAAATTCATTGGTGCAGCCCCGGCTGTAAAATTGATAACACATACATTAAAAAACAATTCATTGGTGCAGCCCCGGGCTGAATATTTAATAATAATTTAATTAAAAAAGTAAAAAAACTATTCATTGGTGCAGCCCCTGGCTGAATAATTAATAAATATAAATTCACTGGTGCAGCCCCTGGCTGTAAAATTGATAATAAATGAATTTAAAAACAAATCATTGGTTCCGAAACCAACCAAAACATTAATTTAAAATGTCAGGCATTAATGCCCCAACCAGCACATAATGGAAAGGAAAAAGGTGCAAGATGGAATAGTCCTTGGGCCCTCCCACCCACCCTTATGCTGTATGTGAAACAGGACATTCACACTTTAACAAACCATTCATTTCAGTGACAAGGACTGCCAAATGTGGCTAAAATGATTGGTTTGTTTGGACCCCCATAAAACAAGCTGCCAATGTGCATTGGACATGGAAATGAAAATGATCCCATACACAAACTGGCTTTACATTACAAGTTGTCATCATCATTGTCATCCCCATCAGTGTGTACATCCTCTTCTTCACACAATATTAATTTGTCCCCGCTGGAATCCACCATAGGCACCTCTGTAATTTTTTTATGTAATTGTTGGTAGAGGTCTTCCTCGTGGAATTTGTAATTCATTTTAATGAACATCATCTTTTCCACATTTTGAGGAAGTAACCTCCTATGCTGATCACTTACAAGGTTGCCAGCTGCACTGAAAACTCTTTTAGAGTACACACTGGAGGGTGGGCAACTTAAGTAATGCAAAGCCACTTTGTGTATGGGACTCCAAATTGCCTCTTTTTCCTGCCAGTACTGAAAGGGACTGTCAGACATGCCTATCAGGATGTTATTTCTGCAATAGTCTTCCTCCATTCTGTGAATGGAGACCATATCACACATAATCTCGGTAGACATTTCACTAGTAGGCAGTTCTCTCAGGCCCGAATCCAACAAAAGATCCACTTTTACAGCATTGAATTTTCTATTTCCCTCTCTTTTTTCCCAATTTTTGTTTTTTTGTCCACAGGACAATCTATTTTTGCAAAGGTAGTCAGGTGATGGAGAATGGGTTTGGTGATGGTGCTGAAGGTGTGGAATCAGAGGAGAAATTGATAAAAAAAAAATTGGCCCAGCTGAACGTATTGGTCAGTTTTAGTATAGTAAATAGACCTGATGAAAATTTGGAATTTTGAAACACTATGGAAGTTTTATAACTACTATGAGCCCATATTGAAGAGGAAAAAGGTCTATGCATGCTTAATAGTGATTTGAATATTCTTTAGAGGAGTAGTATATATTGGTGGAGGGTAAAGAAATGTATGTATATTTTGACATATTTAAATTGGTTGAATGATGTAATGAAATGTGAATAGATTTAGCCATACATAATTATATGTATAGTGAATGTTACACCAAACATCATAGAAAATTTAGTCCTAAATTCCCCCAAGCATCCTTTATAGGTTAGATGAGTTCCCACATTCTACCAATGGTCCCTATGGGATCCGATGATCGCATATAAGGGTTGTCTTACTCTTTCCTCCTGTCCTCAATTGAATGATTGATGTTTGATTAGTGTTATACTGTGGGTATATATATATATATATATATATATATAAAAAATCTATATCAAGATTTTATGTCTGACTAAATGTCATAAGAAGTAGGTGTGATAGTTTATGGAGACTATCAAAGGCTGGACTGTTGAAGTAAAAAATATTAAACACACTACAAAATATGCCTTATATCCCAGACTTTAACAAAATCCCAGGTTACATTTCAAATTGGCCTAAAACAATATCAGATTGTTCTGTCCAAAACTTTTCAAATAGACCTTGGATTAAGTGGGAGTGTAAATACTGTATGTTTGCTTCAATTGTTAGCTTAGACAATTGGAATTTGTTGGTGATCAAATAGACCCTGTACTATAATTGTCTCTGGTCTGCAGAAAACCAACAAGAAGGTCAGATAACATACAAAATGCTAAGGATATGCAGCTCTTTAATTGTAGCTCCTGACTGCATTTTGTTTAACACACCCTGTGCATGCCATTATCTGTGCATTTTACTATAAGTTGTATTCAATATGTATATATAGTACAGATCAGACATTTATATTAGAATTAATAGTGTCATGTCCAATGTTTTATATATATCCTGGCTTCCGTGGCTCACACAATACAAACCTGCCTCCTACTCAATAATTTACACATATAACCAACGGATTACATCAAAGTACAAATGTATTAAAGCGAAGAAAACCAGATATACATATAGTCCAGGGACGGGACCACATATTAACATTGTGTTTGGGATCATAATGTACAGAATTGTCTTAGCAGTAAGCCGGTTGCGAACAGATGTCGCACATTGTGGCAAGCAGATATTAGCAATGCCGGATTTATGTTTAATATAGCATATAACAATGGTTTATTTGAACTAGCTTTTTGTCCGGAACCCAGAGCTGAACATCTGCAACAGCATCCTGAGCCTAGGCATTGCCCACTGTTTGAACCAAGCAAGGACTCCCAGTGAACTGGAAATGTCCCACCAATGGACCAATGGAAGAAGACACAGCTTGCTATTATACACACCCATAATTTAACTGTATAAATTTGGCTCTCCTGGTCCAGAGAGTAGTAGCTGTATTCTACTGGTCATCTGGTGGCGACTGTACTCTGGATCCAGGGAGTGCATGCAAACGTATGTATACTGGTTTGTAACTCTGACCTTTTTCCTGAATTTTTTGTACCATAGTATAACTTGTGATAATAATGTTATATCCTTTTAATACAATATTTATCTTTGTGCATTGGACTACAGAAACTGGTGTGTGTGTTCACTTGCTTTCACATAGGGTTATTATACTGTGATATATATATTGCACTGTAATACACATTGTGTTTTGATATGAAGATAGCGACTATTATGCATGGTGGTGTTACAATAAGGGAAAGTATTGCGTATGCATCACACATTGCGTACTCTGTGCATCCACATTTGCATAACACCATATGCAAGGTACGTCCACGTGGACTCAACAGCCGTAGAGAGATTTAAAGAGGATTTCACAGCCCAACCAGATGTCATTTTTTTGGTAAACGATCTGCATGACCAGCAGACATTCTGTAAGGAAATTTCAAGTAAATAGGTACTAGTCACAACGCTCAACCAGTCAGTATACTGTAAGGAAAATTGAGTTTTTTCCTGGCAGCTGCAGAAACTGAAGGAGGAGATGATGGCATTTCACGTGTGGCCTCAGCTGACAATTTTTTTTACCAACAGCTCTTTGCATAGTTTTAGATTTCGGTCTGTTGGAAAAAAAAACTCACAAGGTAGGACTTAAACCTAGGATCAGAATGGTCGCCAAAATATATTTTTCAGATTTCAAATAAATTGACGACTCTTGGATCCTGGTGAAGTGAATCAAGGGCTTGATCCACCAGTCCGACATACCTTGTGCAATCGCTCCGTTTCAGTTCCTCCTTCAGTTTCTCCAGCTGTTTTTGCAAAAGTCTGATGATGGGAATTAACTGACTCAAGCTGGCAGTGTCTGAGCTAACTTCACGTGTGGCAAGTTCAAAGGGTTTGAGAACCTTGCACAACACGGCAATTATTCTGCACTGCGCTTGAGTAAGGTGCATTACCCCTCCACGGCCTATGTCATAGGCTGTTGTATAGCCCTGGATGGCCTTTTGCTTTTCCTCCATCTGTTGAAGCATATAGGGGGTAGAATTCAACTGAGTTACTACCTCTTGCTTCAGCTGATGGCAGGGCAAATTTAGCAGTACCTGCTGGTCATGCAATCTTCGATAAGCGGTTGCCGAATGTCTAAAATGTCTGGATATTTTGCAGGCCACCAAGAGCATCTCCTGCACGCCCCATTTTTTAAAAAATGTTGCACCACCAAATTAATTGTGTGAGCAAAACATGGGACATGTTGGAATTCGCCCACATGTAATGCTCTCACAATATTGGTGGCATTGTCCGAAATCACAAATCCCGAGGAGAGTCCAAGTGGGGTAAACCATTTAGCAATGATTTCCCTGAGATTTTCTAAGAGGTTCTCAGCATTATGCCTCTTAGTGAAACCAGTTATACAAAGAGTAGCCTGCCTCTGTATCAGCTCTCTTTTGGTAGATGTTGCTGCTGCTGTTGTAGGCAATACACCTACCCAGTGGGCTGTCACAGTCATGTAATCTTTAGTTTGCCCTGTACCACTTGTCCACATATCAGTGGTCAAGTGGACAGTGGGTACAACAGCAATTCTGAGGACATTAATAAGGTTTTTTTTAATGTCCTTGTACAGACTTGGAATTGCTGTTCTAGCGAAGTGGAATCTAGAAGGGATCTGGTAGCAAGGACACAGGACCTGAATTAACTGTTGAAAACCCACTGCAGTAATGGCGGATACTGGATGCACATCTAATACCAGCATACAGTAGCTGTTATGGCATCAGTAATCCACTGTGCAACTGGGTAATTGCTGTCATACTTGTTTGCCCTTGCAAACAATTGTTTGACAGTTAATTGTTTTTTGGAGGATACACTACAAGCAGTTTTCCTCCTGGTCCCCTTCTGGGATGAAGATCCACTCACAGCAACAGCAGCAGCAGCAATAGGCATAGTCATCAAGGATCCTTCTGAGGAACCACGGATACGAGAAGAGTCAATCATGCTTCAAATAACAACACTGGATGCAGCACGACTACTTCCGATTATGAATGAGGATGTTGATAATGATGCAGGTGTTGGTGGTGGAGATCGAAGGTGCTTGGATCCCACAGAGAGGGAGCAGGTAGGTGACACTGGACTTGTTACATTTTGAGTTTTGGAACTTGGTGACATACACCTTGATATTTGTTGAATACGCTCCAAGTGACGTAACAAGGAGGAGGTTCCTAGGTTGTTTAGGTCCCTCCCTCTACTCACTCTTGCTTGGCAATGGTTACATATGACTTGACAACTGTTGTCCGGATTGGGGTGGAAATAATTCCACATGTGAGAAGGTTAATTTTTTTGTCTTTTACCCAGGCATGACAACAATGGGCTTTGGCTTTGTCAATCCATGGGCAACAGCTGTTGCCTTACTTACACAAAGGACATCCTCGGCATCAACATCCTCATCACCAACATCTTCATCATCAACATCCTCATCATCCTTAGTGCCTTCAACTACCAAAATATCCTCCTCCTCCATGTGCAATTCCACAGAAGCATCCTCACTGACTACGTCTGCAAAATGTTAACTGCCCTTCCCCACATTTACAGAGGGCACACAAATGTTGGAACTTGGAGGATCCTCCAGTACACTAGTATTTAGGTCTGGCTCACACATGGCAACCGCGGACACACTTGCACTCTCCTTGGGGATTTGTGATTTCGATTTCTCAGGGCTCACAGTTGGTTTTTCCGGAGCTGTCTTACTCTTCTTAACAACTTTCAATGTTTTAATGGTACCATCACCACTACTACTACAAGCAGAAGGGCTGTCAGAATCAGCAGTCATCATAAATAAAGGCCAAGGCCTTATCCTTTCCTTGCCACTTCATGTAGTGAACGGCATATTGCCAAGTTTTTGATTATCTAAAGGCAACTTGCCTTTCAATTTTTTTCCTTTACTACAGTAAAAGTAGCTTTACCATATCCATGGTGTGACTTAAGCCCTGAGGTATGGGCCTTCATAGAGGATGAGGAAGTTGATGGCCTTGCATTATCATGATGACTGCTGGCGGCAGCTACAACATGTGGTTCTTGGTCTTGCTCTCATATCATGTAACAGTCCTCCATATTTTCTGCGGTCTTGAAGCAGTGTCGCAAGCACCAATAGTGTAGCCAAGGTGCTGTTACAAAATTCACACACATGCAGTCGTGCGCACACAGAAATAGACAAAAGACACTTTTTTTTTTCTGGTCCAGAACTTGGGCCCAGAGCACAGATTGATGATGACTGGAGTCGGGCAGCACTAGGTTGTAACTTGAGTTGCTGGCTGCATCTTGTTCTTGTGCAGCTAAGCCTAACACACAAACACACAAGAAAAATAGACAAATAAAAAACACACTATTTGTGTTATTTTTTTTTTCAGGCCCATAGCACAGATTGATGATGACTGGAGTTGGGCAGCACTAAGTTGCAAATTGTGTTGCTGCTGTATCTTGTGCGTCTAAGCCTGACACGCACACACAGAAAAAATATAGACAAAAGACACTATTTTTTTTTTTTTTTTTTCGGGTCCAGAACTTGGGCCCAGAACACAGATTGATGATGACTGGAGTCGGGCAGCACTAGGTTGCAACTTGTGTTGCTGTATCTTGTGCGGCTAAGCCTTACAAGCACGCACAGAAAAAAATAGACAAAAGACACTATTTTTATTTTTATTTTTTCTGGTCCAGAACTTGGGCCCAGAGCACAGATTGATGACAACTGGAGTCGGGCAGCACTAGGTTGTGTTGCTGTATCTTGTGCGGCTAAACCTAACAAGCACATACAGAAAAAAAATCAAAAGACACGATATATATTTTTTGGGGGGGTCAAGAACTTGGGCCCAGATGGACGCAGCAGACAGCACAGCACCGGCCCAGATGGGTCAGCACCAGCCCAGATGGACGGAGCAGACAGTACAGCACCAGGTCAGATGGTCAGCAACAGCACCAGCCCAGATGGACACAGCAGACAGCACAGCAGTGAGAGCACCAGATGGATCAGCAGTGCACCAGCTCAGGACACAGCAGACAGCACAGCACCAGCACAGGTAAGTACTACCTCTCCCAGTCCTACACTACCCACCCTCCCTGTTCAGTCTCCACAGCCGGAGTGAAATGGCGGCCGCCGCGTAGTCCCTTGTATACATAGAGACAAAAGCTAGCGAGCCGCGAGATTTCGTCTCAATTGTTTTGCCTCAATTTGAGATCCGGGGCCGGCGGGGGAACCGAACGCACGTTCGGTTCTCACCCCG
Source organism: Taudactylus pleione (assembly GCA_031769625.1). Taxonomy (NCBI): domain Eukaryota; kingdom Metazoa; phylum Chordata; class Amphibia; order Anura; family Myobatrachidae; genus Taudactylus; species Taudactylus pleione. The sequence goes on from JAUIMM010000010.1 coordinate 5,098,992, forward strand.
GATCTCAAAATTCGGGTGGGTTCGGATCTCTGAGATCCGAACCCTCTCATCAATAATTTTGAATGAGTTTAGTTATACTAAGCTGTACCCTATGAGTTTGAACCAAATGAGGCTTGTCTTAGCATATAAGAAACCAAACTTAAGAAGTTTCACTAAGAGATCCTAGGAGTATTAACATTAAAGACTATTGATTATATATGGTACATAAAATTACTGTTGCTTTTGATTTGTAAAGTTTTGAAAGCTTGTTGCAGGCACAATTCTCACAGCAGTATCTGAAGAGGCATCTTAAGGCTGTAAATAAATATTCTGCAGGATAAAAAGACTGTCATTTCAAATATCAAAATACAGTAATTCATCTCAATGGAATAAAATGCTAACTAAATTTAACTTGCTTAAAAAATGTCCCCAAAAGTATTGATTTTTTTCATTATCAAAATATGTAAATTATAGCTATTTAAACTTCTTTCAATATATTTTTTTTAACAACAATGCAAAAATCAAGTTTAAATAACTTATTTACATAATGTTACTAGCTGAAGTACCTGGAGTTGCCCACAATGAATCTTCAAATTACTAAATTTTATTATGTGATCTCATCCAAATCCATCCAGTGGAAGGCCCAGAACAGGCTCCCTGGGTCAAAGTTCTGCCCTGGGCGTAACTAGGGTAGTGCGGCCGGTGCCATCGCACAGGGCACCACAGGTCAGGGGGTGCTGTTTGGGCCTGTCAAATTTCTGTTTATTATCATTCTTGCTTGTAGCTTCCTGTTATTTCATCCCCAGCATCTCCTGGTCTCTTCCATCTCTTCCCTGGCCCTTCCCCATGAGGCCATTCCCCTTTTTTGGGTGCATTATGTCCCTTTGAAAAATGAGGGGGGCGCCAATGCTCTTTCTGGCACAGGGCACCAAACAGTCTAGTTACGGCTCTGGCTGTGAGGTCCGACTGCCCCAACACCCCATTAGACATCCCAGACCAACTGCCACCTCTCTGTGAAGTTTTCATCCAAATCCATCCAGTGGAAAACCCAGAACAGGCTCCCTGGGTCAAAGTTCTGCCCAGTGTACACAAAATTATATAATATACAGTATGTATACTAATATATATATATATATATATATATATATATACATATATTAGTATACAGTATGTATACTAATATATATATATATATATATTAGTATACAGTATATATATATATATATATATATACATATACACACACATATATGCAAAGTCAGAAATCCACTGCATTCGCCACTCCCAGATTTGGGGTGCAGATCTGCACTCGCCATTCCCAGGCATGGGGTGCAAGTGGCTTGTGACCACATTGCTATCACAGAGTTTAAACTGAAAAAATGTTACCTGGTTTAAAGCTTACCTGCCAGCTAATGGCTTTTAAAGGCAAGGCAGTCACCAAACATAGGGCCTGATTCTGACCTGGTCACAAGTGAGGTGCGCTTGCAACCGGGTCGATGGTGGGCCAGTGTGCATGCGCACGAGTGAGCCAGCTCCGTCGTGCGCATGCGCGAGACCCGGATAGCAATGGGCACTCCGTCGCTCCGGGTCTCGTACCAAAGGGGGCGTGCTGTCGATGTTGAGTGACAGCACGCCCCCTTTGGTGGGCGGGCCGGGGGGGTGGCTGCCCAAATGGAGGCATTTCCATGTGAATTCCTTATAGTGATAGCCTCTAGACAGGAATTTATTAAACATAAAGTCCATCTGTATTATAGCATCATCTTTATTACTGGCTATGCGTCTGATACGGAGAAATTGAGAAATCCCTAGATTGTAAGCTCCTAGATTGTAAACTCCTAGGAGCAGGGTTCTCCACCTTACTGTCTCACAGCCTTCTTCTCTAGCACTTCAATGACAGCCTTCACTGTCCTTGCTGTATTATTTATTGAAAATAATGTTGCTGATTGTAACTTGTGCTCTGTTTATATTTTTTTTTACCATACTGTAATGTAATTTTCTGTGTACCCTGTACTGTATGTATGGTGCTGCGGACCACTTGTGTTGACCTATAAATAAAATGTAATAATAATATTAATAATGTGTATACATATAAATGTATGATTATGTATATGTATATATGTGACAAGAACACTGGAATTGTTCAGACTAGATGGGCCAAGTGGTTGTTAGCTGCCATCATATTTTATGTTACTATGTATTGTTTGAGGGTAAGTATATTTGTCCCAGGTTTCTGGCCTACAAAAACCCAGGAATATATTGTTGTTCCTGACAGCCTTAGAGCTTTGGTAATAGCTAGTTAAGTGTTCCTGGGACTATAGATGGAGAGTGAGGGTGGGCTCAATCCATTAAGTCCTTTTGGGTCTTTAGGGCCTCTATCTTCAAAGAAGTACTTGCACTTGTATGAGTATATGAAAAAAGCAGTCAGACAGGACATACGGGGGTATATTTACAAAAATTTAATTTTTTAAATGATTTTTTCAGTCAGTTGCAATGGGCTCAAAATTTACTTTCTAATGTGCTTCCAACATCTCTCATTTACTAACATTTGATTTTGAAAATTATGTAAAAACCAAATGTGAAGTGAGTCAATTGTGGAAGATGTAAATGCATTAAAAATGTAAATAAAACCTAAAAATCGAACATAAAAGCATCTAAAAAAAAAGCATGCACAGATCACTATGATCTGTCAAAACTTCTTATGCTTAAATTAGTTCTTATACTACAAAGTTAAAAATAAATATCATGGGGTCCCACAATAAATCCATAACAAGCCCTGGACCTTTTAGCCTGTTCTGGTCATGGAAAATCGGGGGAAAAACCAATGTGGGGTCCACCCTATTTTCTATTAACTGACTTGTTATATGCTGTGTTGCAGCCAAAGCTACCCGTGCCTGAACTCAGTTGGCTGCAAATACCAGCGAGGTCTGAGCCCAAAAAGCTATCCCTGACAACCAAACCATGAAACGATTAAACATGCTTGGACAAAGCCACATTGACCTCCTTCCTAGGAAGCTTGCTGATTATTAATTGCATGGACCACCCCCAGATTTTCGCAAAAGAACACAATGTGCAGATTAACCAATTGAGGTAACCAGAATCAAAATGAATCAAATGGTATTTCCTGGGGGCATTCTTAGGGACGACCCCCAAGGAGAAATACATAGATCCCGCAAAAGAGCGCAAGTGAAAGAACCCTCAATTTTACTAACAATACCTCAGCCTCCACCTTAGCCTTCAAAACTTCTAGTAATTCCCTAGCTGACCACAAATTATGGGGCACCCTCACCGTAAGAGGCCCAGAAAAGGGCAACGTAAAACAAACTGTACAACCTTGAAACAAAAAGGCAGCGTCATCCCTCGAGCCACTCCACCAATCATTTCGCCAACTGCTCCACACAAACGGGGGACCTCGCCTTACCTGGTCCCTTGCCATTGTCTCCCGTATCAGCCGCCTAACTCCCAGTGCCGCGTCGGCAATCCTTGGTAGGATGCTTTCCACCGCAGATGCAACAGGAGTGGAAAAAACGACAACCCAGCCCCGTGTGCAGCGGGAATCGTTGAAAGCAAACCACTTTCCCTTCAGCACTCCTGACCCGTCTGGTTTCATAGAAGGAGGGGCCTTGCAAGGCTGCACAGCATCCACAGGTGGCTGATGCTGTTGGGAAACCCGAAGCCACACTTTTAACCTATAACCACGTTGCACCAGGCCGCTCGCAAAAGCTGTGGGTGGTCATTTCATTGAAGTCTGAGTGGAAAGTGTCTCAGGCTTTCCAGGTGTGCAAAGCAATGCACTGATTGAATTTATAAGGGAAATGGGCCTCAGACTGCACACCTTGAACATATATATATATATATATATATATATAGGAGGTGCTACCTGTGGAGACAATTGATATATACACAAAAAGAAGTACAGGTGCTCAACTCCAAATTAATAAATACATTTTTGCAGTGTGCAGTCTGAGGCCCATTTCCTATATAAATTCAATCAGTGCATTGCATTGCAGGGGTGTATCTATAAAGGGTGCAGGGTGTGCGGAGAACACGGGTCCAGGAGGGCCCCGCACCGCACACCCTGCACCCCTAATAATACTTACTTCTCCGGAGTCCCACGTCAGCGCGGGCATCCGTCGCTGTAAAATGACTGGAAAATGGCCGCGCCGGGCGGAGAGGAGGGGGCCCGTGTCGGAGACTGCACAAGGGCCCCCTCCTCTCTAGAAATGCCCCTGACTAGGGATGTCAGTAGGGCTGCCCACAAACACCAGGCGTTCCCTGTTTGCAAAATGGGGCGAGCTGTCAATCAACATCAACAGCCGCCCTGTCTTGTAGCGAGACCCGTAGCGATGGAGCTGCCGTCACTGGATAGGTCTCACGCATGCACACGCCAGAGGCGGCGCTTGCGCAAAGGGGGACTATCGACCCGCTTGCGAGCAGGTCTGAATCAGACCCAATGTGCGTACCCCAACACACAGTGTATGGGTGGATGGAACACCCATCAAGGTTATCAAGGTTCCTTTTCAATGTTCACCTGGACCAAGTTACTTTTCAAATATTCCCATGTAATTATCCACAGCAACCAGTAATAAAAATCACAAAAATATTTAATAAAATACTTCAAGCAGGTACAGATAAAAGCATGGCGTAGTCCACAATCATATGCAAAAAAATTAAATAAAAATATACATAAAAATATTTTACAAAAAGAGTCCCAAATACATGAAATTAGTTAAATGAAAATAAGAAAACATTGTAGATGAAAAAAATCCATGAAAGCTACTCACACTCCATGTATCAACATGTTTTGGTCCAGAGACCTTTATTGAGATATACCAGCAGTGTGAGGAGCTTTATATTTATAGGACAAATTCCAAAATGAGATCTAACAGGAAGTTGAAATCAATAAATACACAATTTAGATCACAAAATAAATGTACCAAGCAAATAAACAGACGTTATCCAATACAAATAACATCATTTCTATTCTATGATGCAGCAGGAATTTTAATAAAAAGGTCAGTTTTATTGTATCTTAAGGTTGAAAACAGTTCAGAATAGGAAGTTGAGGGGCATTCTGGGAGATGTAGTTTCAGACCCCTTTAACAAACAACTATTTACCACAGAATACCAGTAACATCTAGAAAGTCTAAACTTTATTTCATATGTCCCTCTATCCCATAGCACTAATATCCATGCAGTGTCAGTCCAGAATCTGCTTATAAATGCATAATTTCACTGGGCAATAATAAGTCACCGGAGACAGGAAGTCCCGAGGTATCATGAGACATGTAGTCCTGTACTGCACACAAAGTAGGTGTTCTCCCAGATGTGACAACATGCATTTAAATTAGGGGTGTGCACCGGCCACTTTTCGTGTTTTGTGTTTTGGTTTTGGATCTGGATCTTTCTTCGTGTTTTGGATCTGGATTGGTTTTGCCAAAACCACCCTTCCGTGTTTTGGGTTCTGGGTTTTGTGTTTTGGATCTGTATTTTTTTGAAAAAAAGCATAAAAACAGCTAAAATCACAGAATTTGTAGGTTTTTCTGCTCCTATGCTATTATTAACCTCAATAACCTTAATTTCCACTCATTTCCAGTCTATTCTGAACACCTCACACCTCACAATAGTGTTTTTATGTCCAAAAGGTTGCACCGAGGTAGCTGGATGACTATGCTAAGCGACACGAGTGGGCGGCACAAACACGTGACCCATCTAGGCGTGAAACTGCAGTGGCAGACAGGATGGCAGTTTGAAAAACTAGGCCCCAAACTGTACATAATGCAAAGAAAAAAAAGAGGTGCAAGATGGAATTGTCCTTGGGCCCTCCCACCCACCCTTATGTTGTATAAACAGGACATGCACACTTTAACAAACCAATCATTTCAGCGCCAGGGTCTGCCACACAACTGTGACTGAAATGATTGGTTCGTTTGGGCCCCCACAAAACAAGCTGGCAATTAATCTGTCCCTGCACAAACTGGCTCTACGGAGGCAAGATGTCATCCTCATCCTCCTCATCCACCGATTCCTCACCCTCTTCAGTGTGTACATACTCATCCTCACAGAGTATTAATTTGTCCCCGCTGGAATCCACAACCACAGGTCCCTCTGTACGTTCTGGAGGCTGGTCTCCCTGGAAGAGTTGATAATTCATTTTATGAACATCATCTTCTCCACATCTTGTGGAAGCAACCTCCTACGCCTTTCGCTGACAAGGTTCCCGGCTGCACTAAACACTCTTTAGGAGTACACACTGGAGGGGGGGCAACTCAGGTAAAATAGAGCCAGTTTGTACAGGGACCTTCAAATTGCTTCTTCTTCCTGCCAGTACAGGTACGGACTGTCTGACATGCCTACTTGGATGCTGTCACCGATGTAATCCTTTAACAGACAGACGCACGCTTGTCGCTGCTGCTTTGAGGATGCAAGTGCGGCTACAGCCCACACAATTCACAAAGACAGAAAAAAAAAGAAGAATATTTTTATTGTTTGTGGAGCGCACTTTGAGGGTTACACCACCCTTTAAAAGACAGACGCACGCTTGTCGCTGCTGCTTTGAGGATGCAAGTGCGGCTACAGCCCACACAATTCACAAAGACAGAAAAAAGAAGAAGAATATTTTTATTGTTTGTGTAGCACACTTTGAGGGTGTCACCACCCTTTAACAGACAGATGCACGCTTGTCGCTGCTGCTTTGAGGATGCAAGTGCAGCTACAGCCCACACAATTCACAAAGACAGAAAAAAAAGAATATTTTTATTGTTTGTGTAGCACACTTTGAGGGTGTCACCACCCTTTAACAGACAGACGCACGCTTGTCGCTGCTGCTTTGAGGATGCAAGTGCGGCTACAGCCCACACAATTCACAAAGACAGAAAAAAGAAGAAGAATATTTTTATTGTTTGTGTAGCACACTTTGAGGGTGTCACCACCCTTTAACAGACAGACGCACGCTTGTCGCTGCTGCTTTGAGGATGCAAGTGCGGCTACATCGCACACAAGTCACAAAGACAGAAAAAAGAAGAATATTTTTATTGTTTGTGTAGCACACTTTGAGGGTGTCACCACCCTTTAACAGACAGACGCACGCTTGTCGCTGCTGCTTTGAGGATGCAAGTGCGGCTACAGCCCACACAATTCACAAAGACAGAAAAAAGAAGAATATTTTTATTGTTTGTGTAGCACACTTTGAGGGTGTCACCACCCTTTAACAGACAGACGCACGCTTGTCGCTGCTGCTTTGAGGATGCAAGTGCGGCTACAGCCCACACAATTCACAAAGACAGAAAAAAGAAGAATATTTTTATTGTTTGTGTAGCACACTTTGAGGGTGTCACCACCCTTTAACAGACAGACGCACGCTTGTCGCTGCTGCTTTGAGGATGCGAGTGCGGCTACATCGCACACAAGTCACAAACACATTAAAAAAATAGTTTTTTATTTTTTGGAGCACTTTGAGAGTTACACCACACTTTAACAGACAGACGCACGCTTGTCGCTGCTGCTTTGAGGATGCAAGTGCGGCTACAGCCCACACAATTCACAAAGACAGAAAAAAAAGAAGAATATTTTTATTGTTTGTGTAGCACACTTTGAGGGTGTCACCACCCTTTAACAGACAGACGCACGCTTGTCGCTGCTGCTTTAAGGATGCAGGTGCGGCTACAGCCCACACATTTCACAAAGACAGAAAAAAAAAGAACAATATTTTTATTGTTTGTGTAGCACACTTTGAGGGTGTCACCACCCTTTAACAGACAGATGCACTCTTGTCGCTGCTGCTTTAAGGATGCAGGTGCGGCTACAGCCCACACATTTCACAAAGACAGAAAAAAAAAGAACAATATTTTTATTGTTTGTGTAGCACACTTTGAGGGTGTCACCACCCTTTAACAGACAGATGCACGCTTGTCGCTGCTGCTTTGAGGATGCAGGTGGAATCTAGACGGGATTTGGAACCGGGGACACACTACCTCCATCAATTGTCTAAATCCCACTGCACTAATGGCGGATACCGGACGCACGTCTAACACCAACATAGCAGTCAAGTCCTCAGTTATACATTTTGCTTCAGGATGACTGCTGTCATACTTCATCCTCATCGCTAGGGACTGTTGGAGGGTCAATTGTTTAGTAAAAGTAGTGATGTTCCTACTTCCTCTCTGGGATGATGAACAACTCCCAGCAGCAGCAACAGCACTAGGAGGAAGTGGTTCTTGATCTTTCCCTATTTTATTTTTATCGGAGAAAGTTTGGTCCTCCATTTATGTTATATTGATATATACGTGCGGCTAAAGCAATAGAAAGAAAATATTTTTTTATTTTTGCTGGAGAGTAGTGCACTTTGTGGGTTACACCACCCTTTAAGAAATGAGCCAGCCGGCTCTTTACTTATGGGACACAGGCGCACGCTTGGCGCTGCTCCTTTGTTGATGCACGTGCAGCCACAGTGTACACAATTCACAAACACAGAATATAATTTTTTTTTTGGTTTGGACTGGAGTGTACTTTGGGGGTTACAGCACCCTTTAACGGTCAAGCCAGCCGGCTCTTTACTTATGACACAGGCACACGCTTGGCACTACTTTGTTGATGCACGTGCGGCTACTGCGCACACAATTCACAAACACAGAAAATAATTTTTTTTGGTTTGGAGTGTGCTTTGGGGGTTACAGCACCCTTTAACGGTCAAGCCAGCCGGCCCTTTACTTATGACACAGGCGCACGCTTGGCACTACTTTGTTAATGCACGTGCGGCTACTGCGCACACAATTCACAAACACAGAAAATATATTTTTTTTGGTTTGGAGTGTACTTTGGGGGTTACAGCACCCTTTAACGGTCAAGCAAGCCAGCCCTTTACTTATGACACAGGCGCATGCTTGGCACTACTTTGTTGATGCACGTGCGACTGTTGGGTATGCACTATGCAGCACTTGTTGGTGTTGGAATGGAAGCTATATAGACATAGAGAAGAATGGTAGAGCTTCAGATGGTGCTCCTTTCAGCAGACCGCTTTCTACCATAAACTGACAACAAGAACAGATAACATACCACGGATTCAGTATGCGGCCGGCGGTTCAAATCTCGACAGCGGCTTCCCGGCAGCACTGAAAATCCAGATTGTCGAAAGGTAAGTACTCACTAACCTCTCCTACCCTCTAACCCTAAACCCTCCCTTAGGGGTGCCTAACTCTAACCTCCCCCCTAAGAGCCTAACCCTAATCACCCCTCTATGTGAGTAAACCTAACCCCCCCTTCCCCGCCACCTGAACTAAAGTCCCCCCGGGGGTGCCTAACTCTAACCCCCCTTCCCCTAGCCTAAACCTAACCTCTCGGGGGGGTGCCTAACCCTGTCCCCCCGGGAACCCTAAACCTAACCCTCCCCTCCTGCGGCTGTCCACGCCCGTCGCCCGGCTTACCTTCGATCGGTAAACCGGGTGTCAGGCTCGTGGCGTAGGGAAAATGACAGGCATCAAGATTTCGATGCCTGTCATTTAACCCTTGCCGGGATTATACAGTCGGGAAGCTGGAGGTCGGGATTCCGTCCATTGGCTTCTCGACTGTTTCCCCATACCACCTACTGAAGAAAATAAACATGGATTACAATATGTGTTTGTGGCTAATAAAAATGTATTGAAGCCATACCCACAAAAGACACTTACTAAATTGTGAAGGATTTTCAATTTTAGGTTATCAAGAGCGAGGTGGTTTGTAGAGAATGCTTTTAGGCTTTTGAGTAACAGATTTGTCATATTCATACATGAATTGATTGGGTGGTAGTGGCATGCTGTGTATTCCACAACTTTTTGCAAAAATAACAGTTTAGATCTGATTGGCTTGAGCACCATTTATCATATGCAACGAGTTTTATCACTCATTGCGTATGATAAAACTTGTTGATAAATGAGGCCCTCAGCTATGTTAGAACAGTTGGGGCATGCAGAGGAAGTTTAGAGATGGACACCACAGGGTTAAGCCTTCTGCAAACATCCTTTGCATGTGCAAAGCAGACCCAGGAGGAATCTGCTTTGCACATGCAGGGGGTGTTTGCAGAAGGCCTATTTTAATATCTTAATGGTGTGTGGGCAGTGCCATGACCAGATGACTTTGTAAAATAGTAATGTAGTTAAGATATGTTTGTTATGGTAAATTGTTGTTTTTGATTCTGCATGATTCTGCATAATGTGTTCTTTTCCCTACCTTCTCATCGAGGCTACAGTCTTCCCCTCATCAGCCAGCTCTCCTCTCACTCCTTCATCCATTGAGCTCAAAGATGACCTCTGTGCCTCCTTACCCAGCGTGAACATCAGCAAATCATAGTACCAAATAGTTGGTACATAGACCTCATCAGCTCACACACTGGATCTCCTGGATGCCTTAACCTTTCTCCTTCATCTTGCTCCTTCATGAAGATGGTCCAGAAATGTTATATCTCCTTCGTAACCCACTCTGCATCGGCTGCAATGTTTTATAGTCTGATGGCGGCTACCAAGCCCTTTATGCCTGCGGCTCTTTTGGTTTTATTAGAATAAGCCTTAGAACTTTCAGACCACAAACATTCATTCAGCCTGTACAAGTCAAGAACTTGTCACAAACTTACTATTCTTTTAAATGGGCATAATAGCTTTGAAAAATACAAACTAAATTTAACATAAAAAATTAAAGGTCAACCATCATAACTTATTTAATTTCGGAATTATGTGCATGTCATCATGGGTCAAATCAGTGATAAAGTTGCATTAATATGTGATAGATTTGTATATGTTTTTGTGTCTGTATATAAATAAACGTAAAGGCTGATGATGTCATATAAGCTGTGGTTTCATGTTGTTTTAATTCATAGAATTTATGTAGATATGCAACATATTGTCAGTAGGAAAGAGAATGACACAAGCTGAGGATTGAGGGTGGAAAAGGAAGTGACAGTTCAGGTGACGTACTCAGAGGTACTATAGTCCAACATATGGTGTGGTCATGTGGTACTGCGTACACATGACACAGTGTGCACCACATAGTACATTGCATTGCCCAATCTGTTGTGCATCACATCAGATGGGACGATGCGTGATGTTGTGAGGAATTCTCATGAGTCGCATGATTACTCAATATATCATATAGTGCACAGGTTCTCAAACTCAGGGCCTGATTCAGAACCGTTCGTAAGCATCCGCACGCTCGTTCCGAGCGATGGTCGCACAACTGCGCATGCGTATGGTTTGCAATGTGCATGCGCAAACCCGTCACTGCGGTCGGAAATCGTGCGCTAGTAAAACACAGAGGGGCTGCTATTTTGAGTGACAGAATGTGCCGTTTGTGGGTGGTATCAGGGGAAGGTGCTTGAAAACGGGGGAGTGGTTGTGCGAACGCAGGCATGCCCAACGGTCAAAAGGGCGTTTCATGGGAGTGCAAAATTAGCAAAGAAGCGTCATCGATCATCTTTTAGCCTGAACTGCTTGCAGTGATTGCGGGAAGTAATTCCTACCTCAAGCGCTGCGAGCAGTTCAGATGCCGTTTGATGTTCCCGATTAATCTAATAAAAACAGGAGATGACATGATTTGCGAACGGCAAAGGGGCGTCTTGAAAAAATAGCGAGCGCATTTAGCGGACGCTCGCACAGACATAGAGGCGTCCTCACACCGCAAAGAGCGAGCGCTCAATTTAAATATCCAGACCCTTTTTTAGAGCGAGCAGCCGCAACTAGCATCCGGGTCTGAATCAGGCCCTCAGTCCTCAGGACCCCACACAGTGCATGTTTTCCAGGTCTCCTCACAGAATCGCAAGTGAAATAATTATCTCTACCTGTGATTCTTTTAACAGGTGTCAGTCAGTACTGAATGCACCTGTGCACCTGCTGGGTGATCTGGAAAACGTTACCTGTGTGGGGTCATGAGGACAGAGGGCAAGCGCTGAACGCTCGCAACTGGGTCGATTGTGGCCCAGAGCGCATGCGCATGACGAAGCCGGCTCCGTCGTGCGTATGTGCGAGACCCGGATAGCGACGGGCAATCCGTCGCTCCGGGTCTCGTACCAAAGGGGGCGTGCTGTCGATGTTGAGTAACAGCACACCCCCTTTGGTGGGCGGGCCGGGGGAGTGCTGCCCAAACGGAGGCGTCCCATGTGAACGCCTCCGTTTGGGGCCGGCCCCACTGACATCACTAGTGATGTCAGTGGGAGAGATTTTGGCTCTGTTAGAGCCGAAATCTCTCTGGGGCTTGCGGCAACGAGACCCTACCACAAGGGTCTCGTCGCAAGCCAGATGGTCGCGCTGGTCTTGACCATCGCGACCATCTTCCTGGCCGCTCGCTATACCTGTGGGTGGTCACCCACAGCTATGCGAGCGGCCAGGAGGCCGTTCTAAAAAAAAAAAAAGACCGGCCCTGATACAGAATGATTGCTCTGTCAGAGCGTCCGGCTCTGAATCAGGGCCAGAGTTTGAGAACCACTGGTATAGTGTGTAACCAGCTTAACAAACTTTAGAGGTTGCAGAACACAAACAAGTTGAGAATGTGTTTATTAAAATAACCAAGTAGGAATAACAAAACATAGACACCTCTGTAAATTACTGCATTTCCATCAAACACAATTACATACTGAATAAGAATTTCTATGATAGCTGCAAATAAAATGAGTCAGAATACACAATGTATAAAGCCAGAAAAGAGAATATGATGAAACACTCAGGAGAAACTTTATTAAATTTTAGAAAGTGAATAAAATGACTATAGGAAACTAAAGTTCTATTTTATAAATGGCAACAAATGAAACCTAAAAGTAAGTGAAACACAGATATAGAATTCTTACTAGTAGTTTTTGACCATTTTAATCTGAGTCTGGACCTGCACCCATCCCACTATACTTACCCTGTGTCGGCACTGTAGGGTTCTTTTCTACTAGCCTGTCTTATCTCCATCGCTGGGGTGGGAGTCATAGACAATTATTATACAGATTGTCTTAATTCTTCTCTGAAGTAGAGGGATACAATTATTTTAAGATAAAAAACTCATGTGAATCTCATAGAATTTAGGTTTTATTCTGCTGTGAGAAATTCCTTTTAGGCTATCACAGCTGAAGCTTACTACTGTATGTAAAATTGTATGATTGAAGGTGCATAAACACACAACGATTTTTTGAACGATTATCATTAAACGATATCGTTTAATGATAATCGTTTGTAAAAATCGTTCACTTTTTGAGTCAAACGATGAACGATTTTCGTTCATGCGTGTTCACATTTGTAGTTTGTAGTTCAGTCAGACTTGTCAACTCAACGATTTTCAGTAAGGGAATATGTAAAAATTGTTTGTAGTTCTAAAAAAATCGTTCATTACATTTAAATAAACGTAGTAAATGAACAACTTTAGTTAACGATTTTAGTTCATTTTTTCAAGGTAGAAAATCGTTTTACTAAAATCGTTCATGAACTAAATCGTTGTGTGTGTATGCAGCTAAAGACATTAAAAAAAATTGTCTGTAAAACCAAACCTGTATCAGTGGTAAAGGAGCAGTGAGTAAATCATAGGGACTAATGCTGAGTTGCACTCAATTCACACGCAATGCCACTACGGTGCATATGCTACCTACAATGTACACACAAAGCTGCTGTTGCAATTATTTGAGGCAGTTTCAGAAAGGTGGTGGAAAGGTGATGGGCATTCCTGGGCAGTGACTGTGAGGTGGCTACTAGTGCAACTAAAAATGGGCCATTCAGTGGGCATATTAAGGGAGTGTGGAGGGCTTGTCAATACAAACGTAGGAGGCTGTGGTCAGACGGATAAACTGTACCTGCCATAGGGCTAGTGCAAGTTTTGATGGTGCGAACGATGGTAGCATATAAGGATCCACCACATTTGGCAACATGGATGTACAGAAGGGAAGGTGTTTGTATCGGCATTTGCATAAACTCGAAGACAGGCGACCATTAATAGATGAGCCTGCATGCGCCGCTGCGTGCAACTCAGAATCAGGCCCATAATGTACAAAAAAAACATCTGAATTCAGTAAAAACATGTTTGCATAATTGCAAACTGAGGCAGACCTGCATATAGGCGCAGATATACCTGTCATTTGCCAAATCACTTGCAAGTGTAAAATATTGTACACAAAGATGATGATTACATTTGTAGCCACCTTTGAATGACATGTGAAGTGTATAGAGCTTTCTTTCTTAATTGTGCCTATTTTATGTGATTTTGTGGTTTTATTTTAAAATGTATTTTTTGCTTTTCTTATTCGTACTATACAAGGCAGATTATTTTAAAAATATATATAGCCAACGCGCTGTCAATAAGCAGCTGGTGGGGGTTGAAATAGAAAAAGTTAGCAGTCCAATAGGTGCCGTCCCTTGGGTAGACGGTACCGATGTTCTCTAGACTCAGATATTGGAAATACACCCCTCTCAGGAGAAAAGAGACAGAGATATGATATGCTGATTAGTCCATAATGCATATAAGCTCCACAATAGAAAACCAGGACTATGTCCAAACTCACCTAATAAAAGTGAGATACGTTCACTAAAAAGTATCTTTGATGTCCTCACAATATATATTGGCATATGTCCCTTTTGGTGATAGACTCACCTGGGCAAGTATAGGCGTTCCTCAAAAGGTATATATATATATATGGAATAAGAAAAACCGGCACTCACAGGACTTTCAAATGAGACTCAAGACACAGCAGTGTAGTTCGTTCGAACTACACTGCTGTGTCTTGAGTCTCATTTGAAAGTCCCGTGAGTGCCGCTGTTTTTTTTATCCCTGCATGCAAGGTCACTACATCTCGGATGGCACCAGGACGAGTATGTATTTTTAATTTGTGGAGTTCCGGCTGAAATTTAATTTTATATATATATATATATATATATATATACAGTGCTCGAAGTGGGAATTTGGTAGTGGGGGTATGAAAATTTGAATCCTCCCGGGCGCTACCATCAGGTCCCTTCCCCTTCCCTTCTTCTTGCTATAGGCTTTGGAAAGTAATCAGAATAGAGGCACAGTCAGCATAATATATCAAAACTCTGCAGTGCAGAGGGGGAATCTATTGATCAGCAGTGGGTGGAAAGTGCAATTGGGCAGAGGGCTGGATGGGAAGGAGGGCAATGAGATGGGATTGAGAGGGGGAACGGTAGGCTGTAGAAGAGGGGATCCTCGGCTGAATTGGGGGGCACTGTGCCTAGAGTGGCTGGGTGGTTCTATGTGGGGGGCAGTGGGCTGGTTAGGAAGAGAAGGGGGAGACACTGAGCTGGCTGTGTGGGAGACACGGAGATGGAGGGGTCAGTAAGATGGTGGGGGACACAGGGCTGGAGAAGGGGGATACACTGGGATGGGGGCACTGGGCTGGGGGAGAGGGGATCACTGGGCTTGGGGGGATGGAAGCACTTACCTTGACTTGTTCCTGTTCGAGTCGACAGCATGCCTGGCCCAGCACACCCACCGCAGCCTTCTGAGCAGCTCCTCAGCCTCCATCGCTGCTCTGAGCTAGCCGCGGCCACTGTGCTGCTGCTTCTGTGTTCCGTGATCTGGGACCGGAGACTGCAGGTGCGCAGCGCATGGCTCCTTCAGCGGCACCCACAAGTGCCTCAGAGGTCCCGGAGCGGCCGGCCGAACCGGGCCACTGACATGACTGCTGTCCTGCCGCCTGACATACAGACGTGCTACTGGGGGTGGGGCCATGCAACAGTCAGACCACCCCACAGTCCCCTCGGCCCAGCGGGAAATGTCCCGGTAAAATATACGTCCAATCCGCCCCTGTTCCTATGCAGGGGAGGCAACGACCACCAGCTAATCCCGGTTTGTGTAACGGCTGCTAATCAAAAGAAGGGGCAGCCTTTTAAATCCAGCGCCCACGCGAGCCAATGAGAAGCTGCCACTTGGCAGCTTCTCACTGGTTAAACGGTCATCAAGCCAGCCAGCTGGATTTAGAAAGCTGTGCCTTCTTTTCATCAGCAGCCGGTACGTAACACGGGATTGGCTGGTGGTGCTAACTTTAAACTAGCAGCAAGGACCCAACGCTTCTGGCTGCGTCCCAATACCACCGGCGCCGATCGAGATGTGTCCTCAGTGGGACACATCTCCACACAATGCTGCAGCTGTTCCAGCGCTGGGATCACATATTTGATCCCAGCGCTGGTACATTGTCTACTGTGGAAAAAAATTAAGTGGGGGCGGGAAGTGGCGGTATGTAATACCGCCGTATACCGCCTCACTTTGAGCACTGTATATATATATATATATATATATATATGTGTGTGTGTGTGTGTCCAGAATCTTATTTTATATGAGATTTATATGAGCTATATACTTTTATCTCTTTTATACTTTAATTAACTGTAAAATTTATTACACTGAATATTCATCCAACTTTTTATTTAATTAGTAAAAACAACCTAGCGCTGGTTCCTTTTCTTTTTTTTGCATAAGGCAGATTATACTTGCTATATTTTAGAGGGGTTACACTCAAATCAAACCTAATAGTGAATGTGTTTTTCACTATGAAAAAAATAAAAATATATATTCTTCTGCTTACTGTATGTCCTGAATGGGTGTATGTGTATGTGATGCATGTCTAATGTAAAACTGTCAGATATGTTACTAGTCTAAGACTGGTTGCCTCATGAGATGCCTCTGACTCATCATTTTGGAGTTAATATAATATTTTTATGTGTGTTTACTTTGAGCTTTTAAAAAAAGGGGGAGGAGGGGGTGGACTGCGCATAATCATGACCTGTGCTATGCATGTGCAGAATTGTTCCTGCATCATCGTACACAGAGCAGTGCCCCCTAAGCTGCAGCCTGAAGACAAGCTGCAACTGTTTGGAGGTGGGGAGGGGGTGGTGCCAGGCAGCTTTCTGAAAAACGGGGACGTTTTCTGGAAGTGACGATGCCAGGGGGCTTTCTTGGCCACAACAGAGGAGTTCAAGCAGCTATTCTGAACTTAGGCTTACTCAGATGGCCGAATGCTGCCCGACGGTGATCCTACGCTGAATCCTTGGATACAACAGTAGATCACAGTAGCCGGCATCCCATGCAGCATTAGCATATGTTAGTATCACTGCTACATCGAAAGATGTAGCGGCGATGCTAATAGCATACAAATTTGAATCTGGCCCTATGTCAGGTAACAAAGCAAAAGTAGTTAAACCTTGCTAGGAAAGTCAAAATCCATTTTTTTCCCCATAGGGCTTACAAAATTTGACACAACCTGGGAGACCATTATACCCAGTACTTAAAGTGGTACTAGAAAGGTGGTGGAACTCACCCCCTATATACTCTAACCCCCCCATGGGAGCCACAGTTGAGGGGTGGCTCTGTCGAGGGGGTGAGGTCTGTGGAGGAGGGTAGGATACTTTCTCCTCTTAGAGCCTGGAGGGGCTGTTGCAAGCCACTGAGGGGAGCAGGGATGGCAACAGAAATCTTGTTGGCCCCCATCCCACTGCACTAGGTACAGGCCAGTCAGTTTGAAAGTCTTTTCTGACCTACTGTATATGGTGGTTTCATTGTAATGTAAAAGGGGCAAGGGGCGGACTGCTGTGTGCGCCTGCTGCCGTGCAGGTGTGGCGGGGCACTTACCTCTCACACCTCGTGGCTCTCGCCTTCAGGCCGCCTTGGTTTCTCCTACAGACGGTCCTGGGTCTTTCCGGTTCGACACAGCCGGGGACGGTCTAACCTGTAAGATAGGTCGGACACGCTGAGCCTATGGACCGGACCTTGGTGCCACAGGACGGACTGACGGACAGGTGTGCGGGGACTAGAGGATGGTCATCATTGGCACTTGTGACCTCAGACTGGTTTACACCCGCGTGCCAGGCACATGGGTACAACCTGAACGGAGACGCCCGAAAAGGGGAAAGAAGAGAGGGGATGACACACGACAATGATACGACACACAAACACAGAATGCGCTCACCGGGTATACCCCTTGTCTCTTTGCTGGGCGAGTAGTCCTGGTCTCCGCTCCTATAAGAGAGCACGGCTGCCTGACGCCGCGTGAGAACAACACCTGCAGCCTAACACCGTACGGTGATGGTGCAGTGGACATGTAGTAACCTAGCACAGATACAGTGGTCTCGGCCTAGTGCCGCACGGTGGTGGTACAGTGGGTACACAATAACCTAACACAAGGGTACAGTGGTATCGGCCTAGCGCCGCACGGTGGTGGTACAGTGGGTATACAATAACCTAACACAAGGGTACAGTGGTCTCAGCCTAGCGCCGCACGGTGGTGGTACAGTGGGTACACAATAACCTAACACAAGGGTACAGTGGTCTCGGCCTAGCGCCGCACGGTGGTGGTACAGTGGGTACACAATAACCTAACACAAGGGTACAGTGGTCTCTGCCTAGCACCGCACGGTGGTGGTACAGTGGGTACACAACAACCTAGCACAAGGGTACAGTGGTCTAATACCAAGATACTAGGGCCTCACTGAGGGCTTACCTGAACTGCCAGCTCGTGTTCAGGACTCCCTCCAGCGACGACCCGCCTGCTCCGAAGGCTCCTCCGCGCTCTCCCTCATGGCCGCATGCGGGGGTTCTAAATATCCCGCCGCGCGGGCCTCTGGGCTTGATGACGCGGCGGGCCCTCATTGGCCCGCCGGGTGATGACACGCCCCAACACGTGGGCGCGTCCGGCAATGCGGGGTCCGGTTCTTACCGGTATCATTGCCCTGCCGCATCGCTGGATGATGATGCACCACAACACGTGGGCGCGTCCGGCGACGCGGGGTCCGGTCCTTACCTGCGTCTTCGTGGTTGGGGGGGTGTGCGGCCCCAGACCTCCCACAGTAACAGGGAACCTCAGAAGAATTTGAACCTCACCGGGCAGCGTCTTTAGCGCATTCACTTTTCATGTAGGAGATCACATTGTCTGGAAGATGCCTGTTTACATAGAAATATAACCAATGTCATCATCATAACTGAGGATTAACCAGAAAATATATAGCAGAAGTTTTAGTGCAGGGCAAAATGTAAATTTCCCTGATCAAACTATTTCTTTGTCTCTCCAGGCCCCCACTATGTTACTCCAGACACCCCTACGTCTCCTTATCCCCAGGCCCCCTGTGTTACTCCAGACCTCCCTACATCTCTCCATCCCCAGGCCCCCTTGACTATCTCCAGACCCCCTTGTTTCTTTTCATCTCCAGGGCCCCTTGTGTCTTTTCAGTTTCCCCTATGTCTCTCCATCTCCAGGCCCCCTGCATCTATACAGATCCCCTCTGCACCTCTCTAGGCCCACCTGTGGCTCTCTAGGCCCCCTGTGGCTCTCAGCTTCATTCCCCCAGTTCCTGTATGTCTTAGCCTCTTTCCCTGGCCCCAGTGTGTCCCTGCTCCAATGTGTCTCTCAGGCCCATTCCCTAGCCCTAGTGTGTCTTTCAGCTCCAGGGTGTCTCTCAGCTCCAGTGTGTCTCTCCCATTCCCCAGCCCCAGTGTGTCTCAGTGTGTCTCTCAGCCCCATTCCTTAGCCCCAATGTGTCTCTCATCCCAATTCTCCAGCCCAAATGTGTCTCTCAGTCCCATTCTCCAACTCCAGTGTGTTTCTAAACCCCATTCCTAAGCCCCAGTGTCTCTCTCAGCCCCCTCCCCCAGACATTGGGTGTCTCAGCCAAAATCCCTCCCTTCACCAATACTTACCTGCTACTGTACTCCTCTTCCCTTACCTTGCAGCTTGCTTGGGGTCCCAACTGCCCGTTACACTTACTGCAGAGGCCACCACTGACTGACAGCTCAACTGGGTGGGAACATGTAAATGCCTTACCAGTTGTGATGTCAGTCACGACACATTGGGCTGACAAATGGTAAGTGTTTATGCACTTAGCAATCATGAGATAGGATGGCAGATCAGCCAGATGGCCGATCCATCAGCCTAGTGTGTACCCAGCTTAAGTCACAGGCACACTTCATCCTGTCACTAGGAAGTAGTTTGCTGCAGGGATCATCAACTTTGCAGGTCCCCATCAAACTGACCAGCAGCACCTTCCCCACTCCCCTTTCCTCCTCTGATACAACTCTCCTTATTGATGCTGGGAGGAGAGATGGAGCGTTGGGCTCAGGAGGTGGGGAGAGCATAGTTTTGACCTATTGAGGCCCATGGAAATTTTTCTATGAGGCCCCCAAAGATCTAGCTACTGTATGCCCCTGCTTCAGAAAGTACTTAATTACTCAGCAGCAACTGTACCAAAGTAATATACCCACCATAACCATATGTTTTGCAATTAGGTTATTCTATAGCCATGCAATTCTTAAAAGGTTAGCTTAATAGTGTTGCTGTTATTTCGGTCACATACAATAATTTTAATATAGCAAACTATTGTATGTTATAACATAAGTTCTCAAACTAGGTCCTCCCTACACAGTTCACGTTTTCCAAATCACCTAGCAGGTGCACAGATCACCTAGTAGGTGCACAGTTGTAATCGTTACTCACTGACACATTTTAAAAGTTCCACTGGTGGAGCTAAATACTTCACTAGTGATCCTGTGAGGAGACCTGGCAAACATGCAGTGTTTGGGGCCTTGAGCGAACGAGTTTGAGAACCTGTGTTATAATAATCTCATTATGAACACACCTTAAATAACATATTATTTTTCTTTTCCATTAGATTATTCTATTACTGAAGCACAAAGCAGTGGAAAACATGAGACAACAGTATCTGAGAAAATCTCCATTGCAAGAGATAAAAGAGATACAACATCAAAAAATCATGATTTTAGTAATAATTCACAATCAGGTCAAAACAAAAGTCATAACAAATCTAAAGCTGTAATAGGAAATTATTTAGAACAAAGTATAGATGAAGACAGTTTAACAAATGTAATAAGCACCAGTGTTGCTTCTGGGCATATGTCAATAGCAGACAGAATTTCCAGCACAGCATCTGAACTAAGTACATCTGTCATAGGTACTAAACCGGAATTAATTACAATTGGAGGCATATCAACTGAGGCGGTAAGCACATTTTCTGCACCTGAACTTAGTGAAGATGGAGATATATCAACAACTGAGATAATTATCAGCCCCAGTTTCACAGCATCTGAACGAAGTACATCTGCCATAGGTGCCAGTACTACATCTGAATTAATTACAGCTGGAGACATATCAACTGTGGAGGAAAGCACATTTATTGCACCTGAACTAAGTGTAGAAATATCAACAACTTTAGATGAAAGTACAAATAGAGACATCTATACTAACACAGAATTAATTACAGTTGTAGACATATCAACTGTGGAGGAAAGCACATTTTCAGCACCTGAACTAAGTGGAGATGGAGATATATCAACAACTTTAGATGAAAGTACAAATAGAGACATCTATACTAATACAGAATTAATTACAACTGGAGACATATCAACTCTGGAGGAAAGCACATTTTTTACGCCTGAACTAAGTGGAGATGGAGATATATCAACCACTGAGATAATTATCAGCTCTGCATTTGAACTAAGTACTGTTTCAGACATATCAACAGATGAGATCAATTCCAGCACCGTATCTGAACAAGATACATCTGAAGACATATCAACAGCTGAGATAATTATCAGCACTGCATTTGAACTCAGTACTGTTTCAGCCATATCAACAAGTGATATAATTTCCAGAAATGCATCTGAAATCAGTACATCTAGAGACATAATATCAAGTCAGGTGAGCACAGATAGAGACATATCTACAGCTGAAATAGGAAGCAGCCCTACATCTGAACCATACACAGTTGCAGACAGATCTACAACTGAAATAAGAACCAGCACTGCATCTGAACCAGGCACAGAAGGAGACATATCTACAACTGAAACAAGAACCAAAACTGCATTTGAAACAGGCACAGAAGGAGACATATCTACTACTGAAATAGAAACCAGCACTGCATCTGAACCAGGCACAGAAGGAGAAATATCTACAACTGAAAAAAGAACCAGCACTGCATCTGAACCAGGCACAGAAGCAGACATATCTACAACTGAAATAAGAACCAGCACTGCATCTGAACCTGGCACAGTTGGAGGCATATTTACAACTGAAATAAGAGCCAGTACTGCATCTGAAACAGGCACAGAAGGAGACATATCTACAACTGAAATAAGAACCAGCACTGCATCTGAACCAGGCACAGAAGGAGACATATCTACAACTGAAATAAGAACCAGCATTGCATCTGAACCAGGCACAGAAGGAGACATATCTACAACTGAAATAAGAACCAGCACTGCATCTGAACCAGGCACAGAAGGAGACATATCTACAACTGAAATAAGAACCAGCACTGCATCTGAACCAGGCACAGAAGGAGACATATCTACAACTGAAATAAGAACCAGCACTGTATCTGAACCAGGCACAGAAGGAGACATATCTACAACTGAAATAAGAACCAGCACTGCATCTGAACCAGGCACAGAAGGAGACATATCTACAACTGAAATAAGAACCAGCACTGCATCTGAACCTGGCACAGTTGGAGACAGATCTACAACTGAAATAAGAACCAGCACTGCATCTGAACCAAGCACAGAAGGAGACATATCTACAACTGAAACAAGAACCAAAACTGCATTTGAAACAGGCACAGAAGGAGACATATCTACAACTGAAATAAGAACCAGCACTGCATCTGACGCATCTGAACCTGGCACAGTTGGAGGCATATTTACAACTGAAATAAGAGCCAGAACTGCATCTGAAACAGGCACAGAAGGAGACATATCTACAACTGAAATAAGAACCAGCACTGCATCTGAACCAGGCACAGAAGGAGACATATTTTCAACTGAAATAAGAACCAGCACTGCATCTGAACCAGGCACAGAAGGAGACATATCTACAACTGAAATAAGAACTAGCACTGCATCTGAACCAGGCACAGAAGAAGACATATCTACAACTGAAATAAGAACCAGCACTGCATCTGAACCAGTAACAGAAGGAGACATATCTACAACTGAAATAAGAACCAGCACTGCATCTGAACCAGGCACAGAAAGAGACATATTTACAACTGAAATAAGAACCAGCACTGCATCTCAACCAGGCACAGAAGGAGACATATCTACAACTGAAATAAGAACCAGCACTGCATCTGAACCAGGCACAGAAAGAGACATATTTACAACTGAAATAAGAACCAGCACTGTATCTGAACCAGGCACAGAAGGAGACATATCTACAACTGAAATAAGAACCAGCACTGCATCTGAACCAGGCAAAGAAGGAGACATATCTACTACTGAAATAAGAACCAGCACTGCATCTGAACCTGGCACAGTTGGAGACATATTTACAACTGAAATAAGAGCCAGTACTGCATCTGAACCAGGCACAGAAGGAGACATATATACAACTGAAATAAGAACCAGCACTGCATCTGAACCAGGAACAGTTGGATACATATCTATAACTGAAATAGGAACCAGCACTGCATCTGAACCATGCACAGTTGAAGACATATCTACAACTGAAATAAGAACCAGCATTGCATCTGAACCAGGCACATTTGGAAACATATCTACAACTGATATACGAACCAGCACTGCATCTGAACCAGTCACAGTTGGAGAAATATCTACAACTGAAATAAGAACCAGCACTGCATCTGAACCAGGTACAAAAGGAGACATATCTACAACTGAATTAAGAACCAGCACTGCATCTGAACCAGGCACAGAAGGAGACATATCTACAACTGAAATAAGAACCAGCACTGCATCTGAACCAGGCACAGAAGGAGACATATCTACAACTGAAATAAGAACCAGCACTGCATTTGAACCTGGCACAGTTGGAGACATATCTACAACTGAAATTAGAACCAGCACTGCATCTGAACCAGGCACATTTGGAAACATATCTACAACTGAAATAAGAACCAGCACTGCATCTGAACCAGTCACAGTTGGAGAAATATCTACAACTGAAATAATAACCAGCACTGCATCTGAACCAGTCACAGTTGGATACATATCTACAACTGAAATAAGAACCAGCACTGCATCTGAACCAGGCACAGTTGAAGACATATCTACAACTGAAATAAGAACCAGCACTGCATCTAAACCAAGCACAGCTGCAAATACATCTGAAGTGGTAACCAGCACTGCTTTTGAACTAAGTACAGCTGAAGACACATCTACTTCAATATTAACCACCAATACTCCTAGTCTAAATACAGCTGAAGTCAAGTCAACAACTGAAATAAATACTAGCACTACATCTGTATCAAGGACAGTTGGAGATAAATTAACAACAATTACTAGCATTTCTTCTTATCTAAGTACATTTAGAGACAAAACAACAAATAGGGAAGTTACCAACATTGCATCTGGACTAAGCTCAGAAGGAGACATATCAACAGCTGAAAATTTTATCAACACTGGCTATGAACTAATTACAGCTTCACTTTTATCAACAGATCAGAAACTTACCAACCCTGTATCTCAACCAAGTACAGCTGGAGATATACTAACAACTAAAAAAATAACCACTTCTACATCTGATCATAGCACAGTTAAAAACAAATCAACAATAGGGATGATTACCAGTACTAAACCTGAACAAAGAACAGCTGTTGATATATCAACATTGGAGATAATTCAAAGCACTGAATCTGGACAAAGCAAACCTGAAGACATAATAACAGCTGAGATAAAAACCAGCACTACTTCCAAGCAAAGTATCACTGCAGACATATCAAGTACTGAGATAATTACGAGTACTCCATATGAATTATATTCTACTGTAGTCATCTTAACAGATAAAATAATTACCAGTATTGTACCTGAACTAAGTACAAATGTAGACAAATCAACATCTGAGATAAAAACTACCACTGCATCTCAACAAAGTTCAGTTGGAAACTTATCAACAGTTGAGGTAATAACCAGAACTGCATCTGAGAGAAATACAATTGGAAACATATCAACAGTGGAGACAGCTACCAGCGCTGCCTCCAAGCTAAGCACTGTTGGAGATAAATCAACAACTAAGATTTCCACTTTAGCACCTGAAAAAAGCACAACTGTAGAAAAATCAACAGAGCTGATAACAACCAGTACTGCAGCTCAACAAAGTACATCTGGAATATTATCAACATCTGAGATAACCAGTTTTGTACCTAAACAAAGTACACTTGTAAAAATATCAACAGCTAAGATAATGAGCAGTGCTACACAGGAACAAAGTACTGCTTTAGACATATCTACAGGGGAGGTAATTAAAAGCACTGCATCTGATAGACATACAGTTGGAATCATATCTACAGTGGAAACAACTACCAAAACTGCCTCTGATCTAACCACTGTTGGAGATACATCAACAGCTGAGAAAATTTCTACTTTAGCACCTGAAAAAGGTACAACTGCAGAAAAATCAACACAGCTGATAACTACCAGTACTGAAGCACAACAAAGTACAATTGGTATTACACCTAAACAAAGTACAGTTGGAGGCATATCAACACCTCAGAGACAGACTAGAACTACATCTAAACCAAGTACAACTGTAAACATATCTACACAGAAGATAATTACCAGTACTGCAGCTCAACAAAGTACAACTGGAAAAATAACAACTTCTGAGATAATAACCAGTATAGTACCTAAACAAAGCACTGATGTAGACATATCAACAGGGGATATAATTAAAAGCACTGCATCTGGACAAAGCACACCTGGAGACAAATTAACTGCTGATATACTAACCAGCACTAAATGGGAACAAAGTACTGGTGACATACTAACCACCACTAAATGGGAACAAAGTACTGGTGAAAATATATCAGGTACAGATATAATTACCAGCATTCAATCTGAATTACATTCTACTATAGTCATCTCAACAGATAAAAAAATGACAAGTATTGTACCTGAACTTAGTACAAATGTAGGCAAATCAACATCTGCAATAAAAACCACCACTGCATCTGATCAAAGTACAGTTGGAAACATATCGACAATTAAGGTAATAACCAGCACTGCATCTGATAGACATACAGTTGGAATCATATCTACAGTGGAAAAAAATACCAAAACTGCCTCTGATCTAACCACTGTTGAAGATAAGTCAACAGCTGAAAAAAAATCTACTTTAGCACCTGAAAAAGGTACAACTGTAGAAAAATCAACAGAGCTGATAACAACCAGTACTGCAGCTCAACAAAGTACATCTGGAATATTATCAACATCTGAGATAACCAGTTTTGTACCTAAACAAAGTACACTTGTAAAAATATCAACAGCTAAGATAATGAGCAGTGCTTCACAGGAACAAAGTACTGCTTTAGACATATCTACAGGGGAGGTAATTAAAAGCACTGCATCTGATAGACATACAGTTGGAATCATATCTACAGTGGAAACAACTACCAAAACTGCATCTGATCTAACCACTGTTGGAGATACATCAACAGCTGAGAAAATTTCTACTTTAGCACCTGAAAAAGGTACAACTGTAGAAAAATCAACACAGCTGATAACTACCAGTACTGCAGCTCAACAAAGTACATCTGGAAAATCATCAACAGGTGAGATAATGAGCAGTATTACACTTAAACAAAGTACAGTTAGAAGCATATCAACACCTGATAGACAGACTACAACTACATCTAAACCAAGTACAGCTGTAGACAGATCTACACAGAAGATAATTACCAGTACTGCTTCTCAAAAAAGTACACCTCGAAAAATATCGACATCTGAGATATTAACCAGTATTGTACCTAAACAAAGTACAGTTGTAGAAAAATCAACAGCTAAGATAATGAGTAGTGCTTCACAGGAACAAAGTACTGCTGTAGTCATATCTACGGGGGAGATAATAAAAAGCACTGCATCTGATAGAAATACAGTTGGAATCATATCTACAGTGGAAACAACAGCCAAAACTGCCTCTGATCTAACCACTGTTGGAGATACGTCAACAGCTGGAAAAATTTCTACTTTAGCACCTGAAAAAGGTACAACTGCAGAAAAATCAACAGAGCTGATAACTACCAGTACTGCAGCTCAACAAAGTACAACTGGAATATCATCAACAGCTGATATAATGAGCAGTATTACACTTAAACAAAGTACAGATAGAAGCATATCAACACCTGAGAGACAGCCTAGAACTACATCTAAATCAAGTACAACTGTAGACAGATCTACACAGAAGATAATTACCAGTATTGCATCTCGACAAAGTACACCTGGAAAAATATCAACATCTATGATAATAACCAGTATTGTACCTAAACAAAGTACAGTTGTAGACATATCAACAGCTAAGATAATGAGCAGTGCTTCACAGGAACAAAATACCACTGTATTCATGTCTACAGAGGAGATAATAAGAAGCACTGCATCTGATAGAAATACAGTTGGAATCATATCTACAATGGAAACAACTACCAGAACTTCCTCTGATTTAACGACTGTTGGAGATACGTCAACAGCTGAGATATTTTCGACTTTAGCTCCTGAAAAAGGTACAACTGCAGGAAAATTAACAGAGCTGATAACTACCAGTACTGCAGCTCAACAAAGTACAACTGGAATATCATCAACAGCTGAGATAATGAGCAGTATTACACCTAAACAAAGTACAGTGGGAGGCATATCCACACCTGATAGACAGACTACAACTACATCTAAACCAAGTACAGCTGTAGACAGATCTACACAGAAGATAATTACCAGTACTACTTCTCAGAAAAGTACACCTGGAAAAATATCAACATCTGAGATAATAACCAGTATTGTACCTAAACAAAGTACAGTTGTAGACATATCAACAGCTAAGATAATGAGCAGTGCTTCACAGGAACAAAGTACCACTGTATTCATGTCTACAGAGGAGATAATAAGAAGCACTGCATCTGATAGAAATACAGTTGGAATCATATCTACAATGGAAACAACTACCAGAACTTCCTCTGATTTAACGACTGTTGGAGATACGTCAACAGCTGAGATATTTCCGACTTTAGCTCCTGAAAAAGGTACAACTGCAGGAAAATTAACAGAGCTGATAACTACTAGTACTGCAGCTCAACAAAGTACAACTGGAATATCATCAACAGCTGAGATAATGAGCAGTATTACACCTAAACAAAGTACAGTGGGAGGCATATCCACACCTGATAGACAGACTACAACTACATCTAAACCAAGTACAACTGTAGACAGATCTACACAGAAGATAATTACCAGTACTGCTTCTCAGAAAAGTACACCTGCAAAAATATCAACATCTGAGATATTAACCAGTATTGTACCTAAACAAAGTACAGTTATAGACATATCAACAGCTAAGATAATGAGTAGTGCTTCACAGCAACAAAGTACCGCTGTAGTCATATCTACAGGGGAGATAATAAAAAGCACTGCATCTGATAGAAATACAGTTGGAATCATATCTACAGTGGAAACAGCTACCAAAACTGCCTCTGATCTAACCACTGTTGGAGATACATCAACAGCTGAGAAAATTTCTACTTTAGCACCTGAAAAAGGTACAACTGTAGAAAAATCAACACAGCTGATAACAACCAGTACGGCAGCTCAACAAAGTACATCTGGAAAATCATCAACTGCTGAGATAATGAGCAGTATTACACTTAAACAAAGTACAGTTAGAAGCATATCAACACCTGATAGACAGACTACAACTACATCTAAGCCAAGTACAACTGTAGACAGATCTACACAGAAGATAATTACCAGTACTGCTTCTCACAAAAGTACACCTGGAAAAATATCGACATCTGAGATATTAACCAGTATTGTACCTAAACAAAGTACAGTTGTAGACATATCAACAGCTAAGATAATGAGTAGTGCTTCACAGGAACAAAGTACCGCTGTAGACATATCTACAGGGGAGATAATAAAAAGCACTGCATCTGATAGAAATACAGTTGGAATCATATCTACAGTGGAAACAACAGCCAAAACTGCCTCTGATCTAACCACTGTTGGAGATACGTCAACAGCTGGGAAAATTTCTACTTTAGCACCTGAAAAAGGTACAACTGCAGAAAAATCAACAGAGCTGATAACTACTAGTACTGCAGCTCAACAAAGTACAACTGGAATATCATCAACAGCTGATATAATGAGCAGTATTACACTTAAACAAAGTACAGATAGAAGCATATCAACACCTGAGAGACAGACTAGAAATACATCTAAATCAAGTACAACTGTAGACAGATCTACATGGAAGATAACTACCAGTACTGCATCTCGACAAAGTACACCTGGAAAAATATCAACATCTGAGACAATAACCAGTATTGTACCTAAACAAAGTACAGTTGTAGACATATCAACAGCTAAGATAATGAGCAGTGCTTCACAGGAACAAAGTACCACTGTATTCATGTCTACAGAGGAGATAATAAGAAGCACTGCATCTGATAGAAATACAGTTGGAATCATATCTACAATGGAAACAACTACCAGAACTTCCTCTGATTTAACGACTGTTGGAGATACGTCAACAGCTAAGATATTTCCGACTTTAGCTCCTGAAAAAGGTACAACTGCAGGAAAATTAACAGAGCTGATAACTACTAGTACTGCAGCTCAACAAAGTACAACTGGAATATCATCAACAGCTGAGATAATGAGCAGTATTACACCTAAACAAAGTACAGTGGGAGGCATATCCA
Source organism: Taudactylus pleione (assembly GCA_031769625.1). Classification (NCBI taxonomy): domain Eukaryota; kingdom Metazoa; phylum Chordata; class Amphibia; order Anura; family Myobatrachidae; genus Taudactylus; species Taudactylus pleione. Next base: position 5,128,613 of record JAUIMM010000010.1, read on the forward strand.
CACCTGATAGACAGACTACAACTACATCTAAACCAAGTACAACTGTAGACAGATCTACACAGAAGATAATTACCAGTACTACTTCTCAGAAAAGTACACCTGGAAAAATATCAACATCTGAGATATTAACCAGTATTGTACCTAAACAAAGTACAGTTATAGACATATCAACAGCTAAGATAATGAGTAGTGCTTCACAGCAACAAAGTACCGCTGTAGTCATATCTACGGGGGATATAATAAAAGGCACTGCATCTGATAGAAATACAGTTGGAATCATATCTACAGTGGAAACAACAGCCAAAACTGCCTCTGATCTAACTACTGTTGGAGATACGTCAACAGCTGGGAAAATTTCTACTTTAGCACCTGAAAAAAGTACAACTGTAGAAAAATCAACAGAGCTGATAACTACCAGTACTGCAGCTCAACAAAGTACAACTGGAATATCATCAACAGCTGATATAATGAGCAGTATTACACTTAAACAAAGTACAGATAGAAGCATATCAACACCTGAGAGACAGACTAGAACTACATCTAAATCAAGTACAACTGTAGACAGATCTACATGGAAGATAATTACCAGTACTGCATCTCGACAAAGTACACCTGGAAAAATATCAACATCTATGATAATAACCAGTATTGTACCTAAACAAAGTACAGTTGTAGACATATCAACAGCTAAGATAATGAGCAGTGCTTCACAGGAACAAAGTACTGCTTTAGACATATCTACAGGGGAGATAATTAAAAGCACTGCATCTGATAGACATACAGTTGGAATCATATCTACAGTGGAAACAACTACCAAAACTGCCTCTGATCTAACCACTGTTGGAGATACATCAACAGCTGAGAAAATTTCTACTTTAGCACCTGAAAAAGGTACAACTGTAGAAAAATCAACACAGCTGATAACTACTAGTACGGCAGCTCAACAAAGTACATCTGGAAAATCATCAACAGCTGAGATAATGAGCAGTATTACACTTAAACAAAGTACAGTTAGAAGCATATCAACACCTGATAGACAGACTACAACTACATCTAAACCAAGTACAACTGTAGACAGATCTACACAGAAGTTAATTAGCAGTACTGCTTCTCAAAAAAGTACACCTGGAAAAATATCGACATCTGAGATATTAACCAGTATTGTACCTAAACAAAGTACAGTTGTAGACATATCAACAGCTAAGATAATGAGTAGTGCTTCACAGGAACAAAGTACCGCTGTAGTCATATCTACAGGGGAGATAATAGAAAGCACTGCATCTGATAGAAATACAGTTGGAATCATATCTACAGTGGAAACAACAGCCAAAACTGCCTCTGATCTAACCACTGTTGGAGATACGTCAACAGCTGAGAAAACGTCTACTTTAGCACCTGAAAAAGGTACAACTATAGAAAAATCAACAGAGCTGATAATTACCAGTCCTGCTGCTCAACAAAGTACAACTGGAATATCATCAACAGCTGAGATAATGAGCAGTATTACACCTAAACATAATACAGTAGGTGTCATTTCCACACCTGAGAGACAGACTACAACTACATCTAAACCAAGTACAACTGTAGACAGATCTACACAGAAGATAATTACCAGTACTGCTTCTCAGAAAAGTACACCTGCAAAAATATCAACATCTGAGATATTAACCAGTATTGTACCTAAACAAAGTACAGTTATAGACATATCAACAGCTAAGATAATGAGTAGTGCTTCACAGCAACAAAGTACCGCTGTAGTCATATCTACAGGGGAGATAATAAAAAGCACTGCATCTGATAGAAATACAGTTGGAATCATATCTACAGTGGAAACAACAGCCAAAACTGCCTCTGATCTAACCACTGTTGGAGATACGTCAACAGCTGGGAAAATTTCAACTTTAGCACCTGAAAAAGGTACAACTGCAGGAAAATTAACAGAGCTGATAACTACTAGTACTGCAGCTCAACAAAGTACAACTGGAATATCATCAACAGCTGAGATAATGAGCAGTATTACACCTAAACAAAGTACAGTGGGAGGCATATCCACACCTGATAGACAGACTACAACTACATCTAAACCAAGTACAGCTGTAGACAGATCTACACAGAAGATAATTACCAGTACTACTTCTCAGAAAAGTACACCTGGAAAAATATCAACATCTGAGATATTAACCAGTATTGTACCTAAACAAAGTACAGTTGTAGACATATCAACAGCTAAGATAATGAGTAGTGTTTCACAGCAACAAAGTACCGCTGTAGTCATATCTACAGGGGAGATAATAAAAAGCACTGCATCTGATAGAAATACAGTTGGAATCATATCTACAGTGGAAACAACAGCCAAAACTGCCTCTGATCTAACCACTGTTGGAGATACATCAACAGCTGAGAAAATTTCTACTTTAGCACCTGAAAAAGGTACAACTGTAGAAAAATCAACACAGCTGATAACAACCAGTACGGCAGCTCAACAAAGTACATCTGGAAAATCATCAACTGCTGAGATAATGAGCAGTATTACACTTAAACAAAGTACAGTTAGAAGCATATCAACACCTGATAGACAGACTACAACTACATCTAAACCAAGTACAACTGTAGACAGATCTACACAGAAGATAATTACCAGTACTGCTTCTCACAAAAGTACACCTGGAAAAATATCGACATCTGAGATATTAACCAGTATTGTACCTAAACAAAGTACAGTTGTAGACATATCAACAGCTAAGATAATGAGTAGTGCTTCACAGGAACAAAGTACCGCTGTAGACATATCTACAGGGGAGATAATAAAAAGCACTGCATCTGATAGAAATACAGTTGGAATCATATCTACAGTGGAAACAACAGCCAAAACTGCCTCTGATCTAACCACTGTTGGAGATACGTCAACAGCTGGGAAAATTTCTACTTTAGCACCTGAAAAAGGTACAACTGCAGAAAAATCAACAGAGCTGATAACTACTAGTACTGCAGCTCAACAAAGTACAACTGGAATATCATCAACAGCTGAGATAATGAGCAGTATTACACTTAAACAAAGTACAGATAGAAGCATATCATCACCTGATAGACAGACTAGAAGTACATCTAAACCAAGTACAACTGTAGACAGATCTACTCAAAAGATAATTACCAGTACTGCTTCTCAAAAAAGTACACCTGGAAAAATATCAACATCTGAGATAATAACCAGTATTGTACCTAAACAAAGTACAGTTGTAGACATATCAACAGCTAAGATAATGAGCAGTGCTTCACAGGAACAAAGTACCACTGTACTCATGTCTACAGAGGAGATAATAAGAAGCACTGCATCTGATAGAAATACAGTTGGAATCATATCTACAATGGAAACAACTACCAGAACTTCCTCTGATTTAACGACTGTTGGAGATACGTCAACAGCTGAGATATTTCCGACTTTAGCTCCTGAAAAAGGTACAACTGCAGGAAAATTAACAGAGCTGATAACTACTAGTACTGCAGCTCAACAAAGTACAACTGGAATATCATCAACAGCTGAGATAATGAGCAGTATTACACCTAAACAAAGTACAGATAGAAGCATATCATCACCTGATAGACAGACTACAACTACATCTAAACCAAGTACAACTGTAGACAGATCTACACAGAAGATAATTACCAGTACTACTTCTCAGAAAAGTACACCTGGAAAAATATCAACATCTGAGATATTAACCAGTATTGTACCTAAACAAAGTACAGTTATAGACATATCAACAGCTAAGATAATGAGTAGTGCTTCACAGCAACAAAGTACCGCTGTAGTCATATCTACGGGGGAGATAATAAAAGGCACTGCATCTGATAGAAATACAGTTGGAATCATATCTACAGTGGAAACAACAGCCAAAACTGCCTCTGATCTAACCACTGTTGGAGATACGTCAACAGCTGGGAAAATTTCTACTTTAGCACCTGAAAAAGGTACAACTGTAGAAAAATCAACAGAGCTGATAACTACCAGTACTGCAGCTCAACAAAGTACAACTGGAATATCATCAACAGCTGATATAATGAGCAGTATTACACTTAAACAAAGTACAGATAGAAGCATATCAACACCTGAGAGACAGACTAGAACTACATCTAAATCAAGTACAACTGTAGACAGATCTACATGGAAGATAATTACCAGTACTGCTTCTCACAAAAGTACACCTGGAAAAATATCAACATCTATGATAATAACCAGTATTGTACCTAAACAAAGTACAGTTGTAGACATATCAACAGCTAAGATAATGAGCAGTGCTTCACAGGAACAAAGTACTGCTTTAGACATATCTACAGGGGAGATAATTAAAAGCACTGCATCTGATAGACATACAGTTGGAATCATATCTACAGTGGAAACAACTACCAAAACTGCCTCTGATCTAACCACTGTTGGAGATACATCAACAGCTGAGAAAATTTCTACTTTAGCACCTGAAAAAGGTACAACTGTAGAAAAATCAACACAGCTGATAACTACTAGTACGGCAGCTCAACAAAGTACATCTGGAAAATCATCAACAGCTGAGATAATGAGCAGTATTACACTTAAACAAAGTACAGTTAGAAGCATATCAACACCTGATAGACAGACTACAACTACATCTAAACCAAGTACAACTGTAGACAGATCTACACAGAAGTTAATTAGCAGTACTGCTTCTCAAAAAAGTACACCTGGAAAAATATCGACATCTGAGATATTAACCAGTATTGTACCTAAACAAAGTACAGTTGTAGACATATCAACAGCTAAGATAATGAGTAGTGCTTCACAGGAACAAAGTACCGCTGTAGTCATATCTACAGGGGAGATAATAGAAAGCACTGCATCTGATAGAAATACAGTTGGAATCATATCTACAGTGGAAACAACAGCCAAAACTGCCTCTGATCTAACCACTGTTGGAGATACGTCAACAGCTGAGAAAACGTCTACTTTAGCACCTGAAAAAGGTACAACTATAGAAAAATCAACAGAGCTGATAATTACCAGTCCTGCTGCTCAACAAAGTACAACTGGAATATCATCAACAGCTGAGATAATGAGCAGTATTACACCTAAACATAATACAGTAGGTGTCATTTCCACACCTGAGAGACAGACTAGAACTACATCTAAACCAATTACAACTGTAGACATATCTACACAGAAGATGATTACCAGTACTGCATCTCAACCAAGTACAACTGTAGACATATCTACTCAGAAGATAAATATCAGTTCTGCAGTTCAACAAAGTACATCTGAAATATTATCAACAACTGAGATAATGAGCAGTATTGCAATTAAACACAGTACAGTTGGAGGCATATCAACAGCTGATAGTTTGACTAGAACTACATCTCAACCAAGTAGAACTTTGGACATATCTACAGAGAAGATAATTACCAGTGTAACACCTTACATAGGTGATGTCACCACCAGTACTACTTTTGAACTAAACACAACATTGGATAAGTCTACAGCAGAAATAATTACAATCACTGTTGCACCTGACCTAAGCAAAACAGCAGAAATAACTACTCCTGACATTATTTCTAGCTCAGTAATAAAACTAAGCACAGCTAAAGAAATATATACTGACAGTGTCACAGCCAATACTATATTTGAACTAAGCACAACTAAAACAATGTTAAGTAGTACAGCAATAGCAAACCCAAGTACACCTGGAGATAGGTCTACAGGTGATAAAATTACCAGTGCTGCATCTAAATTCAACACTACAACAGGAATGTCTACCACTGATTTAATTACCACTATGGGCAGTAAACAAAGCATAAATACAGAAACAACCACAGCTAAAGTAAGTACTAGTGCTACTCCACAAACTACCACAACTGGACAAAGAACTACAACAACTATTATCAGCAATGGTGCAATTGAGTCAGCAATAACAGGAAAAGCCACAGCTGTGACAAGCATTATTATCACTAGTGCACATGATCCATCCACAACTAGAGGAAGAACCACAGCTGTCACAAGTTTTAGTAGTGGACCTGAAGTTATCACAAGAGAGACATCTACACTTGTTTACATCACAAGTACACAATCTGAGAAGGTTACTTCTGAAGGAAGAGCTACATTTATCACAAGTGCTAATATTGAACCTGTAGGCACAACTGAAGGAAGGACAACAACAACCACTAAGCGAACCAGTACAACTACACAGAAGACTTCACAATATGTCCGGTCCACACCCACACATATCAGCAGCACAACCAAACCATCCACCATCAGTACTACACAAACCAAAGAGGCTACAGTAGCACAAAGCACCAGTACCATGAAGCCTGTTACATCTATATTTACATATTTACCCACTGTAAACACTACAGGTACTGACTATACAACTAAACTAAAATCTGTGGGAATTATGAATACCACTACATCACATATACCTGTGACATCATCTTTTGGACCAATGACAACAACATCCACAATATACACAAGCGTTACATCTTCTTTCGAACAATTAACATCGTCATCCATTTGGGCTAACTCTACAGCCACAGTTATAACTACAGCATGTGAGTATATGGTATTTTACTCTCATTAGAAAACTATAATACATGTTTGCCACTGTGCTACAGTAACGTACCAATAAATATTACATTTAGCATTACATATCGAATAAGAATTTCAATAATTTGGGTTTTTGCTTAACATATATCAGTATTAATATAGAGGAAAATGTATATAGTATGTAAAAATGTACATGATCTACAGTGGCTAACCAATGTCAGTTATGTAGTGTGGCCTAATCACGGGAGTAGTGCCCACGACCCCTTAGAAAAATAAAAATAAAAAATGCACTAGGGAGGGGGGCGCTGTGAGCCCCTCGGCCTGGTGCAAATCCATGGGGGGTTGCAATCCTCCTCACAGGCAGAGGAAAGGAGACTGCTGTTGCTGCTGCTCAATGGTAGCAGTCTCCCTGGTCCCACTGCAGTCTAGCATACATCAGCTTGTGCTGGGCTGCTGACTGAAAGAGTGAGGTAGGGTGGTGTACCTACTCCCCCTCCCCTCTCGGTGCCCCTGTATGTAGCAAACATGTTTATTATTTACAATTAAAATACAATTAAAACATATAACAGGTTTACTAGATAGTTTGTGTTCATGAGATCTTCCAATACAAATTAATTAATTACAAATTACAAATTGATCTGGTTTAAAAAACAGTTTAGCTAAAACACACACATCAGGCCTGTAGCAGTCTTGCAAATAAAATATTGCAAGAATAGTATATGTACAGTATGGATATGCTATATGCTACAAGGTATTCCAACTATCAAGTGTCCATAAATAGAGTGGGAAAAATGTTTCAGTGCTAACCTGTAGCCCTTATAATATAATTTAAATTATTATAGTAAGTTCCCTGCTTTCAAAGCATATCACTCTTTTCAGAGGTATCTTTTATGGTGTCCAAAATTAACAAAATTGCCATTCCAGACACCCTGCAAGTCAAATACAGGTGCCATGTGGCAGCGACTCTGTCTAAGCCCTGTACTGTGGGACGTCTCGCACACCCCTAGTTACAGCCTTGAAGGTGACAGACATCAATAAGGACATCTTCAATGCAAGGACAAGGGTGGCACAAGTATGGTCGCTGTTGTCCGATAACTAATGCCATCTATGCATGGTGTATGCTTGGAGTACCCAGAGGACAAAATGTTTTATTATTAAAATGAAGCATTTTATCAATTTATTACTTATTTATTGTCTTCTTTTTTTCCTATTTTCTATTTTTACATTAACATTTTTTTAAGTTTATTTACTGTAGTTTATTTTTATTTCTTAATCTGGAACTGAAAGCCAGAGCCAGGCAACCAGTACTAGTGTGCATGCAGGAGCCACTAAGCCAACTCACACATCTACCAGCCTGGCAAGCCGCTGAAAGAGGGGATGATGTATTAGCATTCGCAACTGCAATTATGCACGTAATCGGTTGATTATTGCGTTCTGCACATGCGTATGTATCCCTATGCGCGTGCGTATGTATTGCAGTGCGCGTGCACAATAACTCCACTGCGATTGGACTGTGATTGCAGTGACTACGCAGGTCCATTGTAGAGTGATTGACAGGAAGTGAGCGTTTGGGGTGGTGAGCGATATTCAGGCGTGCCAGTGCGTTCAAACACTGTTACAGAGGCGTGCATAACTTAGCCATTGCAATGCCATACGCAGCTTGGCTTTCAATGCGTGCATTGAGGTTAGCAGTTCCTGATTAAGGTCAGACCTTGTGCAAGTGTGCGTGATGCTGCGATGGTACTCAATGTTACCAATGGTTACGCACTCTTGCAAAGTATTATGGATGTGTGTAAGGTAATGTGGATGTTAGGTTGCGACGGCATTGCAATTGCAATCATTAGCATTTTTTTGCAGTGAAACTCTGTATGTAATCGCTGTTGCGATCGCAATAGCGATCCGTAATGCATCAGGCCCAGAGTTACCATGGAGTTGAGCATGGCTCAGCTGCCCCCTGACCTTGTTTTTGCTAAATGGAAAGAAGAGATGAGCTGCAGCAGAACTACTTAATTTTAGCGGGGTCTTAATTCACATATCCCTTAAACTATTTTGATAAATAATGGATGATTTTTAGTTTGTTTTTTTTCTTGAAAAATATGTAATTTTTGAAGCCTATGACTAAAACATATGCAATATATTACACTCTTAAAAATATGAAAACAGTTCCATTCTTTTGACGGGATGTACCAAGCAATACATGATACATTCCGCCCTTTGGGGGAGATGCACTAAACCTTTGCGAGAGATAAAGTGGAGAGAGATAAAGCACCATCCAATCAGCTCCTATCTCGCGCTCGGGAACACACTGTTTCCACGAGAAATGCAGAAACAGTGTGTTATAGCATCTCGCGTGAGGCAGGATAAGGCATTTTGACGCGGATTTTACCTCGCACCAACATGAGGTGCGAGGTACTGTCCGACAGCGGGGATTCGTGCGCGGGGTCTCGGGGACCTGCTAAATTGAATACCAACCAACGTGAGAATTAGCCACGCGGTAAACCCTGCGGCTAATTGGATATGCCCCTTAGTGTGTAATGACAAAAGGTTGTATACAAGATCTTCTGGTTGGCCATGCTGCACGGCCAATCAGACAATATTGTATGTGGGCCTGTGCAGTTTAATGAAGGATGGAACGAGGTATCATGCTATCGGTCATTAAATCGCATAGTGTGTACGGGCAATCTTGGATGATCTGGTGCAAAGGGAGTTCGTCCTTAGCATCTGCAAGATTACCCATTGTTTAGATGTGTACCTGGCCTAGGGGACTGATTCAGCAAAAGATGGAGTAGCTATCACAGCTGCTTACATGGTAGCAGCTGTGATAGCTCTAATATGGTAATGCAGCAGGAGGCATCATCGGATCATCTTCAATACCATCAACTAGCCAATTGCCCTATGGGGTCACGCAAGCCATCCACCAGAGATGATGAAAAGAGGCCAGTACATCTACATCTGCCGACGGAGATCCTGGCCTCGTCACTCCACCACAACGGCAGTGACATGTCTCCATTTTGGGAAACGGAGACCAGCACTGCTCCCTCCCTGCCTCGAAACGGCAGCAGACTGTCAATCACTGCCAGTCTGCTGCTGAACTGCGAGTGACCCATACTGCACATGCGCTGTACTGGTTCGGCGAATGCAGAGATTCCCGAACATAGGGAATCTGCATTAAAAGCTTCCTAGCATCCTCTGCTGAATCAGTCCCTAACTTATTGTGCAAGTGGATTTTAACAATTGTGGGGTAAAATATTTTTCGAAAAAGCAAAATAATAAATGATGATAAGACTATGGGCCTCATTCAGAGGCGGTCGTAGGATGCAAGCGGTCGTTCAGAAACAGGGCGGCCGCTTGCATCCTGAACGGCCGCCTCCATGTCGGTCGTTAGGCTGTGGGTTAACACCCACAGCTCTAACGACCGCTAAGGGAGATGGTCGCGATGGTCAAGACCATCGTGACCATCGGGGCTTACGACGAGACCCTAGGGTAGGGTCTCGTCAACCTTAAGCCCCAGGGAGCGTCCTGCTGTGTTTCAGCAGGAAGCTCCCCACTGACATCACTGATGATGTCAGTGGGGCCGCCCCCAAACGGCTAGCGTTCCGGCGGGAACGCCTCCATTTGGGAAAGCACGCCCCCTGCCCGCCCAGCAAACGGAGCGAGCTGTCAATTAACATCGACAGCTCGCTCCGTCTGCTTCGAGCCCGCTAACGACGGATCATGCGCACGATGGAGCCGACTCCGTTGTGCGCATGCCCTGTGGACCAACATTGAGATGGTTGCGAGCGCTCAGCGCTCGCGACCGACTCTGAATAAGGTCCTATATACCAAGGTTGCTTGTCTGTATGGTATTTGCTTTTCTCATTGTTGTTTCCTTTAATTAGTAATTGTGACTTGCAACCTACAATGTATCAATGGCCAATGTTACATCAAGCCTGGAACTATGACTTCTGCATGCTGGTGCAACAGTGGCTTTGTTCCTGATCACGAACAGCGGATGTGTATCGGTGAGTTAATATGTATAAGTATGTTAAAGCTTTTACTTTTTTTTTTAAGCAAAAACTCTACAATGAAGTCTGCATTTCAGACAATACACACAGTACTGAGCAATACACAATAATTATAACACAGCACATTACCGTGGACATGATTAACAAAATATATATTGTATAATCCAAAATGTGTATAGGATACAAGTGCATCTGTAACAATCACATGAAAACACAAATAATGAACACGTAAACAAATAAAAGGAAGAGATGTCTGGCACTCACCCACTGGGCAACATAATGGGAGGATTAAAGCTTTTACTTTTATAGGTAATTTATAAATTATTTGTTATAGCTACAGTGACACATTTCCTGTGACTTTGGGGTCCTGAATGCATATACATAATATTCATTTTTTTGGATTATTGATATTCCTAACAGCAGATCAGTCCTGTCTCAACCTGTTCCAATGTGTACTTTCATTATATTATTCCATACTAAGATTCTCATGTGTTACAGATGTCAATGAATGCGGGCTGAATACCTGTCAGCAGCAGTGCTCCAACACGATTGGTGGATATTCCTGCTCCTGTTGGGATGGTTATTATGAAAATCCAGACAATCATACACAGTGCATCCGTAAGATTACTTTTTATGAACAATAATTAATTTCAAACTATTACTGAATTCTATGAGGTTTATTTATTATAAACTAGAGATGTGCGCCGATCCTCGTGTTTTGGTTTTGGATTTTTTAAAAAAAGGATAAAAACAGCTAAAATCACATAATTTGTGCGTTTTGTTCCTACAGTTTTATTAACCTCAATAACATTAATTTCCAGTAATTTCCAGTCAATTTTGACCACCTCACAGCTCACAGTATTGTTCACCAATATAAACCAAAGGCTGGCTGGCTAACAAAGCAACCAACAGAGCAGCGGCACAAACTGTTATTTCTGCTTACAAATGTTTTGCAAATTAGTAATGTATTAGCAATAACCAATCAAACTAACTCACAAGTATGTTCAATAGAAAACAATACAACACAGAAATTTACTAAACCTCATGCATGGAATATCCTTGCTCAAAACGGCAATTGGTATGTACAGCGGCAGCCCAATGGGTTGGAATCCCGACACCAGCAGGTAAGACCTCTAACCTTCACCTCTCCCCCCCATAACCCTAACCCCCCCCCCTTAGGGGTGCCTAACCCTAACCTCTTCCCCTAGCGCCTAACACTTACCCACCCCGTTAGTGCCTAAACCTAACCCCCCCTCCTTGCACCCTAAACCTAACCCTCCCGGGGGGGTGCATAACCCTAAGTCCATCGGGGGTCCCTAAAGCTAACTCTTCCCCCCCGCCGGGCCAACAACAAGGCTCCTCTATACCAGTGTCCCTAACATTAAGGGGTTCACGTCTGAGACACAAGGCACCCCAAAATAATCCAGCCAAGGACCATTCCCAGGGCATCACACGGAAATGGATGAAAGGTGATAGTGACGTTGGCCCGGCGCTTAATCATATATTTGCAAATGTATGCAACTAATACCTCTGAATTCTGTTATCATGTAGGATTCATGTATTTTTGCCTATATTGCTGCAGTTTGCTGGAGGGAATATCCCTTTTTTTCTCTGGTTAAGTGTAAACCCCACTTTACAAGCACCTGGGCAATATCATTAAGCTGATTTGAGCGACCACCATACTTTCTATTTGTACTTCAGAGAGGCATGAAGGGAGCCAGCATTGGGAGGATGTGCTGGTCCTTATAGTGCCATTTTGAGGTTTTTGGGGTACCTCCTCGATGAGTCAACTCTCAGCTTATATATGTGCTGTTATCATACAATACATTAATTGTAATTATATGACCCAGAGTGGGTGCTACTATGTAATAGCAATAATTATTTTGGGGTGAGCATTTGGACGTGGAGCCCCCAGGGTTATTCTGGCTGGGCCTTTTTCAGGGCATCACCACTTAATTCACATAAATACTTTTCATCACTTTTCTATTTGTTTGTTTATAATCTATGTAATTTTTAATTCTTCCTTATTATATTAACACTTATTGATTTATCTTTTACACATCTATACTTTACACTCCACTATCACCTTTCTTCCAATTTCGTGTGATGTCCTGGGAATGGTCCTTGGCTGTATTCTTTTGGGGTGCCTTGCACCTCGGACGTGAACCCCTTATTGTTAGGGACGCCAGTATAGAGGAGCCTTGACGTTGGCCCGGCGCTTAATCATATATTTGCAAATTTATGCAACTAATACCTCTGAAATCTGTTATCATGTAGGATTCAAGTATTTTTGCTAATATTGCTGCAGTGTGCTGGAGGGAATATCCCTTTTTTTTATATGCCTCCAGTACATGCCTGTTCTCAGTGCCCAATCTGTATGTCACTCCTGGGGTTGCTGGGCCACTGATGACTGGCACTCTGTGCCAATGTAAATCCCCAATCAATCAGCCTTTTTGTTGAGCAGTTCCCCAAAATCTCCCCAACCATAAAACAGCATTCCATACCTGTGGGACAGATACAGTGCAGGGTACAGTGCAGGTCAGATACAGTGTAGGTTGGATACAGGCAGCCAATCCGGAGTGCCACCCGGTCCCTCCCCCCCTCTCTCCATATTGGATTTTGAAATGCCATTGGCACTGATTCTGGCTGGCTGGCTGCACCAGCGTGGCCAACTGAAGAATGCTAAACTAGGTACTACAGTCCCCGACCTTGCCCTGTGCTTCCCCTCTCCTTTCCAGCCAGCCATCCCTGCCCTGTGCTCCCCCCTGTTCCAACCAGCCCTCCCTGCCCTGTGTGTATCCCCCTAGACAAACATGCCATCTCTGTCCTGTCCCCCCTCTCTGCCCAGAGCCTCCCCTCCAAGTCCAGCCAGCCTTCCCTGCCCTGTCCCCCCAGTCCAGACAGCATTCTCAGCCCTGTGCTTCCCTCCCCCAGTCCAGCCAGCCCTTCCTGCCCTGTGTGTCTCCCCCCTATTCCAGCCAGCCAGCCTTTTCTGCCCTGTCCCCCCCCTCTCTGTCCTGAGCCACCCCTTGTCCAGCCAACCTTCTCTGTCCCCCTCCTAGTCCAGCCAGCCTTCTCTGCCCTGTGCCCCTCCCCCTCCCAGTCCAGCCTGCCTTTCCTGGCTTTTTATGTGGGTCTAGCACTCACTCTAAGGGGTTTCAATAACTCTGATGCCCTCCGGAAAAGTTCATCCACTGTATTAGTCCAAACAAGCGGCGACACTCAGAGACTTACTCAAAAAAGTCAAAAGCGTGTATTAAGAATACATATAAATGTGTCACCAAGTTTTGGAAGTATACCGTCCCTTTGTCAAGGCTTTCCCTATATATTTAGTATATATTCTGATTTTGTGTGTGAATTTACAGCAGTTTTCTCTCGTATAGTTTCATATATTATATGATAGATTCACATGTTAGAATAACAGCCCAAACTTTGAGAATTTTTAAACTGGTTTACCCACAAAATGATGTCCCACCCTCTGGTGTAGCTCCGCCCACCTCTGGTCACCCACAACTATACGAGCGGCCGCACCAACAAAAAAAAATTGCCCTGATTCAGAGTGAGCGCTCTTTCAAGGCGTCCGGCTCTGAATCAGGGCCACACTGCGAGTTGGATACAGTGTGGGATACACTGTGGGTTGGATACAGTGGAGGTTGGCGATAGTCAGTGGCAGATCTAAATTTTTGGGGCCCTGAAGCTTGAACTGTTATGGGGGCACCTTTGCAACCAGCAACAATAGTGCAGGCAGTGTAGGGGTGTTGGCGGTGTCGTCAGTGCGGGGGTGCTTGCAGTGTCCTCAGTGCTGGGTCCTGGCAGAGTGGGGGTGCCAGCAGTGTTCTCAGTGCGGGGGTACTGACGGTGTCCTTAGTGGGGAAGTGCCAGCAGTGTTGGCAGTGCGGGAGTGCTGACAGTATCCTCAGCACGTGGGGCAGCAGAGCAGGGGTGCTAGCAGTGTCCTCAGTGCATGGGTGCTGGCTGTGTCAGCAGTACAGCGGTGACAGCGATGTCCTCAGTGTGGAGGTGCTGGCAGTGTCCTCAGTGCAGGGTGCTGGCAAAGCGGGGGTGCCAGCTGAGTCCTCAGTGTGGGAGTGCTGGCTGTGTCTGCAGTGCAGGGGTGCTGGCGGTGTCCTCAGTGTGAGGTGCCGGCAGTGTTGGTAGTGTGTGGGTGCTGATGGTATCCTCAGTACGTGGGGCGGCAGTGCGGGGGTGCTGGCAGTGTCCTCAGCACAGGGTGCCGGCAGTGTCAGCAGAGCGGGGGTGCCAGTGGTGTCCTCAGTACAGTGGTGCTGGCAGTGACGGCAGTGCAGGGGTGCCAGCCAGTGGTGTCCTCAGTACAGTGGTGCTGGCAGTGACGGCAGCGCAGGGGTGCCAGCCAGTGGTGTCCTCAGAAAATGTCAGTGCATGAACTTACACACACTTCCTAACAAGCTTTTCATTTGTGTCATTTTTGTTGTTGGCTGCAGCACTCAAGAATTATCACCAAGTAAAATACAATGGAGTTCTATGGAAACATTCAATAATTAAATACATATACAATACACTGCAACTTTGGGATATTTGAATGAGTGCACTTTTAATCTCTGCTGGACACAGTACAAAGTCCATGCTTTAACTAGTGTTGATTTCCAATGTCTGTGTAAACCAATGGTTTAGATGATTTACTGTAACAGGAATGCTTCCCATTATGACTATTCTTTCCAGTATATAGAGAAGTGCTCCGGGAGGTACAGGTGTAACTGGTTTGCTAAAAAGACATTAATAATTAATAATGGTGTCAGAAATGAACACAGAAATCTCTGTATCTTTTCTCAACACCAGACAATCATGCGTAGAAGAAAGATGGGTAGTAATACATTACCAAAAATGTTAAAGCCATTTACAGACCATAGAACAACTCAGAAGAAGTTGGCAGAGCAGGGGTGCCAGCGATGTCCTCAGTGCGGGAGTGCTGGCAGTGTCCTCAGTGCAGGGTGCCGTAGGAGTCGGCAGAGAGGGGGTACCAGCTGTGTCCTCAGTGTAGGGGTGCCAGTAGTGTGGAGTTCTGACGGTGTCCTCTGTATGGGGGCAGCAGTGCAGGGGTGCTGGCAGTGTCCTCAGTGCAGTGTACCAGTGGTGTTGGCAGTGCGGGGATGTCAGCAGTGTCGGCAGTGAGGGGGTGCCGTCGGAGTCGACAGCAGGGGGCAGTGGTGTCAGTGCGAGGGGATTGGTGGTATTTTCCTTCCTTTTCTTGTGCCCATTGAACTCTATGGGCAAGTGCTTATTGGCTGAGTGCCGTGACAGACGGCTCTCTCAGCCAATCAGCGGCAAGCCCATTGAATTCAATGGAACTTTGAAAATGGCAGCTCGAGGCAAAACTTTGAGATCCAACAGCGGGATCTAGTGGTTTTGCCTTGAATAAGGATCCCGGGTGGGCGTGGAGATCCGAGCTGTGTCTTGCATCCCCGCGGATCCATGAAGTTCAGGTGGGCTCAGTTCTCTGAGAACCGGGCCCGCTCATCTCTATTAGAAACATTTTGCTTTCTCTTTCAATTGAATAAACTGAGAAATGTAAATTGCACTGTAATAATAAACATAGGTAAATGTTATTGCTTTTTATTGCAAAATAAATGATATTATTATATGTAGTAGATGCCCAGGGCTTGGACACTGCACTGCCATGAAACCTATTAAACACATTTTTATGCTGATAACAGTACAGAAAATGTCAGTGCATGAACTTGCTTTTCGTTTGTGTCATTTTTGTTGTTGGCTGCAGCACTCAAGAAATATAACCCAGTAAAATACAATGGAGTTCTATGGAAACATTCAATAATTTAATACATATACAATACACTCTAGGCAAACTTAGGCAGCTGCCTAAGAGCGCTGGCCACTGCAGGGCACCGCTGGAATAATATGTAGTGTGGATCACACATAAGTGCGCCGAGAGCTGTGTGTTTGTTTTAGCAGCCGATGAGAGTCAGACAGACTCTCATCGGCTGCTGCGCTCACTGCCGGAGCCGGGCTGGAGCTCACTAATGAGCTGCATTTTCTGGCTCCAGGGAAGCGGAGGCCGGAGCGGGGATTAAGGTAAGTGTAGTTTTTGTTTTTTTCTTCCGTGTGTGTCTGTCTTGGATAACTGCAGGGGTGTGGTGGTGGGGGGGGGGTTATCACTACTGAGGCCCTATATAAGGGGCACTTGACAGGGAGGGCTAGTGCTGGGGGCACTATATAAGGGGCACTGCACAGGGGGGACTAGTACTGGGGGCACTATATAAGGAACACTGCACAGGGGGGACTAGTACTGGGGGCACTATATAAGGGACACTGCACAGGGGGGGACTACTACTGGGGGCATTATATAAGGGGCACTGCATAGGGGTACCACTACTGGGAGCACTGCATAGGGGGCCATTACTCTGGGCACTGTAAAAGGGGCACTACTGGGGGCACTGCATAGAAGGGACCACTGCTGGGGGCACTGTATAAGGGCTTGTGTAGGTATCTGAGGGTGGGGGGGGCGCAAGGCTGAAGAAATGCCTAGGGTGCCAAGAAACCTTGCACCGGCCCTGTATACACTGCAACTTTGGGATATTTGAATGAGTGCACTTTTAATCTCTGCTGGTCACAGTACAAGGTCCACGTCTTAACTAGTGTTGATTTCCAATGTCTGTGTACCAATGCTTTAGGTGACTTACTGTAACAGGAATGCGTCCCATTATGACTATTTTTTCCAGTATATAGAGAAGTGCTCCGGCAGGTACAGGTGTAACTGGTTGCTAAAAATACATTAATAATTAATTATGGTGTCAGAAATGAACACAGAAACCTCTGTATCTTTTCTTAACACCAGACAACAATGCGCAGAAGACAGATGGGTAGTAATAAGCAGGCAACAACCTTGGGGCCCGGTACACTGATATCTCTGGAGTTTCCCCCCCCCCCCCCCAATGCAGTCAGAATCCCGGCCCTGGCATCCTGACAGGGTTGGAATATCGACATCTGTCGGTCGGTATCCTAACCCTCCCCCTTCTCCCTATCCTTCCATCCCTGATGCCCAAATATTACAATCCCCCCTTAGTGCCTAAGCCTTCAGAAGTGGTGCCTAACCCTAACCCCCCCCCTCCCCCCCCCCCCCGTGGTGCCTAAGCCTAACACTCCCCGTCTGCGGCTAACAACTAAGGCGCCCCGCTATACCTAGGGAGTACAGCGTCGGTATCTAAACTGGTGTCGGAATTTCAATGCCTATGTTTAGTCCCGGGTCAGGATTCCGACGCCGGGATTTCAACAGCTGGCATCCCGTCCACCGGCAAACTGACTGTATCTATCTAGTTCATGTATGGGTTAGTGTAAAATATATATATATATATATATATATATATATATATATATATATTAGGGGTGTGCACCGGCCACTTTTCGTGTTTTGTGTTTTGGTTTTGGATCTGGATCTTTCTTCGTGTTTTGGATCTGGATTGGTTTTGCCAAAACCACCCTTCCGTGTTTTGGGTTCTGGGTTTTGTATCTGTATTTTTTTGAAAAAAAGCATAAAAACAGCTAAAATCACAGAATTTGTAGGTTTTTCTGCTCCTATGCTATTATTAACCTCAATAACCTTAATTTCCACTCATTTCCAGTCTATTCTGAATACCTCACACCTCACAATAGTGTTTTTATGTCCAAAAGCTTGCACCGAGGTAGCTGGATGACTATGCTAAGCGACACGAGTGGGCGGCACAAACACGTGACCCATCTAGGCGTGAAACTGCAGTGGCAGACAGGATGGCATTGAAAAACTAGGCCCCAAACTGTACATAATGCAAAGAAAAAAAAGAGGTGCAAGATGGAATTGTCCTTGGGCCCTCCCACCCACCCTTATGTTGTATAAACAGGACATGCACACTTTAACAAACCAATCATTTCAGCGCCAGGGTCTGCCACACAACTGTGGCTGAAATGATTGGTTCGTTTGGGCCCCCACAAAACAAGCTGGCAATTAATCTGTCCCTGCACAAACTGGCTCTACGGAGGCAAGAAGTCGTCCTCATCCTCCTCATCCACAGATTCCTCACCCTCTTCAGTGTTATGTACATCCTCATCCTCACAGAGTATTAATTCGTCCCTGCTGGAACCACAGGTCCCTCTGTACGTTCTGGAGGCTGGTCTCCCTGGAAGAGTTGATCATTCATTTTATGAACATCATCTTCTCCACATTTTGTGGAAGCAACCTCCTACGCCTTTCGCTAACAAGGTTCCCGGCTGCACTAAACACTCTTTCGGAGTACACACTGGAGGGGGGGCAACTCAGGTAAAATAGAGCCAGTTTGTACAGGGACCTCCAAATTGCTTCTTTTTCCTGCCAGTACAGGTACGGACTGTCTGACATGCCTACTTGGATGCTGTCACCGATGTAATCCTTTAACAGACAGACGCACACTTGTCGCTGCTGCTTTGAGGATTCAAGTGCGGCTACAGCCCACACAATTCACAAAGACAGAAAAAAAAATAATATTTTTATTGTTTGTGGAGCACACTTTGAGGGTTACACCACCCTCTAACAGACAGATGCACGCTTGTCGCTGCTGCTTTGAGGATGCAAGTGCGGCTACAGCCCACACAATTCACAAAGACAGAAAAAAGAAGAAGAATATTTTTATTCTTTGTGTAGCACACTTTGAGGGTGTCACCACCCTTTAACAGACAGACGCACGCTTGTCGCTGCTGCTTTAAGGATGCAGGTGCGGCTACAGCCCACACATTTCACAAAGACCGAAAAAAAAAGAACAATATTTTAATTGTTTGTGTAGCACACTTTGAGGGTGTCACCACCCTTTAACAGACAGACGCACGCTTGTCGCTGCTGCTTTAAGGATGCAGGTGCGGCTACAGCCCACACAATTCACAAAGACAGAAAAAAGAAGAATATTTTTATTGTTTGTGTAGCACACTTTGAGGGTGTCACCACCCTTTAACAGACAGACGCACGCTTGTCGCAGCTGCTTTAAGGATGCAGGTGGAATCTAGACGGGATTTGGAACCGAGGACACACTACCTCCATCAATTGTCTAAATCCCACTGCACTAATGTCGGATACCGGACGCATGTCTAACACCAACATAGCAGTCAAGGCCTCAGTTATACGTTTTGCTTCAGGATGACTGCTGTCGTACTTCATCCTCATCGCTAGGGACTGTTGGAGGGTCAATTGTTTAGTAAAAGTAGTGATGTTCCTACTTCCTCTCTGGGATGATGAACAACTCCCAGCAGCAGCAACAGCACTAGTAGGAAGTGGTTCTTGATCTTTCCCTATTTTATTTTTATCAGAGAAAGTTTGGTCCTCCATTTATGTTATATTGATATATATACGTGCGGCTAAAGCGCACACAAACACAGAAAATATTTTTTTATTTTTGCTGGAGAGTAGTGCACTTTGTGGGTTACACCACCCTTTAAGAAATGAGCCAGCCGGCTCTTTACTTATGGGACACAGGCGCACGCTTGGCGCTGCTCCTTTGTTGATGCACGTGCAGCCACAGTGCACACAAGTCACAAACACAGAAAATATATATTTTTTTGGTTTGGAGTGTACTTTGGGGGTTACAGAACCCTTTAACAGTCAAGCCCGCCGGCCCTTTACTTATGACACAGGCGCACGCTTGGCACTACTTTGTTGATGCACGTGCGGCTACTGCGCACACAATTCACAAACACAGAAAATAATTTTTTTTTTGGTTTGGACTGGAGTGTACTTTCGGGGGTTACAGCACCCTTTAACGGTTAAGCCAGCCGGCCCTTTACTTATGACACAGGCGCACACTTGGCACTACTTTGTTGATGCACGTGCGGCTACTGCGCACACAATTCACAAACACAGAAAATAATTTTTTTTCGGTTTGGACTGGAGTGTACTTTGGGGGTTACAGCACCCTTTAACGGTCAAGCCAGCCGGCCCTTTACTTATGACACAGGCGCACGCTTGGCACTACTTTGTTGATGCACGTGCGGCTACTGCGCACACAATTCACAAACACAGAAAATAATTTTTTTTTTGGTTTGGACTGGAGTGTACTTTCGGGGGTTACAGCACCCTTTAACGGTCAAGCCAGCCGGCCCTTTACTTATGACACAGGCGCATGCTTGGCACTACTTTGTTGATGCACGTGCGGCTACTGCGCACACAATTCACAAACACAGAAAATAATTTTTTTTTTGGTTTGGACTGGAGTGTACTTTCGGGGGTTACAGCACCCTTAACGGTCAAGCCAGCCGGCCCTTTACTTATGACACAGGCGCACGCTTGGCACTACTTTGTTGATGCACGTGCGGCTACTGCGCACACAATTCACAAACACAGAAAATAATTTTTTTTTTGGTTTGGACTGGAGTGTACTTTCGGGGGTTACAGCACCCTTAACGGTCAAGCCAGCCGGCCCTTTACTTATGACACAGGCGCACGCTTGGCACTACTTTGTTGATGCACGTGCGGCTACTGCGCACACAATTCACAAACACAGAAAATAATTTTTTTTTGGTTTGGACTGGAGTGTACTTTCGGGGGTTACAGCACCCTTTAACGGTCAAGCCAGCCGGCCCTTTACTTATGACACAGGCGCACGCTTGGCACTACTTTGTTGATGCACGTGCGGCTACTGCGCACACAATTCACAAACACAGAAAATATATTATTTTTTTAGCACTTGGGGGGAGCACCCCTGATGGACAGAGCACCCCCTGGACAACACTACAGCACCTCTTTAGGACTGGGACACTGCACAGGACTTTGGAGTGGACACAGCCCCTATGGAGAACTGACTGCACAACACAGTCCAGCCAGCCCCTATGGACTTTGAAGTAGTGGACACAGCCCCTATTAACAACAGCAGCACAGCACAACACAGCCAGCCCCTATGGACTTTGAAGTAGTGGACAACAGCAGCACTACACTACACTACACAGCCCTAACTCCCACCCTCCCTCTTCACTGTCCACAGCCGAGTGAGAAAATGGCGCCGACGTGGGTACCTTATATAGGATCCAAAACCCGCGAGACTCGGAAGGCGGGATGATGATGTTTTGCCTCGATTTCAGATCCGAGTCAGGCGGGAAAAGTCGAGCCTGATTCGGATCGGACTCGGATCGGGGGGGCTCGGGGGGGTTCGGATTTCAGAAATCCGAACCCGCTCACCCCTAATATATATATATATATATACACAGTATATGTATATATATATATATATATATATATCCACACATACTGTATATACACACATACACAGCGAGAAGAAATGACGGCACTCAGCGTCTTCAGAAATACTCTAATTTATGCTGATGCAGCCATTCTTTGTTGCTATACATATACACACACATACTGTATATACAGGGGCATTTCTAGAGAGGAGGGGGCCCATGTGTAGTCTCCGACACGGACCCCCTCCTCTCCGCCCGGCGGCTGGCAGCGCACTGAGCTGTGCGCAGCCAGTGCTGGAGTAATAGACTCTGGGCACTAGAGTGTGCCCAGAGTCTATAGTGTATGCACAGGTAACCGGGAAAATGCCCACCGTGCCAATTTCCAGTCGTTTTTTACAGCGCCGTACGCCTGCGCCGATGTGGGACTCCGGAGAGGTAAGTATTATTATGGGTGCAGGGTGTGCAGTGTGGGGCCCCCCTGTGTATATATGCATACACATACAGTATATATACACATAGTAGTAGTCATGGCTGCTGCTTCTGTACAGTAGCTGTCATGTTAAAGCTGCGTCGGGGAAGGAAGGGGTGGGAGCGGCTGGGGACAGAGCCGGATGCTGCTGCATCTGGTTATCTTACAGCCGCACTGGGGAGGGATGGGGCTGCTGCTGCTTCTGGTTTCCTTACAGCCGTGCCAGGGAAGGAAGGGTTGGGAGCGGCCAGGGACAAAACAGCAGGCATGGCTCACAGCCATGTTGGGGGAGAAGGAGGTGGTGATCCCGCCGACTGCCCGGGCCAGAAAGTCAGCAAGGTAGCCTGGGGAGTTCACGCCGGCAGCAGCCGTGGAGCTGCAGTTGCTGCTTGGGAGGGGTCTCGCTGGTTGCACAATCACTGTGGCCAGCAGTGATCGGGACACACTGGAGGGGAATCTGAGAAAGCAGAGGGACCAGTAAGTCCCTCTGACATAGGCGGCTGTGGGAAGATTAGCTTCCCGCAGCCACCTAGTGGGCATATCTGACTAGTCGCATCAGATACGACCATGTCAGGGAAAGCCCAGTCTGGTGTGGTCACATCTGATATGACCGTATCAGGCAAGTGGTTAATTGACTTTCAACAAAAAATTAATCCTAGTGTGTATGTGTGTGAGCATGTGTTAGAGAATATAGATTGTAAGCTCCACTGGGGCAGGGACAGATGTGAATGGCCAAATATTCTCTGTAAAGCGCTGCGGAATATTTGTGCGCTATATAAATCACTGGTAATAAACAATGTCTCTGTTACTATCCTGAAGGTAATGGTGTAAGCTGAGTGTAAGCTAAGTAGGGTATGTAAAAGTCACAATGCACTTATTAAGGAAAATTTGCCCAGGGAATTGTGAATTATTTTGTGCATGTGACATATTTCTGTTCTGAGAGCAAAAAATAGATAGTTTTTGTGTTTCCAACAGAGGGTTGTATTGCATTTTACACCATTTATGATGTGCCATATTACTGTTTGCAGTTAGGGGTTCCTGGAATGGCTCATGGGAGAAGGGAATAAGAGGCAGAGTCAGCCATGCAGATTTCGTTGATTCTAATCGTAACACCCTTTTCTGTGCTCCTAGAAGCGTTCTGTGATAAACAGCAGTACCTGGACAGTCTCACTGACTCTTTCTCATTGGCCACAGTGCCTCCATCTGAGTCTTCTGCTTCTGGTTGTCAGTGGGCATGGATGATGCGTTCTCTCACTCAAGGCAACTCAGGAGTTTTAATTAACCCACACCAAACTAAGGATCTCACACCAGTTATAAAAGGCTCTGTGGTACATTTATTTTGTGGAAAATGAAAGGGTGATAGTGGCACTGAATTGGCTGAGAAGTAAAGCTAGGTACACATTATAAGAAAAATGGGGCGATATGGCTATTCCCGGCAATCATGACCGATAATTGTTTAGTGTGTATGCAGCACTTCTGTCTGATGGTTGGAAAAACACTGTTGTCTTCGCTCCCCGTATAGTGAGAGCTGCACTGACTATCGGTCACATAATTTTAAAATGATTCAGAAAATTAAGTGTGTACATACCTCGCCCAATTTCTAGTGTATTAAGTGTATGGAGACTATCTGCAAGTCAATTTGGAAGCGAAGGGATCGTTTAGAAATAACTAATTATTGGGTAGTCTGTATTCTGTATATCGCTAATTTTAGGATCATTGGGGTCAGTCAAAATTGGTCAGAATCAGTCAGAATCTTATGGTGTGTGTACCTAGCTTAAGCTCATGGTAGTCACAGCAATAATGGGTAGTTGGAGCAATTAGAGCAAATTGGCAAAACATTGGAACAAGAGCTTCACAATAATCACCAAGAATGACAATTTATTAGAGGAAACTGATCTGAGGACTCTCTTTTATGTTGACATACAGTATATAGTTCTCACAATAATGTATAAGCCCTGATTGACTAACAAGAATTAATTTCTAATTAATAACTAATAAAAGTAACAAGCTATAGGTAACTAACCAGGGCACATTGATGTGTACTGCAGTAGAAATAATGCAAAGGGCAAAATTTACTAAGCAGTGGGTTCTAAACCCCGGCGGTTTGGTGGCAGTTTGCTGGCAGGTTCTAAACCCCGGGCATTTGGTATCGGTTTTGCTGCAGTTTCTAAATGACAGCCCTGTTCTTTTCTATTCTAAAATGTGTTTTGATGGCAGTTTTGCAGCGGTTTTGGCCTTAGTAAATCTGCGGATAGCAAAACTGCCTCCAAACCGCCACCAAATCACCGGGGTTTAGAACCCGCCACTTAGTAAATTTTGCCCAAAGTCTCTGAACAGGTAAATGTATCTGTTGTATATTAGCTACAGCTTGGATTGGTATTCTTAACAATAAGAAAATAACTTTTTCTGGTCTTCTCTGCAATGACAGGTCTAGGTCGATGGTGGCCCAGTGCGCTAGCGCACGACGGGGCCAACCGGGGCAAACCGTCGCTCCGGGTCTCGTACCAAAGGGGGCATGCTGTCGATGTTGAGTGACAGCACGTCCCCTTGCCCAAATGGAGGCGTTCCCATGTGAACCCCTCCGTTTGGGGGCGGCCCCACTGACATCACGAGTGCTGTCAGTGGGAGAGATTTTGGCTCTGTGAGAGCCGAAATCTCTCTGGGGCTTGCGGCAACGAGACCCTACCACAAGGGTCTTGTTGCAAGCCCGATGATTGCGATGGTCTAGTCCATCGCGACCATCTTCCTGGCCGCTCGCTATAGCTGTGGGTGGTCACAAAAAAAATAGCCGGGCCCTGATTCAGAGCGAGTGCTCTGTCAGAGCATCCGGCTCTGAATCAGGGCCAGAGAACCTATCGTTGCTGTGTCAGAAATCACTGACCACTGAAAGTCTTTTTTTTTTACATTACTTGTTTATCTACATAAATTAACACGCTCTCCATCTACTTATTAACCCTATATTGCATGAGATATGAAAAATATTATACTAATTTTTTCAAAATGTTTAATTTATTTCATATTAACCATAAATATTGAAAAATAACAGAGTATCCAGAATTATTTTTGCAACATTTATTAATCACACCATGCCGTAGTGGAATTGAAGAGAAGGAAACATAAACATATGCTGCAAAATTGTTTTGTTTTGTAGTGGATAAATGGAATAGCCTCCCATCAGAGGTGGTAGAGGCTAAGACAGTAGAGCAATTTAAACAGGCTTGAAATAGGCACAAGAATATCCTTACAAAGGACTAAGGATCAAAAATGGTTGAGGTTACCGAAAGGTTAAAGAAAGGGCAGACTACATGGGCCAAGTGGTTATCTGCCATCAAATTCTCTGTTTCTATATCTGTGTCACCAGATAATATCGCTCAGTGTTATCACACACATGAGGGCACCCTGTCTTGAGTGAGGGGAGTCTCCTCTTTCATATGTGCTTCCTTAATAGTTATTGTCTGGTGATCATAAAACAATAAGTGAAAAAGTACACAAAGAACACAATTTTCCACAGATGGGGTGGAGGGGAATCTAAAGGCAGGTATCCAGTCCCCGATTAAGCAGAGCGGTTACACGATTACGACATCGTAATCGTGCAATCGCTCACTAATCGGGCATCAAAATGTCAGAAACGACCAGCGATGCGCGCTCCCACTGGTCATTTCTGACATCAATCATCGCCCGAACATGCTGGTCAATCTGCCGATAATGTCAGATTGGCCATGTTCGGGGATGATGGATGGTGCCTACACTGAACGACTGATCATTCAGTGTAGGCACTGCAGGGGATGGGGAACAACGGTACGATTACGTAATCGTACTGTCTTTCCCTAATCCTGTAGTGGATGTGTGCCTTAAAGCCCATATCTCCTTTATCTTATGTCTAATAAAAAAAAGTGATCTCTCATTTAATGCGGTAGGGTGTGGTAGGGTGTCTAATTTTTTAAATGGTAGGCCTTGTATTCTTCCTACACATAGATCGAGATAGAAAAATATTTAAATATAAAATGCATTTTCATTTCAGGTGCAGATGTTTTTTTCAAACCCTCCACATAGAACCCAGCTTGTTATTATTTTGGAATGCTGGTTTATTAGCGAAACAAGAACCAAAGAATTTCTTTGTGAGGCTTATAAGACAGAAAAAAAATAAATTTGTTTTTGTTATTTTTCTTGAAATTTTACTAAAAAACACTTTGGCCTTTTGGGTTAATTTTTTTTGACTTGTTAGAATGAGTAAAAAGACTAATGGTACTTTGTGACAATAAAGGGCCTGATTCAGAGTTGCACACTAATGGCACTCCGTGCCGATATGCATGTGCATGAGTCTAAGTCACACTGCACGTGTCCCGATGGTTACTGCATAGAGGCGCAGATTAATTTTGTATGCACAGAGTGTGGATTTCAGTGGGCATTGCTGGGAAGTAACAGGGAAGTGGCTAGGCAGATGTGGGTGTGTCACTGATGACGGCTGCATCTAAAGGTGCACAACTGCTCACACAGGAGGCCATGGTCAGGTGCAGGAAGGAGTTTCAGTGGTGCGTCCAATGGTGTGTGTAATGGATTTATACCGCCTAAGACGCTGCCAGTAGGCGCCTCAGTTTAGCAGAAATTCGTCACAACTTTACCATAAAAACATAGATGCGTCTGCATCTGACCCCTAATCAGGCGCAAAGTCTTCTGAAAAAACTAGGTATAACTTGTGTGGGTACTGCGTAAAAAAATCATTGATATTGATTTTGGAATGTGATGGGCACTAATGTGAAAAATGACCTCAGCACGAGGCTTGGATAACTGTCAGCAGTGAAGGGGTTGACATTCTCTCTTATACATAGAACGATTATCCTAGACCATATTTTAAACATTTCTAGCACCAAAATCCAACATATTGTCAAGTTAATAACCTTATGTACCCCTACTGTAACAACAGTGAAAACATTGTCATGGGAACCTAATCAGCATTTGCTAAATTAGTCGTAATAAACCTTGATAGCTTATTACAGAGTCCATAGATTTTAGAACTATAAGCTCCAGTTCTCTATGCAACATTGTTACAAATAAAACAAACAACACGTCTGAGATAAAAATGATCCAACTGAAATTCTGAAATCTCTTCTATATATATATATATATATATATATATAGGCATGTCTCTCTCTAAATG
The DNA here is from genome assembly GCA_031769625.1 of Taudactylus pleione. Lineage (NCBI taxonomy): Eukaryota > Metazoa > Chordata > Amphibia > Anura > Myobatrachidae > Taudactylus > Taudactylus pleione. Next base: position 5,155,975 of record JAUIMM010000010.1, read on the forward strand.
ACATCAATCTGTAGCCATTCCAAATACATCACATAGCCATGTCTTACCTGACCCCTTACAACCTGTAACCACATAGACATAAACAAAAAAGAGGGTAAAAAATGTACTTGTATTGGCACCATGTATATCTAAAACATGAGTATTAGAAATGCTTTTTCAGTAATCACATAAATACAAATAATTCTTTTGTTGCTGATTATGTTAAACGTAAATTATTAGTCACACTTGGATTACATTATCATGTATAAAATGATCAGCATATCAGGCCAGAGCTGTACCAAAACACTTCTGTGCCTGGGGCCAGACCCTGCCACCCCCAATACTCACCCTCCAAGCATTTTACATGATGACTGTGTTCTGGATTCAATCTTAGGGGAGACGTCTCAAGCCATGGAGAGGGATAAAAGTGAAGAGAGAAAAAGCACAGGCTGTATTTGAAAATGACAGGATCTGGTTGGTTGGTACTTCATCTCTCTGATACATCTCCCCCTGAGGATGTGTCTGGCACCTTTTTTGTATTCAATTCCATGCAACCATGTAGCCCCCTTGGCCTTGCTCTCTGGTTGCACAGCTCTTGGTACAGCAGTGTCAGAGGCATTTTAAACAGTTCACATGGATTCATTGGGTGATGGTATTTTGGACCATACTGGACTTATTAAGGAGCTATTAACCTAGTGTGGAAGTCCGGACTTTTAAAAACAACACTGTGCATTATAGTATTTGTATCATCTTACTTTATATAGTCCCATGTGTTCCATGTCCACGTCCATGAACTGTGGTACTTTTTCATGATTTAATAAATATTGTGATAAAATACATAATTTTGGTATCTTTTACCATATATGTGGATGAATTTTAATTGAAGGAACAAGTCCAAAGATACCTTTGAGAGGATGTCCAAGCTCCCACAGAAGTGAGTTTGGGTACATTTTATTTGATTTAATTGTTTTGTTGTTTGGAGGTGGTGGAATACATGGCTGCATAGATATACGGAGAGAAAAAAACCTCTTATACGTGGACTACTTCCCCTCGTTATTGTGAGTGGGGTACGCCATCACCATTTTCCCCGGATGCTGTATATGGCCATTGATGTTTTAAACGATTATATGTACCATTATAGATAACGAAATCCTCCCTTGTTTTTCTCTTTTCATTCACTTTATGTTTTATTTGGAGAGAAAACCATGGAGGACTTTTCAATATATCATTGAAGGATTGTCTCATGATATATCATTATGCAGTTGAAAGGATAAGTACTGAATTTCAGTGTCACTATATTTTTTCCACCGCCGTCCCACCCTTTCAGTGTTGTCTTTCTCTTTTACTAGCTGGGATACGTTAAAGAATGGACTTTAAAGTACATATACAGCCTTCATTTTTTACATTGTCTTCTCCTATAACATTGATCGTGAAATGGATCCCACTGTTTGCTAACATGGCTTTAGCCGAGAAAAGGTTTAAACAATGTTGTTTGTTTTCCCATTAGTAGCCAGATTAAAGAGGCTGTTCGAAGCCCCCATTCTGATTGTTTGGAATGGGATATATCAGAAGCAGAGTGACTTACAGAAAGTAATCAGTATAACTTCCCAAATGACTGCGGGTTCAGAAATTACTACAGAACAGAAATCAGTGCAGAACAGAAATCATTGCCGTGCAGAAATCTTTGCAGATTGGAGACCATGGCATTTAGTAACTGTCAGTGCAGGTGCAATGTGACAGTTGATCTTCCGACTCACTGCTCTTCTATTGGAGCTCTGCCTGTCCCTCATTAGTACATATCAACATGTGCCGTCAGATCAGTGCAGTTTTAGGCACTGGAAGACATCCTGGGTGAACTTGCTTAGATCAAAATTTCAAATCAGAGACCCCATGGCCTACTTGGTGGGCACCATGTAGACCTCCATGGCTCAGACAAACTTCAAACATAGCCAAAAACCTAATCCTGGTTAAACTACACCCCAAGCATAGCCAAAAACGTAATCCTAGTGAAACTACACCCCAAGCATAGCCAAAAACCTAATCCTGGTCAAACTATACCACCATGCCAAATTTGTAGTGCTAGGTACAAAACTCTGGCCGTGCATAAAGGACAAACAGACACACACACACACTCTCTTGCTTATTATTTATATATATATATATATATATATATATACTGTTTATATATATATATACTGTATATATAATATATATATTTATATACATACAGTATATATCCTTAGCAAAGTTCAGCCATTTAACAGAAGTGCTTAATACAAGGAACAAAGTAGCAACTGAACAGCAGCAGTAACATTTTATGTATCTAACATCTGTTATTGTGTATGATTTTAGTGTGAGAAAGGGTCAGAGTGTTAATGTTACTTTTTTGCTTACATAAATATATCATATTACTGCTACATTCAAATAAAGTTCTAATTTATCAATTTGATTTTGTTCTTGTGCAGAAAACGATTTTTGTGAGAACTCACCATGCGTTAATGGACAGTGTCTGAATGGTGTCTATGATTACATCTGTCTCTGTAACAGCGGATGGGAAGGACTCTCTTGTAATACAGGTGATGAAAATTTGCTTTTCTGCTTTAATAGCTGTTGCCCTGTATTTTTCGGGTTAGGCATGGAATCCCAGTGGTCGAGATACCGCTGGTCACAATACTGACAGCGGCATCCTGACAGTGAGAATCCCGACAGCACTTATCCCTACCCCTAAACCTAACTCTCATTCCCCGGTATCTAACCCTAACCTCCTCCTAGTGCCTAAACCTATCCTCCCCCTCCCTGCACCCTATACCTAACTCTCCCCCTTAGTGCCTATCCCTTACCCTCCCTCTAGTGCCTAGCACCTAACCCTAAACCTAACCCTCCCCTAACCACGATACTTACCTTTGGGATTCCGGCGTGCGGGATGCTGACAGCATCCCATATTTTCATGTTCTGCAAAAGTAAAAAAAAAATATAGACACATATTCTCTTTATGAGGAGCTCCAATTATCTCCAAAAAACAAAATGTTTATTATATGACTATAAAAAGTATTATTTCAAATAGTTTCATTTTATAATATTTGAAAAACATGCAATGTGTTATTATTATTAGTACAGAAAAAAATGTCAGACAAGCTGAGGTTAAATTCTGCTCTACATTCCATTTTCTGAGTTCAATAGTATTTGACAAATATAAAGACATGGGGGAGATATACTACCACCCAATACCACCCACCACTAAACAGCTACTAAGTCAACCAGTTCTATGTGCAGCCATGAAACTACAAGTCCCATACTCACAATGTACTGCACTGTATAGTATCTGCAATGTAGATCTTAATCTTGGTTTGGAATCTGCCACATATCACATGGGGTTTTCAGTCCCAAACTGTAGAATTTAGTGGCATGAAGCCATTAAATATTAATTTAGATCAGGGGCATGAAATATTTATCATCTGGGGCATGATTTGTTTATTATCAGGTCTGTTATCAATTTAATTTCAGATGAATGCAATCATTTCTAATGCACAGCACCAAGCAAGAACATCATGGGCTGTCAGTGCATGCTGCAATTTTCACACGATTATCCTGGTACCCTATAGCCAGGGAGCCAGATTGTGCCCAGTATTAATGAGAACTGGGGTAATACTTATTAGGTACAGGGACTGATTCTCATGAGACAAGTAGGATGGTCTATTAGAGAAGGCAATAGGAGTTTTTTCTCCCATTGTTTATTAACCATTTTGCCATGCACACCGTTTGAGGTATCAGCTATCAGCACCATGTCTGTTTTATTCCTGACAATATGATGAGCAGTCAGTTAGTTTAATAAATCACGTGATCTCTATTGTACTGTATTTGAAAAATCGGGAAGGCATTTTTCAAACCATGTTATTTATCTAGTGATTGACACGTGTTGCCACCAATTTAATATTAAGGGGTCTATTTAACATATTTAAGGGGTCTATTTAACAAAGAGTCTGATAGAGCATTGCATGCTTATGTAATGCTGAATGCAGATTCCTAGTTATTGGGAATCTGCTCATGCGCAGGTCCCGTTCTGTTCACGTGCAGAATGGGTTCTGTGTGATCGCACACAGGGCTCGATTCAGACCCGCTTGCTAGATGCGTTCGCTCGCTCGATACGTATGAAAATTCGGGAAGGCAGGCGATCGCATGGCAAGGCATTAGCATGCACACTATGTCTTGGCGAGCGATCACTTTGTGTATGCAAATGCCCACCAGCCAGTCTAAAGATGCCTACTTGCGCACGTCATCTCCAGGAAGTGTATGCAACCATCGGTACCATCGAGTACCATCGAATGCATATGCAGCGCTTGTGGTTGACCATACCCTACCGCTAGCACTGCAAGCACTTCAGTGTAAAGTTAAGCCTAGTGACGTGTACTATGATGCTCCATAATAATTATGCACGCCTCTGAAACGGCGTTAAGGCGCTCGGACATGGCTACGTTCGCACCTCCACTCTCCCGATTCTAGCGGCCAGCCCCTGTCACCACCGACAAACGGTTTCTCCTGTCACTCATTCTGCCGGGCTGTCTATGCGCAGCAAGCGTACACTTCCCGATCGCTCAGACTGGTACGCGCACACGCACAGCGATGATTACATATTTGCAAAATGCAAAAATCGTCCGACTGCTTGAGAACGCTTCCTAGCGAGCGGGTCTGATTTGGACGCAAAATCAGGGCCGGATTAACAATGGGGCGGGTGGAGCTACAGCTCCAGGCCTCCCATTGCAAATAGGCCCACAGGAAACTGACTGCCGTGCAGACAGGGAAAAAAAGTTTTTTTTTCCTGACACAACCAACAGCCCAGCTTACTCAGCTCCTGGTCGGCCGAATCTTAGCCCATTCCCATACCTCCTTGTCCTCACCTCTCAGCTGGTGGACACCTACAGGTCGGCTGAAGCCCCGCCCACCTCGGACCCGCCGAAGCTCCGCCCCTAGTCACCCGAAGCTCCGCCCCCTGGCTTTTCTAAGCTGCTCTAGTAGCCTTAGCCTAGCACATGAGGGGAGGAAGGCAGCCCTGAGCCCAGCATGATGAACTTTCAGCACAGCAGGTCAGTGCTACTCTAACCCCCTGTGTACTTATGTTACCAAATATAATAAATATATATATATATATATATATATAATTAATCCAGTAGTGGACCAGCACTCAGGCCCTGATTCAGAGCCGGACGCTCTGACAGAGTGCTCGCTCTGAATAAGGGCCGGGCTATTTTTTCTTTAGAACGGTCTCCTGGCCATTCGCATAGCTGTGGGTGACCACCCACAGCTATAGTGAGCGCCATGATGATGGTCCCGATGGTCAAGACCATCACGACTATCGGGCTTGCGACGAGACCCTTGTGGTAGGGTCTCGTGGCCGCAAGCCCCAGAGAGCTTTCGGCTCTCACAGAGCCGGAAGCTCTCTACTGACATCACTTGTGATGTCAGTGGGGCCGCCCTCAAATGAGAGGCGTTCTCATGGGAACCAAAGGGGGCGAGCTGTCACTCAACATCGACAGCTCGCCCTCTTTGTTGCGAGACCCGGAGCGACGGAATGCCCGTCGCTAGCCGGGTCTCGCGCATGCGCACGACGGAGCCGGCTCTGTCGTGCGCATGCGCTGTCGGCCACCATCGACCCAGTTGTGAGCGCTCAGCGCTTGCGACCGGGTCTGAATCAGGCCCTCAGTCTCCTCCTATTGTAAAGTGCCCGAGTGACCTTCTCTATATAAGTGACTACAAAGGTAAATAGGAAACATCGGAAGTTTTGTGTGACATACATTCAATACAATTGATTTATGAGAGTGCCGCCTGTTATTTACCTTAGTGTATGTGTGTGTATATATGTATATATATATATATTTATATATATATATATATATAATATACACAATTGGTAGGCTGGCACTCCTGTGCAAAGTATTGTGCCATGGTGCCTGGTGTCCTCCTAATTACCTTTTGCCTGTGAAGGGAGTGGACCGTTAGCAGTCAAATAGGCTGCACTCTGGTCGGCTAATGTAAAACACTAAAATTCGACACACACACACGCACGCACGCACACACACACACTTACTTAGCAGCCTAGCAGGTTACTGGCCCTGTCCCCTAGGTGCATAACATCATGCCATCACACCGGGGGGGCGGGAGTGTCATCACATCATCACCTGGAAGTGCAAAGTGCAGCACTGCTGGGAGTGTCCTGAAGGTGTTGCACAGACTGCAGACTGTCTGTCTGAGCAGCACTGCATCAGCGATACTGGCTGCAGGGTGCTGTTCCAAGCAGTGGCGTAAGTTCATCCCAGACACCCGGAGGCATGTTATAATTTGCTGCCCTTCCCACTCGTGACAGCCACTGACACTGTAATGTAGCAAATTGCATGCATACTGCCGATAGGTAGCCTAAGGTGGCAGCTGATGGTCTGACATGTAGCTCTCCACTAATGTAATGCATGGTGGCTTCTCAGGTGGCAGGAATAGGTGCCATGTATTGGGCTACCGTGATGGTACACTACGGGTACAAAGTAACAGCCCTAAGTGGGGTGAATATGTTGTGGACAATAGAGGAGGTGCCCCTTCAGAGCTGGAGCCCGGTGGCAGGCACCTCCATAGTTCTGCCCCTAGTTCTAAGCAACCTGCTTGCCAGTGGCAAGGGCTGTGGGGCAGCGACGGTGCCGCAAACAGCGCACACCTCTAGTTTGGCACTGTATATACTTACTTTCGCTGTGATTGAGAGACAACAAAGGTCTATGATCAACATTTCAGTCCTCTGTGGACTTTTACCAAGAACACCCCAGATGACTGAAACATTGATCGGGACAATAATTGGACAGTGTATATGCAGGAGGGCCAGCCAATAAACATCTTCAAATGCTCCTGCAATGGTCAGATAGGAAGGTTGGGATAGCGTGTTCTGCACACAGGCATTTCGACACCTATCTTAAATCCCCCATCGGGCATTAGCCGTCGGGATTTTGACCGATGGCGCCGCAGCCGCCGGTCATTTAACTACATCCCTCTTTCCCGATCTCCCTATCCTGTTAAAGAGATGAAAATAAATACTGGCACTTATTGCACCTGAATGGAGCAACAATTGAGTTGCTCCGTCGGGCATCTCAATGGGGTCTGGATGACCCCATTGAGGTCTGGATGACGTACGTATGCGCATCATCCATATACACAGTGTCAGTTCTGTTAGAGACTGGGGGCCGGTCTAGCAAGCCCCCAGCTTGACTGAAAAGGTGATGTGGCTTGCAGGCATGGTATTTCCTGTGAGGCCACGCCCCTTTTTGATAGGCCATGACCCTAATTTTCAGGTGTCCCTCCTTGCTGGCTTCTAAAGTTGGGAAGTATGGCTATACCCTCAATTAAATTAAACACACCCACTGCACAGGCAACACTCCCATGTAAACCACACCTACACTGCACTGGTCACAACCCGACATTACCAGTCACACTGCTGCGGCATTTGACACACACCCTGCAGCGGTTCACAATAGGCCCTTCATGAATTTCATCTCCAGACCCATGTGGACCTTAATCTGGCGCTGCCCAAAATCCAAGCCATGCCACTGCCTGATTGACAGGCAGAGGCATTTTCAGGGAGGTGGGGGGTGGGGACAGCCGGTGTTCCTGGAAACGGGGTCGTGTTGCCCCTGTTTTCCGGGAGTGCCAAGGCCAGGATGTGCATCCACAGATTCAGTTTTCTGGCCTTGCAAGTAGGCTAGCCTGAATAAGCAGAGGCTTACTCAGCTGGCCAGCGCCGTCCACTGGTTTTCCCAATCTGCGACCTTGGTCGCAGTGCTGGGATCGCAAATGCAGCAACAGGTATCAGACACCTCTTGCTGCATTTGCATATTTGCAAGGACAGAATTGCAAAGTTGCTTGCATGCAGCTTTGCAATTCCATCCCCTGCTGAATCACCCCCGTATACCGCATTTTAACTGCGGTGCTTATTGTCAATGAAACAAGGCCATGCTTCTGACGTATATGAAAGAATTAATGCACATTCACGGACCACAAAAATGTAGCCTTAGCTACATACTAGGCATGTATGAGCTGGTAAGACCGTGTTTGCCCAGTGAGTTTTGTACAAGATTTTATGAAATTCTGCAAGAAGAATAGTTTATCTCAATTTGATAAATTACTCAGACATTACATTTATGTATGTGCCTTTATCATGAGGCCTTACATTTGACAAAATATATATGTGCCTTTATCATGAGGCCTTATAATTGGTATATATTTGGGGAGAGCATTTGGGTGTAGGGCCCCCGAGGCTACTCTGGCTGGGCCTCCTCAGGGCATCACCACTTAATACACATAGTTACTTTTCACATCACCTTTTATGTTTGTATTTTATTCATGTAATTTTTTCACATATATTTTAGCTCCTTTTTCAACACTTATTAACTCCTCACACACATTTATACTTTACATTGCACTGTCACCCTTTTTCCATTTTTCATGTGATGCCCTGGGGGGGGGGGGTCCTGGGCTGGACGTTTGTTGTGATGCCCTGCACCCTGGACGTGAACCCCTTAGTGTTAGGGACTGCTAGTGACAGAGAAGCTGTGACGTTGCCTAGCAGCTTCCCATGTATTTGCAAATGCATGCAGCTAATATCTGTGAATTTCTATTACCATATAGTCTTCATATATTGTTGCAAATATAATTCAGTGTGCTGAGGAGCAATAGGGGGTAAAACCCACCCTTTTTCTACTTGGTATGACCCCTCCCTTTCATGCACCTGAAAAGTACTGTCAGATTGATTGAGCAGCTGCCATTTTTTGTTTGTAATCTAAAGAGGTGTCATGTAGAATTGTGCTCAGATGTAATTATTCTATTTTCCTTACTAGATGTTGATGAATGTGTCAGGAACAATCCCTGCAGTTCGCAGAGCAACTGTGTAAACCACAACGGCTCCTATGAATGTGTCTGCAACCCTGGATGGACGGGACCAGTGTGTACCATGGGTAAGAATAGATGATCCATAAAAGCTACCTTGTTATCTTTAATATAGATACATTTTAGGGGCCTATTCATTATTGAGGACTCCCAATAATTAAGTATCCAAGTTAACGCAAGTTGCAGTGGTGAATACTAAAGTACAGGAGAAATTCAGTATTGCTCCAGTTGCTGGACAACTACTCTGAAAAGCAAACTGTGAAAGTGTACACTGCCGGGTAAGTGCACACGTGCAAACTGAGGGCCTGATACAGACCTGCTCGCGAGCGCTCGCAAGCGGGTCGGTGGTGCCCAAGTGCGCATGCGCAAGACGGATGGAGCTTCATCGTGCGCATGCGCGAGACCCGAATAGCGACGGCCAAGCCGTCGCTATGGGTCTCGCACCAAAGGGGGCATTCTGTTGATGGTGAGTGACAGCACGCCCCCTTTGGTGGGCGTGCCGGGGGCGTTGCTGCCCAGACGGAGGCGTTCCCATGGGAACGCCTACCGTCTGGGGCCGGCCCCTCTGACATCACTAGTGATGTCAGTGGGAGTGCTTTTGGCTCTGATAGAGCCAAAAGCACTCCTGGGCTTGCGGCAGCGAGACCTACCGCAGGGTCTCGTCGCAAGCCCGATGGCCGCAATGGTCTTGACCATCGCGACCATCTTTTTGGCCACTCGCATAAGCTGTGGGTGGTCACCCGCAGCTATGCGACCGGCCAGGGGGCCGCTCCAATTTTAGGTAGGAGGGCCCTGATTCAGAGCGAGCCCTCTTGTCAGAGCGTCCAGCTCTGAATCAGGCCCTGAGTTCAGACAGGTGCACAGAGAGGGCAATTAAAGGCCCTGTTACTTATAAACTATGGAAACTAATGTTTGTACATTTGTAAATGGCCCATAAGTGATGATGAATATGTCCCTTAATCTCAACTTTTGTCTTCACTGAAACCTACCTCTTCAGACAAGCTTATCAAATTCAAGAACCACACACATGTCATTCATAAACTATTCTACTCAATTACCTCCTCCCTACAGAGTGGGTGTGGTATTTTAGGTCGACATTTATCATGTCGATGTGCATCAGGTTGATATAATGTCGACATGGTCAAAATGTTAACATCCAGCATGTCGACATTTGTCTACACAGATGGATGACATGTCAACATGATAGAATGTTGGCATCTTTGGAGTGGTGTTCCAATAAGTATTCTGTCCCAAATCCTAACCCTAATCCCTACTCCTAACATTAACTCTCCCCATAGTGCCTAACCATAACCAACATCCCCCCTACCCTAACCCTTTTGATGGCACTTGACCCTAATCATTGGCATTCTGAAGGTGCACATACACGGTGTGATTTTTTACACAATTTGGTAATTTTCGATTGATTGGAACGAGCAGTCGTGTAAAAACTGCTATGTGTGGGCTTGATAATGATGCCTATGCACGCCCCTTGCTATCATACAACGTTGTCACAGATCAACTGTTCCTGCAGGAAGCTATCGACCTATCTTCCACAATTTGAATGAGATAATTCTGTGTGTGCATACAGGGAATGATGTCATGCACGATACAGATGCATGTAGCATGGACCAGGGAGATCCGTGCTAAATGCATCTGTCTCATTGACACAGAAGCATGGGCGGGATCAGTGAGATCCATCTGTGCTGCTGTGTATTTAATTGACACAGATGCACGCACGGACCAGGGTGATCCGTGCTACATGCGTCTGTGTCATTGACACAGAAGCACGGATGGGATCCGTGAGACCCGTCTCTGCTGCTGTGGTTAAAAAAAAAGGAAAAAAATGGCGTGCCACCCTCTTCCAAAGAGCAACCAGCCCCGGGCTTTTAGTGGCCCAGTGCTGGTTGTGCTTAAATACAGGGGACAAATGACGTAGGGGTCCCCTGTATTTAAGCGCAACCAGCATCGGGCTAGTCAGAACCAGCCCTGGTCACCAAAATACGGGGGACAAATTACGTAGGGGTCCCCCATATTTTGTGCAAACAGCACTGGGCTCTGATCCAGTCTTGGTTGTGGAAATACAGGGGGAAAAATTAGTAGGGACCCCTGTATTATCCAGAACCAGCATTAGACTTTTTCTAGTTGGGGGCTAATGTCACAGCCAGGGGAGCCCTTTCACCGGGCCCCCCAGCCAAAGCATTAACCCTGACCGCTAGTTATCCCAGGCTGGGGATCCCTTGGGAGCTGGGCCCCACCCCCAATAAAGGGATCCTCCTTTACAGGGCACCCAGGCCTAGGCTGATAGCCTGGGGCTATCCCTGGCTCTCCTGGGCGGTGGGTGCCAGGTTGATTATGTAGTGTAGTGCATTTGAAGGTGTTGAAAATATTGTCTTTAGCTGTGGGACTGCAGGTCCCAGCAAGTCTCTCCCACATGCTGGTATTTGGAAAACCACAAGTACTAGCATGCGGGGCTTTACAGGCCCACTGGTACTTGTAGTTCCACAGCAAAAGCAATATTAAAATAAGCACAGGATACACACACAGTACAAAGTAAATTTTATAAAAACAGACATGCACGCACACACATGTACACACACATGTACCCACACTATCTCACATACTCACCTATGTATCCCTGAAGCCCCTCGCGTCCTCTTGTCCATGTAGAAAATCCATAGAGTACCTGTAAAAAAAATATCCATACTCACTTTCTCCTATGTGAAGTTTTGGTCCTCTTCATACCAAAGTAGGCATCCCCGGACTTGGCAAAATAAAAACATCTAGGTTATTAGCCTAGGTCTGGGGTGCCCTGGAGAGGGCAACCCCTTTATTAGGGGGGTCCTCAACTCCCCAGGGATCCCCAGCCTGGCCTGACTAGCGGTCAGAGTTAATGCTTCGGCTGTGAGGCTTTGTGAAAGGGCTCCCCTGGCTGTGGCATTAGCCCTTCGCTAGAAAAAGTCTGGTGCTGGTTCTGGATAATACATGGGGATCCTACTCATTTTTCCCCCTGTATTTCCAGAACCAAGACTGGATCAGAGCCCAGTGCTGGTTGAGCAAAATATGGGGGACCCCCTACATCGTTTGTCCCCCGTATTTTGGCAACCAGGGCTGGTTCTGACTAGCCCAGTGCTGATTGTGCTTAAATACAGGGGACCTGTATGTCATTTGTCCCCTGTATTTAAGCACAACCAGCACTGGTTCACTAAAAGACTGGGGCTGGTTGCTCTTTTGGGGGAGGATGGCATGCCGTGTTTTTCCTTTCTTTTTTTTTTTTTTTTACACATGAATAATTTTTTTTAAATCACAGCAGCACAGACGGATCTCACTATTCCCGTCCATGTTTCTGTGTCAATGACACAGATGCATGTAGCACGGAACTCCCTGGTACTCTGCGTACGTGCATCTGTGTCATATCGCATGCGATCTAATGAATATGCAAATCATTAGATCACGCACGATATTGGGTGAACATCGTGCAGCTTTTGCTGCACATCGTTCACTTCAGCTACTGGAGAGAGATCAAGGGAGATTGTATACGACATCGGATTGCAAATCGCACCGTGTTTGGGCACCTTGAGAATGTCGACATGGTCAGTGTCGACCATGTGACTGGTTCCCCTACAGAATTCACACAATACTTACATATGCTCTCTATCAACACTCAAACAACTCTCTGCTCACAAAAAACTTTTACCTTTGCAATCTGGCTGGTCCTATTTCCCTACAGATTGTAGGCTTGAAGCAGGGCCCAATGACTGTACCTCTTTCTTCTTCTATTCTTACCCTGTCTTGTATTATTACTTTCCCAATTGTAAAGTGCAACAGAATATGCCGGTATTACTGTATAAAAATATAGGTTATTATTAAATAACGAACTTGCTTAACTTACATTTTTTAGGTCTGGTAATAGATCTAATTGTATGGATAATATTTAATGACTTAATTAATTACAGTTATGCAAATAAAGCAGTACAATTTGAATACCCACCAACAGGGCCGGATTAAGTTCTGTGGGGGCTACTGGGCAACAAACGTGTGGGGGCCCCTATCAATAAAATATTGCTGCTACTGCTGGCACCTAGCATCAGGCTGCAGTTCTCTCCCTCCCTGGGGCTGACCCAAGTCCTGGGGGCAGTGACACTTGCGGATCCAGGGGAGACTGTCCAGGTTCAGTACTTGTATGTGTGTGTATTACTTGCTATTACTTGGAAGGGACTTTGAGATAATAAAACCTGTTCCATATAAATTGTGCTCAGACTCTGGGGAGGAAGATACAGATGCAGTCTGAGTACATACACACACACACAAAATGCACTTTGAACACACACACCTACCTTACCTCACCTGGTTTACAGAGCAGCAGTAGGACCAGCGCGATTTGGTAATCTTTTTAAAAGGGGACAGAGCCAAATGCCAGGAGGGTCGGCTCCGTTAAAATGAAAAAAAACGGTTCATCTGGATGTGGCCGGGGACAGTGGACCACATTCAGAGGCGGTCACAAGAAGGGATCGCTCTCTCTGAATGAGAGCTGGCGCTTCTTGTTTTTTGGTGCGGCCTCCTGGTCGCAAGCTAAGCTGTGGGTTACCACCCACAGCTTAGCTAGCGACCAGCGTGATGGTGGCGATGGTGATCACCATCGCGACCATCGGGGCTTGCGACCAGACCCTAAGGTTGGGTCTGAGCACTCACAAGCCCCTGGGAGCTTTCTGCTCTGATGGAGCAGGAAGCTCCCCACTGACATCACTGATGATGTCAGTGCGGCCGACCACAAAACGGTAGGCATTCCTTAAGGAACGCCTCCATTTTGGAAACCACCCCCCCTGGCCCGCCTACAAAAATGGGCGAGCTGTCAATTAGCATCGACAGCTGCCCTTTTGTAGCGAGCTCCGGAGCAAGAGAATTTCTCTCTCGCTCCGGGGCTTGCGCACGCACAGTGCGGCCGCTGCATGTGCGCAGGGCTACCCATAGACCCGGTTGCGAGCACATTGGTGCTTGCGACCGGGTCTGAATGACCCCCAGTGTGTGTGGGGCCCCGATGTTTGGGGGCTCCTGGACGACCGCCTCTGTCGCCCTGCATTTAATCTGGCCCTGACCGCACATATTATTATTTGGGGGAAATTCATCATTGTATCCAGCAGTGGCTCATTACCTGTCTGACTGCGGGGTCTGTAATTGTGACCCTGTGCAGGATAATATGTAAATATATAAAGTGTATCATGTTTGGAACTGGGATTATGAGAGCATTTTAACCTAACACTAACTTGTTTAAGAGATTAATCTGATTTGGTTTTATCCTTACTAATGTATCACCTCATTTCTTGCTCAGGTTACATGATGTAGCACAATGTCAGGAGAGCATCCCCCTCACTAGTGCCTTGCACTAACAGCATCAATCCTTTCTATAGAGACAAATGTATGAACATAAGGTGAACATTTTTACTGTTTAATCTTTTTTTTTCAGATGTTGACGAGTGTCTGACCAGTCCTTGTAAAAATGGAGCATGTCTTAACACCTTAGGAAGTTATGTATGTCTTTGTAATCCGGGTTTCAATGGTGTAAACTGTGATGAAGGTAAGTGGCTTTGTAACAACCTCCTATTTCACATAGTTCCACTTGATTAGCCCAGTGGTACCATTATAATGCAAAGATGTCCCTATGAATTCTGCAGTTTATTCTAAAATAGTATTACAAAAACAACACGTACACAAACTTTCATTGATTAAAATACTTCTTCATCACTTCTTTATTACTTATATCTTTATCTTAGTCCACATTGGAAAAAGCCAATAAATATGCATAGCAAAAGATCTACTTGCAAATTACAAATGACCTCCACCTAATGAAATTTCCCAAGTTACCCCTGTAACAGCAGCCAATGACTAGTTGTCCAGCATGAAAAAATTCACATAGGGTACCACAGGGTGGTGCTTCAGAGTTATCAAACTTGTTTTGCTTGAACCCCCACAGCAAAGGGGGAATAGGAATAGTACTATTGTTTTTTAGTTTCTGTGACTGTCCTTTGCTGTCTACAATATCTTTGCTAGAGAAGTGACGGCCCATCACTGACTGACTAGCAAGCAAGATTCTTTTATATTTTGATATGTGATGCACCCCGCGGATAGAGTAAATCCATGCCATATTAGCAAGTCACAAAGCCTTTAGGAGGCATGGCATTGTGAGGATGTGCAATGCCTTTTTGGTGCATGTTAGTTTATTACAAGACCTTACACCAGTGGTCACCAACCTTAATTGGGGTGTGAGCTACTTGAGAAAAATTAAACCTCCTAAAGAGCTACTAAAATTGTAGAAAAAAGAATCCTGACTAATAACCGAACAATTGAAGGTCATTTAATGAAAATGAAAAAAATGTTTCATAGAAAACAACAATGCATTTAATTATTACAGTGATATCGTTGTAATTTGTAAAAAAAAGTATAAGAACAGGCATTTTTCACTGTTAATTACCAGATCCAAGCAGGTACGTGCAGTAGAGGAGCAAAAGATATAGGCAGGGCTGCTGTGTGATTTTCCAGTCGAGCTGGGCAAGAGTCACTTGCTCCACCGTGGCGTAGACGCCAAGGGTGGAACAATGGGGAAGCACAACAGGTGATTGCTGTAGAGGCTGCGGCAATCACTTGAAGTGCTTGCCTGTGGTTCCACACATGGCGTCGACGCCATGGGGGAGCGAGCGACAGAGGTCACTTCCTCCTAGTTGACTCCGCAGTACTGCAGCTAGGTGAGCTACCAAAATTAAGACAGTGAGCTACCGGTAGCTTGCAAGCTACGGTTTGGAGTCCACTGCCTTACACCTAAAGGTTTGGTAGGCAGTACTATTATTGCTACAGAGTAACCCCACAAGAAATAATGGTATAGCAGCAGTGTACAAGTGATAAACTATCACTCAGGGGTGTATCTACCTATTGGCCAGGATGGCAGCCGCCAGGGGCGCTGGCCTAGGGGGGGCGCCATCCGGCGGTGCCACCCACGGCAAAGGGGTAGAAATTCTTCCAATGAAAATAGGCCCGCTGCCCCCTCAGAAACCGCTGGTGACAGGAGTATTTTTTTCCTCAAAACAGCCTGTCCGAGCGAGCTGAGCGAGGTCCCACCCATTAAACCCTGCCGGGTCACCACCACACCTACCGGAGGAGCAGGGGGCCAGTCAGGGAAACCTGGGCATAACCTGGGAAAAAGTCTGACGCAGTGAAAGGCTTCACAAGCCCTTCATGCGCTGCATAGGGTCTCAGTGTCTCCTCCGGGTGACATCACCTACAGGGTCAGGTATTCTGCCGGCCGCCTGCCTGCCTGTAGATTCAGTGAGAAGCTAGAGCTGAGTTCTGTGAAAGCAGCCTGGGAGGGACTCCTCCTACTCATCGAGACCTCACTACTGACATCGCACTGTCTTTATGGGTGCAGACTGGGTGACTAATTTTATATAGTCCAGCTAAAAATATTTTATATATATATATATATATATATATATATATATAGTGTGGTATATAAGGGTGGCTGGCTTTGGAGACAGAAGGGGGGTAGCTGGAGAAATGGGATGCAGTCAGGAAGCCAACGGTCGAGATTCCGACCGCAGGGTACTAATGACAGGCACCCCTGGGGGGAGGTTAGGGTTAGGCACCCCCCCTGGAGACTTAGGTTTAGGCTGCGGGGATGGGGGGGGTTAGGTTTAGGCACTTAGGGTGAGGTTCGGGTTCTCGCATCAGGATAATACATACCGATTCCGGAGAAACAGAAGGAGGATGGCTGGGGAGACAGGGGGATGGCTGAGGAGACAGATGGAGGTGCTGGCTGATGAAACATGGGGGCTGGCTGGGGAGACAGAAGGGAGACTTGCTGGGGAGACATAAGTACTTAGTGTATAGTGTCATTTTTCAGAAACTATGGGGGGCGCCAGTCCATTACATTGCCAGGGGCGCTCGGACCCCTAGATACACCCCTGCTATCACTTGTTACTGTTGCTTTGTAAATGGTGAGGGACATTGCCCAATTTTATTGCAGGCTTAAGTTATTATTTGGCTCCAAGTGAGATAGCTCAGAGAATATTTTGCCTGTGCTGAATCTCAGAAATTAAAGAATTGATTTGCCCATCTCTAGTACCACACACTTCATAGCAACAGCGTACGCTTTACACATGTTTAACCAACTTCAGTTGGTTTAAATTACACATACTGTATTAAAGGGCTGTTTTATTTTGGCAGAACAACATATAGTAATATGTCCAGCATATAGTAATGCAGCAGGAGGCATCTGTAGGAAAAATACACCTCCTGCCAGCATCTGCGATCCGAGTGCTGCATTGAAAGATGCAGCATCGGATCCCCATTGCAACCATTGGTCACAATGGCCGCATTAATCATCCATCTGAGTAAGCTTAAGCATACTCAGAATAGGCAACCTAATTCTCAGCCAAAGTCAGGAAATCTGTGTTGGAAGATGCAGACTTTGGCCCCGGCACTCCCAAAAAATGGGTGCGACACCCCCCCGTTTCCAAGAAGACATGACAGCTCCTTCCATTCCCCGCCCCCAAACAGTAGCAGCCCGTCAATCAGGCTATGGCTGTGGGACACTGCGAGAGATCTTACAGGTGAAGACTGGAGCATGTGCAGTACAGAGATCCTGTGCATGCATCGGTCTTCTAACATTGAAGCTATAAGAAAACAATCAGGTTGCGTACATCTCTGCATGAGGTCCAAAATGTATGCAAAATAGAGATATTTATACCACATTTGAGGTAATGGGGGCTTGGTTACTCTTTCACTGGGATGAAAATTGTTACACATATGATGACAGGCTGTGGCCATTTGTGGGCAGGGTGGGGGCGATGCCAGCGTCCATTTCCAAAAATGGGGGCATGTAGTTTTCTGTTTTCTAAGAGTGCTGCAAGGGCCATTCTGAGTAACCTGAGAGTTAGCAGATCACTGATGGTGATGCAGATGATCTGATGGTTGATTCTTAGGGCACAGCACTCGTCTCTGCAATGCTGTCGGGGGGCGTTTTTTCTCCTCAGATGCCACCTGCTGTATTAGCAGATATTAGCATTGCTGTTGTGTCCAAAGAAGTAACTTTTTGGTGCCAGACAAAGTGGTTTGAGTATCTCAGAAACTACTGATCTAGGAATTTCATGCACAGCATTCTCTAGAGTTTACACAGAATGGTGTACAACCCCCTTCCCCATCCAATGAGTTACTGTTCTGCGGTATAAATGGCTTGTCACTAACGGGTATCTTAACTAAAGATTCTAGCTATTATCTTCTAGAAGGTGCTAGATACATGTTAAGTAGAATCTGACCGGTTGCTATGGGCAACATCTCTTCTAAACCTCACTTCTTAAAACTCTCACTTTAGTAAATTTACCCCAAAACCCGCACTTTAGTAAATATACCTCTAGGGCCAGATGTACTAAGCTCTGAAAAGTGATAAACTGGAGAGTGATAAACCACCAGCCAATCAGCTCCCAACTGCAATCTTTCAAACACAGCCTGTAACATGACAGTTGGGAGCTGAGTTGTTGGTCGTTTATCACTCTCCAGTTTATCACTTTAGTACATCTGCCCCTAAGAGAGAGGTTAGAACATAATGGCTTGACTGGTTTAAGCAGACATGAATGTAAAAAAGGAAACTGAGACTACAGTACAGTGGAGACAGACTGACCAAAATTGTAGCATTTGCAACTGGAAGAGATGGAGATAGAGATTGTGGAGTAAAAATTGATACATCCTAGTTTGTGTCAATGGTACAGCTGGTCTTGGCACAGTAATGGTTTGGGGATAGTTTTCTTGGCAGATTGCAGGCCACTTATTACTAATTAAGTACTACACAGTGGCGTATCTATAATGGGTGCAGTGTGTGCGGGGCACACGAGCCCCTGGGTCCAGGGGGGCCCCGCACCGCACACACTGCACCCATATTTTTTTTAAACTTACCTGTCTGAGGTCCCGCGTCGGGTGTCACTGCTGCTCAGAACACCGGAAAAATGGCTGCGGCGGCCGTTTTCCAGTGTTCTGCGCATGCGCAGCAGACTCTGGGCACTAGAGTGTGCTCGGAGTCTACTGCACTTGCACAGAATGCTGGAAAACGGCCGCCGCAGCCATTTTTCCGACGTTCTGTGCATGCGCAGTAGACTCCGGGCACACTCTAGTGCCCGGAGTCTACTAATGCTATACCCCTCAGGCTGTCTCGAGTATGATCATGACCCAAAGCACACATCCTGCCAAGCCGGCTCCACTAAAATAACTAACAGACCTCAATCCAATAGATCCTGGGATGTGGTGGAATGAAAGTTTTGCAGCATGAATGTGCAGCCAACAAATCTACAGCAAATGCATAAAGCTACTCTGTCAAAATGGATCAAAATATGTAACGACTGTTTCCAGCTCGTTATTGAACCAATATTACAGATAATTCAGGCTGTTCTGGGGCAAAGTTGGTCATTATTAGAAAGATATGACTAATACAGTGTCCACTAAAGTTATATTCAATAGTATCTGAAAAAAAAAAATGTGCTCTGCATTCAGATGTCTTCCAATTCATTACTTATCTTCAGTCTTTTTTTAAATAAACACAGTTTTATCCCTACACACTTGATCATTTGAAAATAGCTTTAAAGTGACAATTTTGATGTTGTTTCTAGTTATAGCATCCGGGAATGCCTACAGTCCAAAGGGAGTTCAGGGTACTACGGAGATCTGCTTTAAATAACCATAGTAATCTTCTCTAGTATATTTACTACCAGGGGTGAGGCTAGGTTTTCTATAACCTGAGCCAAAAACTCAAGGAAAGGACAAAACACATATTTAGTCCTGTTACATAGGTACCAGCGTCTGCTGCATTTATTCTGTGCATGCAGGCTCCACTGTTTCTAAACTGAAAGGTAAGCATCGCTACCTGTACTACACTGTTTCATACATTACTACATTATCTCACCCACTGCAGGGCATTGCAGGACCACCATACAATACAGAGTGCATCAGTGACACTACATAATACAGAGAGCATCAGTGGCTGCCTTAAAATACACAGATCATCTTAGTGACTGCAATACAACACACAGAGCATTTTAGTGACTGATAAAGCATTTTATAGAGTGCAACAAAAGGTCATCCAAAAAGATGGAGACAGGAAATTAGACACAGCACAAAAAAAGAATGTTGGGAGACATGTCATTCACTTGTGTGTCTACATATAGCTCTGGACTGCACTGAATCATATTTCAAGTAATAAGTAGAAGTACCTCAGCTAGCCTTACACTTCTCCTTCCCAGCTGAAATTCTCCCAGCTCTCTCTTTTTCTCGCTGATATTTCTCTATCCCTTGTACAGCTCTGGTCTTACCCCTCACATTTTTTTCTCACTTCTTTCTTGGGTTCCTTGATCCTTTCTCACTAACCTGTGGCTTACTCACATTGTCTCCTCTTCTGCTAGTGAGAGCTGTGCAGGTGTAACTAGCTTCTAGATCCTGGTGGCAAGGGCTGACAGAAGTTGTAGTTTTTCCTGCACCGGAAATTAGTGATAGCAATGCTGGGTTTGCAAATAGATATATATATATATATATATATATATATATATAAATTGTCAGGCTGGTGGGTGAGTGGGTCACACCTGGGGAGGGAGGAGTGCACCAGTGAAAAATTCCTTTGTCTGTGGGGACCCTGGATCGCAGCTCTGGCTCCCAATCTTTTAAGGTGCGTACACACACAACGATTTCTTCAACGATTTAACTATAATTTAATCGTCATCATTCAATTGTTTAAAATCGTTCAGTTTCAGATGTACAACGAAGAACGATAATCGTTCATGATCGTTTACGTTTCTAGTTTGTAGTTCATCGTCCATTCTGACTGTCCAACTGAACGATTTTCAATAAGGTATAGTATATACATTTGTTTGTAGTTTGTAAAAATCGTTCATTGCATTTGGTAAATGAACGATTTTAGTAAACTATTTTCGTTCATTTTTCCCTTGAAAAAATTAACCAAAATCGTTTACTAAAATCGTTCAGAAAAGCAAATCGATACGTGTGTATGCAGCTTTACTCAGGAACATGCCCCACCAGCCTCCCCACCCACCTGCGCCATGGTTAATGCTATTATTTTTACAAATTATCAAACAGTGCTGGCAGTAGGAGAAACTCATTGCAGCCTTCCCACAATAATTGATTATTTACTACTTACAAAGGGTAAAATAACGTGAAATATAGATTTAAAAAGTTAAAATAAATGAAAACATCATAACATTTTTAAAAAGTTTTTTTATATGTTGAAATTGTTTTTGACTACAGATATTGATGAGTGTCTGAGCAACCCCTGCAGGAATGGCGCCACTTGCAATAATTTAGCCGATGCCTTTTCCTGCTCCTGTGTTCCTGGATTCACCGGCAGATTCTGTGAAATAAGTGAGTGACTACATCAAAATATAAGTTAGTGCCTATACAAGTGTATTACTGCTGTGTATCCTCAACACTGATCTCTTTCTTAACATATCCCCTCTCTTATTACAGATATTAATGACTGCACTAGAGCTTCATGTCACAATGGTGGTGTCTGTGTTGATCTAGTAAATGATTTCTTCTGCTCATGTCCTTCTAACTGGGAAGGAAAGAATTGTAACATAGGTAATAATACTTCATAATTTATATTTTATTATTGTTATTCTGCAGTCAAAGGGCCGTATTCAATTTGAGGCGAAATGTCGGGATCGGCGATAATTTATCACCGATGACGTCATTTTCGCCTATTTCAATTCTCCTCGTATTCAATAATATTGACTTTTGGTGCGAAAAGTCAATGAAAAAAACCGGGATAAGTTTTCACCAGTCTTTTGCTGGTGAAAAAAAGTGCAGAATTGGGGTTTAGGGGTGCAGGCTTAAATAAAATAGCCTGCACCCCCGGGAATGTTCCCTAAAAAAGATATGTGTCAATGAAAATAAAAAATCGGGACACCCCAAAAAATGACCTTTATATTTGGGGTGAAAAAAAAAATACAGACCTCACTTATAAAAAAGCCAAATTAAATACAGAGGGGTTCCCTTATATATGCGGCAGGTGTTTTCTTCATTGTCGGAGTAGCGGCAGGTGCATTTTTGAAGAATTTTAAAAAATAATTTTAGGGACTTTAAAATATGCTTGCACCCATTTTCATGCACCCCAAATTTGATGGAACAAGTTATTTTTCCCCCCAAAAAACCCTAAGTGCTATTCTTCGCCACTTGTTCAATAGCCGCATTTATGCACCTGCCGCAGCTATTACAATCCACAACCTCCTTCAGCAGGCTAATATAGTGAAGCCCCATGTCTGGACATCTTTAGGGGGGACCGAGGGACAGTTCACGAAAATTCACAATTGTTTTGCGAAACTCACCTTTCCGCCGAGTCCCGTTTTCGCCGCTTCCTAATTGAATATGGCGATAAAGCGGGCACGCACCCGATACTTTATCCCCAGAAAAGCTGTGATGTTGAGCGAAATGTCCAGCATGGACTTTTCACTCCCAAATTGAATATGACTCAATGTTTCTATTGACTACATGCAATATATCTACTTAAATGAGAACATTTCAAGTTTCTGCTTTTTGTATATATTTTTGTCTTCCAGATGTGAATGAATGTACGAATGGACACAGCCGATGCAGCATTAATGCAGTGTGCATAAACAGTCCAGGATCATATGGGTGCAAGTGTAATTCTGGATACCAAGGGAATGGATTTATCTGCAATGGTATTTATGTATTTATTTATCTTATAACAGCAGTAATCCGGAACTCAAATGAGTTGAAAAGCAAAATACATGTCAGGTTGCCTTCTACCATACACAATGCAGGTGTATGATATATAGAGAGACCATATGGCGGCACTATGGGGCTTGCAAAAAAGATGAGGTTCCTGTTATCACACATTTCAGTAAATTTCCCTGACAAAAGTAAATCCTTACTGAAACGTCATTTTTGCAAGTACCGGAGCACCACCACATAATCTCTGTTTATTTATCTCTTTCTAGGTGTCACAAAGTGCACACAAATAATTAACATAAAACCAATAAAGTACATGGCCTATATATAATGCACCACTGGGAACAGCACGAATACAAATATTGCTATAAAACCACAGAAAAGGACTGGCAAGTACTGGGGAAAATGGTAGGGAAACTCAGTGGTAATTCACAAGACAAGGCACAATGCCTTTCAATGAACCAGTACTCATCATACTGTTCGTGTGAGCAAACATTGTCAGAGTCACTGAAGGGGAGAAGAAGACAAAATACAAGGAGCACTGGTGGTAAGGATAGACAAGGGGAAGGATAGACAAGGGGGAGGATAGACAAGGGGAAGGATAGACAAGGGGAAGGATAGACAAGGGGGAAGATAGACAAGGGGGAGGATAGACAAGGGGAAGGATAGACAAGGGGAAGAGAGCGCTACTCAAAAGCTTAAATTCTAATGGAACTTTACTATCCTAAATGGGTAAAAAGAAAGGTTTCACGCAAAAATTCCCCCTTCCTAGTATATTAGTCATGTAAACATTATATACAGTATGTAATATAACTATATTTCTCACACAGCCAATTATGGATGAACTCCTCTCTACCCACAGAGGAGATATAATGGAGTTTACATTGTATTCTGAAACCAGGTAATAGGGCTCCATTGTTGGTATATGGGTCATGTGAAGAACATAATATTAAATAGATAGATACTGCACACAGGGAGCAGTTTCACTTTCATCGCCTCTGGTAGTATTGGGATTGGGAAGAAGCGCGTTACTCTGCTTTGAATCTCCATCTTGTTGAGCTTTTTCCTCTACCTAAAGCTGACAGACACAGAACCACCAGATGTTGATTCTCTCCTCTGTAACATATAACCAAGGAAGCAATATTTTTGTTATTGCTACTTATTTATGTGCAGCTTTTATGCACTTTTTCTAGTAGGGATATTTAGTCAGGCTCATATCTCTATGGATTTGGGTCTAGCCATGTTTGTAAAAGGCTTAATGAAAGTTGGTTTCCTTTTCCTTGAAGATTTTATAATCTAGATCTACAGCACAATTGGGCGTCAGTTTACTCCATCAGTGTTCCAAAGGAAGAAGAAACAGTCTGTTTTTTTTTCCTTGTGCTTCTCAGCGGGCAAGAGAGTTAAGAGCTCACGGTGGTCGGGATCTCATCGGTTGGGATGCCGGTGGTCAGAATGCCGACAGTGGCATCCCAACAGTTAGAATCCTGACAGGATTAGGTAAGTATCATGACCCTAGCCCTCAAGCCTCCCCGTAACCCACCTTTCCTGCAGTCAAACCCTACCCTCCCCCTGCAGCCTAACCATAATCTCCCCCTAGTGCCTAATCCTAACACCTAAACCTAACCCTCCCCCTAATACTTACCATGAGGATGTCAGCAGTTGGGATTCTAGAGCCTGGATTCTGACAACTGTTGGGGTTCCAGTGCCGGTATCTTACCATCGGCATCCTGACTGTGGGGATTCCAACTACATCCTGTTGCTTGTTCACACCAGAGGCATCATTTTTGGTCTGTTGAACCTCACAAGTTAGTGATGCCTCTAGTTCCTAATGAATTCATAGACTGAATTTAGATTGAACCAATAATATGTATAACTCACACTGAAGAGCTGACATCTGCACTGAAATAGTCTGGACTGTATATTGATATGAAGTATTAAAACATTTGTTACAAAAGAATAAGGCAAATATGCATACTGAATTTTATTTACTAACATGCAAAAAGCAAGAAGTTCAATTTGTTTTTTAAAACAATAAATCATGGGAGAAAAAGCATCCTATATGAGAATGACTAATACATTTCATGTGCAGTTTAATAAACATTTTGCTAGGAAAACTTCTACTCATTCCATGTTTATCACCTGTAATATGTATTGTATATTTGTATATGCCTAGGTAAACAAAAAAATACTTGATACCGAAAGGGAAAGTATATGTGATATGTTTACGCAATTGGAAGTACTACAGTGAGTAACTGTGTTATAATGTCTTTATTACAGAGGACAGACTGTTTGAATATAGAAGTGGGCGCAGAGTAACACAACGCCGCAGGGATTTTGTCTCTCCCATGATTAATGTCCCAACAGGCTTTCCTTTTGGTGCTTCATTTTACAACACATTATATGTAAGTTATAGAGTATATCAAAGTATCATATTATACAGCACTAAAAGTCTATAGCACATTGTTAAACTGGTAACACATTGGCAGCTGCGTCCTTACCTGACATTGAACCTGGTCAGGGCCGGGACAGGCATCCTTTACTGCCGGAAAATTAGAGGGCATGGCCCCGCGGGCCGAACCCCCGTTTTTTGTTGCACCGGGGGGTGCTGGAGGTGCAGGCTGTTCCCGGGAACCAGCCTGCTTGAGTGCCGGCTCCCTCACTGTGCTAGGAGAGGAGTGCTGCACGTAATGCAGAACCCGGCTCCTGTCACTAAGGGGGGGCCAGCACTTTGGTGTCACTCCTCAGCTGGTGACACCCAGTGCGGCCCGCACCCCCCTTGTGACGCCAGTGTACATTGGTCATATTTAACGCTCAATAGCAGACCTGCAAAGATTAAATATGCAAAGTTATTGTGCAATACCAGGGCCGTAGGAAGGGTGGTTCGGCCGGTGCCTCCGCAAAGGGCGGAATCTTCCAAGGTCGGCACTGATACGGCGCTGTGCAATACCTTAACATAACAGCAGCAGCAATTCCAAAGTAAACTAAAAAACATGGATTTAGCTCAACAGGTGTCACAGGAAGCTGATTGTAAACTTTATAAAGTTATAGATAACTTTATGCTTAGAATTCCCTGATGTCCTGAACCTACTTTTGTAATGTATTTATTATTAGTATGCATTAATACTGTAGTTCAGAAAAAGGTGCGCAAAGCAGCCAGAAAATTAACCATAGTCATACTTCTTGTTTTTCCACTATCACTATAGGACACTTAACAAGTTCCTACCCTTTCCAACATTTCATGTAGGCAAAGCACATACATTTGTCAGGGGAAGGACTTTAAATCTACCTTTTAACCAAAATGTTCCAATGTGCTGTAGCTAGAGTAAAAATGCTACATTACATACAGTAAACATAACTACTATATATATATATATATATATATATATATATATATATAAATATATATTTCTTCCCAGGAAAAGACTAGAAATAACATTCTTCTTCAAACTGAGGGCCTGATTCAGAGCTGCTCGTAAGCGGCCGCTCGTTCGCTCCGAGCGATGTTCGCACATCTGCGCATGCGTACGGGTCGTAATGCATGTGCCAACCAGTCATTGCGGTCGGAAATCGTGCGCTCGCAAAACAGCAAGGGCCTGCTAATTTGAGTGACAGGATGAGGCGTTTGTGGGTGGTAACAGGGGAAGGTGCTTGAAAACGGGGAGTGGAGATCCGAACGCAGGCGTGCCAAACGGTCAAAACAGGCGTTTAATGGGTGTGCATAATTAACAAAGCAGCGTCATCGACCACGTCACTTGGTTGTCTTTTAGCCTGAACTGCTCGCAGTGATTGCGGGAAGTAAAACCTACTACAAGCACTGCGAGCAGTTCAGACGCCTTTCGATGTACTCGATTAATATAATAAATAGCGGAGATGACGTATGATGCGAATGGCCAGGGGGCATCTTTACAAAATAGCGAGCACATGTTTCGTTTGCTCGCTCAGACATAGAGGCGTCAACAGAACGCAAAGAGCGAGCGCTCAATTTAAATAGCCGGACCCTTTTTCTGAACGACCGTTCGCAAATAGCGTCCGGCTCTGAATCAGGCCCTGAGTCAGTGCACTCTCTTGATCAGCGCAAAAATTGCATTACACTTTTCTTCATATCTTACTTATTAAGGGGCAGATTTATAAAAGCTTAGCGAGAAATAAAGTGGAGAGAGAAAGCACCAACTAATCAGTTCCTTACTGCCATTTTAAAGGCTGTGTTAGAAAAATTATAGGAGCTGATTGGATGGTACTTTCAATGTATCTCTTTCCAAGCTTTGATAAATCTCCCTCTATGTCTGCTTCATCATTATACCCTACCCTACAAATATGGCTGATACTGATTTAATTGAATTCACTAGACAGACAGACATTTCTGAACCAAAGAAGGCCGGATTCTGGGTCACAACCTACTTCATATGCGGCCTCATCTAACGATTTTTCACATGCTGCACGTGTGTTGTTGGCTGCATTTGCATGTTTGTGAACGTATGCACTATTCACTGGTCTATTTATCAAGCAGTGAAAAGTGTGGAGAAGTGGACTGATGGAGAATTTGCCCATAGCAACCAATCAGCTCCTACCTTTTATTTTATAGACTGTACTTGATAAATGCTACTTCAAAGCTGATTGGTTGCTATGGGCAACTTCTCCACTGATTCACTTCTCAACACTTTTCACTGCTTGATAAATGGACTAGTTAGAATGGGAAGCAACTCAGCCATTTATCTGCGGACACTAAGTGGGCATGTCTGGGTGGTATTTGGGTGGCAACAATTTGTATGGATTATGGATGCCAAATTCAAATAGATCTCCTGCACCCAACATGGATTATGGGTGTAAATGGTGATGATGACTTCAGTTCTTGCATACAAAAGAGTGGGGCGGTGCAATTGCATAGACACATACATTCAGTTTGCATTTCATTCACATTCAGTTTGCAATGGACGAAAGCACATGAAGATCCATGAAAATTGTGATTGCAACCAACAGCATATCTTCGCAGTGAGACTGTGTGTGTAATCGCAATAGCAATCCTTGCTGAATCAGGCCCTGAATGTGAATTCTATCCTGATGTACTGTGCCTAAGACTTGGGATAGGGCCACTGCTGCAAGGCTTAGCAATGCCCCTGACAACAAAAATATTGCAAATATCAGTTTCAAAATTTTGTTGCCCGATTAATTTATTGTTTAATTTAATAATGCAGTTAAATTAAATATGTATTTCTTTTCATTTTCCCTTCTACAGTTCACAGACAATGGGGTTATTATTTTCCAACGCAATCATTATGATCCTATTTACACGATGCCTTACCCTCTTAGCACTTTCTACAACTACGACTACTCTACTCCTCCCATGATTGCAGTTTTCTGGGCAGATGCCGATTTCTCCAGTATGGGGGAGCTCTACTACCAGGTGAGAGATCTTATTATGTAAATAGTCTTTATCCATGGTAACATGGGTATTAATGTGATCTTATGTGTTGATGCTTTGCATGCATACGTCTCCAGTGTGAAATCTGTAACTAAATATTACTATAGTGAATATAATATAGTGAATCTGTAATTAAATATTACTTTAAAAAATTATTGTGAATAGTCTGATTTTTAAGACAAGTTCATTAGTGTAATACAATATAACAAAATACTTGGGATATATAAAGAGGTAATAAACATTTATGGAGAACATGTTTTAAAGCACATTTGGGTAATCACCGCTTTGCTGCTGCTCTAGAGTAGCTCTTTACATGTTTCTTGTACAGTATAAAGTTTTGGTGCCACAATCTTCATTTTCTTCTAATATCACTTTCTTCTCTAATGCTCCTAATGTGAGAAACAAGGAACTTTTTTATTATGGGAAGTAATTTGGTGGAAATGTAAATGTTGTCATGTGTTATTAAATTTACTTATTGCTACAAGGTCAAACAAATATTGCTGTCAATCTCTAAATGCAAATATGTGAACATCACATCTAAGACCAAATCTGAAATAATTACACTGCTAATACTTTGGAAGTTTAGAAAGGTAGTGTTGGCTGATAGCTTTGGATAGGTCCATTATCTTCTTAAGGTTAGTCAGTACTTCACTATTGAGTGGTACAGATAGAACTGGAAAATAGACTCTCAGCTTTGTATATTGTCACAATTGCAGTATTTTGCTATAACTAATCTACCTTAAGAGTTTTGAAGAAGCATAAGTGTCACAGTCATGGAAAAAAAAACACTCATACACTCCTTGGGCCTTGACCCCGTGACCTTGTCTCCCTGACAGTTGAGCCACGGCAGTAGTATTTGCTTCAGACTCTTGTTTCTCATACTTGAACTTCCTGATCTGTATTGGCTCTCCACCCACTTCTCACTAATCCCCTGCAGGCTGTGAGTAAAGCAGGAAGTTAGTTATACCTGGGTCTAATTATTGTAGTTCAACTGTTGATCTAGCAGCTCCAGTCCCATATTGCTTTTGGATTTCCTGAACTTCAGCTTTGGCTTTGTACGACTCCAGCACTGAAACCCCTGACTACATTATTTTCTATGGCTCCGCTTAACCCCTTCATTATTTGTTGGAACCCTACTTGTCTACCGGTGTACTGAATCTCTGAGTTGGAGTTTGGCTTTGTTTTTGCCCATAACTACCAGCTATATGGATCCTATCACTGAAACTTCATTGCTAATGTGCTACAGACTCTCATCTGCAGTTGCTTGTGCCAAAAAGAAAGTGTATAAAACGTTTTACCTTTCTTTAATATTTGTTTATTGTAAATGATAAAACTACAGCTGATGTGTAACTAACACCTGCAGTAGAGTTGCCACTGATGGTTTAAGTTTTAAAAGGAGTAAGTAGCAAATTGAGCCAAAAAACAAATGGTTATTTATGATGCAGATACTGAATAAAGCAGATATGATGGAAGTGGTGCAATGAAGTTGAGAACCATTGTCTCCCAGGAGATTCCCTTTTATTATGAGAATAATGTTACACTTTTATGTGTGATATCAATGTTTGCAAATATCTACCCCTTATAGACAAGTCCTCGTTGCATCCACTGAGGTTCATTTCCTTAAACAACCTTTTCTTGTCTTAGACATATGACTTCCAGGAATCGCCCTATCAGAATACTGACTTCAAAAGTAAACTTGAAACTGAAATAAAGGAGTATTTTCCACACCTGAATTTCAAAGCCATCTGGGCGATAAAGATAAGTTGGGTAGACGTTCTCCCATATCCTGCATATTACTTCAATTCTGCAGAGGTAAGATTAGAGACTGGACACCTATGTGCTCATCTGTATAAGGCAGTCACAGGACTTCTGAGTTGGATGTATATTAACCAGTTAATTATAAAACTATTGTAAGTAAATTAATGCTCATTTATTTAGAAAGATAGACAATGTCAAATATCGGCAAGTGGGAGAGATGTTGTGGAATTTGCAAATCGTGCATTCAGTGGGGGCAATTCAAATGTTCTGCCAGCGGATTTTTTCTTTAAGATGCACGATAGAGCAATTCAATTGTTGCTCTGTCAGGGCGCGATAACCGCCGGCGCCGTCATTTCTGCACGCACTCAGGAGGGTGCGAACAGAAATGTATGAGAAAGCCCCTGGTTAGGGCGCATTAACCGCAGTTAACGCACCCTAACCAGAATTTTAGACGGGTTTAGCCATTTTACATGGCTAAACCTCGTCTCACAGGCGGCGAAGAGGGTGATAATTAATGAGCGCCCAGAACAATTGAATAGCAAACTGGGCGCTCATTAATTATCACGACCTAAAAAACATTTGAATCGCCCCCAGTGATTCTCATGATATCCAGAAGCCAAAATCAATGTCTGATTTTTGTGTATGAAATTTCAAGATAGGAAAAAAGACTTTGCAAGATTTAAAAGCCACAAGTTTGAAAAGCATCAGGAATCCTAATAGTTGTAACACTCAATCTCTGCCATACATCCTACTATAAAGCTACTGTGTAGCTGAGGTGCTTCCTTGCTCAGGATGCCTAGTATGTGAGGGGTGTTGTGGCAGCACACAGTTGTCAGGTACTCACTGACAGATGCCCGGCAGTTGATTGTGCACAGTTAATCAGCCCTGAAGATGATGTAATCTGTGTGTCCAGCATCACTCTGCTGCCAGTGTAACTGGCAGTGAGAGGATACAGCTGGTGGGGTGGATGAATCTCTAAGTAAGTATGTGTCAGTAGCTGGCATGTGGCACTGGATCTTAAGTGAAGACCAATATAGATGGATGTACAGAGTTCAGTATGTGCCAAGCTGCTGGTGTGGTGTGCTTTGTATAGGGTTAAGATGTTGCCACAGTGTAGTGGGGAGAGCGCTGGTACCCTTCTATCCAATATCCACCGATTAAGTGTCAGCTCTTAATGTGGGTTTTCCGACAGTGATACCATGTTAGTGATGCATACACAGGTGTAACGCTCAAGCATATTACTATAACCTTCTTAGAGGAGGTAGGACATCATTAGTATGGAAGAGATAATGTATCTGCACACTGTAATTTATGACACTATGTAGTCATATATTAGACCCCATATATATTCTTCACTATAATATTTGGTTATGGGGGTGCAACCCTAATTCAACCAATTTGAACTGTAATGTGTAGAAAAGGGAGCTAGGGTTTGTATTTTAAGAGCGCACAAAGAGAAAATACTGTATGTTGTAATAAAACTTATCTTTTATTCTTGAAGATATAAAATTATTCCAATCTTTGCGAGACATACAGTGAAATATAGAGGTTAAAAAAGCAAAGATTAAGAAAATGTACATGCAAAATATATGTGAAAAAGATAGAAATAATGTGAATAGGTAATCTTAAAAAGCAAGGTCTACTAATTAGTCTACTAATATTAGATGTTGTCCTGTCACAAGATAGAATGAATATACAGTATATAATATAATTATTAATGGTGTATTCTATGTATACAAATATACAATACAATATAAACAGTATAATTGCCAACTGAAATATTAGATATTATTAGCCTAGTGTTGGCCTATAATTCCTGTCTATATCAACAGCAGCATGTGTTAAGTCATATGTTTCCCCTAATCATACATAAATCCTTAGGAAATTATTTAATTATAATAACTGTCCACAGAGGCAGTTATTCATTGGAAATCACTTATTTATTGTGAAGTCAGACTGGTGAAGTTCATCATATATGGGAATCACTCATATATGCCTGGAATTTCTGCTTATCCTGTCACATTGAAGTATGGTGATCGTAAAATTAGATTTATTATACCAGTCACACTATAATGCAGTATGTTATTCTTTTATTACTGCACTATATCAGAAGATGTTTCAATAGGTAGCAGTCTCAGAATGGTTACTAATACCAGATAGCAAAAATGTTGTCTTATTGTTGTTGCTGGCAGTTTAATTCAATCTGCCAGAGTTCACATCAGAGACAGTGCACAAAAACCATTGCAGTTAACCCAGCGTAATGAATATGATTTATTGGTTTAAATGTATGTTGTAGTCATCCTCAAATGAGTTTACTCTTGATATAATGTTTACTCAGGATTCAAATATCCCTATTTGTGTTGTCCTTGTACTGATGTGCTATACACCTCAGGATGATAGTGATCATATGGGGATTATCCCTAGTAAAGATTCATGGTGGTAAATTTACTAAGAATTGTGTTTGGGCAAGATTAAACTCGAAAAGGTTGCCACAAACATGCGTGAGTTTTCCCAAACCAAACTCGCAAATATACCAAGAAGTGAGTTTTGCAAAATCGTGTTTTTCGATGGTGAATGCAAACGTGTATTTTTGCAATGCCAGTTTTAGGCAAAACATATTTGAAAATGGATGCATTTATAAAACATGTGTGAGAATGGATGCATTTATAAAACATGTTTGAGAATAGATGCGCTTATTAAACATGTGTGATAATGGATGTGTTTATAAAACACATGTGAGAATGGATGTGTTTATAAAATACACAAGAGAATGGATGTGTTTAGTAAACACATGGGAGAATGGTTGTGTTTAGTAAACACACAGGAGACTGGTTAGTTTATAAAACACACAGGAGATCCTAAAAACACGTTCTGATTGAAGCATATAAAAACACCACAAACAGCCCAACCTTTGAGGGTTTTGTTGGTTGGAGGTTGCAGAGGGATAGTGAGGAGTGTGTTTAGCAGTGTAGGAGAGTTTTTGGCTACTGGAATAGATTGATGCTTGGTATGTGGAAATTGTTTTGTGCTTATTTATTGTCTTGTCATATATCTGTTTGTCTAAATTTTCTGTTTTTTTTAGTGTTCTTTTTCTTTTGTCCCGTCAGTGTCTTTTGTGTGTGTGGAATGTGTGTGGGTAGTAGCAGAGGAGGTTTGTGTTATTTTGTCTTTTTTTCTGTGTTTTGTGTTTGTATAGGGAGGGGGACAGGAATATGTCCAGGGCAGGGGAGAGGCAGGGAGAGAGTGAGGTGGAGGAGTTTGCATCTCAAGAGTCCCTATAGAGCAGTACAGGCAGCAGTGATGAGGTGCCCAGGCAGAGGGGCAGGACCAAGATGGGGCGCAATGTGAATTTTTCTGTGGAGTAGAACATGGTCCATGTGCAGGAGGTCATGAAATCCCACCATGTGCTGTTTGGACAAAAGGCTGCCAGCAGATTGACCCACTGCAGGAATTCCATATCACCAAGGACATTAGGCATGCCCACAATGCTAAAAAAAAAATCTACCCTGACTGTGTGCCACTGTGACTCCTGGCTTGGGAAGCAGATGCAGGTATCCATTAGTGGCAGAAATGCCGCCATTACCAGAGTTACTGTATGTACTGTGAGAATGTTGACTGGGATATCCAAAGAACTCTACTGGTCACAGATTGAAAATTACCAGAAACCAGAAAGTGAAACCCAGCCAGAAGCTTATGTAGGTCTGAGACAGAGTGAGACGTGCTGTGTCAGGGTCTAGGTCCAGTTTGACTTGGTCATACAAATGGAATATGCTGTTACAGTTTCATTCGGAAAATCTGTTTGACTTCGCCATTGGCCAATGCATTCAGGTTCAAACACATCCAAAAAAATGTGGCCTGAGCAGCATTGTGATAACTGCATTACAGTGACTGAACTCCCAGAGGCTGTGGAGTCACTGGCCTCCGGGGTGCCAGCTGTCAGGAGGGGCACCAGTGAGCTCCTCCTCTACTCCCTGCTGGCCCGACACTGAAGTGACCAAGCGTGGATAAACCGGCATCAGACCATAGACCACCAGGTCTGATGTCTCGGTGCCTGACTGAACAGGAGCAGCATATCAACAGGAACTAGTGCGTCAGGCGCTCACACCTGTGCCTATTCCGACTGCTGCATAGATCCGAACATACCGGCTCCTGACCTACTTGCTAGATTCTGAGGTCCCAGTACCCACTTCAGCTGCAGTGCACAAGTAAGATTCTGAGCTCCCGGCTCCACCATCACTGTATAGCATCCCCTCCCTCAGCCTCTGCCACCCTGTCTCTGTGGGATGTTCGGGGCCAGAGATGAGGTGGACCATGCGGGGGCGAGAGAAAGAGGTATGTGCTGCTGTGGGATGGAGTAGGAGCCAGAGCAGTGTCAGGAATGGGTGGCAGGTGCGTACCTAATACAATCACTCTGGCTGTGTGCTCTCAGCGCTGAAAGAGAGACGGCACCTCGTTCTGCCCCCACATCTGCACTACTTACGCCCATCTTGTCCTTGATCTGCACCATTACGCCCATCTAACTCCCTGCTTTCCACTACTACTACCCCCATACTGTACCCACTTTCCACTACTACTCCCATCCTGCCCCCTGCATCCCAATACTATTACTACTCCCGTCCTGACACCAGCAGCAGCAGAGTGTATGGAGCTCATGCTTTAGGTGGTGGCTCCGGTGGGGGCGATTGGGCTAAGCAGCCCTACCCCCCAGCCTCACAATACAGTACCCACCCTAACTACCATCCCCACCTCTGGGACATATCCGTAACCCACCCTACCCCCCCCGGCCTCTGGATCCTACCCTGGCCGCCTAGACATTCAGAACCCCCCCAGCCTAGGGACATACCCTACCCACTAAACCACCTTACACCCCCTCCCCCAAGCCCTAGGGACATATTTGTTTGTATTTTTTTCCTGTGGGGTTAATGTGTTTTTTTGTTTTCTGTAGTAACGGGAAGACCAAGGGGGATGGTAAATGGAGCAGGAGGGATGCAGGGGTTGGCTTGTGAGACAGTGGGGGCTGGCTGGAGACACAATGGAGGCTGGCATGAGAGACACTGGGGCTGGCTGGAGGTGAGCTAGAGAAACACAGGGAAGGGGAGGGGGCTGGAGCAAGCCAGTGGAGTGGGGCACCACCATCTACTTTACCTCTGGGTGCCTGGCATGAATTTACGCCACTGCTGCATTACCTCATTTTCTGCTTCGTTTCTTGCTCCTGGGTCCTTCCAGTCTGGTGTTAGAGCCTCTGAAATCCCAGCCACAAGCAGTGAATACCAATGGTAGTATATAATGCCATTTTTGTTTCACATAAATCAATGCAGCTGATTTAGCAACTTTAAAAGAAACATCTGTGAACACATGCAAACACATCCAAACTCATGAAAACACTCACCTCTGGAGGTCGTCTGTTTGAAAAGTCTATTTTATTGAGAGTTTGGTAATTTCTCATGCGAGTTTCAAAATTCGATTCTTGGTAAATTTGCGTGTTTTATGGTTTCCTATGGAAAGTAAATGTGTATTTGGCCGTGTTTTGTAAACTCATGCAAGTTTTGATGTCTGTTTCCTGCGAGTTCACATGTGTTTGCCCTTAGTAAATTTGCGAGTCGAAAAAACAGGCAAAACTCACGTGAGATTGCAAACTCACCCAAACATGATTCTTAGTAAATTTACCCCATAGACTATCACATGGTGAAATTGCCAAGCTATACTGCT
Source organism: Taudactylus pleione (assembly GCA_031769625.1). Taxonomy (NCBI): domain Eukaryota; kingdom Metazoa; phylum Chordata; class Amphibia; order Anura; family Myobatrachidae; genus Taudactylus; species Taudactylus pleione. Next base: position 5,191,484 of record JAUIMM010000010.1, read on the forward strand.
AACACTCTGGGCCTAATTCAGACCCGCTTGCGAGCGCTGAGCGCTCGCAAGCAGGTCGATGTTGGCCAAGTGCGCATGCGCATGACGGAGGCGGCTCCATCGTGCGCATGCGCGAGACCCGAATAACAACGGCCAAGCCGTCGTTATGGGTCTCGCACCAAAGGGGGCGTGCTGTCGATGGTGAGTGACAGCACGCCCCCTTTGGTGGGCGGGGCTGGGGCGTGGCTGCCCAGACGGAGGCGTTCCCATGGGAATGCCTACCGTCTGCGGCCGGCCCCACTGACATCACAAGTGATGTCAGTGGGAGTGCTTTCGGCTCTGATAGAGGGATGGCCCTGATTCAGAGCGAGCGCTCTGTCAGAGCGTCCGGCTCTGAATCAGTGCCTCTGTTAGCTGGTTTACAAGTGGCTCACACCATCTCCTAGGGTACTAATTATAATAAGAGCTACTCGATATCGATGTCATTCACTATGCTATGTAACCCACAGCTCAAGCCTCCTCATTACCATTACTTATTACTGATCTGCCATTCACAATGCTGCATTAGTACACTAAATTAATATACAGTGTACATCATTACTGAGAACACATAGTGGACCTGCTGAAATGCCAACACAGTGAAACGCGCACGTTAGCATTTCAGTGGGTCCATGTAAATGTAATAAATTCCTTAGCTGTACTCACAACTAGTGCTTTACCTTGTACCGGTTATGCATACTAATTCACATTCAGATTATTAATGTAACACTTCAATATTTAGAAATTAACAATATAAATGTTATTTTGAATGTTTAACCCTAATTTATTCACATACATTGGCCTGACTCTAGGGCCCATTTTCATGGCTCTATCTTAACATGTATCTTGCAGACAAGTACCTACCAAGCTGTACTAGTCACAGACGGCATCTACTCTTTCTGTCTGATGCGATTTGCAGATGGAGGAATGAACTGGAGATATTATTCGCTCCCTACATATTACATGCCAAAAATGGGCTACTTCAGGTATATTCTCTCTACATTACAGCTATTGTATGGCAGGAAAAATCACAGTGCAGCTGTTATTTATAATGTCAGACTTGTGGTGCCATTATGTGTAGCATATCATGTGCATTGTACACCTGCCTCATCTTGGATGAAGATCACTCCAAATTGACAGTGCATGACACAAGTTTTGACACATATGTGTTATTATATTAAATAACATATAAAGGAACTAAGCACAGAGTAAATCTGAAACCACTGTGGAATATAAGCTATACTTTTCATATACATTTACTTGTGCTATTTTTTGAGGTACATTTACAAACCGTTGATTTTGGTTCTATTCCAAAGCCAATGGCCAATATAAACTAAAAAAAAAGAAAAAAAAATATATGGTGTCCCTCTCCATAGAAATGAACAGGGAAGCGCTGATTGGTTGAGAGTGGCTCTCTGGTTGTCCCTGGGGAGAGGGGGCCCAATATTTAGAGGGGTTCCCCATTACCCTAGGGGTTGTAGCCCTGGGCTGACCATTTTGGGGCTAGTTAACAGCATGGAAGGCAGACCCCACACTGTGTGTTTCCCTGCTATAGCATTATTTTCCTGGCTGGTTCAGTCTGGTTCTGGTTATTGGAAAATAGGGGGAACCCCATACCATTTTTCCTCCTATTATTCAATAACAGCCCAATCCAAGAGTTCCTGGCTGGTTCTAATTTTAAGAGGGGAAACCAGAAGCTTTTATTTCTGGGTTTTTAATCATTTAAACTGTAAAGAAGCCTGCACAGATCAGGCAGGTCTATCATTTAGGCAGGTATACAGCGTTCTTCAAAACCGTCGCTTTACAAATCCAGGATTTCGATTCAATTCTTTCTATGGTCTATAACATTGATAGTGCTTTGATAATATATTTTGATGTTTTCTATTCTAAAGTGTGCTTTCTCAGAAAAACCACCCCAAAATTGTTGGGAATTACAATCCACCAGTAAATTTAGCCCTAGAGTCTTGTTCTTGTTTAAAGTTACCTTTAACACTTCTTGTTGGAAATTTCTGATCTTTTCATTCCTCTCGTTTGAGTCTTCTGTTGTTCTGTCCTTTTGAGCATTCATAAAAAAAAAACCTGAATATACCAGCATGCTATGATGGATATGAATTTTAGATCCAAATTTACAGTAAACTGCCCAGACCGCAGTGGTGAGCTTCTTCACCTTCTGCCTCCAGTGTTCTAGTGCACCCCAATGCACTCAGAGACAATGATTTAACATAAGTAGAAATATAAAATTTTCTAACAACCCTAGGAGAAGGAATTTCCAGTGGAACGTAGTGCATGCTTAACAATCTGTGGATACTAAAAATAGAATCTAAACGCTAGCTTTCAGACCTACAGGCTGGACAGTTATTGGGTAATATGTGTTTTGTTATAAAGTATCATTAGGTATAAGAGTTTTATGCACATACAGAAGTTTCAGATACATGAGTTAACTGTGACACAGGTCTTCATGATGTCATCTAGCATGTCTAAGACTAATGTGTTTTTGGTTTCAGCGGAGAACCTTCAAATTATAGCCCTGCTAATAATTTCCCAGCATTCAATGACCCACAAACTAATCAATATGCTAGTATCCAACAGAGATACACTCCAGATCAGTACCAAGGATACAATACGAGTAAGTACATTATACCTATATACCTATATATGTCATGACAACAAAGCAGTCTATTAATGAAAGCCATCAAACTATGTGTTCTAGCAGAGTAGAGATAAGTACATTATTCTCCAATGGTTTTTTCAGACTAGACAATACACTGTAGTTAAAATTAATGCCAGATTCATATGATAGGAGAAAAAAACCGAAGTGTTGTATCATTATTTTAACTCCGTATATATATACTGTATATACAGTGTATATATATATATATATATATATATATATATATATAAAACAATTACTTCAAGGGCGCTACAACACACTTAATAATACAGACAATTCTTATATTCTTCGTAAATAACAATCCCTTCAGGGTTTATAGGCTCCAGTTATTTCTGTTTTGTGAATGTAGATAACAACTTTCGTGTCTAATCACGTCCCTAATACCATGACAACATCTTTAAACATTTTAACATTTTGCATTTACAATGATCTAATGCAATTCACTTTTCTAATCATGTTAATTTTACCTGAGAAAAGACAAAAACATATTAATACATCCACCGGGCGCAATATCGAAAATTGCACCTACCCTAGGACAGGTGCATTTTGCAGTCTGAATATGGCCACCGGTGACAGTACAATTGTGCACAGATGGTTAAATCAATATAACTGAGGTATTAATTAAGTCACTTTTGCTCAAGTATGGCTATCCCTAAAACCTGGATTGTTAGTGTGCCTTGAGGACCGTGGTTGGGAACCCCTGCTGTAGAGATAAAGTTAAGACAAAAAAAAAATGACTAAAATATAACATTTTAATAAAATACTGAAAACAGTCACACAAAATAATTTTTAAATGTAATTTTGCATATTTCAAGCATGGAGCTATAAATGACATAAGTTTTTTGTTTATAAAATCCTAACATTCTAGATAGTAGATCTCATTACTGTAAATATTAAATTCAGTGTTTACGTACCCTTGTTTCTTTTTATGAATGAATCCATGATATATTTTTATTTCTCTGCTTTTCTTACCACAGAGAAAAAGGGATACTGGGCCTATCGTCTGGAATATAATACAGCCAACAGGGTAAACTCTCGGCAGCAATGTCGTAACTGGTATTACAATGAGATCTATTCAAACATATACCCAAACTGGATGTATCATGCACGCCCATGTCCATGCACATACCAGCAGGCTAGACTTGATTCCTCTTCTTATACACTGGCAAGTCGTCTACAAGGGTACGGATTTCAGCAGAAAAATACAGGTCAGTCAATGATTTACTCCACCTAAAAAGTACATTTTACTCAACTTTATCCCTTCCCACTTCTACAGCAGTGCCACAAAGGTCTTGGGGTAAATTTACTAATTTGAGAGTTTTTAGAAGTGAGTTTTAGAAGAGATGTTGTCCATAGCAATCAATAAGACAGGAGTGAGCTGATTTATTTTCATTGGTTCAAAACCTGGAACCCCCATCTAAAAATCCTGTTTTTGCCCCTGAGGTGCCAAAACCTTGGCATGTACATCCATTAACCCACAGGGCTCCAGCTGGGGGTGGGGGCGGGGGTGTAAATCTTCACCGGAGGTGATAGCACAAAGCTTCAAAACTTTGTATTACAATGGAAAAATATATAATCACTCAAAGATAGACTACTCAAAGAAAAGCAGCACATTTTTTTTTTCAAATGGCAAAATTACCACGTACTGTACCACATTTCGTTTATATTGCATAGTAAAAGGGTAGACATATTGGGCATATTGTCCAAAGTGATGGGTAATAGGTTGCTCACCACTCCCTCACAGGATTGCTGGATGCAGATGGTGGACCAGTGGGGTTGGGTATGGGATCCCGGTGGTCAGGATGCCAGTGGTCAGAATACAGTCAGAATCCTGACTCATGTAGGTAAGTACCCTAACCCTTAACTCCCCCCCTAACCAGTCTTTCCCACAGCCTAACCCTAACCATCCGCTACTGAAACCTAACCCTAACCATCCTCCTGAGGCCTAACCCTCCACACCCGCAGCCTAGGGCTAACCCTACCCATAGTGCCTAACAATAACCTATCTGGATGTCAGTGGTCGGGATTCCGGTGACGGGATTCTGACCGCCGGCATGCCGACCACCGGGATGCCGACTACATCCCAATCTGTGCATAGCCGTCCTCTCTTTAAACTGATATTCCATCTAGCCTATATAATATGCAAGGACAAATTAAGGCATACACAAAAATCTACTTGTACAAACCAAGTGATAGTATACTGTATTTTGTATTTCTGGCCGGTGTGGATATGTTTGATGTAATCCTCAGTGGTCATATTACTACATATCACACATCCCAGACATTTGAAATAACAATTTTTGGCTTTACCAAATAATTTACATCTCTAAAACAATCTAAAATAGCTTTACAGATTACCATGTTCTCAATATTTCTACATCTATAGTACCTACTATATGAAGTATACGTTTACTTTTTAAAGAGGGTAATTCTAAGTCCATTTGTAAGCTAGGCCAATTTTGTGTTACTGCTTTGGGCCTCATTTACTAACGAGTTTTATCACCAAAATGAGTGATACATTTCACTGTGTATGATAAACGGTGCTCCAGCCAATCAGCTCCCAACTGTCAACTTTTAGAAAAATGACAGTTGGGAGCTGATTGGCTGGAGCACCATTTATCATACACAGTGAAATGTATAACTCGTTTTGGTGACAAAACTCATTAGTAAATGGGGGCCTTTGTAGCTAGCCATATATTATAGTGAGCCAAATGATGGTAGAAGACTAATTCTTGTATTGAGTAGGTTATAAAGCAACTGCACTATATATGTCTAGAACACATTTTTTCATGCCTTCACCAGATCCCAAACATAGCTTCTCTGTATAAACTTGTTTATCATCAGGTCCAATAGTGCTAAAGTGTCAAATGGACCACCACAAATTGCAGAGCCTGAGAGAACAGTTTGAGTGCTAAATTGGAGTTCAAAGACAAACATACAGTATTTATATCTGTAGATTTAGTATACAAGGAAGATTACATTTTTGAATCTACTTTCTTAATATAGACATCCCAAAAAATAATGGTGTCTGATTCTACCGTATAGGTAAGTTTGTGAGGGGTGATTCCTGAAATGTGTGTATCAATAAGAGAGTCAGCACTTCCCTGTTATTGGACCAGATTAGTAATATATCATCTATATACCTGATATGGCTTTTATTATTTGGCTTTTATTATTTGGTTCTACAAGGAACCAAATAATAAAATAAAAGAATAAAAGATGATATGGCTTTCATTATTTGGTTCTACAAAGAACAATTTTCTTTACACCTGTTACATGAATGTGTTGGTGTACAATGGGGCCACATACGCACACACACACACATTTGATTCCTTATTTATTTTAAGGAGCTTGTCAGTAAACACCATTCAAGTACAGGTACTATTGTCGTTCGGATCAAAACTACTAGGAATGGAAATTTTAGGCTAATAAAGGATTATCCTTAAACTAAGCCCTTAATTTAAGGTGCTGCTGCATTTTAAATCAACTGCAGTATTCAGTTCAGATTGAGGAAATGATGGAAAAAGCTTAGTGTATTGTGTAAAGGGAAGTACTAGGGGTTAATGTCCTCATCCTTGATAAATTGTATATTATATTTTCTGAACTATGACCAACAGATTAAGAAAATTATAACATTATAAACTATAAAAATTAAATTAAATCAAAACCCTCAGATGAACTATTAATGTTAATTCCCTTTTCAACCTTTGTCCCTTGATACTTTGAAGTAAAAAAAGATGCCATACAATCGATGGCTGGGAGGAATTTGATTAACAGAGAAATTTAAACACTTGGACTTCTGGGTTTAAAAGTTGATTAAGATGCATAGCATTGCTGTTTATTTGTTACCACTTGGTACATTTGTGTTATATAACTTGTTGCATATATCTATTGACAAGAGGATGAATTCTACGAAGACCATGTTTTTATGCTGCTGTTTATTCTAATTTAATTTACTTTATAATCTGAAAAGATACATAAAGGTATATGTATTTGATTAGCATGTTTTTTGTCAAATGGTCGAGCATGGTTATAGATAGCACTATCATATTTATGTTTCATCTACTGAGTTTTACTTTGCTTCAGTGTTATTGTTATACCGTAGTTCACATTTTTTGTTTTATGTTCCTATATACTTTATACATATTTATATATATATATATATATATATATATATATGTACAGTATGTATACAGTATATGCTGTACTTGATTGGAAAGGGAACCACATTTATATGTTCAAAGAGACAGATTTGACTCTAGAGAAATAGTTTGGCCAACAAAGAGAAGTGGTGGTGCAGCATTTCACAACTATAGCTGGAAATGGGATGGGTACTTGATGTCGCCGTTCGGGATCCCGGCGGTCAGAATCCCAACACCGGCATCCTGACAAGGTTTGAATACCGACAATTTGTTGGTAGGTATCCTAACCCTCCCCCTCTCCCTACACTAACACTCACTCCCCGGTGCCTGACCCTTACCTCCCCCCCTAGTGCCTAAACCTAACCTCTCCCTCCACACACCCTAAATCTAACCCTCCCCCCTTAGTGCCTAACCCTCTACCTAGTGCCCAAGCCTTACCCCCGACCCTAACCCTCCCCCTAACCCCGCTACTTATTTTCGGGATTACGTTGGTCGGGATGCTGGCGCTGGGATTCTGATAGGTGTCGGGATTCTGGCGCCGGCATTCTGACTACCGGAATCCCCTCCATCGATATATTAACTGCATTCCCTGGAAATATCTCTACTTAAGCTACTGTATGGTTCAATCTCTATATGAGCTATTACCTTTAAGCAATATTTTGAGCTTTATAGGTCATATTTGTCACAAACTCAGCAAAAGGCGTATATAAATTTTGGACCTTTATTGAAAATGGAGATGTAAAAATTAGATATAATTGCACTGATGTTGAGGACAACAGAATTAGGACAGACATTAAAAATTATAATTTTAGAGAAACAATATAATAAAGACATGGGGAATGTTTTTGAAGAAGCCTTACTTAAATACAACATTACTTCAATACATAGAAAAGATCAATCAAAACTTTGATAAACAACCATAAATAATTATTTAGTTTTCAATGCTTCTAATGATATATAGAAAATTACTTTGAAACATAGGTATATTCTTAAAAAAGATAAGAATCAGGACAAAAACTTATCTTCTGCCCCCTTCATAGTTTATAGATCAAAGGGACAAAGTAAAAAAATATAACAATATCAAAAGCAATATAATGAAAGCTGTTTAGTTACAAGAACAGTCACAAAGCAGATTTCTACCACTGTGGCCACTAGGAATGAACAGCATGAAGTCTACTGATATGTCTACTGAAATACAGTAACTATTGTTAGTATGACATACCGTAGAAAATGCATTTTACATAATCACCTGCCCATGCGAGAAACAACAAAAAAAAGTATATATCAGAAATATATATATAATGGTTTTGAGAAACACAACCTGTCCAATCGGTTTAAAGATTTGCAGGATATCGACTCAATGATTAAGATTCCTCCAATTATATGAAGAGTCTCCCAATATACACTGCAGTCTCCCATTTTCTATGGGGGCTGCTTTATTGCGGAATTTACCAAGCATGGCCCTGGTATATAATGCCATCTTTAGATGGCATTAGCTATTGCAGCCTATAGGCTACTCTTGGCAGAAATTACTGAGGGAGGGACCCGTAGCATCCTATAGATTGTAAGCTTGTGAGCAGGGCCCTCTTACCTTTATGCCTGTCTGTTACTACCCAGTTTTGTTCTATTAATGTTGTTTCCATTTGTAAAGTGCAATGGAATATGCTGAGCTTTACAAGAAACTGTTAATAATAATAATAGTATCCCTCCCAGGCAATGACCACTTGCACGCTCATGGTCAGATGACCAAGCATGTGCATTTGTGCTGCATGGTCCCAAAGAAGAATGGTTATTATTTCATTAGCTTTAACATCCATTCTTACACACTATAAGCATGGGGTCCTTTCAAAGCCGTGATCCTTAATTCATATTGCCGTGATAGATGATAATACCATTACCTGCTTTTGAAATGGCTGCTATTATAGTCACAAGTACTTTATACTTAATAGTGCTGTCAGTGTAACAATAAGTAACTTGTTTATTTGCCCCCACAGATATGTATAGCCTGTCCCACACCTTCCAGAGCGCATTTTCCTCTTGGTTTGGAGGAGGCACAAGATGTTACTACAATTACTGGGGAAGCCTGGCTTATGGAGAGAAAGAAAGATACTTACCAACCCCCTGGGAGTATGAAAACAGTTGGCTTAGATTGCAGAACCCCTACTATTATTATAATTATTATTATCCCAAAGTATATCTACCACAACTGACTCAAGACAGAAAACTATACAAAGGTAGCTGGTAGCACAAGCCATAAAAAAAAGTCTCAGTTTTTATATATAGCAGTAAATTACCTAAGAAATTATGTGTATACCTATGTATAGAATACAGATCACTGCTAGCACTGTGTATTTAAACTGTATTATTACACTGTATTTATTATTATACTGTATTTATACTGGTCTCTGTGCTGTCCCATCATTGTTCTTATCTTAATTCTCAGTAAGATCTTTATTATGTGGCCAAATTTGCATTATATTATTGAACATCAGGGCCGTAGCTAGGGTAGTGCGGCCGGTACCATCGCACAGGCACCACAGGTCAGGGGGCGCTGTTTGGGCCTGTCAAATTTTTGTTTATTATCATTCTTGCTTGTAGCTTCCTCTTATTTCATCCCCAGCATCTCCTGGCCTCTTCTATCTCTTCCCTGGCCCTTCCTCATTAAGACATGGCCCTTTTTTGGGTGCATTATGTCCCTTTGAAAAATGAGGGGGGCACCAATGCTTTCTGGCACAGGGCACCAAAAAGTCTACTTACGGCTCTGTTGAACAAACTATATTATTTGGTATATTTCCTTGCTAATTTACGCCGAGTTGTTGTAATGTTATAATCTATTATTTTGTTCTCACAGAATATGAAGTTGATCCTTACAACAACTGCTGCAGGTACTCTGGTTCTTCGCAACTCTGTTCTATGTACCGACAGAGAAGACCTTATGACTACTGCTCTGGATACATTCCTCCACAGTTTGGTAAGAGTTGTTCTTACAGATGTGTCCTCATTCACCTGACGTTTTGCACCATATGGTGTCAGATGCTTGGTGCAACTTAAACACTCTGCTTTTTCGTACTCCTTCCTGAATTTTGCGTCTTATTAACATTATACTGTAGTGGCATACAAACTCATTTACAGTATACCAGGCATACTTTAATAGTACTTTTGTCACAAAGTAATTTGTATATAGTTGCAGATTAAGCCTAATGATATGTGGCGCAAGGCATGGTACAGGATGCTCATATTGGTACTCTGTCTTTTGGCTCTTTATAGATAGGGATTATTGATAGGTGTCAAAATACTGACGCCTATCATAATCCCGACGCCGGAATACAGAACGACGAAGGACTGAACGAAGTAAGTACTGTCCGTGCGTCCTCATAGCCACCGGGGGTGGGAGGGTTAGCTTTAGGGCACCGGGGGAGATTTAGGGTCAGGCACCCTCCCGGAAGGGTTAGGCTAGGGGAAGGGGAGGTTAGGTTAGGCACCCCCGGGGGAAGGTTAGGGTTAGGCAGCAACCCCCCGGGAGGGTTAGGTATAGGGTGTGGGGTGGGGGGTTAGGTTTAAGCACCCCACGGTGGAGGTTAGGGATAGGCACTAAGGGGGGAGGTTAGGGTTAGGCACCCCTAAAGGAGGGTTAGGGGGGGAGAGGGGAGGGTTAGGTAGTTTGCTCACCTCCGTCAGGATCTCCGCTGTTCGACCTGCCGGCATCGGGATTTCGACCGCTGGGCTCTCTCGTCCAGTGGTCATCATACCGATCCCTTCCTTACATTGTACTTTTGTGATGCAAACAAGAAAAATAAGTGAAAGTCTCTGGCAGGACATTTTGTGCTGCTAAGTTAAAAAGTCATTATGGTGCACCAAATAACCACGTTTTGAGCAAAGATTTGTGTGGGCACAAATTGTATTAGTTGATATTGGTAGCACTTGTATAACACAATTTAGTCTAATATTTACTTCTGCATAACAAGCAGCCAAACTTAATGCATACTTGTCTATTGTAGGAAACCAATTTGGAGACCCTCACATCAACACTCTGGATGGTGTGCAATATACATTCAATGGTTTGGGGGAGTTCATCTTGACCAGTGTTAGAGATGAGAATGATACAGAGATCTTTAGGCTCCAGGGACGCACAGCTAGGGCCGGCAATGACACACGGGCAACCAGCTTTGTGGGATTGGCTGCATTAATTAAAAATGAGACCACGGTAAAGTGTGTTTGTTGGATGTTTGTATTTGTGAAGTAGGCAGATAAACCATATACCAAAATGATAATTGGAAGTGAAAAATAATTGTGACAGTTGTGTAAATAAGTACATTTTTCTGGTTGACGACTTCATTCTAATAACCTGCCTGCTTTAGGTTGAGTGGATACTGCATGACAACAACACAATATTTGTGAGGATAAATGGAACTGAATTTACATTACCAGGTAAGATAGTCTTTATTTCTGGCTGCAATTCTTCATTGACAGGTTACAAAATGTTGATAGTACAGATTGTCTAATTTTCAGTTTATAAACTATCTTCCTATGATGGTAGTATATGAGAAATATAAGTACCAGATTCGCTCTCAAGCACTCAACATTTATTTTATAGCACATCTGAAAAAATACACAAAAACAATTACAATCCACATGACCAGTGTAATGATATATAAAGGTAAGAATGCAAGCCAACAGTCCCGGCAGTCATTAGCAAAGTATGTCTTGGTTGCATCCATCTTGTTAGCATGCAAACAGCACTCCAGCAAATAATCCAATTAAGATCCTTTAATATTGGGTATAAGCATGTTAGTAAAGCATTCACATTTTCTTTTGCAGGTAATAATTAGCTTAATCCAGTTTATGGAAAAGATACTTCTCAGTATTTCAGATACAATGCAGTTTAAGCAGAGAGAATGTTAAGAATAACATATTGCTGGTAACTTCACCAATCAAAGAAAACAATTAATCCACCCTCGCAAGTCTCTTATTTACTCAACTGACATAATTTAAACAGCAGTGGAGTCTCTAATTAAGAACTAGACAGCAATAAAATCTCACCCTTTTACACCACAGCTAAAACCCCGTTTTTTTCCGGGTTAACTCGGGTTGCTGCTAGGTGTAAAAGGGGCCAGGGTTGGATTCCCGATCAAGTGACCCGGCAATCCAGCGTGTGTAGTTTGCAGAGTTTAACATGGGAACTACACGTGTAACCCTGCAAACGGTTCAACCCGGGTTCCCGTTTACAGGATGGAGAGTTCCAGATTTTCCGGGGCTTGCTGATGATGGGCAGCACAGACGGTGTAAAGGGTAGCGTTACTGCCTCACAGCAATGAGGTATTGGGTTCAATTCCCACCATGGCCCTAACTGTGTGGAGTTTGTATTTTCTCCCTGTGCTTGCGTGGGTTTCCTCTGGGTACTCCGGTTTCCTCCCACACTCCAAAAATTATACTGGTAGGTTAATTGGTTCCCCAAAAAAGGGTCTCAACAATTTTCTCCACCGTCGGCATCCTCAGAAGACATTGTTTTTGTATATTTTTAGGATATGCCATTAATTAAATGTTGAGTTATTGACATCACTTCTGTTACTTATATTTCTTGCTATTGAAATTTTGGGTGTTTCAGTTATTCCCTATTGGGTGATCAGAAGCACCAGTCATCACTGTTAGTAATAACTAATTAATTGTCAGTTGGCTCATTCAGAAGGTTCAATGCTTGACTATTTTCTTCTTTAATATATGAGCAAACATTATTAAATAAAATAATAAATATAATATAAACTGATGATACATGGACCTCTAAGTAATATCCCTTTGTGAAGCCTTTAATGATATGTGGGGAAATTAAGTTGGGGACTAATTTGTGAACAAATAATAACATGCCCTGCCACTCTAGCTTTCCTTGTGAAGCAATCTCACAAGTGAACAGTGAAAGGTTGAAAACTAACTTTATCATGGAAAATTGAACAAAGGTTAAGATAAAAGACTGCCAGCAAATTTATATTGTCTGAAATTAATGTTTACGTTAACTTATTTAATTACTATGATATTTTCATTACTTTTTTATGGCCATAATTATAATTGCATAACTATTTGCAAATGTCCTTTTAAAATTTAAAGCATTTAGTAATAGTCACAAATCAATAGCACATGAAAAGACACTGTGTACACTTTCTTATTGCCATCTTTTATGCACAAATTACCATTTTGTCTCCATGACTAATTGCTATATAAATGTAATTGTCATTATTGCATTTACTATACTTCCATTTTGATACTGTATTCCTCTGCATTGTGCTGGATTTGTTGTTTTAAAGGTATGTTCCTCTATCTTTTACTATGCCACCCTATTTTCCCCACCCACTTTGTCATTTGTCATTGTTATCTCCCACTTGTGGCCTCCCAATATTTGGTCTCAACTCTGCTTCCTGTTCTTCACCCTCACCACACTCATCCCCATCCATCATCCCCTGCTCACTCCTCATACTTAGCACCCCTCTTTCCATCCCTTGCTCAGGGTCCTTCTCCTTCATATACACTTTGCTAATTTTCTGACACCTCCTTGCTCTCTATTCCATGCTCCTTTTCTCTCAGGTCTATAACCCCCCAGCCCAACCTACTTCTCTTCTCCTTTCAGTGCTGCCCCTGCCTCTCACTCTATCTCCAAACACACCACCTATTACCTGCCAGCCACTCCATGGAACCTCCTAGGCATTCTAGCAACCAAGGCAACCTAATCTCCACCCCCTTATCACTTCCTTCTCTGGAATGGTAGACCCGCTTGTAATAAACTGGCCTTCATCCATGACTAGTTTATGTCTAACTCTCTTATTCTCCTCAACATCACCAAAACTTGTCTCTCCCAGACTGTTGCAACTACTCCCGTAGCTCTCTTCAACTCGTACTTTCTCGATTTCACTTACACTCCAAGTCCTGGTGACCTCACAAACCCTCCCTCTCCTTTTTCCAACCAGAGGCTATTAGGAATTGAGGTATAGTCCGGGAGGGCTGGTAATGCTTGGCTTGTTGCGGCCATGTAGCAGCCTTGGCTGGTTGTGGCCTGTGGGCCATAGGATAGGATGCAACCTTTGGGCCGTGTAGCAGCCTTGAGGGCTGGTAAGCCATGACTGGTTGTGGCCTGTGGGCCATAGAACAAGATGCGACCTTTGGGCCGTGTAGAAGCCTTGAGGGCTGGTAAGACTTGGCTGATTGTTGCTGATGAAAGACTTGTGCCGCCAGGTTTACACAAGTGACGGTATGCTGAATTGCGTACTTTGGACGCTGGATTGCGGCCGGTGTTGCCAGGTTGACACAAGCGGTGGTACGCTGAGTTGCGGACTTTTGAACGCTGGATTGTGGCCTGTGCCGCCGAGTTGACACTAGTGGCTGAACACTGGAGTACAACCTATGCCACCAGGTTGACACAAGCAGCTGGACACTGGAGTGCGGCCTGTGCCACCAGGTTGACACAAGCGGCTGGATGCTGGAGTGTGACCAGTGCCGCCGAGTTGACACCAGCTGCAGGATGCTGGGTTGCGCCCTCTGGACACTGAGTGCACCCTGTGCCGCCTAGATGACACAAACGGCAGGTAAATGTTATGCGGACCGTGCCGCCTAGATGTTACAAGAGGTAGGCAAGAAACAAAGCTGACAGGATAACTGGATACTCAACTGGAAAATAGGAGACTTAGTCAGAACTGGAAACACGTGAAACGCTATCGCCGGCATAGGAGCAGCATTCGCACCAGAAGGAAATAGATGCAGGAGCAAATCCAGAACGATACCGGAATGAAGGACAGGAGGTAGGAGTTTCAGCGAATGCTTGCCAGTGTTCGTCTCATCCTGCATTCGCAATGCAGAAGCTTGTGACAGTACTCTCCATTGACGAAGGGTTAAAGAACCCCTAGACCCAGGTTTGTTAGGAAAGTTCTCAAAGAAGCTTCTCTTCAGGGTAGGAGCATGCAAATCTACAAATGCCCACTTAATGGCCAGAAGCTCTTGGTTGCCCACATCATAGTTTCTCTGAGCCGAATCAAATTTCCGAGAGAAAAAATTTGCATGGGTGTAATTTGTCATCTTCCAAATCTCTTTGAGAATGGATGGCTTCAACTCCGATCTCAGAAGCGTCCACTTCAACCACAAAAGGAAGATCTGGATTGGGATGTTGGAAGCCAGGATACGACACGAAAGCCACCTTGAGGGAGTTGAAAGCGTGAACAGCGCTGGAGGGCCAATTAGCAACATCAGCTCCTTTCTTTGTCAACTCCACAATGGAAGAGACAATTGAGGAGAAGGATTTGATAAACCTGCAATAATAATTCGCAAACCTCAGGAAATGCTGAATGGCCTTTAGTGATGTAGGTTGTTCCCAATCCAGGATAGCCTTCACCTTATTAGAATCCATGGAGAATTCATGAGAGGAGATGATGTAGCCCAAGAAGGAGACCTCATCCACCTCAAACACATTTCTCCAACTTGGCATACAAATTGTTATCAAGGAGTCTCTGCAGCACCAGTCTCACGTGCTGTCGTTGCTGTTTCATGGACTTGGAGTAGATGAGGATGTCATCTAGATAGACAACAGCAAAGACTCCCAGGAAATCTCTTAGGACCTCATTGATAAAGTCCTGGAAGATGGCTGGGACGCTGGAGAGACCAAATGGCATGACTAGATATTCTAAATGCCCCGAGTGGGTGTTGAATGCTGTCTTCCACTTATCTCCTTTCCGGATGCGGATAAGGTTGTATGCTCCCCGCAGGTAATTTTAAAAAAAAATAGAAGCTTCCCTCAGTTGATCGAAAATGACTGAGATGAGCGGCAAGGGATACGCATCCTTGATTGTGATCTTATTCAATCCTCTAAAATCAAAACAATGTCAGAGCGATCCATATTTTTTCTGAATGAAAAAGATACCGGCTCCTACCTGAGACTTAAATGGCTAAATAAATCATTTTTCCAGAGGCTCCTGGATATATACTCATGCATAACATTATTCTCAGGAACAGACAAAGCATATAGCCTGCCTTTGGGGAGTCTGGTACCAGGTAATAGATCGATGGCACAATTGAAGGACCGATGAGGTGGTAGAACATCAGCCTTCTTCTTAGAGAACACATCAGCCAGGTCACAATAGGCATTGGGAATAGACTGACACTCTGATGGAATGACCGCTGCTAGACAAACAGGATGAGACAGAAAATGGGCAAAACAAGAGGACTCCCACAGCAGTATTTCACCAGTTTGCCACTGGATCACTGGTGGAGTCCGGAAAGTAATCTGAACTTTGGAAAGATTTCTGCCATCCAGACCAATGACTGTGACTGAACTACATAAACGTTTAGGAGAAAGTCCCAATGTCTCAAAGAACGCCAAGTCCATAAAATTATCCGTGGCTCCACTATCAACAAAGGCAGAAACAGAAACTTGAGTGTATGGTGACTTGAGTATGGTGGGAAAAAGGACAGAATTTTCCGGAGAGATGGATGCAAGGCCTAGATGTAACTCTCCACTACCACCTAGACCTTGCCTTTTCCCAACTTAATGGGACAAAGTTAAGCCATACAGTATGTCCTTTACCTCCACAATACATACAAAGACCCAGTGTTCTTCTCCACTGTTTCTCTTCTGCAGGAAGATGGAAAGCCCCCAATTGCATTGGCTCTTCTTGTTCAGCTGGAGACATCCAAAGTGGAGAATGTGGAGCCAGATATGGCAGATTATTTTCCAACCTGCATTCCCGGAGACGTTGTTCGATGCGGATGGTCAGACTCATCAGATCATCCAGGGTTGCCACAGAAGGATGTTGGACCAAGATATCCTTTATCTGTTCTGAAAGTCCCCACTGGAACTGACTCCAGAGAGCTGAGTTATTCCACCCAGAGTCAACGGCCCACTTACGGAATTCCATACAATAGTCCTCTGCTGCCCTGTTCTCCTGTATTAAGGACCGGAGGCTAGCCTCGGCCATGGCTGCTTTGTCTGGATCATCATAGAGTAATCCCACGGCTGTGAAAAAGGAATCCACAGTCTGCAGTGCAGTGGAGTTGGAGGGAGGGCCGAAGGCCCGAGTTTGGGGGTCTCCCTGTAGAAGAGAAATCACAATCCCGACTCGTTGGAACTCAGAACCCGAGGATAGGAGTCTGAGCTTAAAATAAGGTTTACAACTTTCTTAAAGTTTAAGAAGTCCTTGCAGAAAACTGGTCTGGCATATTCAATTTGGGCTCAACAACAATAGGATGGGCAGGTGCCTGAATTGGGCAGGTGCCCGGGGTACCAGAATTTGTGCAGGATTCTGAGCAGGCTCCATGACAAATACCTCCAAAAATGTACTTGTGGCCGGTGATAATGTTAGGAATTGAGGTATAGTCCGGGAAGGTTAGTCCTCCAACAGCCTTGAGGGCTGTTAATGCTTGGCTTGTTGTGACTGTGTAGCAGCCTTTAGGGCTGGTAAGCCTTGGATGGTTGTGGCCTGTGGGCCATAGGACAGGATGCGGCCCACAGGCCACTTAGCAGCCTTGGCTGGTTGTGGCTTGTGGCCCGTAGAACAATATGCGGCCTTTGGGCCGTGTAGCAGCCTTGAGGACTGGTAAACCTTGGCTGGTTGTTGCTGCTGAAAGACTTGTGCCGCTGGATTGCGTATTTAGGGCACTGTATTGCAGCTTGTGCCACCAGTATGACACAAGCGTTGGTATGCTGAGTTGCATACTTTGGACACTGGATTGCGGCCTGTGCCGCCAGGTTGACACAAGCAGCTTAACACTGGAGTGCGGCCTGTGCCGCCGGGTTGACACAAGCAGCTGGACGCTGGAGTGCTACCACTGCCACCAGGTTGACACCAGCCGCAGGACGCTGGGTTGCGCACTATGGACTCTGAGTGCACCCTGTGCCGCCTGGATGACACAAACGGCAGATAGATGTCATACAGACTGTGCTGCCTAGATGGTACAAGTGGCAGGCAAAAAACAAAGCTGACAGGATAACTGGGTACTCGACTGGAAAACAGGAGACTTAGCCAGAACCGGAAACACGTGAAACGCTATCACCGGCATCGGAGCAGCATTCGCACCTGAAGGAAATAGATGCAGGAGCCAATCCAGAACGATCCTGGAATGAAGGACAGGAGGAAGGAGTTTCAGCGAATGCTCGCCAGTGTTCATCTCGTCCTGCATTCACAGTGTGGCAGCTTCTGACAGACTCTTCTTGTTCTTTTTTGTGTAAATCAATTGACTAAGGGTTAATGTGGCAGCTCTCCTACAATATAATACAAATTATTGTTACGTTCACAAATGTTATTAATATAGTAAGGAACAGACCCATTATACATTAAAATACTTATATACTGTTTGGTCCCTTTATAACTCCTCCCCCATCTACATCTCTCTCATTAGTCCATCTTGCTCGTTCTGCTCCTCCTCCAACTGCTGCCTCACCTCTGCTCTAGTCACTTCCTCCCATGCCTCAGAGATTTCTCCCACTACATCAGTCTCCCCTGGAATGTACTCCTTGTCAATTCTGACTTTCTGCCATTCTTCATGGCTTTAAATGTTTCTTTAAGACACACCTTTTCACTATAGCATAGCAGCCCTTTTCTTAGCTCCTCTCTCCTTACACCCCTCCTACCCATCTTGTCCATTCTAAGTTTACCTTCCAATTGTATACCTCAGTCCACTGTAGAATGTGAGCTCTTGGGCAGATCCATTTTCCCTTGCAATATATTTACTAGCAGTGCTCCTTGTCTTCTTCTCCCCTTCAGTGATTCTGCCAAGGTCTGCTCACCTGCATGATTTGTATGGGTATGCAGTCTGGAAGCCGGTGGACCTAATCCCAACAGCCGGCTTCCCGACTGCTTAATCCCGGCGAGGGTTAAATGACAGGGGTCTAAATCTAGACGCCTGTCATTTTTCCGACGCCGGGAGACCGGCGCCCAGCATCCCAATCGAAGTGATGCCGAGCCGGGTGCTGAGCGTGGATAGCCATGGGGGGGGGGGGCGGAGCGCTAGGTTCAGGGCTCCCGGGGGGACTTAGGGTTAGGTACCCCCCGGGAGGTTAGGGTTAGGCTAGGGGGAGGGAGGGTTAGGGTTATGCACCCCCGGGGGGACTTAGGGTTAGGCACCCCCCTGGAGGACTTAGGTTTAGGCGGCAGGGAAGGGGGGTTAGGTGTAGGCACTTAGAGGGGGGATTAGGGTTAGGCACTGGGGGGGAAGGTTAGGGTTAGGCACCCCTAAGGGAGGGTTAGAGTTAGGGGGTAGAATAGGTTAGTGAATACTTACCTTGGGACGATCAGCTTTTTAAACCTTGTCGGGCTGCCGCTGTCAGGATTTGAACCGCTGGCCAGGAGTTCGGCGGTAAATCATACTGATTCCATTTGTACGGTATCACTGAGAGATGTCATGCCTTCCCCTACAACTCACACTGTCTGCTGATCCCCAGGGGCACTGAGAGGGGGGGCAGGTACTTATTGCCCGAGCTTGCTGGAGGGGCCCAGACCTGGCACCGGCCCCCCTCTTACATCACAGCAGCCCAGCACACGCTGCTGTGCGCTGGGATGCACTGGGAGACTGCTCACGGCTGCTAAGCAGCAGCCACAGCAGTCTCCAATGCCTGTGGGGAGAGTGATCACACTGATCGTGTCCCCCACTGGCTATGCATTGGGCTGAGGTCACAGCGCCCTCCTCCGCAGTGCTGCAAAAAATGTTGTTTTCTTCTCTTAAGGGGGCGTGGCAACACCTCCCGTGATTAGGCCACATCTCCCTTTACCCGGCATGGCTATCTGCGCGTCTGCTGATCCCTAACATAATCCCTGTGTTTGTGACTTCTTATGTGTGGTTTTAAAGTAATGTTTGTATTTATGCTTTGTAGTCCTTTTAGACTTTATTATTCTGCAATGTATTTGTGCTACTTTTTGTTAGACTACTTCTTTTACTTCACAGTTCATACTTTTTGGTGCCTAACAAATAAAAATAATAATAATAATAATAATAATAATAATAATAATAATACGCGGGTTGCTCATTACACATCCTAAATACATTTATCTGCTAATGTTGGTAGAACTAACTCCCCAAACATGGATTAAATCTAAAATGGATTAAATGAGGAATTATTACTTAAAGTGGACTTCTCTCATAGGGATAAATGTATCAAACCTGCCGGGATTGTATTAAACTTTGGATAGAGATAAAGTGGAGGGAGATAAAGTATCAACCAATCAGCTCCTGTCATTTTACAGGCTGTGTTTGAAACATGCCAGTTGGATGCTGATTGGTCAGTACTTTGTCACTCTCCACTTTATCTCTCCCCAAAGCTTAACACATCTAGCCCATAAATACACTGAGGGCATATTTTTGTGGACTGGACCAGTGTGACATATTCAATTTTTTCCAAAGACATTGAGGGAATTCAATTGTTGCTTGGGTGCCCGTTAGTAATAGGCACCCAACAGTGCTATTCCCTTGTTGCTCCAAATGAGTGTGAATGCAGCTGGTGCTCAGATTTCTGCTCACACTCTCCTGAGGTGGCAAACAGATATACACAAGAAATCGGCCATTTGGCCACCCAAACTGCTGATTGGGCACTCTAACCAGGACTTTAGATGGATTTAGCAGCTTTACGCAGCTAAACCATTTGTATTTGGACTAGGGATGTGCAGGCTCGGATAGGTTCGAGTTTGCATGTTGAGTTCGGATTTTTCCCTCCAAAAAAACGGAACTCAGAAAGAGGCAAAACGTCATCTTACATGGACGAACGTCATCATTCCTGGACAAGTCCAGGAATGATGATGTTCGTCCATGTAAGATGACGTTTTGCCTCTTTCTGAGTTCCGTTTTTTTGGAGGGAAAAATCCGAACTCAACGTGCAAACTCGAACCTATCCGAGCCTGCACATCCCTAATTTGGACACAACAAGCTCGAGAACTGCAGTGCTCATACCAGATCGGAGAGACAATTGAACAGCTCCATCGGGCACCCATTACTAACGAGTGTCCAAAAACAATTGAATTGCCCCATGAAGTCAATTTCCTGGTTTAGGCCAAGGAATATGGAGCTGATATGATAATAATTATATTCTTACCATTCACTATCCCTACTGGTATGACCCATGTAGCAGGAATTATGAAAAACACAAATGTATGAAAATATTACATAGCATATATATATCCATATAAGAATAATATTTCACATGTGATGCTTTTGTTTGTTAAGATAATTCTACATATATCAGCAAAGTGACATTGGAGAAGACGAGCGACGATGAAATACAAGCCTCATTTGATGGTGGGATCTCAGTCACTGTGTCTGCTAAGGTGGGAGCCTTGAGCTTCATCACAATGTTAGAGCCTACTCACAAGAACAAAACTAAAGGCCTTCTGGGTAAGATATATATTGGTCAAATAAATGTATTTGTTTTAATATGAGATGTGCTATTTCTTATTCTGTTACAATACAATACTTATATAATAAAAAAGTCACATTTGTTGTTAGTGAGCTGAATTATAATGTTATCTTTATCAAAAACATATACTTATGAATATATAGCTAATAATATATCATGTAAAGCCTCATTTGCATGTGTGAACTTTGAGGTTTATCATTTCAGGTGTGTTCAATGATGATACAACAGATGATCTAATGGCTTCCAATGGTACCAAACTGGAATATAATGGAGTGAAACTTCCCAACGAATCCCTGATCTTTGAAATCGGAATGACCTGTAAGTGATAATAAAATATATTATTTTATTTCAAATTCCCTATGTGCTTAATTGCAATTAAAATAATGCTAATTGTGATTTTGTCTATCATTATTATCTGTGCATTGCTCAACAAAAAGCCCATTTGCAGCCCATAGGTAAACTAGATCATACCTGGAGTAAATTATTTTATTTGAATATAACATATGTGTCCTTAGTATGCTTCCCTAAAATTATGCAGAAGACCCCTATGTCTCATGCCACAGTATTGGATACAGTGGTGGGCCATATTGTAGGCTATTAACAAAATGCAAGCTCTCTCAAAGTGCTGGATCTGCAGTCAACAACAAGGTGTGATAGCATACCATAGCTGTATTGCACAAGGAACACGTCCATTAAGGTGACAGTCTTCATTATCGGAATTTCATTGCTTTTGTTAGTCTGAGTTGCAGAAATTCAGTAGGTTTTGTGAAATTTCAGATCATGTCTAAGAAGCCTCAATGGGACATGTGAAACCGTAAGGTATTTTGTCTATGGAATTTCATTGCTTTTTTATAATTTATTAACCAGCAGGGTTTAGAGGAGCAAACCGGGCCACCTGCAGGGGAGAAGGGCAACAAAATGGTACAAAATGGTACACATCTTTCCCTCTATCCTAGTCAGGATAGAGGGAAAGATGAATGCAGCAATGTACAGAGACATCCTGGATGAAAACTTGCTCCAGAGCGCTCTTGACCTCAGACTGGGGCGACGGTTCATCTTTCAACAGCACAACGACCATAAGCACACAGCCAAGATATCAAAGGAGTGGCTTCAGGACAACTCTGTGAATGTCCTTGAGTATCCCAGCCAGAGCCCAGACTTGAATCCGATTGAACATCTCTGGTGAGATCTGAAAATGGCTGTGCACCGACACTTCCAATTCAACCTGATGGAGCTTGAGAGGTACTGCAAAGAGGAATGGGCGAAACTGCCCAAAGATAAGTGTGCCAAGCTTGTGGCATCATGTTCAAAAAGACTTGAGGCTGTAATTACTGCCAAAGGTGCATCAAACAAGTTTTGAGCAAAGGCTGTGAATACTTATGTACTGTACATGTGATTTTGAAGGTTTTTATTTTTTATTAAATTTACAAATATCTCCAAAAAACTTTTAACACATTCTCATTATGGGGTATTGTGTGTAGAAATTTGAGGACAAAAATTAATTTATTCCATTTTGGAACACGGCTGTAATATAAATAAATGTGAAAAAAGTGAAGCGCTGTGAATACTTTCCGGATGCACTGTAGCCATGCCCCACTGCTGCCTCGCCCACACCATGCCTCCATGCCACCACATCCTGCTGCTGCCATTCCCGCTGTGTCCCACAGCAGTGGTGGACAGTGCAGGATCCCACTGCGCCATGTCAATGGTGGGGGGGGAGCCGGGTCCCCACCGCTGTTAACGCACGCTACTTCCACCAGTACCTGCTGCAACTAATGCCCACAAAGGACAGCCATCTTAGTGTGCCCAAGTGAAGCCACTGTACACCCCTTACAGGAGGCCACCTACTGTGCATGTGCAGCAAGTTGAAGCTCCCTATTTCTATAATGGTGCATTTGTGGGTTAATATTTAAAAAACTGTAATGTTCTCAATTACCTGAAACCCAAAAGCACGTACACTGGAACAAGAGTTACCTTAAAAAACAAACCTCAAGTCCTAATTCGTCCTCTGCCCAGAGTTATTCCTTCCCAAAAATCCCCCATAGACTAAAGCAGAAAAGTGGTCCTATCTGAATGTGGCAAAAAAAACTGACAGTGTAAGCTTTAGATTGTTCCCAAATACTCATTTTTTATTTGTTTGCCCTGAAGTTTGACATACAGCATCGAGCAACAGTTTTACCCTTCCTTGCTCAGTATGTTCAATAGCTTTTTGAGGTGTAGCCCTTTAAACACCAAGCCCCCTCTCAGGAATTCTCTATGGGAAAATTCTGTTTATTCAATTCAGCCTTAATATAAGGGTCCTTATTTTATATATATATATGTCACAATTTGGTGGAGAATGCGGGCATCCACACACACTGAAGTTGCAGCGAGAGGAAATCTTTCCATTTAAAAATTAAAGGGACAGACACCCAATTTGTGAGTGTGGAAATAACACTGTGTCCTTGGAGTCCCATAGAGGAGGTGTCAGCCAATGCTCAGAGAGGCAAGGTTCAGCTTCCAACCTACACCCCAGGACAAAATGGAGGAAATTATTAAAGCCTTGCTCCAAGCTACAGCAGCTCAGCAGGAAGCTACAGCAGCTCAGCAGGAGACTAACAAACTTCAGCAGGAATCCGCCAGGCAACAACAGATTTCCATCGAGGAAAACAGCCAGGCCATAAGAGAGGTGATACAGCACCTGGTCGCCCGATCCAGAGATGTTAATACTGGTCCTCCCACCCCCACTCACTCCGTACGAGCCAGTCACTTCCTCCAAAAGATGACTTCGGGCGATGATGTGGAGGCCTATCTCACCGCATTTGAAAGAACGGCCGAAAGGGAGAGTTGGCCCAAGGAGCAGTGGGCAAGTCTGGTGGCACCTTTTTTGTCTGGGGAGCCACAAAAGGCCTATTTCGACTTATGCCTGGCTGATGCCAAGGACTATAAAAAACTAAAACAGGAGATCCTAACTCGTTTGGGAGTCACCACCTTTGTTCGTGCCCAACGGGTCCACCGCTGGGAGTTCCATATGGACAAGCCTCCACGTTCACAGATGCATGACCTCGTCCATCTGTCCTCAAAATGGCTACAGCCCGAGGCGCTGACGGGACCACAGATCGTGGAAAGGGTCGTGATGGACCGGTACCTGCGATCGCTACCTGCGACTCTGCGCAAGTGGGTGAGCCATGCAGACCCTAAGTCCACGGACCAGTTGGTCGAGCTGGTGGAGAGGTACGTGGCGGCTGAGGAGCTGATGAGTATGCCCCACCGAGCCCCGATGGCGCACTGGCGAACTCCCACAGACACTGGTAAGACTGTTCCAGGGGAGAAGGGTGCTGGGCGGTGGAATGTACCTAAGACTGAGGGTGTAAAACCTGGAGACAGGCCTGCCATGCCAGGAAGGTTCTGGCACCGTAAACGACTAGACCTTAATATGACTCAGTGTTTCCGATGTGGTGGCTTCGGCCATATTTCCGCTAATTGTTCACTTACAACTGAACCTATGCAATGTGATACTGCTCATGTCTACCGCAGGGGGTCTTTCTTTGCACAGACAGCCTGTATGACTGACCGGCAGGCTGAGATTGATAAGCACATGTGTGTACTCACTGTAGATGGCAACCGAGTAGAGGCACTGTTAGACTCTGGTAGCTTGGTGACACTGATGAAAGCTGAGCTGGTGAACCCCTTGAGGCATAAGGGGAAAACTGTTGGTGTGACCTGCATACATGGGGATACTCGATATTATGTTACTGCCGAGGTGAACATCGGGACACCATGTGTCTCTGCTATAGTTTCTGTGGGTTTGGTGCATGGTCTGTTGTACGATGCAATATTGGGGAGAGACTTTGCTCACTTCTGGAAGTTGTGGGAAAGCCATTTTGTTCCAGAAGTGAACAACCCCGATCCATTTGAGAAAGTTGTCGATGTAGTGGAGGTGGGAGTTTCTTCTGAGTCAGAGTTATTCCCTTTTTCTACTATGATTGGCGAACTAGAGAATGCGGAATGTGACGGTGGCCCGCCAACTGATGTACCTCCCATTGAAGTGGGAAGAGTTGTTGGGCCAGTTGATCGTCTGCCTGATTTAGAGGTCAGAAGAGAGGTCTTTGCTGTGGAGCAGTTGAATGACCCTACTTTGGTAAAAGCCAGGGAGAATGTAAAAGTAGTTGTTGGTAAACCCGTAGACCCTGATAGGTCTTTGTCCTATCCCAACATGACAATGTGTCAGGCTTTGTTATATCAGGTGACTAAGAAGGGGAAGATGTTGTGGAACAACTAATAGTTCCCAAAGCCTACAGAAGAACAGTGTTGGATCTGGCCCATGGTCATATAACGGCAGGCCATCTAGGGGTAGAGAAAACCACTGAGCGAATAATGCAGAGGTTTTTCTGGCCTGGGCTCTGTAAAGAGGTATCTGACTTTTGCGCATCCTGCCCTGAGTGTCAGTATCATGCTCCCAGACCACATTTTAAGGGTCCACTAGTTCCATTGCCTATTATAGAAGTGCCGATAGTGAGAGAGCACCTGGAACAGGCTCAACAGGCACAGCAGAGGGTATACAACCGCAATGCTCGGTTACGCAGCTTTGCTCCTGGGGACAGAGTGTTAGTGTTGGTTCCCACTGTGGAAAATAAACTTTTGGCTAAATGGCAAGGGCCCTTTGAAATCTTAGAAAGAGTGGGACAGGTCAATTACAAAGTTTACCAGCCGGGGAAAAGAAAGCCGGAAAAGATATACCATATAAATCTGTTAAAGCCCTGGAAAGATAGAACGGTACTGTCGGCCGTCCGAGCCCCTCCAGTAAATCCAGGGCTCTTAGTTCCCGAAGTGACAGTGGCAAAAACCCTGTCGGCAATTCAACAACAAGAGGTCAAGGAGTTTCTGATCAGAAATAGGGTGCTGTTCTCTGACGTACCTGGGAAAACCTCGGTCATTAAACATGACATAATCACTGACCCAGGGGTTAAAGTTAATCTAAAGCCCTACAGGTTACCAGAAGCACAAAGAGAATCGGTGTCGAAAGAAATAAAAAATATGCTAGAGTTAGGTGTTATTGAAGAATCATCTAGTGAATGGTCAAGTCCCATTGTGTTGATTCCAAAGCCCGACGGGAGTGTGCGTTTCTGCAATGACTTCCGAAAGTTGAACAGTGTTTCAAAATTCGATGCCTACCCGATGCCAAGAGTGGATGAACTGATTGAGAGACTAGGGACGGCAAGGTATTTAACCACTCTGCACCTAACCAAAGGGTATTGGCAAGTACCGTTAACTGAGAGCGCCAAACAAAAGACAGCTTTTTCAGCGCCAGAGGGCTTGTTTCAGTACAAGATGTTGCCCTTCGGGCTACATGGGGCACCTGCTACCTTCCAAAGAATGATGGACAGGATTCTAAGGCCCCATAGACGGTATGCGGCTGCTTATCTGGATGACGTGGTCATTCATAGTCCTGATTGGCAGTCTCACTTACCCAGGGTACAAGCAGTGTTGGACTCCATCTATAAGGCAGGTTTGACAGCCAACCCAAAAAAGTGTTGTCTAGGCATGGAGGAAGTAAAATATCTGGGATACACCATTGGCAGAGGCCTGATAAAGCCTCAGCTCAATAAGGTTGATGCCATACAAAACTGGCCACGGCCTCTGAATAAGAAGCAGGTGAGAGCCTTCTTGGGAATTATGGGGTACTACAGGAGGTTTGTACCCAACTTTGCCACCATGGCAGTCCCACTGACTGACCTGACCAAAGGCAAACAAAAAGTCATGGTAGAATGGAGTCCTGAGGCAGAGAAAACTTTTCAGGAGTTGAAAGTAGCGTTGTGTTCCCAACCAGTCCTGATGACTCCTAATTTTGAAAGGGAATTCATAGTACAAACCGATGCATCAGAAGTAGGTATAGGAGCGGTCCTGTCCCAGAACAAGGAGGGTGAGGAACATCCTATTTTCTATCTAAGCTGAAAGTTGAATGTACATGAGAGAAACTATGCCACAGTGGAGAAGGAGGCGTTGGCCATAAAGTGGGCATTAGAGGCTCTCAGGTACTACTTGGTTGGAAGAAAGTTCAAATTGATCACTGGCCATGCCCCTTTGAAGTGGATGTCCGAAAATAAGGACAGTAATGCGAGAATTACGAGATGGTTCTTGGCGTTACAAACTTTTACATTTTTAGTGGAACACAGGCCAGGAAGCCAGCTGGCCAATGCAGACGCGTTGTCACGCGTTCATTGTTTGGGG
Source organism: Taudactylus pleione (assembly GCA_031769625.1). Taxonomy (NCBI): domain Eukaryota; kingdom Metazoa; phylum Chordata; class Amphibia; order Anura; family Myobatrachidae; genus Taudactylus; species Taudactylus pleione. Next base: position 5,218,896 of record JAUIMM010000010.1, read on the forward strand.
GCTTCAGTTGTTCCGCCCCACAGGTCGAAACAAAGGGGGGGGATATGTGATAGGATCACTGGTAAAGTGGTCTGTGGCAGGTACATTTGTCCCAGATTCCTGTCTTATGTGTTTTAAACCCCCAGGAGAAAGTCTGCAGTGTAGCAGGCTTGAGTCTCGGCTTTTTGAAAAGCCGGTTTGGGACCTGGGGGTTGTGGGTGAGAGGAGAGGGAGGGCTCCACCCACGGCCACTCCAGGTTTTGGGCCTTGCAGCCTGGTAACAGGCTTGTTAGGGTTTCCACCTGAGAGTGGCCAATATAAGCCTAGTGTGTTTAGGGCTGAGTGTCTCACCTGGGAGAGCAGGCAGGGAGTTTGCTCAGAGACACTTGGAAAACCTATCTGTGAGTGTTGTGCTGTGCCTTTTTGTGCTGGTGAGGGCATTAGGCCCTGCCAGGTTCTGGTAGTGAGGGAACCACCTGTAAAGTTAGAGCCCAGCCAGGGCCAGGATTTATGTTTATGGTTTCTTTTTGTTATTTCTGTTTTGCACAATAAAGACTGGCGCCGACCAGCTTGTACTCGAATCCAGTCTGGCGTACTGTTTCCCGGCTGCTGTGTGTGTAAGGAAGGAGTCCCCTACCCAGGAGAGGGACCCCCTAATCTGACTGTGTCACAATATATATATATATATTTATTATATATATATATATATATATATATATATATATATATTACACGTGCCTGATGCATGCAAAATTAAGTGCAAAGGCCCATCCAGCCCTCTACTGGCTTTGCACTACTGAGCCCAACCACAAGTAAATAGTCCTGATTTCTTCCGAAGGCAGAGACAGTTTCCCTCCAAATGCTTTCCTACTAAAGCTGAAATCACGTCAACTACAGCCCACCACATACTGTAAGTAATCCAACAACTCCATTCCAAGGACAAAAGCAAACTCCCAAATAAAAAGGGACATCCCAGTATCACTAAGATGCACTCCATTTGGATCATCATAATACATTAAAGGATGTAACTAACACCTATGGCTAAGTACATAAAGCATTAGCCAGCCTCATGATCCTATCCACCACAGTCTCACCATGTTGGTATCTTCAGACCCTGTGTTGCACTATTATGATGGATCAGATAATCCAAACACCCCCCCAGTGAGCCTGAAACTCAACCAAATAGGCATTAATGCAAGTAATCCACTGAATCCAAGCTTCCTTGGCAAGGTCATTCCCCCAAATATGAAGAATAATACAACCCGGGACACACCTCTTTAAAGCATTGAATAATGCTTTCTAAATGTATGACTAGGCCTCCTTTCCAGTTCAGTTGATGCCAGCCCAGTAAAGCAGACAACTTTATTGGACCAGCCAAAGTATAAAGAAATGGCCAAGAAATCAGATTTCAGAGATTTACTTGAATAATAAATACAAAAAACATGTAACAACATATGACAATAATGTAATCAATTCAGCCACCCCAAATTGAGAGGGGACGAAAGAGGCAAGCACATTAGGTACAAACAACCCAGGCAATTGTAAAACCATTAATAATGCCTCAGGGAGACTAACAGCCAATCGGTTCATTTTTTGTAAAAAATTATACTGAAAACCCTTCACGGAAACACAATAATTGTGAGCAACTGAAGTCCTGGGTTTACCCCATAGGGAGCACAATCTTAACGCTTAACCGTGCTGTGAATATACTTTTCATAATCTGTGAAATTCCAGCAGTCTAGAGCCTTAGGGGTAAATTTAATTAAGTGAGAGTTTTTAGAAATAGTGATGTTGCCCATAGCAACCAATCAGATTCTACTTAACATATAAATAGCAACTTCTAGAAGATAATAGCTATAATCTGATTAGTTGTTATGGGCAAAATCTTCATTTCTAAAAACTCTCACTTTAGTAAATTTACCCCTTAATGTCTGTGACAGGGCAATAGGCCTCCACAGAGCAAGTAGTAGCATCAATACTAAATTAAAGCTTGCTATATTAATGCTTGCCAAATGTGCTTGAACACCAACCAAAACTGAAATTTGATCAGCGGAGTATCGTCCGCAAACACCAACCATTAAACTTAGAGAGCACCTCCACACAAATGTACACAGATGTCGCAAACTCATTTTACTTGCAAAGACGCTTGAAGGGAGGAACTGCTCCAAGTTACTCCAGGCCTCCCAATAAGATTATCCAATGAATGGTACCAGGCAGAGCTGTAAGTAGAATTTTTGGTGCCCTGGGCCAGAAAGAGCATTGGCACGTCCCCCCCCCCAGTATTTCAAATAGGGACATAATACCTTCACCCCAAAAAGGGGTGTGGCCTCATGGGCTGCCATCCAAAATTCTGGGGCAGATACTGTAGCTCCATGCGTAAGGTGTCTGACTGCCATGTGAGAGGAGATTGGTTTGAGTCCAGGGTATGACAATATTTTGAAATGTGTGTGTAAATAAAAGAGGATGAGGGGTGCTTGGGGAGGTGGCCAGATGGAGGGTGGGGGGTGTCATCCAGGTAGATGATAGGGGCAGCCAGGAGATGCTGGGAAAACTACAAGTGAGAATGATTATAAAAAGAAAATTGACAGGGCTGAATGGTGCCCCGTGCCCTGTGGTGCCATGTACCATGGCACATGTCACACCACAATAGTTATGGCCCTGGTGCCAGGACCATAAATGCCAATCTGTATGTACAGTACCATCTTAAAAAATGTGTCAATTAAAAACATGATAGTGCATCAGCAACACAGTTTTCAACCTAGGGAAATTTGCTTCAAGACAGCAAAGAAAGAGACACAATGTTCTGGTTAGGTATGCGCTGCACCCAGAGGTCAATTGCAATGACTGTTGTAAAACAGCAGAAGATTTGCAGAAAGAGTGTGCCATGCCCATGGCCAAAGTTCACACACCATTTCCAGACTATAGTCGCCCCCAAACCCATGGAACCCAATCTGTAAGAAACTAACAGGAAACTTGGCCTACAAACTAATGGACAATGCCACTTTCTCACCCCATTAAAGACTCTCAAGAATGACAACCACATAGATAATTGCTAATTTCCCTCACTAATCTCAAACTATGGTGTGTTGCAGACAACCCTATAGCAGCCCTAACTTCCTGCAGAAGTCCCCTCCTATCTGAATATCCACGCATGCAAAATGCAACAAACAAAAGAGGGATTGAACTTCATGCAACTCAATCTTGCTGTGCAATCAGCCAACCACTGTGCTTGTTTGTCTGGTAGGTGCCAAAACCCAAGTGAAAATGACAGGAGACTGGCCTCTCCATCCTATCATGGATCATGGGAATCCCTACAATTTGAAACAATGCTTTAACCAAAAAAAGAACCTCCAAACAGATCATGCTTGCCCTAAGCCTCACAAATATGAAGTCTTCCAAATAAAGCACCATTGCAAAAAGACTCCTTCTGCGACTTACCTCTCATAAAGGTAGAAGAGCATGTCACAATCAGGTAATATTTGTCCGAATGCATTACCCTTCAAAAGTTGCAGGAGCGGTGAAAGTGACAAATCGCCCCCTTTGTCTAGTGTGAGCAATTAAAAGTGAAATATTTATGCTTCTAAACAGGAGTGAAAGCACCCTATTTGCTCCCACTTACTTCCCCAGTAACCTGACGCTGCCAGATTTTCAAGTCTTCAAACCCGAAGAACATAACTACCAGACCATCTTGTATCTTACGTAATTCCTTATTGTAAGAATGCCAAGTCACTCTGTGTGATTAAACATGCCATGTATTAATTGCTTACTTCAAAATGTTTGTGTTTAGAAGGTCTAGTCTGTAAATACTGTAACAAGCAGAAAACACCAGCATGTCACTCAACCAAATGTAGCACCTAAAGTCTTCCTCCCCTATTCCACCTGAAGCTTTGACCACTGCCAAACCATTCCTATCCTCTTCCGTCATTGTAAACCAGTAAACAAAGTGGTCTTCTCTCAATCCAAACTCAGACCTACTGTATATGGCCATCTGCTACTTTTATTTTGTATCGGTGATAGAATACAACAAACGTTCATACTGTGTAGCTTATTAATATGCAACGTGCTGCTCTTCTTTATATTACACTGTGGGCTGCTCCAAATGCACACGATAGGTAAACTGGTAGTAAACTTCTGCCACTCTCTTTCCACAGGGAAAGCTACTCCTTTGAACAGCATCTTCATCTACAATGAAACAGATGGGGAATCCTGGTACACCTACAACAATAATAGCTTTGTGCCACTGTTTTATGATGAGCTTCTACAGACCAGTGACCCTGACGCTATCAAGAAAGCAAATGAGACATGTAATGGAAATGATGAGTGTATCTTTGACATTCTCAGTACTGGAGATGATGCAGTGGGAGAAGCTACACTGGGCAGTGTCCTCTCAGCTGTTGAACAGAAGACCACAATGAGTAAGACATGTTCTTTCCTGTATTCTGCCTAAGGTTATGCTTTCTGGTTTTGTATTTTCTGCAAATCTAAAACTCTGTATTATGTTCATGATTTCTGTAAAGTGGCAACTATATATATGGTATACTTTATTGTACTTTACTGTACTCTAATTGGATTAACTGTGTGTGTGTGTGTAATAATAATAATAATTTTATTTATATAGCGCTTTTCTCCTAAAGGACTCAAAGTGCTTTACATTTGCCTTTACAGTACAAAATACAAAATAAGCTTAAACAAGGGACATTAGTGAAATGCGTGGGTGAATAGGTGAGACTTGAGTCTATTTCTGAAGGATTCAAGAGTGAAGGCCTGTGCGGGGAAGTGAATTCCATAAGGTTGGAGCCCCAAAACTGAAAGCTCAACCCCCAGATGAATTCCGGGAGATTCTAGGTACTGTTAATAGTCCTTCTTCAATGCATCGCAGTAATCGAGTGGGATGGTAAGGAATCAGAAGCTGCTTTAGGTACCTTGGGCCATGGTCATTTAGGGCTTTGTAAGTTAGTAATCCAATCTTGAAAACAATTTGCTATCTGACAGGCAGCCAGTGAAGTGAGTAGAGAGTGGGTGTTATGTGGCTGGAACGGGGGCTGGTTGGTTAATAGTCTGGCAGCTGTGTTTTGTACCATCTGCAAGTGGTGCAATTCTTTTGCTGGGAGTAGAAAGTAGAGGGTGTTGCAGTAATCTAGTTGTGATGATATGAATGCATGTATGACTTTAGGCAGATCTTCTGAGGGAATTAAGTACTTGATTCTGACAATGTTACTCAGATAAAAGAATGAGGATTTGATTGTGGCCGATACCTGATGTTTAAGTGTCAAGCCACTATCCAGGACAACACCAAGACTCCGCATATGTTCAGTGTTTTGTAATTCTGATCCACCAAGCGTAAGTCCTGTTGGTTGGCTATGCTGTAGCATTGATTTGTGACCCATCATAAGGATCTCTGTTTTATCAGGGTTCAGTCGCAGCCAACTGGCACTCATCCACTCCTGAAGCTCAGCTAGGCAGCCATTTAGGGTTGTTACGGGGTCCTTTGTACCTGGAACAAAGGACAGGTACAGTTGTGTATCAGCTGCATAGCAGTGGTAGACCAGGCCATGACGGCTGATTATTTCACCCAATGGCAGCATGTATACTGCAAAAAGCATGGGAGATAGTATAGAACCCTGTGGGACACCGCATGGAAGTGACACTGGTGATGAATAGTTTACTCCAGAAGAAAGTCTCTGTGACCTGCCATTCAGAAATGATTTGAACCAGCTAAGGACTGTGTCATCCAGTCCACAGAAATTTTTCAGGCACTCAATTAGAATCCCATGGTCCACAGTATCAAATGCTGCTGAGAGATCCAGAAGGATTAAGATTGAACAATCACCTCTGTCTCTTGCCATCAGAAGATCATTAAGCACACATACCATAGCTGATTCAGTGTTATGTCTTCTCCTGAATCCTGACTGGAATGGATCATAAATATCATGGGTAGACAGGCGGGTTTCCAGTTGCATTGCCACCACTTTCTCAATGACCTTTCCTAAAAATAGAAGGTTTGATACTGGTCTATAGTTGGTCATGCAGTCGGGGTCTAAATTAGGTTTTTTAAGAAGTGGTCTAACAATTGCTTCCTTTAGTGGTTCTGGAAAAATGCCTGTTTGCAAAGAACATTGAACTATGTTTGCAATTGCAGGGCCAATCATGTCCATACACCCTATGAGAAACTTGGTTTAGGCAGGGTCCTGATCACAGGTGGTGGGTCGCAACATTCTGATAATTTTGGCAATGTCTTTTACATCCATTATGTCAAAGCTGTTCCAGGGAGACAGGTGGCTTACCTTTGGAGGTTTGGTAGTTTGGCAATCCTTTGATGGCACTGTGGGGATTCCAGCCCGGATGGAGGATACTTTATCTGCAAATAATTTTGCAAACTCATTGCATCTTGAATGAGAGAGGGTTTCATCAAGCTGCAGGCATGCTGGTTTGCAAAGCATCTCCACTGTGTGGACAAGCTGAGCTGGTCTATTGTTTGCTGCCTTGATCTCATTTGAAAGGAACTCTGTTTTCTTACGGGTGATTGCTGATTGATATTCTCCAATATGTTTGATTAGTGTTAACTTATCCTTCACCAGGTTAGTCTTCCTCCATCATCTTTCAAGTCTACGCCTCCTTTTCTTGAGTTCACTAACACTATTGTCAAACCAAGGGGCTTGACAGTGTGGTATGTGGGGTCGTATATGCACAGGGGCGATAATATCCATTGCAGCTGTCACATCTCTGTTATAGTAATGGACTAGAGAACAATGATCTTCACAGGCCCCCATTACCGCAGAAAGATCCAGGTTTGCTGCAAGAGCCTAGGGGGTCATGCCCCTCCTTGGACGATACCTTGTCAACTCCATGGGTAAAGTTCTATTTTGAGGGGTTGCGACTGAGAAGTGAATTGAGTGGTAGTCTGACCATGTGACTGGGTTTATATTTAGGGCAGAGACTTTTAATCCAATCTGGAAGACAAGATCAAGAGTGTGACCACTTATATGAGTAGCTGAAGGAATGTCTTGTGTGAGGCCCATAGCATTCATTATGCACAGGAGATCTTGGCCAATGTGAGAGAGCTCATCATCAACCCATGCATTGAAATCCCCAAGGATCAGCCATCTTTGATGCTCCAGAACTAGACCAGCAACAATATCTACAAATTCTTGTAGAAATATCTTTCCATCTCCAGGGGGCGGTAAATGAGAAGTACTCTTAATCCTAAGTCTGTAGAACTCCAAGAAGCAATTCACTCTAATGAGTGAGTAATTTCCATTGGGTGGACCCTAAGTTTAAGTTCTTTTTTAAAGCAGTTTGCCACTCCCCCTCCCCTGCGGTTAAGTCTTGGGTTGTGAATGACATAGTAATTTGTTGGAACTTCAGCTTCCAAAATAGGAACTGCATTTTCGTCTAACCAAGTCTCTGTAATACAGGCAAGATCTGAAGATTCAATAAGGTCAGCAATTGTAGCAATCTTTTTTCTTATAGATTTGGCATTACAAAGGACGGACCTGATTGGGCATACCAGAGGGCCTTTAGTTTTCTTTATATTGAGTGTGGGGGCTCTGGGGATGTCAGTCACAGAGCGAGAGTTTACAGGTCTGTTCTTCCAAGCACAGGGCCGTTTGACAGGTACCACTTCTATTTGTCTCCTATGTGAAACTGGTGAACCTGAAGGCAAGGAACTTACATGGTTACAGCAGATAAGAGATTTTCGTCCTCGCTTCCCACGACTGCCCAGTTGAGTTTTTTGAAAATGCCAAGGGATTTAAGAATGGAAGCCTGTGCTGGATCAATAGGAACTGCTGCTCGTGGTGGGCAGAGTGAAAGCATAAAACTGGAGGTGTAAAAATAATTTGAGTCATCAATGAGAGAGCATGAATTGCATTTGATGATGAGAGAAGATCAAGCAGTTTTTATTTTTCTGTTTCCCTAAACTCTGTGTGTGATCCAGAAGTTATAATGGGATTCATGTACTGTAGGTGTGTGTGTCTGTGTGTGTGTATTTTGCTGTACCCTGGATTAACTATATATATATATATATATATATATATATATAGTTAATCCAGAGTACAATAAAATACAATAAAGTACAATATGCATCAATGTGTCATGACTACACATGCCAATAAGTATGAATGTGTACACATACCCAGAACCATAGCTTTGTCTTTGTCTCAGTAAGGGTTATATCAATACATGAACTTTTCATCAAACTTGCAGAAATTCCCTTGGTTGATACATATGTAGATTTAATCCAGGATATGCAAATAACTAACAGCTCCCTATTTGACCAAAGTGCAGCCTTCTCCAGTGTGTCCATAACTGTCATAAGGTCATAATATTAAAGTAGGATAAAATATGAATTTACTAATTGGTAATTTATTATAATAGCTTTGAGAACTACTAGCATACTAACATAAGCATTTACCTTTAGATGTATTTGTCATATTATTTACCAGTTAACCTAGGGCCTGATTCAGAGCCGGACGCTCTGACCAGAGCGCTTGCTCTGAATCAGTGCCCTCCTCCCTAAAAATGGAGCGGCCTCTTGGACACTCGCATAGCTGTGGGTTACCACCCACAGCTTATGCAAGTGTCCATGATGATGGTCGCGATGGTCAAGACCATCGCGACCATCGGGCTTGCGACGAGACTCTGCGGTAGGGTCTCGGTGACCGCAAGCCCTGGAGTGATTTTGGCTCTATCAGAGCCAAAATCACTCCCACTGACATCACTAGTGATGTCAGTGGGGCCGGACTCAGACGGTAGGCGTTCCCATGGGAACGCCTCCGTTTGGCAGGCACGCCCACCAAAGGGGGCGTGCTGTCACTCACCATTGACAGCACGCCCCCTTTGGTGCGAGACCCCGAGTGACGTATTCCTCGTCGCTCGCCGGGTCTCCATCGTGCGCATGCGCATTCGCCCAACATCGACCCGCTTGCGAGCGTCCTTCGCTCGCGAGCAGGTCTGAATGACCCTCCCTAATCTCTTGTCGCTTTACATAGTGGATTAAAGGATCTGCCCAAACAATATTTTTTTTCCACAGATAACTTTCCTCCCAATGTAACTGGACCGAGAACCATCAGCACCCAGCTCTTCCAGCCAGTGACAGTGTATTACACAGCCACTGATGACAATGGTGACACTGTTATCTTCTCTCTACTGACAGATTCCTCTGACATTAATATAGCAGGTGAATACATTACAGTAACTTATATTTAATGGCTTATCCAATACTTAAGTGTAGCATTATATATTTAGTCACTCCAATTTCAGGTGCAGAAAAACATTATGTTAAAATTTGATTTGTGTATATCATTATAGTTTATTTCTAAGCAGAGCAATACATGTACTAAATGCATGGCAAATAAAGTCTAAATGACCAATTTTTAAAGGTTACTTGTCACCTGCACACAGTGGAAGTAGTTACTTTGTGACCTGACATAATATAATGTACATTAAAATCCAGCCAAACGATTTATGACACTAATTATGAGGTGCACTGTTGCAGAGTCCAATAGGATATATACAACAGGGAAACACAGTTAGTACAGATGAACCCCAAGTAATGTAATATTCTTTACACAGAAAATGTCCCTCTTTAATAATCTCCATGCATAATGCACTGTTTAAAATAAAACAAAAAAAAAAAAAAAAACTTGGCTTCAACTATGAAGGAAGTAAGTGTGGAAAGAATCACCGATGTCTTCTTTTTATAATAACTTTTCAAACCTTCCCTTTACCATACAGCGGATGGCGTATTGGTATGGAATCCCACCAGCTCAGCACCTATTAGCGTCACTGTAGCAGCTAATGATTCCAAGATCGCCACTGAAGTAATCCTAACTCTGGTGCTCTGTAACTGCACCAACAATGGCATCTGCATGTATGACAGTGCAACAAGCCTAGGAAATGAGACTACAACCTTCCAGGTAAGGCTTTGCTTCTGGAGCCAGCATTATATTTTATGAAATAATAATGTAATGCGTATAATGATATATATGAAAACATAACTGATTATAACTTGACCTAGCTATAATATTATATTGTTTATAATATTTAGAATGTTTGTGATGCCTTCTCACACAGGTGGCTGGATGTAACTGTTCTTCTGCGTGGACAGGAATGTACTGTCAGGAAGATTTTAATGCTTGTGCAGAAAACAAATGCTTTGATAACAACACCTGTGTAGATAGAAAGGCTCCACTGGAAGGATTCACTTGTGGCCCCTGTCCTGCTGGTCTAACTGGAGATGGAATAACTTGCGCTGGTGAGCAAACACATCTGTTTCAGTCTCTGTGATGTTAATTGCTGTATCTAAATTTTAAAGTGGTTTCTGAGACATGACATAATGGTCCAAACCATACCATACTGTGTGTAAGGTGGAACAGATGTAGTTCATTTCTACCATCCCAGTTGTAACATTGTGGGAGATCTATCAACTGGCGATATAGGGGTAAAGTGGTTCAGTGCACGTTATGTGCACTGATACCGCTTCTTCCCATGTATTAATGTGGGGTTGGGTGCTAAATGTGCCCCTGTCATTATCGGTGCTGCTATCTACAAGATAGTGCGCCAAAATGCTAGGCAATGTATGAAGGGTCAGTGGCACTGCTGTATTATCATGTCTCAGTCATTTACATTTTATTGTAATAAAAAAACAATTTACTCTAAGATGCAGTAAAAAAGCTAAAAGTTTAAATGTATTTTTGTTTTAGATATCAATGAGTGTTTTCTCAATGCATCAACTTGTCAACAAGTGTGCAATGATTTCCTGGGAGGATACAACTGCAGCTGTGATGAAGGCTACGTGGTGAATGCACTGAATAGCTCCATGTGTGACGGTAATGCAGCATACTCACATTGTCTATGGGCCTGATACAGCAATGTTCGCAAATCCAACTGCGTACGCAGATCGACTGATTATACACCATTGCGCATGTGTAAAACCAGCACTGCACGTGAGCTTCGATCAGACTTCGATTATGGACACATAGAGAAACCCATGGCAGAGTGAGTGACGGGCTGTCAGCGTTTGGGGGTGCTGACAGGGGAGTAGCCAGGTGAGATGTGGCAGGCATTAGCATACTCTAGCTGTTGTGTTCCGTATGAAATTGCAGCTGTGAACGCAATAGCCTACTCTGCTGAATCAGGCCCAATAACTTTAAAGAAACATCTAATTCGGTCACAGACTTGTTGTCAAAGCGCCGGATCCCAGTGTCCACGTACCGGGACCAGCAGATCTGATGTCGGGCTGTGTCTGTGGGCAGGATGTCCCCAGCGCCCGCTGCCCTAAGTACATACCTGGCTGTTCCCTCATTGAAGCCACCCGGGGCACGTTGGGGTTCTTCCCCGGTGGCTTCCAGATTATCGCTGTGGTTCCCATAGGGCCGGGCGGCTGCTTAGTAAATATTCTTAAAGGGCCATACACGCCTTCTGGTAATGTCACAGCAGGCACAAACTTGGAACCTTCTCCTATATAAGGAAGCCTCTAGTACACTCCTGTGTATAGGCTTCAAAACCTTACTCCAGCATTCCTGTTTGTGACTTTGCTGTTTGTTCCTGACCTTGGCTTTGTTCGTAACCCGATTTAGTCTGTTTCCTGGTACTGTACTTGGTATTCTAGTTTGCCCCTTGGCTATCCTCCATTACCTGCATATGTCTTCTCCCTGGTACGTCTTGTCCATTTGGTTTGACCTGGCTTGTCCACTACACTGTACGTTTTCATCATACTCCGCTCCATTCAGAGTATACCAGCACCTGTATTAGGGAACCTAGTCTGAGGGCCGCAACCTGCGTTTCAGATGCAACTAAGTCTAAACCTGGTGAACACCGCCGGCACGTTAGACTCTGCACCTCAGTAATGGGTCTTGCCAGTCCCAAAATACGGGTTAGCATCCACTACCCATCGAAGAGTTGTGACACTTGTTAAAGTTATCACAGGTAGAACAAGAGGGTGTAGCTAACCTCAAACATATAAAGTAACTGAAATCAGGTGAGCAATGTAATTATTATTGGATGTTACATTGAGCAGCAGAACTAAAAGATATATACATTTTGTGCTTTTCCCTTCAGACATTGATGAATGCACTAATGCTACCTCTCCATGTGTTCAAAATGCTAGCTGTACAAACATACCTGGAAAATACACCTGTCAGTGCTTACCCGGGTACGATGGAGATCCAGCCATATTGTGTGTTGGTAAGTGAGACAGTTGTACCCTGCATTCAGTCAGCACCTGCATTTGGGATGTAATAATATGATTTTGGGATTATTTTTTCTTCTTACTAATACATACTTAATAAATCTGTAATCTTTTAATATTTATTATGCCTTCACACATACCTACTGTATTACCCATATGGATATTAATGCATTACTTCCCTCTATCTAGGTCGTAGTAATTTTAAGAGTGGGGAGCAGACCCTGAAATCTCCAGTTGGAAATTTAGAGAGAAAAAAACAGTACTTCTGCCAATAATGTCTAACATGACTCGCATTGCTTACTGAATAGAATGTTTTATTGAGAACAATTCCTAAAATATCAAAGCCTTCATTTCACATCATTATTTAAAAATGGTTTCAATGTTTTTCTTTATCAAAATCTCTTACAATAAGTTTGCTTATCAAATTAGTGTAGTGGGAAACACATCTAATGCATGGACCTTTTTCATGCGTGGAATTAGACAATGGCTAGACTAAAATAAGGAACATATAATATAAAAGATATATTTTTATTTTACCCCTTCAAAACATTAATTATTTTCTGAGAACTGTCCCATTCATTTGAAAAAAAAGATTAATCTTTTATAAAAAATGTTGAAACAGTTTGTGGGGCAAATTTACTAAAGATCAATTTCAATTGATTTAAATCTATCTAAATCAATGTTGTGTTTTAGGAGCTAAATCACACTTTTACTAACACTTAAAAATCAATATCAAAAAGTGTCTGTTAGTAAATGTGTGATTTAGCCCCTGAAACTCAACATCAATTCAGAGTGATCATTTGAAATTGACATTTAGTGAATTTACCTCTGTGTGTCATAAATGTAATATAATGTGGGTGATAGCTATGACTCTGAATGAACACAACAGGCATGCTTTTCTTTCTTATATCTGTTGTATGTCATCTCAGCTTTTCCAGCGGCTCTAACTCCCCGGCAGCTCTGACTACCTCACCGATTAATGTCGGTCTGACGTCGCCGACATTGCTTGGCACATGCGCAGCACTTACAAACATATTTCGCAAATGAGAAAGATGTTTTAAATCTCCACAGGTCTTTACTGCAAGGGCTGTCCCGGCACTTAAAAATGTAAATGATACCATAAAAACAAAAATGTTAATTTGTTGTGCCACTTTTCGCTATGTTTTTTAAATAGACCCTATAGCCTCATATTTATAAGTAGTGAATCTGTTTGTATTACATTTTATCATTCTTTTTCAATATTAACTAAGAAATATGAGTCATTTATGTATACCTCCAATATATACCTCCTATATATATATAGGCAGTACAGGTACTTGGATGCTGTCACCAATGTAATCCTCCACCATTCTGTCAGTGGTGACAGTATCATATGCAGTGACAGTAGACATATTAGAAATTGTTGGCACATCCTTCAGTCCAGACCAGATGTCCAAACCGGCCCTTGACTAATGACACGGGCGCACGCTGGCGCTGCTACTGTGTTGATGTACGTGCGGCTACTGCGCATACATTTTGCACACAAACACAGAAAAAAAAGAAGAATTGTTTATTTTTTGTGGAGCACACTTTGGGGGTTACACCACCCTTTAAAAGATGAGCCAGCCGGCCCTTTACTTATGGGACACAGGCGCACACTTGGCGCTGCTCCTTTGTTGATGCACGTGCAGCCACACTGCACACAATTCACAAACACAGAAAATATTTTTTTATTTTGTTTGAAGTGCACTTTGGGGGTTACACCACCCTTTAAGAGATGAGCCAGCCGGCTCTTTGCTTATGGGACACAGGTGCACACTTGGCGCTGCTCCTTTATTGATGCACGTGTGGCTACAGTGCACACAATTCACAAACACAGAAAATAATTTTTTATTTTGTTTGGAGTGCACTTTGGGGGTTACAGCACCCTTTAGCGGTCAAGCCAGCCGGCCCTTGATTTGTGACACAGGCACATGCTTGGCGCTACTTTGTTTATGCACGTGCGGCTACAGCGCACACAATTCACAAACAGAATTTTTTTTTAAATTTTGTCTGGAGTGTACTTTGGGGGTTACACCACCCTTTAACAGACGAGCCAGCCGGCCCTTTACTTATGACACAGGCGCATACTTGGCGCTACAGTACTTTGTTGATGCACATGCGGCTACTGCACATACAATTCACAAAGACAGAAAAAAAGTTTACATTTTTTTTGGAGTGCACTTTGGGGGAGCACCCCTGATGGACAGATCACCCCCTGTACAACACTACAGCACCCCTTTAGGACTACAGCCTTTATGGGACACTGCACAACACAGTCCAGCCAGCCCCTATAAACTTTGGAGTGGACACAGCCCCTATGGACAACTGACTGCACAACACAGCCCAGCCAGCCCCCATGACAGCAGCACAACACAGCCCAGCCAGCCCCTATGGACAACAGCAGCACAACACAGCCCATTCAGCCCCTATGGACTGAATGGACACAGCCCCTATGGACAACAGCAGCACAACACAGCCCAGCCAGCCCTAGCTCCCACCCTCCCTCTTCACTGTCCACAGCCGGAGTGAGAAATGGCGCCGACTTGGGAACCTTTTATAGAATCAAAAACCTGCGAGATCCGTAAGGCAGGATCATGAGGTTTTGTCTCGATTTCAGTTCCGAGTCAGGCGGGAAAACCCGAGCCAGACTCGGTTCCCGTCTCGGATCGGGGGGGTTGGGGGAGTTCGGATTTCAGAAATCTGAACCCGCTCATCCCTAATATATATATATATATCACAAGTCTGACACCAAAATTAAGTTTTTCTTTCCTTGTTGCAAGAAACACCCTTCAGATATATTGTTTCTGACTCCTGTGAGCACCAGCAACACCCAGGATACTTCACACCATCATGTAATCATATTATTTCTTCCTGCTACCATGATGACTACATATATCTTTGCACTTGCAGATATCAATGAGTGTACCCTTAATGTGACCTACTGTCCCATCCAGTCTATCTGTATCAATACTGATGGGTCCTTCCGATGTGATTGTCTGTCTGGATACAGTGGAGCCGACTGCACTGGTAAGATTCAGCTAGAGAATCAAAATGTTTCTTCAGGGATTTGCAAATAAGAGTAATTACCATCACATACTAATAGGCAACTTACAGGCCATTATATAATATGAATCGTGTAGCACTGTTTTGTATCAGTCTATGTTAAAACATTGAGCCAAAAGGCACATTGTGGAGTTAGTGCTTCAGAAATAGTGTTGCTTATCTGCCAGTATGGAATCTGGAACATTTGGAACCAGTTTGTCCACTTGTGACAAACTTGTTTGCCATACTGTACACCAGTGGTCACCAACCAGTAGCTTGCGGTCATAATTTCTGTAGCTCGGAGTCAACTATGAGACTATGAGGAAGTGGTGAGGCCTCTGGTGCGTGCTCCCCTGTGGTGTCGACACCATGGGTGGAGCCATGGGGAAGCGCATAAGGCGATTGCTACAGCAATCATCTGACAAGCTTCCTAGTGGCTCCGCCCAGGGCTGGATTAACCATGGGGCGGATGGAACTACAGCTCCAGGCCCCCAGTGAAAATAGGCCCACAGCATCGCAGATCCCCTGAAAAAAAAAAAAAAAAATCCTGCTAAAAGTTGTCAGCGGCTAACTGAGATCCGACACCACACACCTCCCTGGCCGCTCTGCCTGCCTGGAGATCGAGTTGAGTTCAGGGCATCGAGTCTTGGACAGTTCCTGCCACTGCATTTAACTTTCAGCATCTAGAGCTCAAGCTCCATCAGTCCCTTCCAACCCGCGCAATGCCCGATGGGAGCTGTAGTGTCCCTGCACGGCAATGAGTGCAGTAACTAATGGGTGTCTATGGCCATGAGAACTACACTTCCCAAAGAGCAGCAGTGGGCGTTGCTATGATGCCTGCGCAGAACATCATTGAATGTAAGTAACCTGAATGTACAGTATGTGTGTAATATGTGTGGCTTGAAGTTGAATGGAGAGGTATAGGGGACGAGTATGGCAGTGATAGCCAGGATGTCCAGCTGCCCGAATCTATAGTCATACAGCCAGCACATAGGCAGCTGTCGGGGACTGGAGCTAGATCCATGACAAGGGGAAGATGCATGGCACCTAGAGATCCTGCTGCCTCTAATGGAGAGCTAATGCTTTCTCCCAGGTAACAATTGAGATGACCCCAGGGTCGCTCAGCAGTCTCTACTGCAAGCTCTCTGTCACTAGCTGGGTTAATGAGCTTGCACTCATGCACCACTAAGTACCCCAGCAGCTGCATCCCTTACTAAGACAATTAATGTAACATTTCCCCAAATGTGTCCCCCACCCCCCTATTTTGCCTGGTGGGTGCTCAGGGTTAAGTGTACAGCAGCCTCCCCAATGGGCAGAGAGTGTTTCCCCCAAGGAATCATGCTGTACACTTGGCCACCATAATACAAAAGGCGGCACAGGGGAAGTCCCACCTATTATCTAAGAGCCTCCTCAGATGTGTGATGTCATGCCACCCCACTACCGTGGCTGAATAGATAGAGCAGTTTAGCTCCATAAAGACGGCCCCTGCCTTCTCCTCCTCTTCGTGACCCAGTCCTGCTGACCTAGGAGTTCCAAAAGCCTGCTGTAGTGCTGTACTGCAAGGTATGCTTGTGTGCAGTGACAGAATCTGTGTATATATGTATTCTATAAATTTGTGTATATTATATACAAACACATAGTATATGACCACAGGGCCTGAATAAGATATGTAGATAAACCCAATGGTATACGTATATATCCGATGGTGGGGTGCGTGCGCACAATGGGCCCTCTGATCACAGTCGCAGTACTCCCTGAGCCGCAGTCTGCTGTTTGGGGGCAGATGGTCGCAATGGTGATCTGAGGCAGTGTCTATGGACGCTGCAGTGGGATCTCAGATGCAGGCAGGAGGTGTCTATATCCTACAGACTCCTCCTGCTGTATTTGCATTCTAGTTAGACATATTGCACAGGCGCTTCCTTGCAGCTGAGCAATAGCGTCCACATCTGAATCAGGCCCATAGTATGAAAGATGACATAATGAGACCCTTGTTATTATTATTATGCCATATTTTGGTCGTATGATTATTAGTTTAATTATTTTCATGAAACAAGGTTTGCAGAGCGCACATAGCGTAAATTTGCTAGGTCACAAAATACCCTCACAACAATGTAAATAAAATAATTCTAAATATATTCAATGTCAATTATGGTGAAAACATGGATTTATTAATTTTTCACCATAATCAACAATGTCTATATTTAGAATTTAAGATTTGTGCTTTTTCAACCTACATCTCCTCACATCACTAGTCACGCCTCCTGCGCATCACGCAATAGGCCCTTCATAGATTTCAGCTCCAGGCCCATGTGAACCTTAATCTGGCACTGGCTCCGCCCATAGCACTGTTGCCATGGTGGAGCGACAAAATACATGACTAACACCGTAAGTGACTCCCACCCAGCACTGCCTGGATTTAATTAACTTGATAAGGCATTTCTCCAGAATAAGAGCCTGCAGTATTACAAAGTAAATTGCTAGACCACTTAACGTGGACACACTATACTGTAGATTTTTTTTTCTACAATTTTAGTAGCTCTTCAGGTCGTTTCATTTATCTCAAGTAGCTCACACCCCAATAAAGGTTGGCGACCACTGCTGTCCCCCATCTATCTTCTAAATATGCTGATTTGATTTGCAGTTTGAAAAATGTGGCACTCAAGGTCAAACTGTCTCAAACATGGTCGAAACATCCATGGTTGAAACCGATTGTCTGGCACAGATTTATCTGGATTTCTTTAAATCAATTTCAAGTTTGAAAAATTCAAATTGTCCAATTCAGCTTCAACAGATCTGCTTGAGAAACAGATTACAGCTGGGTCGAATATTTCTATTTACTACTATTAAAAAATAAAGAGAGAGGAAAATAAATCCAACACAACCACAAAAGAGTTACAAAACATGTAGCACTCTTTTGAGTTTTGATTTGTTTCCCACTCAGATATTTTCCTGCTTACTCAAACAAAAATCTCGATTTCAGTTACTGTTTATTTCCAGTATTTGTTGTCTTTGCACATTACAGATATTGATGAATGTCTGGAAAACGCTATCTGCCCCACACATTCCATATGTACCAATACGCCTGGCTCTTACCACTGTGACTGTGAGGATGGTTATGGTGGTGAGAACTGCACAGACATTGATGAGTGTTCCTTGGGAGTGAACAATTGCAGCTTATGGGCAAACTGTAACAACACAGAAGGATCCTATATATGTACATGTAGGAGTGGATACTCTGGTGATGGGAAGCATTGTGTAGGTGAGTTACACTGATTGTACAGTAAGTGTGTCTGCTGAAATGTAAAGTCTTATATTACATTACAATATCTCAATACTCACTTCTTCATCAAAGCCATCCAGCTCTCATCCTAACCCCCTGATCCTTGCTCCTTCTTCACTATCTATCCGATCTGTGTCACCAGTGCCGGCCCTAGCCCATTTGGTGCATTAGGAAAAATTTTGACTGGTGCCCCTAACAACTTCCCATACCGAGCTGAACAGCCCCTCAGGAAAAAAAACAGATGGCCCTCCTCAGTAGGTGCTGTCAACATTTTAAGACCCATATGTCTTTTCATCAGGACATGTCCTGATGACAAAAACCAATGGGTCTTGAAACATCAACAGAACCTATGTGATTTGTGACAAAATATCACTTTGTTACAACTACTGAGTGCCGTATGTTTTTTTTCCTGAGGGGCTTTTCAGCTCGGTGTAGGAATTTGTTTACGTCGGGCTGAATGTATATATATATATATATATATATATATATACACACACATATATGTACACACATGTATATGGATATACAGACACATATATACACACTATATGTGTGTGTATGTATATACGGTATGTGTGTATATATATATATATATATATATGAAACAAAACAGAAAAGAAATATGCCCGCGCTCGGTTTTACCCCTATCATACATGATACCAGCAGCATGGCAATATTAATGCCATATATGTATACAAAACAGGAAAACTTTTGCTATCGGCACTAACAATAATATACTGCAAATTTATGTGTGTGCAGCAAATAAAACAAAGGGGATTTTGTCATGAATTGATCAAAGCATTTAAGCCTGCAGCCCAGCATCAAGGGACCCCATTTTTCTGCAGGTCCCTAACACTAGCATATATGCCTAGCACATCATTACATTGCAGTTAAATGTACTCACCTCCTAGATACAGAGGGACACATTTATACAGGGGCAGGCTGTTAACCACACCCAACTAGGCTTTTTATAGCCTTAATTGAAAGCTGCCATGATTGCCTTGTGCTACTTACACTATCTTATACTCCCTACAGCGGCACCTAACCCTTGGTGGCTGCCACCAAGCTGCTTATTTGAGTGCTATTATCACAGATGCAGCAATGTTTATAAACCATGTACTTGTCCTGCATTGTTTTTACTATAAGTAACTGTTTTAGTGTTTGCTCATTAGTAAGGCGCTGCAGAACCCTTGTGGCGCAATATAAATATTATTATTAATAATAATAATATTAATACTCAGTACAGTATTTTCTTTACATCTTGTGTTATATATCTATCACCACATATTGCTGTTGTAATTGCCTTAATATGTTTTCTCCTTTCCGTTCTATCTTACCTCTTATTCCCTATCTCTAAGTTAGTTTCATTTCATTTATATCTAATATAAAAGATCGTTTTTTCATATTAATTTGCAGACATTGATGAGTGTAATGTAAATGTTTATATCTGCGGATTAAATGCAAGATGTAGCAACACCAATGGCAGCTATGATTGTTTTTGCAATTCTGGATACACCCCTGTGAATGGAACCTGTGTAGGTATGTACAGACCTATGGGTGCAATGATTCTATCTATGGCATGTCACTAGATTTCTATAAACATAACGTGGGAGTGTTTAACTGTAATTTCAGATTGCACTGGAATTTGAATACAAATGATACTAAATATATTCTGGAGGAGTACATTCAGAATGTGCTCTGATCTTGCTAAAGAGTCAATAATATGTGCCTGTCCATTTGTTATCAAACTGGCTTGTCATTTACCTCTTGTACCTCAAAAATAAGTTGCTAATTGTTGATGGTTATGCAGCCATTCTATAATAAACACACTAATAAATGGACACCTATCAAATTGCATGACAGTCATCGCTTTGTGTATAATAATTTGTGTATACAAGTGCAATCCGTATGTAGTGATGTACAAGACTGGGGTTTGTTTCTGTACATGACATTAAATAATATTCATTATTGTGTGTTTAGAGCTGGTACTGTCTCCTTTCAGCTTTTGGGGTATATTATTAATCAAACATTGTGAAATTGCAGTGATAACTTTCATCTTGTACTGCTGCTTACTGCAGCGATACAAGATCTACTGTATTATGAATGCATTTAACAATGTGACACCAGCCACAAAATCCTGCAACTACTTCTCCAGTGGTGCTTTTCCTTCCATACTACATTAGTGTAATGCTGATGTGATAATCCTGAGCGGATTTGATTTTACTGGACATGCATCGGAATGGGATATAGGGAATTGGCCGATGCATGAAAATAATGCACATGCTCAGTAATTACTTTAATGTTATTGCTTGATGGGAGGTAGATGGGGAGGAGCAATGCTACAGTATTTTTTAGCAGGAACAAGCAGGAACTCAGTTCCTGAATCTCTCATTAACTATGACGTAAAGCCCTGGGCTGAAATGTATTTTCCAAAATATACATTTTATTTTAGAGTCCCTTTTGAGTGCCTTCTTCTCTAAATACTATATACTATGGGGTAAATTTACTAAAGTGAGAGTTTTTAGAAGTGAGTTTTAAAAGTGATCTTGCCCATAGCAACCAATCAGATTCTACTTAACATTTAACTAGCACCTTATAGAAGATAATAGCTAGAATCTGATTGGTTGATATGGGCAACATCACTTTTAAAACTCACTTCTAAAAACTCTCACTTTAGTAAATTTACCCCTATGTGTAAATATATTATATATGTATATATAATCTAAATATAACATAGTTTTTCTATAGTTTCACCCCCAGTAGCTCCAATCACAGTTTCTGAACCTAATTTTCCAGAAAAATAACCCTGGGGAGGAGAATCAGCCTTAGCCTACCTGGGAGATGAGGAGAGGAGTCTTTGCCTCTATGGCAACCCAATATAAGTACTCATAGTGCCATCATGAGACCCCAGGAGAGATGTACTAAGCTTTGAAAAGTGATAAATTAGACAGTGATAAACTACCCTCCACTCAGCTCCTGTCATGTTACAGCCTGGCTGTGTTTGAAAAATGACAGGAGCTATTTGGGTGGTAGTTTATCACTTTCCAATTTATCACTTTCCAGAGCTTAACACATCTCCCCTTTGAGAAACTAATGATAGTACTTTTGATAAATACAGTAGGAGGAAGCATATAACCCCTCTTTCTGCTGAAAATGCTGAATAAAAAAGTTTTAACTGCTTAATAAATAGACCATTTATGATTTGTATTTGTTTGTTATATAGAGAACTAACACAACTGTATGTATTATGTTACAGATATTGATGAATGCAGCTCTCCACAGTACTGCAGAGGTACAGATAGAAGCTGCTTAAACACAGAGGGCAGCTTTACATGTGTGTGTCAGGCAGGTTACCAACAAGTCAATGGGAGCTGCATAGGTATGTACAGAAAGTTGTCTATAGTCACATTGGTGTGTGCTGTACACTGTTGTCTGCATTACTCCTTCTCTGCTCACATTATGGATGTAGTAGTATCACCAGACACATCTATCAATGTTCTACAAGCATAATGTATTCAGAAAACACACATTAAGTACTGTACAGCAAATACATGAGAAGTAAAAATCACAGACAGTTTAGATTGATATCACTAAGGGCTCTATTTATTAACATTATTTTTACTAAAATAAAGTGAAAAAGGGTGTTTTCACACCGTTTTCACATTATTTTAGTTTCACCTGTAGTTATTACAGGGCAATTGGAGTAGAATTAGTAAAATTCTACTCCAACCCCTAGTATCACTTATTTTTAGTAAAGCAGATCGCATTTCCCATAATTGTAATGGGAAATGTGATCCGACCAGAGTTACTAAAAATAAATTGTAAAAAAATACCGGGGGAAGCCCTGTGATAATAACACCACCTGGAGGTTACCGGGCTCCCACTCTGTTCTAACGGGGAGAGCAGAGGCGGGAGCCGGTACCAGTAATCAGCTATGTGGTCTAAACAGACCGCAAGCTGATTGCTGTAAAATAAAGAAAAATAAAATTGAAACATTTTTTTTTTACGTACCTGAATCCAGGGACCGGTGATCGGGCCTCCGGTGATGGCTCCTCTCCGGTCAGCTGGTCTCCCATAGTACAGAGGTGCCCGGTCATCAGGTGATCGGGTCCCAGTGCAGTATGGGAGATCACCTGATCGGGAAGCCCGGAGAAGATCACCGGAGGCCAGGAGGATGCAGGTAAGTGTAATGAAGGGAGGGGGGGTCACGGGGGGGTCGCAGGGGTCCGTGATTGCAGGGGGCGGGGCTTAGCGTCGGTGGGGGGTAGCAGCGACGGTGGGTCGGCGCATGCGCGGGCTCTTAGTCGCGGTATTTTATCCGAAAATACTGCGACTAGAGTGCGGATGGGATCCGCAGGGACAGAGCTTTATCACAAGCTCTGTCCCTGCAAGGGATTTATAGTAAATCCCTGTGATATTGCCTGAATTCGCAATGCGAATTCACACGGTAATATCACACTACAATCTGCATTCAATATGCGGATTGTAGTAAATAGAGCCCTAGGAAAGCATACAAAGTGTATAAAATTGGAAGCCATGGAAACCCTACATGACATAGGGATAGCCATTGCTGGTGCCATCATTGCTTAATATTAATGGCATGAAACTGTCTTAAAAGGTTCTTATTTACATAATCTGATAATAAAAAAAATAAAAATTTTGGGGACATTTTTTATAACAATATTATCCAGTTAAGTTGTTAAAGAGGATAAATGGAGGTGTTGCCAATAAAAACCAATCAGATTGTAGCTATCATTTTATAAAATGTACTAAATAAATGAAAGCTAGATTCTGATTGATTGCTGTGGCAACACCTCCACTTATCCTCTGCATAGTTTGATAGATCTCCCATGGGTCTTATCTATCAACGATTTTTTATCATTACCGTATGATAAATGGTGCTCCAGCCAATCAGCTCCCAACTGTTATTTTTCAAACAGATGACAGATGATTGGCTGGAGCACCATTATCATATGCAACAAGTATTATCACTCATTGTGAATGATAAATAAGGCCCTAATGCCTTCATTTGGCACTTATACATGAACTTAGAAGGGTATATTTATTAAAATGTGCTTTAACAAAATTTAAGGTGTTTCCCATAGCAACCAATCAAATTCTAACTATCATTGTCTAGACCAGAGGTTCCTAAACTCGGCCATTACAGTTCATGTTTTAAAGATATCCATACTTGAGCACAAGTGGTTTAATTAGTACCTCAGTCAATTTGATGTAACCAACTGGACTCAAACATGGATATCCTTAAAACCTGGACTGTAATTGTGAAGTTTGGGAACCTATGATCTAGACTGTACCAGAATCTGATTGGTTGCCACTTTTGTAGAACCACACTTTAGTAAATAGATCTCAAAGCATTTGGAAACAATGAGCAGGAAGAAAAGGGGATCTTCTAACAACTATCAATTAACACAATTATTACCACATGCTGGAGAAATCTGATAAAGCGCACCAGTTGCAGTCGGCAAACACCACGCTGTCACACTGGTTATCAGTGGCGTAACTAGGGCAGGGCGAGCGGGGTGCGTGCCCTGGGCGCCGTTGGACCGGCGGCGCGGGGGGGCGCCGCCGGCCACGGTACCGGCCCGCCCGCCCTAGTTAGCCAGTGTAGCGCCGACCGCAATGAGTGCAGTCGGCGCTACACATTTACACAGGACCGGCGCTAGGCTTCCAGCACCAGTCCTGTGCTTCACACCTGAGCCCGTTCCCTCCCCCTGAGCACTTGCCCAATAGTGCTAGGAGGCGGGCTCAGGCTGTGCATAACACACGCATCGCCGCCAGCGCTGGCGGCGATGCGTGTGTTAAACAGCAGCCAATGAGAGTCAGATAGACTCTCATTGACTGCTGCAGCATCCACTGCAAGAGCCGGACTTCCGTCCGGCTCCTGCAGTGGGTAATGGGACTGACGTCATGACGTCTGTCCCATAATGCTGAGTGCGCCAGCCCGGGCGGACTGGCGGGCGGGAGCGGCGTCGCGGACAGGAGCAGCGTGGATTCAGGTAAATATATTTTTATATATAGATATATATATATTTTTTTACCTATCTGCACAACGGGGGAGGGGGGGTGGCGGGTGGCTACTACTGGGGGGACCTCTACTGGGGGAGGGGTGGCAACTACTGGGGGTGCTATTATTGGGAGAACCTCTACTGGGGGGGCTACTACTGGGGGCACTTAATCGGGAGGGGGAACCTCTACTGGGGACTACTACTTGGGGGGGAACTACCACTGGGGGCATTATAAAAGGGGCCTACTACTAGAGGTACTGCACTCGGGGGACCACTACTGGGGGCAATAATAGGAAGGGCCACTACAGGGGGCACTGGATAGGGGGGATCACTACAGGGTGCCTGCATAAGGGGACCACTACTGGGAAAACTGCATGGGGGGGTTACTGCTGATGGCACTATATAAAGGGCACTGCATAGGGGGGGGACTACTACTAGGGGCACCATATAAAGGGCACTGCATAAGGGGATACCGCTACTGGGCGCACTGCATTGTGGGGACTGCTACTGGGGGCACTACATAAGGGGGAACACTGCATGGGGCACTGCATTTGGGGGGGTCACTACTGGGGGTACTGAGTAAGAGGAACTAATTGGGGGTTGTATAAGGGGGACCACTACTGGGGATACTGTATAAGGGGCACTACTATGGGCCTGCATAAGAAGGACCACAATTGCATACTGAGGGCACTGTATAAGGGGTACTACTGGGGATAAGGTGCATATGGATAGGAATGTTCCGTTTGAAAATAAAGGGGTGTGTCATGTTGACACGCCCCATTTTTAAGTGACCACGCCATTTTTTTTGCAATGCGCGCGCCTTCGGCGCGCACACATCGGGGTGCAGGGGGGGCTCCCTTTTCAAATTTGCCCTGGGCTCCAAATACCCTAGTTACACCACTGCTGGTTATCCAGCATACATTATGGTGCATACAGTATCTACTCTCATCTTTCACTCTGAGGATGCTCTACAAACTTGTACCTCTCACATCAAATCCATCCACTCCTTTCACTAAATAATCTTAGCTATGTCTCTCCTGAAATACAGCCTTGCTTATCCTCATTTATTTCTTCATTTCATCATGAACGAGTGGTCATAGGGACTGTTTTTATTGTATGCAGCTGGGTATCTGCCTTTCCAGTGAAACACAGAAAGACAAAATAAGTCTTATTAAAAGTATAAGACAAGGGCTGAAGAATACCAGCCCTGAGCTTATCCAAAAATGTGCTCCGTGTGTTGAAATAGTCATTCTGCCTTATGCATAACAAGCATGGAATGGCCATGTATATATCCTCCCCCACTACCCTCTCAGTAAAAGGAATACTCATTTTGGTGCTGCACTATAAAATTATTACAATGTACTGGTGCACCTACTTTATACTCTATTAGGAATACAGTCACTCCGCCTAATTCTGTGTTACACCGATGATGCAGTGGCAGGTCTACGGGGCCATCATTCTTGCTTTTGGCTGCAGGGCTGTGGGGAGCCTCTGTCAGTCCCTTCAGTCCTGTACTGCTATGGTGAGTCTGTGGTATTCTGTTGCCGGTTCCCTCTTCTCCTTAGTACTGTAGCTGCGGCAGTTCTCACCGTTACCTTCCAGGCGGCTGGTATACTATAGTGCTTGTGCTGTGTCCGGAGCATTCCCTAGTGGCCAATGTGTAGAACTGCAGCCCTTTTAAGACTGATCAGCTGACCTTTTCTGTCAGTATGTCGCCCAATTAAAAAAAACATCCTTGCCTATTTATACTGCCCTCTGTACAACATACTGGTTCCAGCGTATCAGGTCTCCTGCTTATGCTGCAGCATTATTTCTGTGCTTGTCTGGTTAATTCCACTGTACAATCCCAGCTTGTATCTCCGTTCTTCATCTCTTCCTCTGACCCCAACTTCGTTTTCACAAGTTTCCACATCCTGCACCTCTGCATGTGACCCTGGTCCCGGATTACTTGACCATTCTTGTATCTGCTATTTCTGTACTGTGCCTGCATTCTGACACAGTCAACTCTGGGGGGGCAGCAAGATGGCCGCAACCTGCTGATCCTCAGTAGCAAAGCACATAACATCTTGTGGCAGTTCTTGAAAACTAGGGGTCCATTAGACTTTGCACCTCAACACTGCAAATGCTAACCCTAGTCTGACTGCATCCTATAGCCACTACAGTATGTATACTCTGACATCTTATAATGGATACTTGGGAGTCCTTCAACAAAGGATCTGTTAACCATTTTGAAAGACAGGATTAGTCGCAGCAACAGGTCATGCCGTATCCTCAGGGCCGGCATAATTTACAGCCTACAGTTAAGCTGGCCACACACTAGACCAACTTACATCCAACCAGCCAACTAGTTGATTGGTTGGAATGAAAATCTGGTAACTTATGGGTAAATGATGATCAGCAATTTCCTCCTAAATGCCAGAAAACAGATGAAAATGGTCGTCAGACAAGTTTGTTAATTGTTTGATCTAAACAATTTGTTCAAACAACAGTTTTGGTTCATTTTCTGCCGTTTGGGAGCAAATTGCTGATTGTCATTTGCTTTCATCCCTTACCAGATTTTCATTCCAACCAATCAACTAGTTGGCTGGTTGGATGTAAGTTGGTCTAGTGTGTGGCCAGCTTAAGAGTATGTGGTTGCTCTAAGCTGCCAACTGCTGCACCAACAGCAGGAAGTTACAGTATCTGCATTCTCAATCAAATGTGATGGGGTCTCTAGAAGTGTAGATGCTTCTTGAATAAATGTGCTATATACTTTTAACTTTTTCCAGGGAATTTCCTAAAGTAGAATTTATTGTCTTTTTGCTTTCTATCCAAGCTCTGGCCTGGGGATCTCCCTTATGGGAATGGAATGATCTATTCTTGTATATCTATGCTAAGTTCCTGGATACTTTCCAGACAGGTGTTGTCAGCTGCCACAGGACATTTACATTTACTTCAATATTCTTTGACCTTGGGTCAGTATGCCATTCTGTTACAAGCCATGGCTTTTGAGTTGAATTGAAACAATGATGACCTATTGGCTACTTCCTGACAGGATCTCAATCAGAGAAATAATAATAAGTTGGTCTCCACAGAATTGTCTGCTTCCCTAGATGAATTGGTTTCTATCTGCAACAATGTGGATCTATGTTTAGGGAGGGGAAACCAAGAAAGGGATTCTTCCCATTGGTTCAAAGTTCTACCATGGTTCCAAATGCCTTTGGTGCCGCGATCATCATCTCCAAGCAACTGTGGTGATGATCCCATGCACTCTAAACTTTCCCAGCAAAAAAGAGAAAATATTTGAAAAAGAAAATAAATTGTGTCTGTTTGTGTTGATTCAGATTATATGGTGGCAGAATGTCAAAAGAAATTGGGAAACTCCAAAGCCTAGGTAATAGAGGAAAGGCTATTCTGGATGCTGTCTGGAACTCTTTTTCACTGAATTCTTTCTTCTTTGAGTCTTTGTCCTTGCAATGACCTCTTAGGCTTAAATGTTAACACAATTAAGAAGCATCCTCTGCCCTTCATCTCTGAGGTCTTTGATCATCTAAAAGGGTCCAAAATTTTCCCCAATCTTAATCCAAAAGGTACCTACAATCACATTTGCATCAGAGCTGGTATCAGTGATGGCTATTGCGAGTATCTAGAGTAGTAATACCAATTGGCTTCAGCAACAATACTGCAGTTTTTTAAAGTTTCATGAATATTCAGTGAGCTTCTTTATGAGTGACTGGTCATTTCTAAATGCCTCTGTTCCTTTCGTCTCCATTAACATGAGATACTGCAACATCTGAGAGAAAAAGTTGTAAAAGGGTTTATTAAAACAAACCACTATTCCCTTCTTGTGGTAAATTCTGTCCGGACAAGGGCCCTCATTCAGACCCACTCGCAAGCGGGCGCACGTACGTTAGGCGTACGTACAAAATTATTTAAATTCAATGGCTCGCTCGTATTTTCTTTCGCATCTAAAATTCCTCCCTAAACTCAGGCGACTCCTCCTCTAACTAACGAGCGTGCGAAATAGCAAGCGTACATCCCCGAAATGGCTTGAAGGGAACGCACGCACAAGTGAAACCGGAAGTGGCCTTGTCAGATGTCGATTACCTGCTCCTTTATTCTGCCTACCTCCCTCAATCGGATCATGCCAATCAATGTATCAATTAGCTTAATTGTTTTTTTTTTTTCAACACAATGCAAGAAACTTTACTCTTGTCCGTGTTTGTGTTTACCCGCAGAATACGTACGGATGGAACATTCGCTTTTATTGTTCAAAAAACATGTGAACCACAATTAAATAATTGTTCTATTGCTGTGGATCCTCGCATATTTTCCGGGGTTCATTTCTTTATTTAAATTTGCAAACGCATGTCACTGCATCAAGCCTATCATAACTCTCCAGAGATTTCTGGCCCTGTTGAACACATGACTCATACACTAACCAATAAAATTGCTCCTGTTAATTTCCAAAATACATTAGCCAATCAGAAATTTATTGCACACTTTATCAAAAATGTTTTGTATGAAAAACTCCATTGCCATCATGAGAGCCTCCGCATTCACCAGGCGCGAGCTGCTGGTGCTTACGGAGGTGATGGATCGCCGTATCACCAGCCAGCCTCCACCCATCACCAACCGGCAGAAGCGCTCCGTGTATGTGGAGGCACGGTCCCGCCTGCGGTCCTTAGGTTCACGCCGCAACATCGGGCAGCTGGAGCGCAGGTGGTCAGACCTGCAACGGCGAACGCCCCGCTTGCTGGCATGCTTTCGCATGCAGATCCTGGAAAGTAAGTGTTATGTATTGTGGTTTTCATGTTTGTGTTTGTGGTGCAAACTGCGTGTGCATGTTTTCCTGTCTGTCCTATTTATTATTTGTCCTCATATCTGCGTGTGCATGTTTTCCCTCTATTTCTGTTTTTTTCATTCTACTCCTATTTGCCCAGAAACTAACCTCAATTTGTTTGACATATTTTAGGAGGACAGCCAAGACTACGCCGTCACCGTCCGGCCAGACGGCGTTCCCGGCCACTATCCCCAACCCCCAGCCAACACTCCACCCCAAATATTTCCCCTATACCCCACTCCTCCCCAGCCTTCCAAGACCCTCTCCCGGAACTGTCGGGCCATCTTCCCCTCCGTCCCACTTCCCCCTCTCCTCCACCCTCCCCTCTTCCAATTACCCCCTCCCCGGAGTCCGTCATTACCCCTCCCCGTTCTTTGGGGAATGAAGGCTCCTCCGAGGAAGAACATGGAGGGACTTCCGGAGCTCCCGTTTTGGCTCCCGGTATGTTTTTCTTTCAAATTTTTATTAACCACAAACTGTTTGTATGTAATCATGTGTCGTGCCTTTATTCGTGCTTGTTTGGTTTACTTTTGGTGATTTAGCAGTTTGCCTTTACCTCTTCCTGCTGATTTCAACATACACATATCACACCTGTGGGAATTTGTACATAGGCCTTGTATTTTTGGCAGCACCCCCTTTTTGTTTTTTTTGGTTTTTTTTAGGTTTAGGAGTGATTTTGTTGTGTTTTTGTTTTTTTAATGTGGATTCCCTATTGTTTTATTAATCCACACACTTTTCTCACCCACAGAGGAACAGAGGCGTCGACAAGAGGTGGACGAATGTGTTGGCCAGATGCGCCAACATGTCATTGGCATTCTTGTGGGCCTTGACCGGCTGTCTGGCATCCTTCGCCAGTAGTTTTTTTTGTTTATTTTCGTTTTCTAAATTAATTTTTTTGTTCTAATATACGTTCTGGCTCATTCTTTTTTTCCAAAACAAAAATAGTTTTCCCTGACATAAGTAGACTGTTCCTGCAAGGATTTCCCATTTTTAAAAGTTAGATTGTGTTTTGTATTTGTATGTTAAACAGCCACAAGAAACACATAACAGTAACAATGTCATTTCCCTTTTTGGGTGTAGTGTCAATTAGATATTTCGACATTTTACAGGTTCCTAGTTGGTGTGCAAGCTGCTTAGGCCAATCTTCAAAATCCAAAGGTTTGGACAGGCTTCCTTTTGGTGTGGGTTGGGAACCTGAAAACATATTTCAGTTTACATTAACTGGTGTCAGTACTGGATTACCCCTTAGTCAAATTTAAGGTGTGTTAACCTGGTTACACTTGCTGTTAACGTCCAGAAAAAGGAAGACCATTTCACTCTCCAAACATTTATTCACAACATAAATGAGAAATCAAAGTGGTCACTCCCAAACAAAAAAAACAGTGATAATCTCAAATACAACACATACAAATAAAATATTTAAATAAAAAAAACAATCAAGAACTGGTTGACGAAGGACCATGCCAACATGATTCCACAAACATGGCGTTGCGATATGGGTTCCAGAATATATGCCCAAAATCACCAGATCCAGGTTTGGTAAGGGTAGCAGGAAGTAGTGAGCGTTGGAGTGGCAAAGATTTTGTGAACAAACAGAAGATGGTGAAAAAAATAAAAATAAATTAGATGTTCGCAAACAAACACAAACACATTAGGTATAAACACTGTAGTTTTGGTCAAACTTACCTAAAAAATCTGGCCACCACATCATCGCGTATGGCCCCCCCACATACTGACCTCCGACCAACCTCGGGGGGGCCATCCTCAGGTAAGGCATCCTCTGGCTGCATTGGGACACCACTCCTTATGGCGATGTTGTGAAATATCCCACACAGGACCACAATTTTCTACACCATATCCGGCAAATACATGAGCTCGCCACCAGAGCGGTGGAGGCATCTGAATCGGCCTTTTAAAAGGCCGATACAGCGCTCCACCACTTGCCTGGTGGCTGTAAGTGCGGAATTATACTCACTTTGTGGGCCTGGTGTGGGAGCCAAATAAGGAGTGAGCAGCCAGGACATGCAAGGGTATCCACTGTCTCCTGTGAAAAATAAGAGACAACATCAGGAACACTGTGTATCAAGCTTAACATTGTTATGTACTAAAGGTCTCCACTTACCCAGAAGCCATGCATCACCAGCTTGTAGGTTGTTTAATTTGTGCCATATCCCTGATTGCCGGATGACGAAGGAGTCATGTGCACTTCCTGGTAATTTTGCATTCAGGGACAGGATCCGGAGGGAGGCATCACATACCACCATTACATTCAGGGAGTGATAGTGTTTCCTGTTTCGAAATATGGCCTCCAGCCGTGCTGGAGGCTGAAGTGGTATGTGAGTACCATCCACAACCCCTATGATGTGTGGGAAGCCAGCTATTTGGTAAAAATTGGCCTTGGCCACACTAAGGGCACCCATATCCAAAGGCATTTGAATAAAATGATGGAGGTGCTTGAAAAGTGCCTCCATCACTGCCCTCAGGATCCGGGAAAAGGAGGATTGGGAGATGCCCGCCACTATTCCCACCGTTGTTTGAAACGATCCTGAGGCACAGAAATGTAACACCGCCATAAATTGCGTCAGTGGTGGTATTGCTGTTGGACTGTCAATTTGCCGCTCAAGATCACTTTCTATTAATGAGAGAGTGTCTATGATGATTTTGGGAGGTAGACGGTAGCGTCTTAAAACCTCATCATCGGGCATTCCAAAAAGGGTGACACGTGTTCGAAATATCTGGGGCCTTGCATGCCTACGATGCCTACGCCTGGGATGAGATTGAGGTTGGTCGGCTTCCGGGAGCATGGCCAGAACAATCCGCCCCAGATCAACCTGAAATTCAAAGATTTCAAAGTAAGGCTTTTGACCCACCCCAAAACTATATTAAAACAACTTAGCTTGATGATACCATCCATTGCTGCTTACATGCCGGGGTATTGTCATGATACGTCCAAACTGAAAATAAACACCAAAATTACTTGACACATTTCACTCTGGGCATTTTTGTTTAAAAATTTTGTGCTAGACCAAAGTTAAAATATGCCAAACACCCATTTAGCAAAACCGCAAAGCGACATTTAACACAGTACATCAAAACGGGTCGAAATGTTGGCTCAAAAAGCGAAAGATAAACCACCAAAAAGTTAGAATGATTATTAAGCTGTTTAAAATGCGCTAATTAGTTCGCTAATACAAGTCACAAGAGTAACTACTAAAAATGCGCTAATTAGTTCGCTAATACAAGATAAAAAATGGACTTACCAAGAGCAAATATCTAAGATGCAAAATCAAAAGGTCTTTGGGGTCGAAAATAAACAAAATCTAAAATAGAAAAAATTAGGGATCCAAAAATTACAAAATATACGAAACACAATGAAACAACAACTGAACAAAAGTTAGACTTCACAAAACTTACCAAATCAAGAAACGAGGTCCCAAAAATATAAACCAACAAAGATAACGGAAAAAAAAACGCAAATCTAACCAACAAACGAATCTCCAACCGCCAACTCCTTTCTACGCAATCAATAAACTCCAGCCAAGATAACCTCCAACAATCCAAAAATGCCACCTCGACTTGAGACACATCAAAGCCATAAATAGTGTTTCGTTTCCCGCACAAATTAAGGAGGTTAATAGGGCCGCACAATCAATGATGCGGCCGCAAAATAAGGACGCATGTATAAATACGTCACAAAAACACATTCAAATTCTGGTGTATTTCTTGTTTGGACCTCAGACATGGCGACAGACCAGGGAAAATATGGCCAAGAGTCAGGCGGTAAGTCTTTCATGCATTTTCTATCAACGATTAATTTGAAACATAAGATTAGGCAAGTTGTGATTTTGTGAATTCTGTAAATTTACACAAATAGGTGAGGAGGATGACATGGAAGAGGCTGCTGGGCCCAGTATTCCGGCCAAAGCGGGCAAAAAAAAAAGGCAGCCACATTTCACAAGAAAGGAGATGGAGGTTTTGATCCAGAAGTGTGTGGACATCCTGCCACAGGCAGACAGGAATATGAGTCTAAGCCAGAAGTGGAGAATGTGGGAAGAGGTAGCCGTTGCTGTCAATAGAGTGGGTGATTATGTCCGTCTAGCCCGGGATGTCAAACGGCGGTAAGTAAACCCTTGCCCCCCCTAAAAACAAACCCCATTTTAAACCAAAGGATAATGGCTTCCATTTTTCCCCACAGATGGGGCGACTTCAAATATCGCCTAAAGCAAAAACTCGCGGACAGGGCTAGGCATGCAAGGGGGACAGGTGGGGGTCCCACCCCTGTGTCATTGGAGTTGACGGATTTAGAAGAGCTGGCACAGGGGTGTGTGCAGCCTGTGGAGGTGTTTGGCGTGTCCAACATGGATACGGACATGCCAGACTTTGCGGCTCCTCATGTTGGCCCAGGTAAGTATTGTGATGTTACCAACTCTGAAATGCTATTGTGCCAATATGTAGATTCTAATGTGACTCTTTTCTCATTTTTCCAACAGAGACACAGGCGGATGAGTCTGCTCCAGAGGGAAGCCTTGGCCGCAGAATTTCTGCTGGCTCTGCAGGGGAGGAACCAGTACATCCGGCTGAGGACCCTGCAGAAGCCAGTCCAGGGCGTGCCCCCTCGCAGGCAGTGGGCCTCCTCACAGAACTCAATTTAAAATCGGATTTCCATACGGAGATTCTGCAGAGGATGGACGCCAGTCTGATACGGGTGGCTGAGGCCCTGGAGCAAAATGCTGCGGCCAACGTGACCATTGGTCAGGCCCTGGCGGAAAATACCAGGGCCAACATCCGCATCGCCGATGCCCTGGAGCAGCTCGTTCGCCAGCACATGGTGGAGCCGACCTCCCTTCCTGCCGGAACATCAGGATCCTCCACCTCTGGCACAACATCAGCCAATCCTCCAAATGTGCCTAGCCCTGTGCCTAGTCCAGAGGCCACAACATCTGCCTCTGGACAGGCCAGCCCGATGGCATCCCGGACCCGGTCTGGCGCCCACCCTCCCCCATCCAAACGGGCGAAAAAACGGTGACAGCAATGGCGACTTTTCCCACACTCCTTCTGTGCTTGGCTCATATTCCTTTCTGGTCAAAACTTCCCTCTCCTTTCTTGTGAAATGTTTTTAATTTATTTTTGTACGTTTATGTTAGCAGTTATTGATTATTTATTTTTGATAAAAAGTATCTTTGCCAGAAAAAAACAAAACAAAATATTAGGCCAATTGGTTTGTGTTTAACCAATAAATTTATGTTAAAAATCTGACATTGTATTGTGACATTATTGTACAAATGGGTTACATTTAATCCTGGCCCTAAAGGCAAAAAAGGACACCAAAAACCATTTCATTTTAAAAAAAAAAAGGCCTCTTGAAGGAACGTTTAAAAAATCACATAACGATGCAAATTCCACATTAATAAAAAAAAGGGGAGCTAATTAAAACATGATGACATTATTGTCACAATAGGCCATAAACAACAAATTGAGGCCAAAAAAAACCCCAAAAAATGTACGCCAATTGATTGTGTAATCCTGACATTAGCAGGTATGATTTCCACCTGCGTACGGTTTTGTGCTATCCCAATAAACTGCTGTCCAAACACATACCAAGCCGGTTTTCAATACAACACTAATTGCTTTTGTGACCACCCGCGATTAATCGCTGCAACATCATGGAGTCCCGGGACGGAGGAGAAGGCCATCGCCAATGTGGTCGAGTAATCCAGACCCTAAACTGTGCGAGCATTTTGAAGGGAAAGAGGATGTTCCAGTGATGTATGTGACGGTCCGAACACATTTGACGTTCGCATCTGCTAATGTATGTACGCCCCAAAAACGCCTCGCCACGCCTGCGTTTTTCCATCTCCACCCCCGTCAACACCCAAAAACGCCCTGTTCTGTCAATCACATTTGACATGTCACTTCCTGTACGCTATTTTAGGAACGACAGAAAAAAAGCTCGCAATCTGCCATACGCACATGCGCAGTGTAACACCGACGCATGCGCGGTTAGTCAACATCGGAACGCAACAAGCGTACTGTTGGTAACGTGCGGCTCTGAATGAGGGCCAAGGTTTGCAGATGGATCCTGATAAATTCAAAGCTATACTGGAATGGTCTCAGCTTTAGATCTGAATGCTACTCAGTGTTTCCAACATTCGCAAATTTCTACAGATGATTCATACATTTTTGTTGCATATGAGTGATTTGGGAACAATAATTCAGTTTTAAGTCGCACACATACATACAGTATCTATATGAAAATAATAGAACACTTCTATGATCACTAAAAAAACATTCAGCAGGACATTCTCTTGTTTTTTAAGCACAATCACTTTATTTCGCACACATTAGGATATATCTATAGTATCTATTCTGTTTTAATATTTTGCTGGTTCTTATTGATAAACAATATTTTTTGGTAAAAATTAAGGTTAAACATAGAGCGCCATCTCAAAACAACCCTTTTTCTTTATTTTTCTACTGGTTTTCTTTTTAAATGATTGTCCTTTTAAAATATGGGGCATACATCTCATTGAGCAGGCTATTATATTTACCCCTTTGTCTCTGTGTGTACAATATCTGTCCTGCATAAGTCTCTTCCATGTAAAGTTTGCAGTCCACTATTGCCCTTACCAGTTCTCCACCATCCTTTCGATGCAAGTATAAATGGACGTTATCACTGATTTTCCCCTATCAAATCGGTTCAACATCATATGGGTGATAGCGGATCAATTTTCTAAAATGTGTCACTCTGTACTGCTTCCATCAGCATCTATTTGGCTTCTTTTTTTGTGGAGAATATATTTAGACTTCATGGCTGTCTTCAGGAGAGTGTATCCGACAGAGGCAAACAATTCACTTAAAGGTTTTGGAGAGCATTGTGCAAGAATCTTGGATTAAAACTCAGGGGGTCATTCAGACCCGCTTGTAAGTGGCAGGATGCTCGCAAGCGGGTCGATGTCCCCCACTGCACATGCGCACGACGGAGGGAGCTCCGTCGTGCGCATGCGCGTGACCCGGCGAGCGACAGGCTCTCCATCGCTCCGGGTCTCGCACCAAAGGGGGCGTGCTGTCGATGTTGATTGACAGCACGCCCCCTTTGGTGGGCGTGCCGGGGAACGCCTACCGTCTGAAGCCAGCCCCACTGACATCACTAGTGATGTCGGTGGGAGTGATTTTGGCTCTGATAGAGCCAAAATTACTCCTGAGCTTGTGGCAGCGAGACCCTACTGCAAGACCATCGCGACCATCATCATGGACGCTCGCATATGCTGTGGGTGGTCACCCACAGCTATGCGAGCGGCCAGGAGGCCGCTCCATTTGCAGGGAGGAGGGCCCTGATTCAGAGCGAGCGCCCTGAACATTCATTATCACTCTTAAAATACCTGTATGTCCTGTGCCCTCATCATTTCCTGTTTCTAAAATTCCTGCTGTTAACCAGTTTCTTCATAAAATTTCCAGTACCTGGTCACAAGTCAAAAGTAATCTCCTTAGAGCCTCTAATCTCTACTAAATCACCACTGAAAGGAAAAGAAAGAAGGTTCCAAAATTCATTCTTTTTTATAAAGTTTGCGACTCAACACATCATCTTCGTTTAAGAGTTCCTTCTATAAAGTTTTCACCATGATTTATTGGTCCATTTAAAATTTCCCAGAAGATCAATCAGATTTCATTCCACTTAGAACTATTCAAGTCCTTACGGGTTCCCAACTCATTTCACATATCCCTAAGGAAACCTTTAATGATAAATCATTTCTCTTCTCTTCACTCTTATCATCATTCCATCAGTGTTCAAGAAGAATTTGAGGTCAGCAAAATTCTGGACTCAAGATTTTCACTATTTTCTGTTGCACTTGAAGGTCTTTGATCGCGACAAACTTTTTTTCGGCTTGGTTAGAAGATGTCCATGCTCCTCGTCTATTGAAAGAATTTCATATAAAGTATCCTGGCTTTGAACTAGCTGACCTTTGATGTCTGTTTGGAACCCAATTTTTAATAGCAGTGCCTATTTAAATCCCCTCTGTGCATCATACCTCTACCAGAGTCTAAGGTCTCCTGCTTGTGCACCAGTGTTATTTCTGTGCTGGTCTCTGTGATTCAGGTGTACCGACTAGCTTGTATCTCATTTCTGCCTGTGACCCCAACTTCAGCTTGATTCCTCATTCTGCACCTACGCTAGAGACCCTGACCTCTGCTTGCCTGACAATTCTCTGTCTGCTGTTCCTGCACTGTGCCTGCACTCTCTGTGTGAGAGTCATGACCTGCGGATCCCCAACAGAGAAACACATTCCACATTGCACCTTGGGGTCCCTTAGACCTTGACTCTGCCAGTACTAACCCTGGTCTGACTTTATCCCACTGTACATCCTCTAAGTGTGACACTGCTCTATTGTACCTGTGCAGCTGTATAAAACCCATGTATGTTCAAGGAAAATTAGATACACTTGCACAAATAAAGAAGCATAGCAGGTCTAAAGTTTTGTGCCAATGATCGGCATATGTTTTCCACTTTGTAAATGGCATCACTGCATATACAGTATGTTAGTGCGAGTATAGAAACAATTAAATGAGTTATTCCATTTATTATTATATTTATCCATATATAGTGTATTACATTATTAATATGATATTTTGTTAATTACTATACCATGGTTTTGTAATTGATGCACCTGTTCAAATAAACAGTTACAGGGAATCCATTATACAGTATACAGCATAACATTTTACCCGTCTCTATATTTTTCTTATGTCACAGATATCAATGAGTGCGCATCACCGAAGCTTAACAATTGCTCTGTAAATGCTGTCTGCTCCGATGTGGCCGGCTCATTCCAGTGTGAGTGCATGACAAACTACACTGGGGACGGTGTGAACTGTACAGGCAAGTGACACTTACATTAAATTCTTTCAGAAATGTCCTCCTTTATTCTATCTCAATTCAATACAATTGTTAGCTGAAATTTTAGTAATATCAGTTTTAAATATTAGCGATATAGGGACTGAAACAGTAGCTTCACAGATTGATCTGCACATGCACCGAAAAAGTTCAGAAAGGGGAGGAAAGAACCAGCATAATGTAGTCTAAATACAGGGAGAACATGTTCACATAGCTTTGTACAGATGCAAATACTGTATGCAGAGAGACATGCATATACCTGTCAAAGCCGTATAAATTGTGAGTCTCTAAGGTCTTGTACAAAAACCCACTGCTGATAATGATTGTGGTGGTGGTCCCCAGTGCTAGCTAGCCTCTTCTGATTGTAAATCCTCAAATGAACGCTTCTGCTTATATTATATGATTTTGTGAGCATATTTTCTCAAGCTTTTATTTTTGTACACCTGATGTAATTTTATAGCTGGCTCAAGAGTTTCGTTTTAAGCTCAAACTCAGCATCAGCTCCATGTAAATCAAGAATTGTCACACTTTTCAGTGTAATAAACATCTATATACTGTACCTACTGTATGTATATTTAGCAGATAATGATTTGCACATAATTCTTTCTTCTAGTTGTTGACGAGTGCCACCTAAACACAACACACTGTGAACAGATTTGCACCAGCTTTCTGGGTGGATATGACTGCAGCTGTGTGAACGGCTTCAAAGTGAATGAACTGAACAGCTCCAAGTGTGACGGTATAGAAACTCGGACTTAAGTGCATTGTTCTGAGTGAAAATTCAGCTTGTGTTCCAGCTTGTGCTTTCCTGTGATGCTCAATGCTTATCCAATTATTTGATGCCATGTGTATTGCTATGCACTGCCATGTTTTCTGTGCAGTATGGCAAAAGATATTTTGAATATGTTAATTATTTTCAAATGCCTAGGTATCTCCACTTACTGTAACAAAAGTGATCTGAGATAAAATTCCTACACTAGTAAGGAGGTTCAGTATGATTTGTTGAATGAATATTCATTATGTCAACATGCACATTGTCGACTTGAAAAATGTCAACACTGCCATAAACTGGACATGCTAAAATGTCGACACCAAACTCTGGGCCTGATTCAGAGACGGATGCTCTGAAAGAGCACTTGCTCTGAATCGGGGCTTTTTTTTTGGTGCGGCCTCCTGGCCACTCGCATAGCTGTGGGTGACCACCCACAGCTATTGCGAGTGGCCAGGATGATGGTCGCAATGGTCAAGACCATTGCGACCATCGGGGCTTGTGACGAGACCCTTGTGGTAGGGCCAATAGCGGCTCCAGGCACAGGCAAGCCGGTCCGTCGCCCGGAGCGCTACTGTTTCCGGAGGGCGCAGGAAACGCCCACCTCCCTCCCAGCACTATGGGATATATTTAAGCTCAGGGGAGAGGGAGCAGAGGAGGGAAGGGGCGGCAACACAGGATGGCGCTGGGCGCAGCACAGCCTAGCGCCGGCCCTGGATAGGGCCTCATGGCTGCAAGCCCCAGAGAGCTTCCGGCTCTAATAGAGCCAGAAGCTCTCCCACTGATATCAATGGTGATGTCAGTGGGGCCGCCCACAAACGGCAGGCGTTCGCTTGGGAACGCCTCCGTTTGTGAAGCCACCCCCTGCCACGCCTACATAATGGGGCGAGCTGTCGATCAACATCGACAGCCGCCCCTTTTGTAGTGAGCCACGGAGCGAGAGAATTTCTCTCTCTTTCCAGGGCTTGCACACGCGCAGTGTGGCCGCTACACGTGCGCAGAGCCCACCATCGACCCGCTTGCGAGTGCTCAAGTGCTTGCGAGCAGGTCTGAATCAGGCCCTCTGTCCCTAATGCGAACGCTAACCCTAACATTTGTATTGTTAACATTTTGACAATGTAGACATGTCATATGTCAACATTAAAAGTTAACCAAGCTGTGACATTTGTATATTTTCGCATTATAGCTGCATACACATACACATACACAGTGGCGACATTAGTGTGCAGCTCTGAATCAGGCCCATTGTGTCTTACCTGCTGTCTTCCCTACAGATATTGATGAATGTGTCAATGTTACAGTACATCACCCTGTTCTGAAATCTGCATTTCTCTGTTTACCCAATCTAATTGCCAATCATCTATATCAGATATTGAGCAGGATCACATGGTTGTTAGAATTTCGCAGGCAAATAAACACCTGGGCACCTTGTGTGACATTGCAAAAATGCCAGACAAAATTACCTAGTTTGTGGGCAACATTACACATACTAACACATTTTGAATGGTTATTTGGAACTTGGAAATGTACACAGCTCAGTTTTAACCTATCTGATCACTGTGAGCATAGACAGCTGCACACTACTACAGTATTCTACTCTTTAGAAGTTCTCTGTGCATTTGTTTTATTCCATCATTACAAGGATTGTGTTCTTTCACTGGACTGCACATGTCAGTAATACTAAAAATGTAGGTTCAAAGTCCTATCTGCTACACCCCCTTTCAATAATTTACTTAGCTACAACAATCCAAACTATTATCCCAAACTATACTGAATGTCATACATGCCTACCTTTTAAATTATCTTCCCGGGAGAAGCCCCGGTAAGAGAAGCAGGAGAGTGGCGATGGGGGCGGGGCCTGATGATCGTGTCATAAAGCCCTGCCCCCTAGCAGGAAAATTGCCGCGATTGGCTACAATTTACATAGGAGGCGGGACCAAATGATGCAATTCATGTAGAATCGCGTCATTAAGCCCCGTCCCCTGCATGGAGACCCGCGATCACCACAGAAATTCTCCTCATTCTGCCCACTTCACTAGGAAGTGGGCAGAATGCGGGAGAAATGCCTACCCTTCCGGGGGTGCGGGGGGTTATCCGAAAAATCGGGAGCCTCCCGCGAAAATTGGGAGAGTAGGCATGTATGCGTGAATGTGCATAAATAGAATGTCAATTCCAATACATTGGAGTAGTCTTTGCATCCTGCATTTACAGTTATAGGTTTTAATATTTGTATTAGATTAACATTAAGGGGTAAACTTACTAAAGTGAGAGTGTTTAGAAGTGAGTTTTAGAAGTGATGTTGCCCATAGCAACCAATCAGATTCTAGCTATTAGCTTCTAGAAGGTGCTAGGTAAATTAATCTGATTGGTTGCTATGGGCAACATCACTTCTAAAACTCACTTCTAAAAATTTTAATTTGAGTAAATTTACCCCTAATACTAATATACTGTAGTCAGGGCCGCCAAGAGATAATTTGGGCTCCTGTACTAAAGGGAAGCAAAGCCTAGGATGGGGGTTGGTCATTCTCTTTGAGAATAACAGTGCCCTCCGAGTGGTATGTGCAGAATGGGTAGTAGTTACCTCCCTGGCATGCCCGGGCCCATGTACTCTGTATCCACCCTCTTTTCATCTTGGCGATCCTGTATACACCAAGTTGTATGTTCACTTCTAAAGCACACCTAGATGGGGCCTAAAGATGTCCCACTTAGTTCCTGCATGACTTTGCAACACCTACTCCAAAGAATTTTATTTCAACTCCTCTTCGGAGTGTTCTGAGAGACTGCACCTATAACTAGAGGGTCTATATATCTCTCCAGCGAAAGCTATTATTTTGCTATTTATCATAGGCTACTGCTTGGGGTGGCTATTGCTGAGTATCACAGGCAGTAGCCTTTGCTAGAGGTCTCCGGCCATAGTTTCCACAGCAGTTGTCCTTCAAATCAGAAGGCAGTGAAGGAAAAAATACTTATTTAGTTACAGAAAGCATTTTTTCTTTTAGTATTAATACATTATTTATTTTTCTTTATTATTTATTAAGTTTATTTGGAACTTTAAGCTCAGGTCTGGGCTTTCAGTTCTATTACACATACGCACCCCAAGACCTACTACTGCTTGCAGCCAGTATTACAGGATTGGTGAGCATCATGATAATATTGTGGTCGATAGAATATTTAGTGCTAATAATAATATTTAGAACTCTGAAACCTAACTTTTAAATGTATGTGCAACCAACAAATCACTGTAATGAGCAGTATGTGATCTTTTATCTGTCTCCCCTAACAGACATTAATGAATGTGCCAATACTACCTTTCCATGTGCTGCAAATGCCAATTGTACTAACTTACCTGGAAACTACTCCTGTGAGTGTCTCCCTGGATATGAAGGTGATGGCAAGCATCAGTGTATTGGTGAGTATGCAGATTGATATCCTGCAAACTTCATACCAGACAGCAATTTTAAGATCGGGGACCTGATTCATCACAGATCGCAACTGCTACAGTGTACGCAGATCTATCGACAGTGCGTATGCATTGCAGTGCGCATGAGTGAGTTAGCATTGCGATCGCTCTGCGATCACTCATGCAGAAAGAAAGCTATTGCAGAGTGAGTGACAGGCTGTGAGCATTTGGGGGTGGTGACAGGGGAGTGGTTGGAGAAACACAGGCGTGCCTGTCCATTTGAACGCTGCTTCATGGGCGTGCATAAATTAGCCACTGCAATGGCATACGCCCATTTACCTAGGGCAGCAGCTGTCCTCCAAATCAGAAGGCAGTGAAGGAATAAATAGTTAGTTAAAGAAAGCATTTTTTCTGTTAGCATTAATAAATTATGTATTTTTTGTATTATTTGTTAAGTTTATTTGGAACTGGAAGCTCAGGTCTGGGCTTTCAGTTCTATTACGCATACGCACCCCAAGACCTACTACTGCTGGCAGCCAGTATTACAGGATTGGCGAGCATCATGATAATATTGTGGTCGATAGAATATTTAGAGCTAATAATAATATTTAGAACTCTGATACTTAACTTATAAATGTATGTGCAACTAACAAATCACTGTAATGAGCAGCATGTGATCTTTTATCTGTCACCCCTAACAGATATTGATGAATGTGCCAATACTACCTTTCCATGTGCTGCAAATGCCAATTGTACTAACTTACCTGGAAACTACTCCTGTGAGTGTCTCCCTGGATATGAAGGTGATGGCAAGCATCAGTGTATTGGTGAGTATAATGTAGATCGATATCCTGCAATCTTCATACCAGATAGCAATTTTAAGATTGTGGATCTGATTCATCACGGATCGCAACTGCAACAGATCGATTGATCAACAGTGCCTACTGTGCACACATATGCACGCAGTGAACATGCGTAAGTTAGCATTGCTATCGCTCTGTGTTCACTCATGCAGGAAGAAAGCCATCACAGAGTGAGTGACAGGCTGTGAGCATTTGGGGGTGGTGACGGGGGAGTGGTCAGAGAAACACAGACGTGCCTGTCCATTTGAACTCTGTCTCATGGGCGTGCATGAATTAGCCGCTGCGATGGCATACGCAGCTTGTGTACTCACTGTGTGTGACGAGGTTAGCAATTTGTAACCTAGTCAGACCTGCTGTAAATGTGCGTGAGGGGGCGATTTTACTCAATTTTACCGATGTATACACAGGACTGCTAGGCATTACGGATGTGAGATAGCAGTAGTGGGCATTTCTATGTTGGTTCTCAACGACTTTGCGATTGCATCCAGTAGCATATTTTCGCAGCGGACCTCCGTGCGTAATCACAGTTGTGATCGCAATAGTGATGCATAGTGAATCAAGCCCTGAGAGGTCTATGTACTAATCGTTGAGGACCTGCTGAGATTAAGGATCCGTGTCACAGTGGATATTTTTATTTTTAATGAAAATATCCCTGCTGCGTACAAAGGAGAACTTGTAAGGAAAACGGTTGCGGTAACCTCTGTCCCTGCAAGTTATACTGTATTCCCAGCAGTATGTAGAAGTCTTTGACAGGAGTGAACAACTTCTCCGGGGGAAGTTGACACTGTGCATGTGCACAGTGTCAGTTCCCGCCACCAGACGGAGGCTGCAAGGAGAGAGCAGAAGATCTATCTCATGCTCGCAAGCCTCCATAGGCTTAAAGCAGTTTACACACCTGTAGATAGTGTAAACTAATATCTGGGCCAAACTCCAAAAAGATCCAAAGATTTGCTTTTTGGAGTTTAGTACATAGGGGCAGTGGCGGGCTGGGCCGGGGGGCAGGGTGCCATATGCCCCCCGGGCCGGTAGACTTTTGCCTCAGTGAGGGCCGGTATCACTAGTGCACAGGCATGACTGACGGCCGGGTGACAGGCAGAAAGTGCTCTCAGTCGCTCCGACTATAGCAGCATCAGAGCGGCTGGGCAGCATTCTCTGCCTGTTACCGGGCTGTCTGTCACCCTATGTAGCTTGTGGCTGCACACTGAGTAGCGCTCCTTCCGAGGCCGCTCCGCTGCAGGGGCTGTGCACCTACCTCTGTGTCCTCTGTCCCTTCTCCGGGCTCCTTCCTCTCCCAGCTAAGGCTCCGCCCCCTCTCCAGAAGGCCCCGCCCCCTCTCCTACCCTGACTGACTATATTAATCCATCACCTCCTGTCCCTGCTGAAGACCCCGCCCCCTCACCACGAGTCTCCGCCCCTTCACTGGTCTATCCTGTCTGTGTGATCTCTTCCTGTACCCTGGAGCTCCGCAGGGACCAGAGACAGAGCAGCCTTCCAGGCAGGTAAGTGCCAGTGGAGGTGTACATGTTAAAATGACATTTGAGAGGGAAGGGGGGTGTTG
Source organism: Taudactylus pleione (assembly GCA_031769625.1). NCBI lineage: Eukaryota > Metazoa > Chordata > Amphibia > Anura > Myobatrachidae > Taudactylus > Taudactylus pleione. The sequence goes on from JAUIMM010000010.1 coordinate 5,263,736, forward strand.
GAATACTTATGCAATGGGGGGCTGTAGTTATTTTTATCTTTGGGGGGATGGGGTGTTTTAATACTGTCGGTACTGGGGGTGATGTAATAATGTGTGTGAATGTGGGGGGGGGTATTATTATTGTGTGTGAGGGCTACTGTATATTCATAATACCTGTGTTATATGTGGGTCACTGATGATTTCTGCATAATCTGGTGATTACTGCGTTATCTGGCAGCCATTACAACGCTCCCTGATCAGGTGGTCACTGAGAACCTCTGTGCATTATATGGCAGTCACTGCGACACTCCCTGATCTGATGGTCCCTATGAACCTCTCTGCATTATATGGCAGTCACTGCGACACTCCCTGATCTGATGGTCCCTGTGAACCTCTCTGCATTATATGGCAGTCACTGCGATATTCCCTGATCTGATGGTCCCTGCGAACCTCTCTGCATTATATGGCAGTCACTGCGATATTCCCTGATCTGATGGTCCCTGCGAACCTCTCTGCATTATATGGCAGTCACTGCGATACTCCCTGATCTGATGGTCCCTGCGAACCTCTCTGCATTATATGGCAGTCACTGCGACACTCCCTGATCTGATGGTCCCTACGAACCTCTCTGCATTATATGGCAGTCACTGCGATATTCCCTGATCTGATGGTCCCTGCGAACCTCTCTGCATTATATGGCAGTCACTGCGACACTCCCTGATCTGATGGTCCCTACGAACCTCTCTGCATTATATGGCAGTCACTGCGACACTCCCTGATCTGATGGTCCCTACGAACCTCTCTGTATTATATGGCAGCCACTGCAACACTCCCTGATCTGATGGTACCTGCGAACCTCTCTGCATTATATGGCAGTCACTGCGATGCTCCCTAATCTGGCTGTCACTGCAAACCTCTCTACATTATTTAAAGCACACCCACATTAGGCACACCTTACTTACAGAGGCTATTATCATGTGTCTTTTCTCCATTGCAATGCACTGGTGGAGAAATCGGGCCACTTCCTTGTGTCTGCCCCCCAGGCCAAAAGTTGCCAGCCAGCCCCTGCATAGGGGTCAGACTGTAGTCCCAATTAATAATGGGAATGCGACGTGAAGGGCTAATTAGTGCTTTGCTGGAGATTTTTGTGAAATATCCTGCATTGGGCCATTAGTACATAGTTACAATACATAAAATAGTACAGAAACTGCAATTTCTATATCATTTTATGTAAAAAAAAAAAGTTTTGTACATAGGCTTCTAATGCTTGTCACCTATTAATCTGTAAAATATTTAGAAAAACAGAACAGTCTTTAGAGAGTACTGCCATTAGTTACATATTACTCATATTTACATTACATATTTACTTGCAATAACCATTCATACTGGTAAATACATATCTGACATAGCAAACACTTTTTTCTTTAAATGACTTCCAGGCTGTATATACTGTACATGCACTGTGTATATACAGAAATATATATATATATATATATATATATATATAATATATATACTGTATGTATATATATATATATATATTTTTTTTTTTTTAAAGCAGAAAGGAAATATTTAAGTGACACAAAGAAAAGTTTGTTTTTTCCTTTTTTTTCCTTTTTAGCAAGAAGTACCACAACTGATGTTCCAACTATAACTCTATCTAGCAATGGAACAACAGTCACTGTGACAACAGTGCAGAACTCAACAACGCCAAGTGTCATTGTGACTTCTGTGACCAGTGTAGCGGCAGTTACAAACACCAGTACGGTCACCTCTGTTAAAAATACAGCCACAAATACCAGTAGTGTAACTCCTGATATGAAGGCGACAACTCAGGACACAAGGCCAACATTATCTGGTAATCAGACCATCTTCATAACTACAGTCCAAGAAACAAAATCCAGAAGTGTTACATCTGCTTTAAAATAAATACAATTACTCATAGCACAACTCCAACAGAATCTACTAACCAACGCACATTCACCACTCCACTACCTATGACAGATGTTAGTATTGTAACTTCTGGCATCAGTGTCACAGTTCAGAGCCCAAGTACAGCAGTAGCAGAAAACCAGACCACAATTTACCACTCCAGGACCCATCACAAACACCACTGCTTTCACTTCTAGTATACATACAATCATTTCAAGCACAAGTCAGAGAGCATACGTAACCCAAACAACCAGCATCCCTATTACCAGTGCAATGCCTGTCATAAGCACACCTGTCATTTCATCAACAGCATCAACAACTATATCAGTAATTACATCATCATCATCATCATCATCATCATCCGCAACAACAGCCACTACATCAACCATTGTATCAACCACTTCAACTACAACCTCAATGACTACATCAACTACTACAACTTCATCAACTTCAGCAATCACATTGTCCAGCACAAGTGGAAGTATTAGTGAAGGTAAGCACGGTGTAGTAGGAAACATCAACTAATGAATAGATGGTGTAGTATTAAGTAATAACACATTTCTACAACTTACCATAAGACTAAGGGCCGTATTCAATTAGGCTGCGAAAAGCCATTGTCGGCGATACTTTTTCGCCAATTACGTCATTTTCGCATTTCTCACTTATCCCCGTATTCAATTTGTCCGACTTTTCGCCGGTGCGACAAGTCAAAGCATCAGACCCTGCGAAAAGTATCGCCTATGAATAGGTGGCAAAAAAAGTGCAGAATTTTGGTTTTGGGGTACAAACTTCTAAAAACCACCCTGCACCCCTTGGACAGTCCCCCAAAGGTAATGTGTCAAAAAATTGTTTAAAAGTTCGACAGGACACCCCAAAAACAGTACTTTAGTTTTGGGGGCAAACATAAAAAAGGTGGAGGACAAACTTTAAAACTAGCGAAATAGACTCAGGGGGGTCCCCAAGTATGCCCCAGGTGTTTTTTTGTTTGCAAGTGCTTGCTGCAGGTGGATTTTTGACTTTTTTTAAAATCATCACATTAGCAAGTTTAAAATATATTAATACCCATTTTCATGTACCTCAAATTTGATGGGACTACTTACTTTTCCCCAAAAAAGTTGCTAAATGCTATTCTTCACCACTTTCCCAAAGACGCTAAATAGCATCTATTGAGACCATTTAATGACCCTAAATACCTTTTACAGGGCTATTCGGGAGTACCAATAGTGAACCCCCATGTCAGGCTGATTTCCCAAAAAATGACAGCACTTTTCGCTGATTACCTCTTCGCAGGCTCCAGTTTTCGCCGAGGGTGTCAGGCTGATTTCCCCAAAAATTCCAGCACTTTTCGCCGGCTCCCGTTTTTGCTGATTTGCAATTGAATACGGGGATACGCGGGGACGAGCACGATACTTTATCGCAGCCAAAACCTCCGATGACGGCGAAAAGTGCGGCAACTGACGTTTCGCTTCTAATTGAATATGCCACTTAAAGCCTATAAAACACATACAGTACTTCAACTATTTACTCATTAGAAGGACTGTAACATTATGGAAGACTGATCAAAAGAAAAGTATATCTACATGATTTACATTTATCAGAACTAAAATAATCACATATGTTTCTAGCATTGACTCTATTTAATTTCCATTTTCTGGGTTTTTACTTTACTGTAGCTGTTCAACTATTTGACTATGGACTAGATAATGGTGATACATCCTATGTCCGAAGAACAACAGATTTTACCTCTCCATTGTTCCAGCCAGTGGTTGGATTTCCCTTTGGAAACCAGATAAGGAACTATGTATATGTAAGTACTGATATCTGAGATCCAGATTTACACTCTATGACCATGGAAAAAATAATAATTTGAATTGTGTGTTTTCTTTTTAGTACACAGACAATGGACAAATTGTCTTCCCAATATCCAGAAATAGCATCTTCTCTTACACTAATCCACCACCCAATGGGTTCAGTGCAAATTATAATGTGGCCTCAATCGCTGTGTTTTGGAGTGATGCGGATTGCTCCAAGAACATGGGTACTACATACTACCAGGTACTTTTACTCCAGTAATTTATTGGAAATGATGCACATCAAAGACTGATATGTCTACATGGTACATACATGCTGTCACACCATACGCAGGCCATACACTAGACCAACTTACATCTAACCATCCAACTAGTTGGTTGGAATAAACATCTGTTAAGGTATGGAAGCAAATGAAAAATCAGCCATTTGCTCCCAAACCCTGGAAAATGGACAAAAACAGTTGTTTAAACAAATTGTTTACATCAAACATTTAACAAACTTGTCTGAACAACCATTTCTGTCCGTTTTCTGGCATTTGGGAGAAAATTGCAGATTATCATTTGCTCCCATTTCTTACCAGATTTTCATTCCAACCAGCCAATTAGTTGGATGCTTGGATGAAAGTTGGTCTAGTGTATGGCCAGCTTTATTCTTTATCAGAAACCAACTGTATCTAAAGTAATACCTGATAATTAATACCTGTCAGATATACAACCAGAGAAACAATGCTGTCATAAAAAGAGTTGAGGACATGATCAGGAAGTACATGAACCCTTCATACACCGCTCAGTGGACATTGAAGATCACCTGGGAGAAAGTACCTGCATATCCAGCAAAGTACAATGATGACCAGGTCAGTACTGTAGGTCAGATGAATATAACTATTTTATGAGTAACACAATCATCCAGATATGATGTAATGATTTGTTAATATATACTCTACTTCTCAATATGTATAGACCAACACATACCAGGCTGTGCTGACCACTGATGGATTTGCCTCATATGTTCTGATGCTGTATAAAGATGGCAGCATGAACTGGGATGAGGCTGAACGCTTCCCCAAACCACTAATTGGTTACTGCAGGTAAGATTAGATTGTTGTAGTTTAATGATTGTTTGACACGTGTCAAGGTGAAGGTCTACACTGTCTACAAATTATAAAATGGTAAGTGCTCACAATAAAATCTTAAAAATAATGATTAAAGTAGGGGTGTGCACCGGACACTTTTCGTGTTTTGTGTTTTGGTTTTGGATCTGGATCTTTCTTCGTGTTTTGGATCTGGATTGGTTTTGCCAAAACCACCCTTCCGTGTTTTGGGTTCTGGGTTTTGTGTTTTGGATCTGGATTTTTTCTTAAAAAATAAAAAAAAAACGCTAAAATCACATAAATGGGCCTTTTTTTGTTCCTACGCTATTAATAACCCCAATAACATTAATTTCCACTCATTTCCACTCTATTCTGAACACCTCACACCTCACAATATTGTTTTTAGGCCAAAAGGTTGTACCGAGGAAGCTGGATGACTATGCTAAGCGACACAAGGGGGCGGCACAAACACGTGGCCCATCTAGGAGTGGCACTGCAGTGGCAGACAGGAAGCCAATCAGCGTTATGGTGCCCATTTGCATGTAGCACGAACCCGGGAGATCCGTGCTACATGCATCTGTGTGATTGGCACAGAGCAATGACAGGTCCGTGAGACCCGTCTGTGCTGCTGTGGTAAAAAAAAAAAAAAAAACCTGTGTAAAAAAAGAAAAAAATGGCGTGCACCCCCCCAAAAAAGAGCAACCAGCCCCGGGCATTAGTAACCCAGTGCTGGGTGTGCTTAAATACAGGGGACAAACGACGTAGGGGTCCCCTGTACTTAAGCACAACCAGCACCGGGCTAGTCAGAACCAGCGCTGGTTGCCAAAATACGGGGGACAAACGACGTAGGGGTCCCCTGTATTCTGCGCAACCAGCTCTGGGCTCTGATCCGGTCCTGGTTCTGGAAATATAGGGGACAAAAAATGAGTAGGGTTCCCCTGTATGTTCCAGAACCAGCACTGGACTTTTTCTAGCGGGGGGCTGATGCCACAGCCAGGGGAGCCCTTTCACCGGGCCCCCCAGCCGCAGCATCAACCCTGACCGCTAGTCAGCCCAGGCCGGGGATCCCTGGAGAGCTGGGGACCCCCCCAATAAAGGGGTCACCCTCTCCAGGGCACCCCAGGCCCAGGCTGATAGCCCGGGGCTATCCCCGCCACCCCTGGTGGCGGTGGGTGGCGGGTTGATTGTGTGGTGTGGTGTAAATAAAGAATATCAAACATTGTCTTTACAAGTAGAACTGCAAGTCCCAGCTAGCCTGCCCCGCATGCTGGTACTTGGAGAACCTCAAGTACCAGCATGCAGGGCATTAAGGGCCCACTAGTACCTGTAGTTCACCTGTAAAAAAAATGTTTAAAAAAACACAGGACACACACACCGTGACAGTATAAGTTTATTAAACATACATACACACACACACATGTACACATACTCACCTATGTAACCTGTAGCATCGGTCCACTTGTCCGGTAAAGTATCCCTAGGGGACCTGTGAAAAAAAACATACTCACCATCTCCTATGCGAGGTTCTGTCCTCTTCGTTCCAAAGTAGGCATCCCCGGACTTGGCAAAAAAAAAAAACGAAAACGCGATCCACGAACTTAGTACCGTTCTATAGAACGGTACTTCCCGAATGAGAGCTTAGCGGCGGGGTATCACCATGGAAACCCCGCTGCTAAGCGTTCATTGGCTGAGAAAGGTCATCTCCCGTCTCTCAGCCAATGAACGGCTCCCTCCATTGTAGTCAATGGTGGGAACCGCAGGGTAAACTTTAATAACCTTGCGGCTCCCAGCATTGACTACAATGGAGGGAGCCGTTCATTGGCTGAGAGAGACGGGAGATGGCCTCTCTCAGCCAATGAACGCTTAGCAGCGGGGTTTCCATGGTGATACCCCGCCGCTAAGCTCTCATTCGGGAAGTACCGTTCTATAGAACGGTACTAAGTTCGTGGATCGCGTTTTCGTTTTTTTTTTTTTGCCAAGTCCGGGGATGCCTACTTTGGAACGAAGAGGACAGAACCTCGCATAGGAGATGGTGAGTATGTTTTTTTTCACAGGTCCCCTAGGGATACTTTACCGGACAAGTGGACCGATGCTACAGGTTACATAGGTGAGTATGTGTACATGTGTGTGTGTGTATGTATGTTTAATAAACTTATACTGTCACGGTGTGTGTGTCCTGTGTTTTTTTTAAACATTTTTTTACAGGTGAACTACAGGTACTAGTGGGCCCTTAATGCCCTGCATGCTGGTACTTGTGGTTCTCCAAGTACCAGCATGCGGGGCAGGCTTGCTGGGACTTGCAGTTCTACTTGTAAAGACAATGTTTGATATTCTTTATTTACACCACACCACACAATCAACCCGCCACCCACCGCCACCAGGGGTGGCGGGGATAGCCCCGGGCTATCAGCCTGGGCCTGGGGTGCCCTGGAGAGGGTGACCCCTTTATTGGGGGGGTCCCCAGCTCTCCAGGGATCCCCGGCCTGGGCTGACTAGCGGTCAGGGCTGATGCTGCGGCTGGGGGGCCCGGTGAAAGGGCTCCCCTGGCTGTGGCATCAGCCCCCCGCTAGAAAAAGTCCAGTGCTGGTTCTGGAACATACAGGGGAACCCTACTCATTTTTTTCCCCTGTATTTCCAGAACCAGGACCGGATCAGAGCCCAGAGCTGGTTGCGCAGAATACGGGGGACCCCTACGTCGTTTGTCCCCCGTATTTTGGCAACCAGCTCTGGTTCTGACTAGCCCGGTGCTGGTTGTGTTTAAGTACAGGGGACCCCTATGTCGTTTGTCCCCTGTATTTAAGCACACCCAGCACTGGGTCACTAATGCCCGGGGCTGGTTGCTCTTTTTTTGGGGGGGGGGCACGCCATTTTTTTCTCTTTTTACACAGGTTTTTTTTTTTTTATTTACCACAGCAGCACAGACGGGTCTCACGGACCCGTTAGTGCTCTGTGTCAATGACACAGATGCAAGTAGCACGGATCTCCTGGTCCGTGCGTGCATCTGTGTCATTGAAATACACAGCAGCACAGACGGGTCTCACTGACCCATCTGTGCTCTGTGTCACTGTCAATCACACAGATGCATGTAGCACGGATCTCACGAGTCCGTGCTACATGCAAATGAGCACCATAATGCTGATTGGCTGAGAGCCGTGACAGACGGCTCTGTCAGCCAATCAGCACTTTGCCCATTAAAGGCAAAGGCATTTTTTTTTAAATGGCCGCTCGAGGCAAAACCTCGAGATCCGACAGCAGATCTCGAGGTTTTGCCTCGGGAGAGGGATCCGGGGCAGACAGGGAGATCCGAGCTTGGGCTCGGATCGCCCCGGATCCCCGAAGTTCGGGTGGGTTCGGTTCTCAGAGAACCGAACCCGCTCATCCCTAGATTAAAGTTAGATCTCTTTGGGAATTAAGTAAAACAAAGTATTATTTTGAAGAACACGTGGATCAGTTCGACTTATCTGATGTTGATAATCCTATTACAGCTGTGCTTGTCGTGACCAAAACTGATTTGCTCACCCTTGCTATGTCTTGCTATGTCTGTGATGGGGGTTGTAAACTGGAAGTCTAATCCTGATGTCTTTCTTTTAGGTGTTCACTTGCGTATTATTTTCTAAATATATTGGTTTTGGTCACTGTATTAGTTTCAGTATACAGTAGTTTAGTATTGTAGTTTGCTTGAGATTATTATTTTTTTAATTCTTAAATTGCTTATATCAAGATACAGGGGTTTATTTACTAAGCAGTGTTAGGAGACAGAGTAAAAAATTATAAGAAAGTGATAAGGTCCCAGCCAAACAGCTCCCAGCTGTCATCTCACAGGTTGTGTTTGAAAAATTACAGTTGGGAGCTGATCGGCTGGCACCTTATCACTTTCTTATAACTTTTCACTCTGTCTCCTAACACTGCTTAGTAGATAGACCCCTTAATGCTTAGCGGTAATCAGTGAAAACATACAACATCAAACGTTAAGATAAAGATGGAACTATCAGGATAAACTTTCAATCCAAGAATTGTGGGGAATAACTGATACCTATGATAGCGGAATAATAATAAAGTTTATCTGTTGAAGGGATGGTGTGTGGTTACAGTAAGCCAGAAGATACTAACTTCTATCACTTTGTAATTTTCCACTGACTTCACATGTATGATAATAGACATACTGTAAATCTATGGTGATGTGTAGCCATATTAGCTTATAGTCTAGTTAATGTTATAAACAATGCACTGGTGCTGGAGAATTACATTTGTATCTATAGTTTTATACCATTATTTAACAAACTAGTATTTTTGACATCTAATTATGTTACTTTCTCTGTAAAGTGGGAACAGGGACAAGTTCTTCAACAATGATGAAACATCTGTGAATATATACCGGCCAAATCACTATATAGGGAGCAATTCAGGTATGAAACAATGGTTTGAAAGAAAGAGGGGTGGAAATAACATGGATGTACATGTGTAAAATATGCATCACTTTAAACAGAGGGGTTAATTTACAGAGGGGAAATAAGTATTTAATTTCCTATTGGTAAAGTCTCATGCATAGTAACAGTAGGTGCATACCTACATTCTGATTTGTGAACTGTGGAGAAGCACTGATCCTGCAGAACTGTTGGCTCATGGATGCAAGAACGGAATGGGTACAGGATGCCGGTGCCCCCTTCAGACTACTGTACTGTTAGAACCACCATAATGGGTTATTAATTTCACTATTTACTTTTAACTGCTAAAATACTGCTTGGCTCACATGTTTGTATTTAATATGAGTAAGGTGCTATTGGGACTTTTTTTTTATTACAGAAGTCACTAGCATACAGTACTGTATATTATGTTTTTATTATATTGGCAGAAATATATATTTTAATATAAAGTGCACATGGAAGGTACTAAAGCTCCTCTTGTTGGAGATTCAACATTTTGCCATCCAGGCTTGCTAGGCCATGTGCTTTTGTGTAAAAATTACATATTTACATAGCAGTAGGAATATAATGTTCTAAATGAACATTTGTACTCTGGAACCACCTAAAACATTACCTAAGACAACCGAGTATATCTCTCATGCTGTTACCAAATATTGGTCAGTAGTAACACTCTCCTTCCATCTTCTCAGATAGTGTCACTGACTCTGACACAGAGTATTGAAATGCCAAAAACAGGACAACATTCCAATGATATTACATTTCTTAGCTGATGTTTTTATAAGTGGGGTAAAGGAAAGGGATTTAGAAGTTAATCATACTGTAGCTATTCAGGGACCCTTTCAGTGTCTAGTACCCACTAATGGGTATATCTGTGCTGTTGCTGTAAACAAATATAAACAAGTTATTTGGAATAAGTTGGAGATGGTTGACCAACTAAAATGTATGGAATAATGGCTCTTATAAGGTTTTTATTTGGGATTCTGTATTGATTATGACCACCAGATATTGATTACGACTACCAGAGCAACCCCTTCCATTGTTACCCAGTGGGCCTATAAATTAGACTACCAAAACTTTGTCTGCTCTTTATGAATCATGTGTCCAAGCTTCCTGCAGTGCCAGTTCAAAATCTTATGGAGGTCCCTGAGAACCTCTCTTTCTTAAGTAGAGTGATATATTTTATTTAATTATTATTATTATTATTATTATTATTATTATGCGGGTTGTCTGTCACCAGTGGCTCTAAAGCATTAAAGTGGTTAATCATTTGGATGGCCAGTAAGTGACCTCCATAAAGGCAGTGTCTTCCAGTTGTCTGTTTAACCTTTATTTCTACTTCAGGGTCCATAGGGTATCCACAGGATACCTTGGGGTATAGGTGTGACGTCAGTCGCAGGGCACCAAAGAGTTAAGCTTTCAGCCTCCCAGGATGCACTAGGTCCCCCTCCTATACCCCGCCCCCGGGCCAAGGCACCTCAGTTTAGTTTGGTGCCCGGCCGGCGTCGGGTGCACCTGTCGGAGTGGGGGCTAGAAGAGCCCCTGAAGCTTTCTTCAGTGCAGCTGTGGCTGCACATCTGGATGTACAGCATGGACAGTCAGTCCTGACGTCCATGCTGTCTTCCCTACACCCCCGCCGGTACCAGAACGCCGGTACCGATCCGGGGATGCTGGTGAGCATCTGGGGTCACAGCTAGCGGTGACCCCAGATGTTCCGGACCATGGCCGGATCCAAGGGGGACAAAGGTAAGCAGCGGGGTCCCGCGGTGGGTCCCCGCTGGTCACATGGTCCTAAGTCCCCAGGCAGGGGGCTCCCTGGGGACTGGCTGCAGCGTGGAGCCAGGTACTGAACCTGCGCTTTCCACTACCCCCTGGGACAGCGGACCGCAGCAGAGCGGTAGCGCTGCGGCGTCCCAGGGGTTAAATGCATGCCAGGGGAGCGCGCCTTCCCTGTCTCACAGCCGGCGCCTCCCCCGCTGCACACAGCCCTCTCTGCACTGTGCTGACTGGCCCTGTGTCAGCGCTCCTCCCCCAGGCCAACTTCTCTCTGCTCCTCGGCGGCCATCTTCTCTGCAACGCATGGTGAACGCTGCTGGAAGTCTGGAAGGAAGCATCGTGGTCTGGGTCCCCCCGCATACCTCTCCTCCGCTGTGGCTCAGGTCTGTGTATGCAGCGCTGTGTCCTACCAGGCCCTGTGTCTGTGTAGTTGAGTGATCAGCGCTGTTAGTGCAGGAATTGTTATTTCTCTGCATTGTATGTGACTGTGCTAGCGCTGCCTGTAACTTTTCTTCTCTAAACTGTCAGCTTTATTACTGTCCCTGTTCTTTCTGCTAAAGCCCTTGCGGTGCGGTGCTGCAGGGTGGTCTCTCGCCTATTTAATACTTAATTGGTGAGAGAGGTCACATACGTGGTGCCATCATGTCTGAAAGTGATTTTCCCCTCCGGCTACAGTGTACCACGTGCAAAGTACCGTTAGCGGAGGGGGAGGGTAGCGCGGAGGGTCTTTGCCGGCAGTGTTTGTCCATGGCGCGGCCTATTACGGTTACAGCACCGGTACAGGAGCCGCCCTGGGCTTGTTTCGCTCAGGCGTTAACAGCTTTAGTGGGCCAGTTAGCTCCGCAGCCCGCGTTTACTCCGATGGGTTTGTCCCAGCAGTCTGTGGTGTCGTCACCCATGCAGGGGTTCCCACGACAATTGGTGGTACCCCACAGTCTCCCTATTTCCCCGCTCCCGGGTTCTCAGGAGCCAGCGTGGGTTAACTCCCTGACGAGTTCTGTACAGCACTTATCGGATGTGTTGCAAGGGGAGTCTGTGATGCGGCCTCATAAAAGGCCGGTGGCGTCTCTGTCCACTCCTTATGAGGATGACGGAGGGACGTCTGATGATGGGGAGATTCTGGATCCTTACGATCAGGAACCTCTCCATACTAAGGATGCTGATGCTAAGTCCAAAGTATATATTCCTGGACTTATTCAGGCGGTCCGCACAGCCTTGGTGATTGAGGACGAAGTTCCCCCAGCGGCTAAATCTAAGTATGCCTTTTTCAAAGATGTGAAGGGCGATGCCACAGTCTTTCCTCTTTCGGGTCAGTTGGTGGACCATTTAGAGGAGGCGTGGAAACAACCTGGCAAAAGATACCAGCCGCAGAGACGCCTGGCGGTGGCTTATCCGTTCGCGGATAATTATTTTGCTAAGTGGGAATCCCCTCCACAGGTGGATTCTCACGTGACCCGTCTTGTCCGTTGTGCCACATTGCCGATGCCATCCATGTCCTCCCTTAAGGATGCTACGGACCGCAAGGTAGAAATCTGCCTGAAGTCCGCTTATTCCCTTGCAGGGGGGGCAGCACGGCCGGCTATGGCCATTTGCTGGGTTGCCAGAGCGATGGAGCGCTGGGCGGATTCATTAGAGGCTTCTTTTGAATCCAACTGTCCGGCCGAACAGGCGGAGTTGATTGGCAATCTCCGTGATTCGGCCACCTACATCAACGAGGCGGCTCTAGACATTAGTACTCTGGTGTCTAGAATTTCTTCAGCAGCGGTAGCTGCTCGTCGCACCTTGTGGCTGCGATCCTGGAAGGCGGACGCAGATTCCAAGAAAGGTCTGGAAGCGTTGCCGTTTACCGGAGAAGTTCTCTTCGGTCCGGATCTGGATAAGATTGTGGCCACTCTGGCGGCAGCCAAATCTGCTTGTCTTCCGTCGGCCGCTGCTCCTTCTGGTTCTGGACCATCGTCCTTTCGGTCATCTAGGGCCCAGGGCAGGCCCAAACCACAGTCGTTTCCTCGACAGGCTGGCCCTAAGAAATCGGTCAAGCCCCGGAAACAGGCATGGAGTACCAGACGTCCGGCCCCCAAGCCAGATGACAAGCCTGCGGCCTGACGGTCCGGGTCTCCCCTTGGGGGATCCCAGGGTGGGAGGCCGCCTGCTGCAGTTCTCCCGGTGTTGGTCGTTCACTACGACAGACACTTGGGTTCTGGAGGTGGTCTCCCACGGGTACGCCCTCTCCTTCCGGCACAGACCCCCGGCTCGATTCTTCACCACGGGTCTACCATCAGACCGGAACAAGGCTACGGAGCTGCGGAAGGTATTGCACACTATGCTCCAGGCTGGAGTTATAGTGTCTGTTCCATTCTCCCAGAGGGGCCAGGGTTTCTATTCAAATCTATTTTTGGTACAGAAACCCAATGGGTCATATCGTCCGATTCTCAACCTCAAAGCACTCAACAAGTCTTTGCGGGTCCCGAAGTTTCGGATGGAGACCCTACGGTCCATCATTCTGGCGCTGGAACCTGGGGACTACATGGTGTCATTGGACATACAGGACGCTTACCTGCATGTCCCTATTCTTTTGCGCCATCAAGAGTTCCTTCGGTTTGCAATCCGCAGCGACCACTTCCAGTTTCGGGCGTTACCTTTTGGCCTGGCGACAGCACCACGTGTTTTCACCAAGGTGATGGCGGTCATGGCGGCTTCTCTGCGGCTGCAGGGAGTCCGCATGTTGCCGTACTTGGACGACCTGTTATTGGTGGCAGGATCTCCAGAGCTCCTGTTACACCACTTGGACCTGACCATTGCACTGCTGCAACGGCACGGCTGGCTAATCAACTGGCAGAAGTCCACTCTAATCCCGTCTCGGAGGATTCTGCATCTTGGAGCCTTATTGGACTCGGGACAGCAAAGGATCTTCGTGACGGAGGACAAGATCTCTGCTTTACAGTCAAGGGTGCGCAGTTGTCTGCACAGCCGCCGGGTGTCCTTACACTCGGCGATGAGGTTACTGGGCTCCATGGTGTCGGTGTTCGACATGGTGGAATACGCCCAGTTTCACTCCAGACCTCTGCAGCACCTGTCCAAGTGGAACGGGCTGCCTCAGTCTCTGAAGTTCCAGACGATTGTGCTCACCCCGGGGGTTCGCCTGTCCCTTGCGTGGTGGTTAAAGACGACCCACCTCAACAAGGGACGTCCGTTCTGGGTTCCAAATTGGGTCCTGTTGACAACGGACGCCAGTCTTCGGGGCTGGGGAGCAGTTTCAGGTCCACACTTGTTCCAGGGCAGGTGGACGCCGACAGAAGCGGAGCTTCCAATAAATATCTTGGAACTCCGTGCGGTCTTCAATGCTCTCCTGCAGGCACAGCGGTTTCTCCAGGGTCACCCGGTGCAGGTCCAGTCGGACAACGCTACCACCGTGGCCTACATAAACAGGCAAGGAGGAACTCGCAGTTGGGCGGCTCTCGTAGAGGTCTCTCGGATCCTGGTTTGGGCGGAGCGCAATCTTCCGCTAAATTGGGAGGCGGACTTTCTAAGTCGCCAGGACGTTCATCCAGGGGAATGGTCCCTGCACCCGGACGTTTTTCAACTACTGGTGGACAGGTGGGGTCTTCCAGAAATCGACCTCATGGCGTCCCGGCACAACAACAAGTTGCCGGTGTACGGGTCTCGCACAAGAGACGAAGGGGCGTCTCTGGTGGATGCTCTGTCCGTCCGGTGGACGTTCAGGTTCGCATACCTGTTCCCTCCGGTCTCCCTTCTTCCACGGGTAATCCGGAAATTCAAACAGGAAGGAGGGACGCTCCTGTTGATAGCTCCCGCGTGGCCCAGACGGCACTGGTTCTCAGACCTTCAGGGTCTGTCCGTGGACAGTCCTCTGCGGTTGCTGCTATGACCGGACCTTCTGTCTCAGGGTCCTTGTCTTCACCCGGACCTGACTCGGCTGTCTTTGACGGCGTGGCTGTTGAGACGGCCATGCTGAGGTCCTGGGGGTTTTCCAGCTCTGTGGTGCGTACCATGTTACGAGCTCGGAAACCGTCTTCCGCGAGGATATACCATCGCGTGTGGCATACGTTCTTCCAGTGGTGTCGACCGAGAGGTTATGCACCGCGGGAGTTTCGTCTGTCTCGGATTCTCGCCTTCCTGCAAGCGGGACTAGATCATGGGCTTCGCCTTGCTTCTTTGAAGGTACAGGTTTCGGCCCTATCTGTCTGGTTTCACCGTAGGATTGCTACAATCCCGGATGTGCGCACCTTTATGCAAGGTGTTCTCCGTATTCAGCCGCCCTTTGTTCCACCTGTGGCGCCTTGGGATTTGGCTGTGGTCCTGAGGGCTCTCCAAGGACCGCCGTTTGAACCACTGGGCTCAGTGGATATTAAATGGCTAACAGCTAAGACTGTTTTCCTTCTGGCCATTGCTTCGGCCAGACGTGTTTCTGAGTTAGGGGCTCTTTCTTGTAGACCCCCTTTCTTGGTTTTTCATGGGAACAGGGCAGTGCTCCGCACTCGGCCCGAGTTTCTTCCCAAAGTTGTTTCCCAGTTTCATGTTAACGAGGAAATAGTTGTTCCGGCATTTAACTCACCGGGTCTTTCCGTGGGTGAGGCCTCTTTGGATGTTGTGCGGGCCTTAAGGACTTATGTTGACCGCACTTCTTCGTTTAGGAAGTCGGACGCTTTGTTTGTCCTCTATGGCTTCCGTAAAAAGGGTTGGCCTGCTTCAAAGCAAACTTTGGCAGCCTGGATCCGTATGGCTATTTCTGAAGCTTATCTTCATGAAGGCCTACCGGTCCCTCCTTCTCTGAAGGCTCATTCCACTAGGTCTGTGGGTCCTTCGTGGGCAGCTCGACGTGGTGCCTCGGCAGTTCAGATCTGCAAGGCTGCTACGTGGTCTTCTGTCCATACCTTCGTGAGGTATTACAGGTTTGACACCTTCGCCTCTCAGGATGCTTCCTTCGGGCGGCGGATTCTCCTTTCTGCACAGGAGCGTTCCCACCCTTAAAGGATACTGCTTTGGGACATCCCCAAGGTATCCTGTGGATACCCTATGGACCCTGAAGTAGAAAATATGAGATACGGTAAGAACTTACCCTTGTTATCTCTATTTCTACGAAGTCCATAGGGTTCCACAGGACTCCCGCCTTGTCGCACCTGTGCTGCAGATGGGCTTTGCTCTGGTCACCGGTTTTCCGTCTCCCTCTGGTGAGAATGTGATTCTTGTATGTGTCCAGATCTTTGTTCTCTCTCTTCCTTCTCCTCCTCCGGCCTATGGCTTGGTAACTAACTGAGGTGCCTTGGCCCGGGGGCGGGGTATAGGAGGGGGACCTAGTGCATCCTGGGAGGCTGAAAGCTTAACTCTTTGGTGCCCTGCGACTGACGTCACACCTATACCCCAAGGTATCCTGTGGAACCCTATGGACTTCGTAGAAATAGAGATAACAAGGGTAAGTTCTTACCATATCTCATATTATTTTCTGATTTGCCATAAACCACAGGGCTCCCAAAATCTACGGGAGATGCAGCAAGCAGAACACTTCACATTCTGTATCTGAATATGTTCAGATTATTATTATTATTATTATTATTATTATTATTACTAGTATTATTATTACTACTATTAAGCATTTTAAACCATTCTATTCCCTATATTTCATTTCTCACTCAACCATTCTATATAATTGAGCTTACATATATGTGCCACATATACAGTAATGTTTATTTTTGTTTATTTTTATATTTAGATTTGCGAGGACTCTGGGTCTATTCACTGAATAGCACAACCCTGGATAACAGTCGTATGCAATGCCTTAACTGGTTTAATGCTCAACCTGCGCCTTCATCATGGAATTCCAGATTATTGTCTTGTCCCTGTTTATACAGACAGGGAATCTCTGATTTTCGGTTTAGAGTAACAAAAGCAGGTACAAAGATTTTACATTATTTTACATTGCACAATTTTTTTAAATTTAATTTAAGGTTTATTATTTCTTATTTATAATGTGTTATTTTTGCATTGGTGTGCAAAGACAATAGTTCATATTTATAGGCCTATGCTATCTTAACAAAGGAGTTATGTAATAAGAGATATATTTATGTTTCAACTAGTGTTAAGCACATATCAGACTCTAACATGTAAGTTTACATATCTAGGATGTTTCTAAGATTGATAGCCTTCTTGTGCCCAAAAGTCAAGATCAATATACATAATCAGAACTAGATCTCTCCCATTTGGGTGACCAATTCTTCACTAAAACCAGTTCCCATTCTTTTGATATGTATAAATACTATGTACTGACAGTTGTCCTGAAAGGATAACCTATATCCTACAGTATGTCTAGTTCTGTTGGAAAGCTAATAAAGCATAGTGTACCAACTTATAGTTTTGAAGTCTGCTCTCTAAATCTGCAATGCAAAAGTTGAAAACTGTTGTAAATATGATAACTCTCCTATTTATTATATTTTATACTGGATTTGTTCTTTATGTATACAGCTGTCAAGTTTTGTACTTAGAACAGTGATATATCCATTGGCCATCGGAAGCAACACTATAATATGAATACTATGGCGCTCATTTAAAATTGAATGTAATTTCATTTGTGGCGCGTACATATACACATTTCTCTGTTCTGCATACATACTGTACATAGATTTGAGTGTATCTCAAGCTTGCTGCTGTTACACTTCAAGGGGGTGATTCAGTTGTTTTAGCCATGGCTAATTCTTTTGGGCACCCAATGGAGAAATTCAATTGTTGCTCCGTTTGGTCGTCAATAGACGTGGCTGCACACATTTTTACTTGCAGCCTCCCAAGGTGGTGATCAGAATTGTGCAATAAGTCAGCTGTATGTCCTGTTTGTGTGTCGAAAGCAGGACTTTAGACGGGGTTAGCTGCCATATGTGGCTAAACTCACTGGTGCCCGAACGGAGCAACAATTGAATTGCTCCGTTGGGTGCTTATTTAATTTGGATGCCCCAAATATATTTGACTCATCTCCTAAGAGCCAAAAAAAGAACCTGCAAGTATAAGTTGAGTGCAGAAAGACATGTACATTTTTTTGCATGCTTGTGAGGATGATATCACCAGTACTATTTAGTCACTTCTGATTTGCTGTTTGCATATTGACTCGTCAATCTGATAGATCTTTATTTATTATTATTGTGGGTTATGTAAAATTGCGTCTGTCTGTTAGTATTTCCTATTGTCCATTCGGACTGCTGCATGAAAGAAGATTCCTATTGGATTAATAAAATTACATGCAACTTATCCGGTACAATCTTTAATTAGTTTTTATATGTAAAATGTGATTTTTGTAACTATTAATAACACTGTGAAGACACGACTCTCTCTTGTCTATATAACACTTTGTTACATTATATTATGTACAAATAGGGTAATGCAATGTTCACTTTTCTATCTAACACTGTGAAGCCATATATCTACACCATTATTGGGCATAAGTAAGTGTATGTATTTCTGATGTAAAATTAATACAGTGTTTTTGAGTTGAACTTAGCTTGATATGCGAGTTACTGAGCATGTACACATAGGTCTGCTGTCTTTGTGACATTATAGTTATGTATCTATGTGCGGTACAAAATGGGTCAAAATGTAAAGGATTTAGTTGAAAAATGAATTAAAAAATAAACTTTAATTACCTTCCTTGCTATCTTTTTCTTACAGGTCAGACTAGCAATATCAACTTACTTCGCAGCACATCTCCTAATTGGTATAATGCTGGTGTAAGGTGTGTGTATTACCGCAAGAATCAGTACCTAGAAGGCTACCAAGAACGAATATGGAGGTTCTCCTCATCAGGCAATGGTAAGTAATATTTAACATTTAAGCAATTTATTTCGGAACCAGCTGCCAAATAGTTGAATATTTCCAACTGTATGTTTGTGTCTCATAATTAGGGGCTTCAGGTAGATGTAACTGAAAATGCTGCCACAAACTGTGGTCATGCGCAGTACAACTATTTTCAAATGCATTTTTAATTTTAAACCCTTGTCAATAACAAAACAGAAAGGAAACTCAAATATGCCCGTCAGTTGGTAGTCTATTATTTAGACAGGTTGACCATCGTTTTTTGGTTATTTGTTGGTCATTTTGCAAAACAATGCTTCTTAGATCTGCGATTTGTTTACTTGTCTATGTAAAATAATCAATAGTTGTTCCGGTGTTCTACAGTCAGTCATTTGGTCGGTTTTCCATCAGTTTTGCCTTTAGTAAATGGAGGAATTGCAAAATTGATGGAAAATCAACCAAAAATCTAAAACCGACGTTTAGTAAATTTACCCCTAAGAGCTTTTGGTTGTGTACCAATTTTATTAGATCTGATGCTTAGCTTCTTGCCTATAACCCTATATCTAATAGTTTCAATGGCATAAGAGATCCATCCTGGACCTTTACTATAATGCTATCCACACAAATAACTCTGAATGAGGTGTTCATGGCATCACCAAATTACCCTTCGTTTTATGCAGAAACGGCTTGCACTACACTTTGATGGCAGTAGAACTGCCTGCGAAATTGAGTTTGGTTCCAACAGCAAGTGTATATGTGATACCCCGCTAGGAGGTGTAGGGTGGTGTAGTGAGATTCAGGTACAGGTATCTTACCAGAAGGAATACATGGTGGGTTGCACTCTGTGTTGTCTCCCCTGAAAATAAATATCTTCACTGTACAGTGGTAGTTTTACTTTTCACACAATGAATTATACCAATTAGTGCCTAGGATTCTATTTATTTACAGTACAAATTCTAAAAACCAGTTGACATTACATCAGATGTAAATAAATGTGATGGTTCCTAATACTGGTATACTTAACCGGTATTAGGAACCATTACATTTATTTATTAATACATTTTTTATTATAATCTGATTTCACAATACTGTGCTTTACATAATAAAGAACATTTTTCTAAAAACATAGACTGTATTTTATTTATATTAATTATTTAAAGTCTAAAATAAGTGTCTGAAGTAAGCGCTGAGAACATACAGTGTGTGTTTTTATTTATATTGCTTTAAGGGAAAGGAGTATCCCTGATGACAAATTCTCAATAGCAACCATGGAGGGACATCTGTGAGAAGCGCAGCCTTATCTTGTATGTCTATGTAACTAAGATAATTATCCAAACAGTACACTTTTACACTATGAGCATTTAGATAACTTCAGAAGCAAATTTATAAGACAGTGTAAGCAAAACACATTAGATACTGTAACTTCACTATACTGTATATTTACATTTTCCCGTGGCCTAAACTATGTTCTGGGGTCAAATCCGTTCACCTTAATATTGCTGGCCAGCTACATCTGTAGAGGTGGTGCACTTACCGTACAACGGTTTAATAATTCCCCTGTGAAATCTGTTTTTTCCTTTCCTGACAGCAGCACTCAAGTGGTGGCACAAATCAGCTTTGGAAGCTGTAGAAATGCTATATATGTTGGTATCTATCCTAAGTTCAGCTTTGGGTGCTGTAGCAATTATATATGCTGGTATCTTTCCTAAGTTCAGCTTTGGGAACTGGCTTGGTCAAACCCTTTTAGCCCGCTTGGTAGCTGATGAGGTAAATACTTGGCAGTGTAGAGTTGCCTTTTATCACACTGTAACAGTCTGTGGTGGTGTGTAATGATCAGCTGTCATTTTAGGGGAATGCAGTGAGGGAGGGTTATGATGTAGAATGATCCTGCTCACTTCAGCTCACTGTATGGTAATGTCATCCTCACTGGGAAGGCTTGCAGTTACTGTACTAGGAAGGGCTGAGGGCTACTGGTTTTATAACTATCCTGTGCCCTTTTGATAGTCTTGCAGAGGTCTTTATAAGTAAGCAGCTGCAGTGTGTGGTCTGCAGGTGGCCAGTAAATGCAGGGTTATTACAGACCTATCCGGACATCCTCAGTGAATCTCTGTCACTGGAAGCCTGTCAATTGTTGCACCAGGGAATCAGAGACACCCTCCTCTCATAAAAGGCTCCCTCATTACTTCTCCTCATACATTGCTTCACACAGCGCAGGTCCACTCCCTGGGGCAGATGTATTACAGTGGCACTTAACGTGCCGCTATATCGCTTCCTGGTTCGCCTTTTTACCAAGGCAAATTAGGAATCACTAACGATGAGATGTATTAGCATCTCATTGGCTGGAGTGGGGGAGTGATATCTCCCCCCTCCGGCGATCCCTGTCTGAGTACACAGTGCATCAGCCTAGTCTCGGCTGTCTCCACTGAGCATGCATGGGATTTTGCAAGTATCGCAAGATCCTGCGTGCAGCCCTGGAGCCGGCAGTCACCACAGCAGGGATAGCGCTGTCCCTGCTGTGGGAGTAGGGCATCACCAGGCTGTGGCTGTCAATAGCGACAGCTGCATCGGGCAGAATGGTCAGGTGAACTATCTTGTAGATAACAGCAATGATAATGAGAGGGGCGCATAGCTCCCCTGTCATTTACCGCCCAGACCCTAATCTTACATGGGGAGAAGCGGTAGCAGCGCACATAACCTGTACTGTTGCCGCTTCACGGTTAATACATCTACCCCCCTGACTGCTCCCTCAGGGCTCCCTGTAACTGCCATACCTGTCCACCTCAGCCACCTACTGCTGGTACCAGCCGGTTCTGTCATGTGACCTGCTGCTGGCTCCCCACTGCTTTATTCACTCCTCTCTTTCCCTGTTGGCTCTGGGTTACCCTTGTGGGGTCCAGAGCACCAACATAATAAATAAAGAACAATATAAATACTGGCATATTATAACAGCCATGGGCCCTCATTCAGAGCCGGACGCTCTGAGCAGAGCGCTTGCTCTGAATGAGGGCCGTCCTCCATAAAAATGGAGCGTCCTCCTGGACGCTCGTATAGCTGTGGGTCACCACCCACAGCTCATACGAGCGTGCAGGATGATGGTCGCGATGGTCTTGACCATTGCGACCATCGCCAGTGCGACCAGAAGCCTGTGGTCGGGGTTTTCGACCACAAGCCCTGGAGTGATTTTGGCTCTATCAGAGCCAAAATCACTCCCACTGACATCACTAGTGATGTCAGTGGGGCCGGCTTCAGACGGTAGGCGTTCCCTTGGGAACGCCTCCGTCTAGGAGGCACGCCCACCAAAGGGGGCGTGCTGTCAATCAACATCGACAGCACGCCCCCTTTGATCAGACACAACGAGCGAAGGAAAGTCCTTCGCTCGTCGCGTCTGGCGCATGCGCACGACGGAGCTCCCTCCGTCATGCGCATGCGCAGTGCACACCATCGACCCACTTGCGAGCGGACAGCCGCTTGCGAGTGGGTCTGAATCAGGCCCATAGTACCCTACATACAATTCTGATATATGTTTTAATATCTATACAAGGGCACACTACTATAAGTGGTACTCCCAGTATCTGGGGTACGACATATATTTTTGTATCACATGATCATTTGAAGTAAAAATCTGTTGGGTAAAAAACTTATTTTGTGGTTTTGTAGTGTTGTAAAGTATTGTTATTCATTTACTCTTAAAGCTTCTGTAAAACTATTAACACACACCCAAAAGAAGTCTGTTGCTTTTACCTAACCATGCTCTGAGGGCCTGATTCAGCAGAGTACTCAGGGAAGCTTTTTATGCAGATTCCTGATGTTCAGGAATTTGCACATGTGCCGGACCCATACTGCGCATGTGCAGTACTGGTCTGCAATAACGCTCGTAGTTCATCAGCAGACTGTCAGTGATTGACAGTCTGCTGCCATTTCAGTTGGAGGAGGGGGGCAGCAACAGCCTCTGTTTCCCAAAACAAAGGCAGGTCGCTGCCATTGTGTGAGAGTGATGAGGTCAAGATCCCCGTCAGCTGCCAGAAAATTCCTGGCCTCATTTTGGCATCTGTGGCGCCCGACTTGTGTGACTCCATGGACACGCAGCTGATCCGATGTTGCAATCTAGAGCGCAACTCGGTTCAGTAGTGCATGCAGGAGGTAGGATGCCTCCTGCTACACTGCCATATTAGTGCTATCACAGCTGCTACCATGTTAGCAGCTGTGATAGCTACAGTGTCCTCTGCTGAATCAGGTCCTGAGAGAGGAGAGAGATCAGAGCACTACTTGTCATATTGACACACTATTATTAAATAGGATTGAAAAACTGCATAAAGATGTGAAATATTGTTTTACATAAATTGAATTTATAAGGCAAATCAGAAAGTAATGTAAGATGCCACCAACACATGGAAAGAGCTGAACTGTGCACAGATGGCATGGCAGAGTTAATGAAAACAACATGTGAATTGCTCTTCTAATAGCATTGCGCTTCTGTAAATTCAGCATGTTTAACAGAGTTGGGCTAATGGTCGTATATTTTGTCAACCACTAATCATAGAGGAAAGTAAAATCAGATACATTGTTAGCTGGATTTTTGAGAATCCATAGTGATCTTTCTTGATCTTCTTTCTAGCACTTCTTTGGCCTCTACCGTATAGATACATAAAGTAAGGACTTCTCTATGGCAACAGTGTTCATGGGAACAGCTGAAAATAGTGATTTTTGCTGTATAATGCAAATAAAAAGTATTACAATGTTGCAGTCCTCAAAAAAATATGACATTTATCCAGATTTGTTTTCCAATTGTGACTGTTAAAATGACATATTGTAGGGGTACATTTACTAAAGATCATTTTTAAGTGATTTTAATACATTTCAAAGTGATCTAATTGATCAACATTGATGTCGTGTTTCTGGGGCTAAATCACAAATTTTTCTGACTATTTTTTATTAATTTTTAAGTTTTAGTAAATGTGTGATTTAGCCCCAGAAATACATAGATGTTAATCAATTTATATTGATTTGAAATCGATTAAAATCGGCCTTTAGTAAATATACCCCCTAATATTAATCTAATGTACTGTGCAAATTGGGTTATTTGTCCTGGATTATGACTGTTTGACAGACATTATCTCTTACTAGACCCAGAGCTTGACACATATGACTTGTGTTGCAATCAAGTGGAAGATCCCCAGTTTTGCTCAATGTACATGCAGAAGAGACCCCCAATCAACTGCAGACATTACAGACCCCTGATTCCCGGTAAATGGTTTATTACGTCAACATTTATTCAAAGAGAGAAAGAGAGAAGACCACACCAGCTTATTTGCATTAAATCAATGAAACATTTCCATATGAAGTATATGGCAAAAAATTTACTGGTATTTATAGTCAAAGGGGGAGAGTTGGAGCTATCAAACTGGACCAAATGCAAACTTTATGAGAGAAAGTAAAGGGGTACCACTTTTGGTAGATGCACTCAGTGACACTATTAATACTTACATTTTATCACAATATAATTAAAATATAAACCTTGTTACTTATTGTAAGACAGTGAAATATACAAAACAACAACAAAATATCATTAAATAAGGAAAAGAGTCAAATCACAAAGAAAAACACAAATGTACAATATACATTACATATAAACTGACCATGTGGTTTCTAATATTTAGTATAATATTATCAAATAAAACCACTTATGTAACATTAGAGAAAAGGGGGCAGATTATGAGTTGGGAGCAAAGCATGAGAAGCAAGTAATTGTGCACTTAAAGAAACCATGTTGCAATGCATGGGGTCAAATACATTTATTGTTTTTGCATGCAGGGTAAATATCGGGTACTTTTGCATGAAGCTCACAAATGCTGGACAGCTTTTTTTTTAACTGCAATTTAGATTTAACCTTGGTCATGCTCTTCTTATATCTAAAGGGACCCATACATCAGTTAACACAAAAAAATGATTCACAGGGGTATATTTACTAAAGTGAGAGTTTTTAGAAGTGGAGATGTTACCCATAGCAAACAGTTAGATTCTAGCTAATATCCTATAGAAGGTGCTAGTTGAATGTTAAGTAGAATCTGATTGGTTGCTATTGGCAACACCTCCACTTCTAAAAACTCTCACTTTAGGAAATTTACCCCACAGAGTCTATTATTTTTTCCCCCAATTTAAAAGATTCCCCAATTCACCAATTTGTGCCCATACAGTACATTACATTTTTTTCCAATGATTTGCAGATCATTTAAAGGAAAAACAGATCTGCCAATTTTGAAAGGCCCATCATTGTATTAGTAAAGGTCAGCAAATTGGCTGATTGTTACCACACACTAGCAATTTACTGCTCCAAGTGGTTGTGAAATCCAACAGGTTGGACAACCTGGTTCACAACCTGGTTCACAAACTCCAATAACTTTTTGGTCATAATCTGCGATCTGTAAACCCCAAACATTTTTTTACACAATCATCTGCAAAAGTAGCATTGCCCGATTGAATGCTGATGTATGGGGGCCTTAAATCTCTCTGCACATTATAAATGTTTCTCACCTGCAGTACAACATGGTTTTGCTAAGGTATAAAATTACTTGCCTATTTTTGCTTTTCTCTTAACTCAGAAACAATGTTTGCAACAATGTAGAGTTCCTCACATTTATATGAGCATGACATATGAAAACATCAGTAGATGAAACAATGAATCACCATTTATAAACAGTATCTTACAGTATTTTAATTGTTTCAAAATCTTGAATAAAAACCCTGTTGCTTAACAGAATGAGCAGTTGTTATTGTGTCAACTGAATAAGATTATGCAGGTTATTATAATTTGTAGGCATTGGTACAGATATGTTCTCAAAGAACATATGTGATGACAGATACAGTACAGTAAGTCATGTGCAATATGCATAAAGTGCAGAAGATGCTAATGTTATGTTAGGTTATTGGTAGGAGGGGGTGGGAGAGGAGGGTAATTACATACTGCTTCAGATTTCCTCTGTGTGTTCGTACAGTGAGCTGAGGATGAGATGACGGTGATGTCAATTCAAAGTCAGAATAGTATTCTGGGCCTGATTCAGACCCGGTCGATATTTGCCCACTGGGCATGCGCACGACAGAGCCGGCTCCATCGTGCACATGCGTGAGCCCCGGTTAGCGACGGGTGCTCCGTCACTCCGGGTCTCGCACCAAAGGGGGCGAGCTGTCGATGGTGATTGACAGCTCACCCCGTTTGGTAGGCGGGCAGGGGGGGTGGCTGGACAAACTGAGGCATTCCCGAAGGAACGCCTGCCGTTTGGGGGCAGCCCCACTGACATTACCAGTGATGTCAGTGGGTGAGCAGCCGGCTCTATTAGAGCCAGAAGCTCTCTGGGGTTTGCGGCCACAAGACCCTACCACAAGGGTCTCATCGCAAGCCCGATGGTCATGATGGTCTTGACCATCGCGACCATCAACCTGGCCGCTCGCAATAGCTGTGGGTGGTCACCCACAGCTATGTGAGCAGCCAGGAGGCCGCACAAAAAAAAAAAAATGCCCTCATTCAGAGCGAGCGCTCGTTCAGAGCGTCCGGCTCTGAATCAGGCCCACTGTACCTACTTGTAGTAAAGTGGTCTCAGTGGATACCCTTGTGTTAATCACAGTGCAGGGTAACTTGTGACCTCATCCCGATGAGAGTACTGTATGCTAGAAAATGTAAGTGAAACAGGTATCATGTTTTAGGTCTATATAAGTATCTCTGGGTGTGATGTATCGCGGATTTTGCATCTAAGTGTATTTCCCTTTTATGTGTACATTTTGGGCCTGATTCTAAGTTGGATGCAGAGGTGACCATGGATGTGTCTTATGCTGCAGTTGTGTCTGCATCTTTATGCTAATGTTGCATCCGATTTTCAAACAACTAGGACACCCTCCTGCAGCATCTTATGACAGTGGATTTTTGTCACTGTGCATATTTAGATGCATCATCGGTGCTACATCTGTAGCACCATCAGACAGTTTCCCTGTCTGATTATGGTCTCTTGTGTGAGCAGCTGTGTATCATTGGATGTAGCCATTTTCAACTACATGCCCACGAAATGCCCATGTTTGCTTCGCCAACTCCTGTTATATCCAAGGAAGGACCACTAAAATTATCAGATGGTGCATTAGATTATGTGCTGTATCTGTATGCAGACACACGGGAATGCACTCGCGTTGCCACCCAGACGCATGCACACACTAAAACATTGCCTATTTCTGCGTGACATTGTCACTGCATACTGTACACCTCTGAAACAGGCCCCGTGGGTGCAAATGAGGCCCAATATGTGCTTCACTGCAATGGTATAGTAGTATAAATGTGGATGTGGTATGATTTAGTGCAGTATTATGGTTCAGATACTAATGATCTGTTTTTGAGATTATTGAGGTTGAGATTCACGATTGGGAGTAACTGCTTTTTTTGCATTTCAGCAAAGGAGAAAATTCCTAAAATTTGTATAATGTCCTTCAATTAATATGGGTTCATCTTGTATTAATATAGGTTTTGTTGTGTCTTTATTTACAGGATGGATGTTTGGAGATCCCCACATTGCCACCCTGGATGGACTCAATTACACTTTCAATGGACTTGGAGATTTTATCTTGGTTAATACTTCTGATGTGAATACGTCCTTCATGCTACAGGGACGTACAGTGCGGACCGGTACAGCAATGGCCACTAACTTCCAGGTGTTTGCTGTGCAGTATACCTCACCCACTGCCAGTGTAAAAGTGAGTGTCACTCTGATGAGAAGGAAAATTTAATGAATGAATATTAATTTAAAAAACATGATTGTATTTTGTAGTGTGGAGGTCCAAGTATCCTTGGGAATTTTAAAAAACAATATGGGTTATATACATTTTTATGGTGCATATCTTTGCTCAACTGCTTTCTGTTTTGTGCTATTGTTCCTTTTAGTCAATACTTTATTGCATACCAATTTTTCATTTTTGACATTTTAAAATAAAATGTTCCTGTTCTCTGTCAGAGTGCTCTTTTCACCATTAGGAACTCATGAACTTGCGGTTTGCCTTTAGAGTAATCAGTTATGTAGGTTATACTATCAAATACATTGCCCTTCTGACTAATAACTTTCAGCTAATCACATGTTAAGAATTGACATTGAGCCAATGTACAATAGTCCTTTGATAGTAGTTGATAATTCTGTTCCCTCAATATACAGTGTTTTTCTTTGTACATAAACTCTGGTGAGGCAGATAAAGTAAGGAGTTCTCTTGAATTTATTACATATTCACCCACAGTACAATTAAGAAATCTAGCAATATGTATTGTAATACTCTTTTGGCGTGGCTATGGTAACACAGAATCAAAAAACAGGATAAAGCAGCACTTATATTCTGCATATATTTACTGTTAAATCTAAGCACAAGGGAACATATAAATAAATATAATATATATATATATATATATATACACACACACACACACAGTATATACACCCCAGAGGACGGTTAGCACACACTTAACCATATTTAGTATTCACCTGAGGTGACCACCCATTCGTCCAATGCAGGCACCATATTTATATTTCTCTATTGCAACAAGCAGAGTGCACTCACCAAGGCTTTTCAAGTTGATTCAAAGAGACATACTTTATTCTTTACATTATAGGTTAAATGTTCCCGGTTGACATTTCAACGTTTTTACCACCACCAGTGAACACAGGTCAGACAAATACCCTATCTCCCAGAGCCTCCTTAAATACTCTTAGCAATTAACCCTACAAAAAATTCCTCCCACAGCTTCCACCTGGGACCCTGGAACCTTATAGTAATATCAATTTTGTATTGTTTTCTATTTATCGAGTACATACAGTGGAGGTACTCACAATTGGATTATGTGTATTCCATTTATGTTTTTTATGAGTTTGTTAGTGGGCATAAAATATCTCCCTAGAGCCATCTTATATACCAATCCAATACAGGGATTTTAGAGTCATAAAGTACCCATCCCCTGTCGGGTGACTTTTTAGGGGTAGCCACGAGATCCCAAATTATGGATCCAGGAGGCCACACCCGAAGAAGAGCAGGCATAAGAGGGTTCCCCAGGGGCAAACACGGGGAAATAAAGAACTGATTTTCAACTTATCCAGGCATAGTCTCACTGAGGCAGACTTCTTGCTTCTCACGAGGGGTCTCAGTTTCATTCCAACTTGTGATTTCAATAGCTTCAAATTGGTCAATTGACCATTACAAAATGGCGAGGAAACTAAGACTCTGAGAATTTTTCTCTAACAAAAAATTGCAGCAGGGAAAGTTGTAGGTAATTTTAAAAATTCCAGTAGGTTTGACCAACCTTCAAATAATCCTAGTATATAAACTTTTGAGGATGGTGATTGAAGATGTTAAGATTGAGTGATTGAATCAGTTCAGATTTGATAACATAAATAAAGCTGAAAGGAGTGCTTTTAAATCCATTCAGAAGAACCATTCAATTGTAATTGGCAGAGCAGTTAAGGGAGGAGCAGTTGTGCTACAGGATCTTACTAAATATGCTCAGGAAATCTGCAGGCAGTTGAGTGAGAGTACAACTTTTTGGGAACTCACCTTTAACCCTGTAGCCTTTAAAAGTAGATGGCTTAATCAGGATGGCACTAGGTAAAGGGTGGATTAATGATATGCTAGCAGATTTTTTAATGGTTAACCACCCAGTAAGCCCAATAATATACACACTACCAAAAGTGCTCAAGTCCCTGGACAATCCCTGCAATTTTGGCTTGGGGGTCGGTGTTACAGTCACTAACCCAGTTAATTGATCACTCCCTTCAGGATTGTGTTGTACAGACAAAGGTATACCAAGGACATGGGTCACTTCTTGGAAGGCATTAGAGGTTTGAATAATATTCTAGATGATTGTTATTTGGCCACGATAGATGGGAGCTCCCTCTAAACCATCATCCCTCATGGTGATGATGTGTAGGGAGCCTGTCACTTTTGCAAACAGTGTTAGAGTATAACCATTTTCTGTATGGGGAAGATTTTTTTTATACAGAAATCCAGGATGGCCATGGGCTCGAGCATGGCACCCGCTTATGCAAATTTATACATGAACCATTATGAGTAGCTCCATATTTTATCTAGTTTCAAGGAGGACATTCTTTACTATTAACAATTTAGTGATGATATTTTTAAATATGGTGGAATGATGAGAAGTCCATCCATGAGATGGTAAAATTCTTGAATAATATTGACTGTCCAGTAAGATTCACATCCTAAATTGATAAGTTACAGATGAGCTTTCTGGATGTTTTGATTTTCAAGAAAGATGGCAGACCAGCCTATACATTGTATCAAAAGCCAACAGATAGGAACACGATTCAGCTCATGACAAGTCACAACTCAGATGCCCTAATAAGCAATCTTCCAGTGTTGCAATTTATGAGAGTTCTCAGGAACAATTCAGAAGTTGATTTGGCTAATTTGAATGAGATTAAGCAGAGGTTCCTTGCATGTGGGAATTACAATAGAACTATTAAAAAATACCTGGTGACAGGATGTCGACAGCTACCTCTGGCCAACAGGATCGGCTTATACTTAGCGTTAAATGTGACACTACTCTATGTGCTGTTCTGTAAAAAAGCACTGGCCACTTATTTGTACAGAGTCAAGTCTGGTGGGGAAGACTGGAAAAAGACCACCTCTGTGGAGCATAAACAGAAGTGCAAATTTGAGAGATCTTCTTTCCAGGACAAATGTACACACTGAGAAAGGATGACAAGGCGATTGGCTGTCTGGGCACAAAAGTTGCTGCTGCTACCTTGGTTTCCCCACATGCAGGGGATTGATGGTTGGAAGTTCCTTTCCACATCCGCATAATGGAAAGCGGATTATGTTAAAATACCATATGACCTGTCAGATGGACTATGTAGTATATGTTTTAGTATGCCCTTGTGGTTTAATGTACAAAGGGAAGACGGTTAGAACTTTCCATGAGTGTATGACCCAACACAGGTCAGATATTAGGCTGGCATATAAAAAAGGCAATACAGCCAAACCAGCAGCGGCTCATTTTATACTAAAGGAACACCAGGTTTCCTCACTGAAGTGCATGATGATTGACTGGGTCCCACCATTAAAGAAAGGTGGTGACTGTGACCTGATGCTGCTGAGAAGAGAATCCAGCTGGATCCATAAACTGGATATGGCAACTCTAAGGGGATTAAATGGGTATAACTATTTGAACCACTATCTATAGAGGGACTTTTGGATCCCAATAGTCCACAATAGCAGGCCAGAAACAGACATGTGGAAGTATTTGAAAACACCTGTTATACCCCTTTTAGACAGAAAACCAAATTACTGGGTCAAACATTTCTACCTGGTAATTTGCTGATCAACACCGGTCCTTTTTCTGTTTGAAAAGGTTAAGCAGGGTCAAATTTCCCGGGACTTCGACCCTGGTTTCTACCAGTGTCGGAGACCTGGGTATATCGACCAGGTTTGACTCTTTCAGAAAGAAAAAATACCCATGCTAATCAGCAAATTACCGGGTAGAAATGTTTGACCTGGTAATTTGGTTTTCTGTCTGAAAGGGGGTTCAGGCTGGGATCAGCAAAATGACCTGGCACTTAAATGCCAGGTAAAAGCCAGGTAGTAGGGAAAATTCTGTGTGAAAGTGGTATAAGAGGACTTAATTAAATATTATACCAGGAAAAATGGGAACAGATTTTTTTAGAACCTTTTTGATTTTTTTTTGTCTTTTAAAATTTTTTCTCAGATGCCCATAATAGTAATCTGAAGTTTATTTTGTTTTCTATTTATAGAGTACATATGGTAGAGGTACTCACAATTGGATTATGTGTATACTGTTTATATGTTTTTTATGAGTTTATAAGTTTGTATAATATATCTCCCTAGATTCAGCTTATATACTCTGCAGATATATTTAGAGTATATGTAATTTATTATAAGATAATTGTATACTAGTAAGCTCGTCCACTATGATTATAATGTTGGTGGTGAGGTCACTTTAATAACTGATTCCTGTGCTGAAATGGAATACAAGCCAGAGGATGATACTTGTACACCTAGTGTCTCACTTCCGTTAATGGTGGAACACAAACTGGAAGTGTTAAACTTGGAATAGTTGTTGGAACGCAGACAGCGGAACTTCCGGTGGTGGTGGAATGCATACCGGAAGTTTGAACCCATAAGGCAGAGTTTCGAGGTCAATGGAGGTAACTTACATGCTACGAATGAGTGGATATATCTTTTAGGATTGAGCGGAGCTGGTACCTTTAGGATTAAGTATACAGGTAGGCTGCAAGTAGTTGGTTTAGCTTGATCTCCCCTAACAGTGCCACTTACAGTCCCGGGAAGATGCTGTGGGAGTAGTTTTCAGTAGAGTTAATTGCTAAGCACATTTATGGGGGCTCTGGGAGATAGGGCATTTGTCTGTCCTGTGTTCACTGGTGGTGTCCTGATGACGACGTGGAACATCACACCTATGATGTAAAGAGTAAAGTATGTCTTTTTAATCAAATTAAAACTCCCTGGTCAGTGCACTCTGCTAGTTGCAATATATATATATATATATATATATATATATACATATATATACAGCAAACACAGAAAAACATACCTTATATAGCTGAACATATAAAGTGAAGCCAAGAACACCCATCTGGGAGGGAGTGTGATGCTGGAGTGATGTCATCAGCCCACCCCCATTGAGGGCTGATGACATGAGAACTCACTACAGTTCTCATGGGGATAAGTACATGTAAAGTGAAAGTAAAAGACCAAGTGAAAATGAAGGTAGAAGTAAGAAACAACATCATCTCAAGTGTAAGAGATAATAGTAAGGAAAAAAACATGAAAGCACTACAATGAAATTAAATAAATATACTGGATAAGAAACATGAAAATATGCAAATTGGCTAAATAGGAAAATCTAGAAAACAAGCTACAAAAGTCTTAGAAAGGAACAAGTCCAGAGAAAAAAAATGATAATCTGGTTCCCAATAGCAATAGGAAAAAAAGAGCAAAATAAATAGGACAAAAATATGTTAAATTGCAAGTGGGAAAAAACCAAGGAAATCCCAAAAACATGCTGGAAACAAATATCTAAAAAATTGTTGGATATATCAAAAAACTTGTAAAGCAAGATAACAGCCATGATCCCAATGAGAACAGGAGTGAGTTGTCATGTCATCAGCCCTCGATGGGGGTGGGCTGATGACATCACTCCAGCATCACACTCCCTCCCAGGTGGGTGTTATTGGTTTCACTATAGATGTACAGCTATATAGGGTATGTTTTTCTGTGTTTGCTGTGTTCTTGATAAAGATTGCAAGACCAAAAAGTTGAATTCCAACACAGCTTGTCATCTTTTCTTGAACATTACAAGACCTTCGAGTGCCACCTATCTTCCATTGTACATTGGTGTATTGGTTGCTCTGGAGGGTACCTGGGCAAGTATTAACCCTTTATCTGTGGAGTACCGATTTAACTTGTGTGTATATACCTTAACAGGTTTATTCAACAGATGCCATATTGCATTAAGCACAGTCAATGTTTCGGTCCTAGCATGGATGAATATACACGGGTACCTAGTCCACACTAAATACTCTTTCCACTTAACAAAAACACATGATGACTTTCAAATAATAAGGTGTTATTGTCGGTTGGTTTTCTGTTAAGCTTGAGTCCATACCCCCATCCGTGGCATAAAATGTAACATGCAAAAAGCAAAACTCCTTAGGGTTATATGTCAAAGTAAATATAATAGGAGTTTTTACTCTAAATTCATCAAATAATTCAACAAATTATGTAGAGAATTTTCAGAACTGCTCCAAACAAAGAAAATGTCATCAATGTACAGTAATGTCGAAAATGTAAAATGTTTTCTCTAAATCTAGAAAAAATTACGATATTTTCATAAATGTCCACATAAATATTTGCACCTAATGGTGCAATGTTACTGGCCATCTCAGAGCCTACGATTTGGAGGAAATATCAATCATTATAGTTGAAATAATTACAGGTCAAAAAAAACAGTTCAAGTAAATTGATCAAGAATTCAATACCACTATGTATGGGAGAGGGCTTGTCTCTGACACTGGCAACACTACTAGAATGTGGGAATTCCTGTGCGTATATATATATATATATATATATATACGCCCTACTATGCAGTGTCTGTGTCTTTGTGTGCACACAATTGGGGTGCATGCACAGTGTGACTCACACACAGTACAAAATACATCAGTAAACTACATTCATATCTGCACTGCATCCACATCTGTTTGTTTTAGGACTCTTATAGTCTCACAGTCTATTTATTATTGTTGTGAAATAACAATATTGTCTGTGCGCTGCATAATATGATGGTGCTAATGCTATGTATATAAAAGATCATATATAGTATATGACAGAACTTTTGTCTGCCCATCCCCTAATATTCTACAGTGACGTCTTTTCTACTTTGCTTTTAGGTTGAGTGGTATCTTGCAGATGATAACATAATAACTGCTCTTCTAGATGGTCAGAATGTGTCATTCACTCTATCAGAAGGTATGCTGAGTAGTGCATGTAAAAGGAGAAAAAGGGGAAATACTGTGTATACATTCAGGGAACATGTCATTCTAGCTTGGGAAATATTTTTCATTTATCAGTATACCAAAAATATTAATAATGACTTTTCCTCCAATTGGTAGTTTATATATAGTATGACAATATTCTGTAGAACTTTCTTTTTTAGAATTTTACAGTGTAAATATCATGGTACTATATGTTAGAGTTGATGAAACCACACCATGTTTTTTGTTTGGTTTCCAAACCCAACAAAATTATTTGGAATTGACAAAGAATGTAGGTGGAGGTGTTTATAAATATAATACAGGAAGGCAGATGTATCAAGCGGTGAAAATAGTGGAGAAGTGGCCCATAGCAACCAATCAGCTACTACCTATCATTTTATAGAATGTTCTTAATATATGCTACCTCAATGCTGATTGGTTGCTATGGGCAACATTACCACTAGTCCACTTCTCCAGACACTGGATACATCTGGCCCTTAGTGTAATAACACATGATATTATAAAATGTAATGTTCATAAATTGGCCAGCAATGCTTTATGGCTCCATGATTTTGTATTGGTTTTGGTTTTCTTCATTAAAAGTAAATTTACAAAAACTATTCAAATCATCTAAATTGTAGTTTTATTCCTGCATTAGTATTTATATAATTCACTGTACCTTTATTTATAGTTTATTTTATAATAAGCACCCCCCAATTAGTATTATATATCTCAAATAGCAATATCAGTTATATTCAGCCTTTAGTAAATAATTTTCACGGAGTAGAGGAGGTGGGGCTTTGATAAGTAGACCCCAGAGCATTTACCTCTACCCTCTGACACTGCGCCAGCCCAGTTCTGCATCTCCAACAACCACAGACTGCTGAGCAGGTTTGAGTGGTTGTGGGCTATGGGGTGGAAAGGGAGAATTGGGGGACCAACTTTGAGAGGGTGTGCTGGTTCCTGTAGTGTGATTTGGAGGTCTCTGGGGTACCTCCAGGTGAGTTGGCTCTCAACTTAAATATATTTATGTATGTGCTGTTATCCTGTGGCACAACAATATGCAATTATGACCCAGAGTGGGTGCTATTATTATGTAGCATTAGGGGTGCCAGTACAGAGGAACCTTGACGCGGCCTGGCGCTTAACCATGTATTTGCAAATATATGCAACAAAAACCTTTGGATTCTATTATCATGTAGTGTTCAAGTCTTTTTGTTGTTTTTTTTGCAGTGTGCTAGAGGGAAACTTTTTTCTGTAGTCCAGAGTAAACTCCTCCTTACAAGCACCTATGAAAAACTATTAGGTTGATATGAGCAACCACTATTTTGTATTACTGAAGAGAGGTAACTTGCGCACCCTAACTGCCCCCTAACTGCAGCTCATTCCCACTCATGAGAGCACCAGTCCTCAATAATATGCAAACAAACATAAGAGAGTGGTTCACATTTGCTGGTAGGATAAGGTAGAAGTTCTTTTCTTTCTCCAAAATTTCTCCTATATTCTCTGACGAATTCGAAAATAACTGGAAATCCAGGTCACATATAGATACACTGTATTCCTTTATATCTGGATTCGTAAATACCATTGGACTTACCCCAAATAAATTAAATGCATTCGTCAAAAGGTATCTTTAATCTTCTCTTAATAACTTCAATAGTGTCAAGACTTACCAGATAATAAGCATTAGGGCCAGCTCCAGGGGTGTTCGACCAGTGCGGTCGCACAGGGGCGCCACCCATAGAGGCGCACCCCTTCCCAAAATCACGATTTCAGTACTGTCCCGCTGTTCCACCCGTGGGCCGAACTGTTGTCAAAGATTTCAGCTCTTGGCAGTCTCAGCTATACATTCGCTCTGGCTCCGATCTTGGCAGGAAGATCTAGAGTCCAAATGCAGTCTCGAAGCTGTTCTGTTTGAGGGGGACATGATGTTTGGTCTGAAACTCAATAAATTATTTCTCAAGCAATGGGGGAAATAGCCCGTAATTTGCTGATCTTACCTCCAAAATCTTAGTCTCTTTATGTCTGTCCTTTTTGCATATCACGGCATGGTAGATTTAATGCACTCAGAGGTTAGTTTACCTCTTTTTGCTGTGGCTCTTTCTGAGTCACAGGTTTCACCACCATTCGACTTTCAGTTGGAAAGCCTGCTGACAAGCAGGTCAGTTGACAGTTTAGGAGCTCCCTCGTGCCCCCCAGTGGTATGGACCTGCTTACTCCAGTTTTGGTTGCCTGGGCACTGTTGGAGTCATATTTTTGGGTCTGGGGTATTCTGGACAGGGGTTACATTCTAGATCTGGTAGATCCCAGTACAAGCTGTTTCTTTGCTATTCCTCTACCTCAGAACCCAGTACATTGAGAGTCCATCAGTATGACAGTGCTTTCCCTGTTAGAGTTGGGAGTTATTGTTCACATTCCTGTAGATCAAAGGGGCCAAGGCTTCTACTATCTCTCATCTTCCTGATGAGGAAACCAAATGGTACATTCTGGCCTATTCTAAATTTAAAACAGCTCAATATTCACTGGTTCAGCACTTGGTAGTGGTAAGTGAAATGTTGGAATCCTACAGGTGGTTACTCAACTATCCAAAGTCTAATATTGTACCATCTCAGCGGATGATCTTTTTAGGTCTTTTCTTTTGATACCCGCAAGCAGCGAGTCTTTTTTCCTCCTGATTCATGATCTCAAGTCTCTGGTCAGGACTTTAATTCAGCTACCACAGGTTTCTATCCTCATGGGTATAAAACTTCTGGGAAAGATGGTGGCATAATTTATGACATTTCCTTCTGCCAGATTCCATGCTCATCCTCTGCAGAGTCAAATTCTAGCCTATTAGGCCTGAAAGGAACCTTGTTTGGACAAATAGTTTTTCTGTTTGCCGTCTCAGATGCAACAATTTCTCCAATGGTTGATACAGCATCAGAGTTTGTCCAAGGGCAATCCATTCTGGATTAGGGAATGGACCATGGTCACCTCCAATGCTAGTTTGATTGGTTGGAGAGCAGTGACTCTCGACCTTCGGGTCCAGGTCAGAGACACTGCTCCCAATCAACATTCTGGAACTAAGAGCAGTGAGACTGGCTCTTCTACAAGCTCAGGAGGTCCTGGACAAGAAGCTGGTCCACATCCAATCAGACAATGCCACCACAGTAACATATATCAATTACCAGGGAGGCACTCTGAGTTGCCAGACTATAGTATGTTGGAGGTGGCTCAGATCTTTTCTTTGATAGTGGCCTGGGTGCCTGCGATATTGGTCTTCCACATTCCATGGTGGAGAACTGGGAGATGGACTTTCTAAGGTGTCACTCAGTGCACCCTGGAGTGGGAGCTCCATCTGAAAGTTTTTCAGGCCATAGAAAACCATTGAGGTATGCCGATATAGACTTAATGAACTCTCGACTCAACAAGAAGTTGCCAATCTAGAAAGCATGGCCCAGGGACCCGTGGGACACTTTGGTGGATGGTTCCATGGTCTTTTAGACTGCAATATCTTTTTCCACCTCTATCCATGGTGGCCAGAGTGCTTCAGGAGGTTCAGCAAGAGGGTCTTCTGGTCATTTTCATTGCCCCACATTGGCCACATCATGCATGGTACTCATCTCTACAGGGTCTTCTGGCCAGTGATTCAGAGAAGATCAGAGAAGATCTGTTTTGAGAAGTGCCAAGTCTTCACCCTAGTTTGTCTCAACTAACTTTGATGGCATGGCTCTTGAGACAGGGATTATTTAGACCAGTGGTTACTTATGCTTCAGGCCAAGAAGCCCTTTACATCTAAGATTTACCACCAGGTTTGGAGCCTATACATTTCCTGGTGTGAATGTTGTCACCTTTCGGCTAGAACGATATCAGAACTGGCAGCTCTGTCTTGTACACCTCCCTTAATTATTTTTGCTTCTTTTAGGGTGGTGTTACGAACTAAGCTATCATTTTTGCCTAAGGTAGTGTCCAAGTTTCTCCTGAACCATGACATTGTTCATCCTTCTTTTCCTGTTCATTCTTCTTCCAATTCTTTGCTTCATTGCTTAGATGTGGTGAGGGCATTATGGATTTAAATTCATCGTACCTTAGTCTTCCACTGTAATTCTCTATTAGTGCTATGCATGGCTGGCTGGCCTCCAAGCATTCTATCTCTAGATGAGTGATGGCAGCTATTCGTCAAGCATATCTGTTTTTGGATATGCCGGTTCCTATTTCACTCCGGACCCATTTGACGCTTCCAGTCAGAGCCTCTTGGGCGTTTTGCTGTGATGCTTTGGTGGAACAGCTATGCAGGGTGGCAACCTAGTCTTCTGTGCATACAATCACCAAGTTTTACATACATAACCTAGATTATGCCCAGGCTGGTTTTGGCGAGCCTGGTTAGGTTTGCTTTGGGAAATCCCAGCATCAGCTTAGAAGTGTTCCCCAGATCTGATAATAAGGAAATTTGATTTTTTGGGACCCTTTCCTTGTCATCCATCTGGGTCACATTGCGATCTTG
Organism: Taudactylus pleione; assembly: GCA_031769625.1. Taxonomy (NCBI): domain Eukaryota; kingdom Metazoa; phylum Chordata; class Amphibia; order Anura; family Myobatrachidae; genus Taudactylus; species Taudactylus pleione. The sequence goes on from JAUIMM010000010.1 coordinate 5,302,559, forward strand.
AATTTTCTCCACCAAGCAGCTTTGTTAGAGAACTGAGGCTTCAGGGAAACAGGAGGGACAAAGTGAGGGGTGAAGCCAATCAGATTAACTCTCTAGTGGCTAATATTGTGACCCATCCCACCTAACCCAGCGTCCGGTTAGCAGTGTTCCCCCAGATGGATGACAAAGAGAGGATTATATAATGAGTACATAAAAAAATCCAATTATTTGTAGCACAAATAATAAAGGATGCTCTGATATCTTCACTTAGATCTAGAAACATTTTTCCAGATATAAAGGTAAAACAGGCAAAAGCAGGCAATAACTGATCAGAATTGAATTATAGATAAAAGACATTACATATTTTTAATCAATGTAGAACATTTAAATTATTGTTAAATGCACATAAGTAATCACAGGTAGAGTACAAGAGCCAGAAGCAATAATACATATTGAAAACTGTTTTGATCTCTTTTGATTCCTAGACATGGATGCACTGATCAATAACACAAACCCAGCTGTCTTTCTGCTAAATGATGGCTCCATTACTGCAACCTTTGAGGGTCTTCTATCTGTGTCAGTATCGGCTTATTCTGGAATGCTGAGCACTGTAACCAGTCTTCCCAGCAACTTCTTAAACAAAACCAAAGGCCTGCTGGGTAAGTCTATGAAGCACAGATAAATGTGGTATTTACATACCCACAATTGCATTGTCAATAGATTTATTTTAATTTATCATATCCTTACACATATGTGTTACTGATTCATTATTGCACGAAAGTAACATTTGGTATATAATGTAGGTAACTGGAACAATGACCAGAGTGATGATTTCTTAAGCCCAAATGGCACGATTATTCCCAGCAACAGCTCAGAAGAAGACATATTTCATTATGGAATGTTATGTAAGTGCAATGTTTTTTGTACAATATGCTGTATGATTAATAATTTGCTATTTGGCTGAAGATTAGTAAAGTGTGGTTTAACAAAACCACATGGCAATTTTTATATGTGAAAAGTATACAAATTGTACAATGTATTGCGCTGCAGTTTTTGCATATAGAGTATAATATATACATTATAATGTTTTATATATACTGTACATCTTTACAAAAGTATAATTCTTGCACAGGTAGCTTTATGTCTTTGGTCTGTTGTTTGCATGACTTTTCTTTACTCACCTTTACCACAGGGAATTGTTCATGTGCTCTCTGAAAGCAATATTAAAATTCCTTTAGAGAAATTGAGTATCTGCCACTCTCTAACCTTTATAGAGTCTATATTTTACTTGCATAGGTTAGCGTGATAAAGACAATCTATATGAAGTATGGATAGACAGTATGATGAAGAGTTAAAAGCTGGAATTAAACTACAGTAGGCTGGACACAACTCTGCACCAAATCATATAAGTGTAAAACAAATGCTGCACCAACAAAACTAATTTAAAGGGAAGTGTATCAAACCTTTGAGATCGAAAAAAGTGGAGAAGTTGCCCATAGTAACCAATTACATTCTAGCTATCATTTATCTAGTACAGTCTATACAATGACAGTTAAAGGCTGATTGGTTGCTATGGCTAACTTCTCCCCTTTATCTCTCTTAAAGATTGGATTCATTTTGCCCTAAAAGTAAATTTCCTATTTCTGCTTACTACAGCCTTATTTAAACACCATACACTTACATCTCTTATAACAGAATACCATACCACCTTCCCACCATTTGGAAGAGTAAAAATCAGGATCGAGGAGTGACACCTGCCTCCATGGTGTGCAGCAGTAGTATACCTCCCAAGCCCCTCACAAATCAGCACAAAGTCTGATTGCAGCACAGAAAGTACAATGAAATGCAAAACCACACACCTGCTTGCTGCCTCAATTACCATCTCCATATCACTCCCAGCACACTTGTCTCCAACATCAGATTTCTTCCTCTCCCCAACCGATGGCAAGCAGTCATTTAATGTATCCCTATGAATGTGTGCTACTGCTTGCATGGATTACTTTTTCATTTATTCCTTTAAATGTGTTGAAGCAAGTATTGTTGTCAATCTGGGCACCCTACACTCACGGGGCACTCCACTTAGGAGAAACCACAGCTGCTTTTAACGATTGCAGTTTTTTATAAACCACATGTGGCTCAGGGGTTTGCAGACTGTAATACATTGGATGCGGTTTTACTTTTTTAGCCTTTCAACTGCAGGTGAATCCTGTGGTTTGCAATACAAAGTTTCATTTTAGTAAACTTTTCCCCAAATCTTTAAAAGACGGCTCTTTAAGGGGCATAGATATCACAAACCACATCTCAGATAAGATGTTTGAATACATCAAATATCTCATGCAGGGACAGAGCTTGCGAGAAAGCTCTGTCCATGCAAATATCTCCCCCACACTTTTTTGCAAAAAAACCCCCCCTGAAATTGTGACTGCTCTTCACCATCTTCTACACCCCTCAGCGACCCCCTCCCCCTCTGAGAACCCTCCCTCCCCGCAATCTCCCCCTCTCCCCTGCTAAGCCAAAACTTACCTCAAGCCAGGCTTGGTTATCCATGATCTGGCGAGCTCCTCTCTGACCCTGATCAACTGATAGAGGGGCTCTGCTCTGTGACCTCCACTGCTCTGTGCTGTAAACTGACATGCTGGCATGTCAGTTTTAGAGCACATATCAGCTGACCAGAGGTCACAGACCAGAGCCCCGTGGCTATCAGCTAACCGGAGTCACAGAGGAGCTCAGCCATTGCCAGTACCTGGGTCCAGGTAAGTGTTTTTTGTTCCTTTAAATATTTTTTTTTTACTGTGATTAGCTCGTGGTGTATTTTAACACACAATGCTGATAACAGGCGTCACCTACCAGCTCTGCCTTTCAGAGCATCAGTAAAACGGGAGAAAGCCCTAATAACACCATATCCAGGTAGCGTTATTATTATTACCACAGGGTTCCACCAATTTTTTTATTTACCATTTTAGTTTAATAAATTTGAGCAGATTGCATTAATCCATGCTTGTCATGGAAAAATGTACTCTGCTTACTAAATGAATCAGAATTTAAGGGCTTGGGGTAGATTTTTACGAAAACTGCTCCAAAAACAATTTAATACATTTAAGTGATACTAAAATATTGCGAAAAGGGCGTAAAAAAAATATTTGTTTTCACATTATTTTGTAAAAATAATATTGATAAATATGCCGTAAGCGTCACTTGTGTACCTGTTTTCTGTAGCACCATGCCTAAACAAATCTAACTAGCGCTCCTGTTTATTTGCTGTAGTTATATAGTTACTGAGGCTGAAAATTAGACATAGCTCTAAAATATATATTGTTCTATATAAAGGAAAAACATGACCCCCCAATAAAGCAGTTGTCCTTTATACTAAGAAGGAGGATATTTCTTCCAGGTCCTAAAAATAGCAATCAATGTATTTCGTGACTCAACCAACCATATAATGTCATACACTAAAAGCGGGTTGTATTAAGCAATAAAAAACGATAAAACCTTTAAAAACAACAGTGGGCCTGATTCATTAGCGATCGCAACTGCGATTACGCATGCAATCTGACGATTGTTGCATTCTGCGCATGTGTATGCATTGCAGTGACCGTGTGCGTGAACCAGCCACTGCAATCGGGACTGCGATCACAGGGACTAAACAGACCCATCAGAAAGTGATTGACAGGAAGTGCCGTATGTGGGTGGTGACAGGGGGGTGGTTGGCGAAACACAGGCGTGCCAGTGCATTTGAATGCCATTGCAGGGGTGTGCATAAATTAGCCACTGCAATGCCGTACGTAGCCTGAGGTCTCATAGCGTGAGATGAAGTTAACAATTTTTAAGTAAGGTCTGACCTTGTGCAAGTGTGCGTGATGCTGCGATGGTACTCGATTGTACCGATAGTTTTGCAGTCTTGCTAAACATTACGGATGTGTGTAAGGTAAAGTGGGAGTCCTCATGTAGTGCTGCGAAGGCATAGCGATTGCAATGAAATCGCATACTATCGCGGTTGAACTGCGTGCATAATCATACCTGCAATCGCAATAGCGATCTGTATTGAATCAGGCCCACTGTTCAGAGGTTTACTATTCATATTATCCTCATATGTATTAGAATGGAACACCATCATAGGAAACCCCATAGAATTCTAAGAGGCTGCAATGTGTCTATATGAATCAAGCTTAACTTTGTTAACTTAACTTGTGCTCGATAGGCAATGTCATCTGTAGATGGTGTTACCTATAAAATCCTATGGATTTTTACCATAAAAGTACCATGAGAGTAATCCAAAGGATCCATTTCCTTCCCCTTGCGGCTTGTGCATGCACTGGCTATATGACCCCTGAATCATTAATCTGGAAGTCAAAAGTTCGCCAGAACAGCTCTACATCAGAAGAGCCATCCAAAAGGCAAGCAATCATGCCTATTGGCATTAATAAATGCCGGTAAGCATGCAAAAAGGGATATAATGTACTTGATGCATCCTGGCCATCCTGATCATTGCTTGTAAAAGATGCAACCCATCCAGTGGCAGATTTTACCGAAGGGCTGCAGCCCCCCTCCTTAGAAAAGTATGTCTGGCAATAGCTTCCCATTGGAAGTGCTCCCTGCTAATTATAGTCAGACAAGCATTACCAGGGAGAGGTGTTGCTACCAGTCCAGACTGCTATAACAACAGCCCTATCTGGCTTCAGGAGGCTACAGGTGATGCAGTCCCTAGAAGCCTGGACTGCTTGTTAACTTGCGCATATATCAGGGTTCACGATGCCATGTATACACACAAGCCTGCAGCACAGACCGGCAGAGCAGACCCCCACCCCACCCGGGAATGACAGGTTGGAGACGCCGTTAATCGCATCTTATTTTTAATAAATTAATTTGACCTCAACAATGTGCCACTATTTGTGTCGGGTACTCCAATAAACCTAAATAATGTAATGTTAATCATTATTGGATTTATTACAGTCAGAGAAGTTGCTAGATCATTTATATTTTAAATGCTTATATTTAGTTTACTGTGCCCAAAAGCAGGGTTTCTTGACCACCTAGGTTTCCATGGGTATGAGTTGGGGGGACTGTGGGATGGGCAGCCACCTGTAGGTGATCCTTGCTCTCTCACGGTGACAAAGGCATTCTGAAGTTAGCCCGGCTATTTTTTTACTGTCTGCCTGCTAATCAGCAACAGAGCTTCATTGCATCACACACAGTCTATGCAAATGAATATGTCATAACACGACCCACCATTCATGACATGTACTCTACGTGCTCAAGTATGATCAAAAGAAGACCACCTTCTATCTAAAATTACTAAAATACTTCAGAATAATATCTCAAACACTATTAAACCCAAATTCCTGCCACCACTAAAATTTGGTTCAAGAGCTGACACTGTTAGAAAGCCTTCAGTTACTTAACGGATTATCCTAACTGCAATCAAAACCTAATCTATGCAGAGAGCCAATAAACTAAAATTCCCTCCTTAAATGTAATGTACTTAAAACCAAGCTTACAGATGAGTTATTTAAGAACACAAATAATAATTGAAATATAATATAAAGTCACATTGCTTAGAAAAGACAAATTAAAGGTCTGTGTGTTACACCGCTCTATCACTCTGTGTTTGGTGAAATGGAACACTTGATTGTATTTTACTCACAGCTTTGCTAGTTGATAGTTGTTGATAGCAGGTGTTCTTGGGTCTAATTCAGATTTGTATGCAAAACCTGATGGCTTGTGTACAAATCCGATGGCAAGGGAACTGCACATGACCCATTCTGACATTCTGACATATGCAGTCCTGCATGGTTGTTCGCATTACCCCCTGAGCCTCAGCTTGACTGAAAGGCTGCGGCTGTTAGGGGGTGGGGAGGGGATGCATCGGGCAGCGTACTAGAAAACAGGGGAATGTTGCTCCCATTTTATGGAAGTGCAGAGGCCAGTGGCTACATCTTCCAATGCGGTTTTACTCAGCTATAGTTCTAAGATTGCAATCTGAGCAACCTGAGGGTTACTCAAATGGCCGATGGCCTTGCATGCGATCCAATGTCTGCATCCTTGAATGCAGCATAGGATCACCCAAGTATGTAGAAGGCGTATCTTTACACAAGATGCCTTCTGCTGTATTAGTATAATTTAATACAGGTTGAGTCTCCCATATCCAAAATACTTGGGACCAGGGGCATTTTGGATATCAGAATATTCCATATATTGGAATAATTGCATACCATATTGAAATGTCTTAGGAATAGGACCCAAATCTAAACACAGGATGCATTTATGATTCATATACACCTTATACACCTAGCCTGGAGGTAATTTTATTCAATATTTACAATAATTTTGTGGCTCAAACAAAGTTTGTGTACATACATGAAATTCATATTTGTTTCATATACAGCTTATACACACAGCCTATAGGTCATTTTATACTTTATTGTTAATAATTTTGTGCCTTAAACAAAGATTGTGTACATTTAACCATCAAAAAGCAAACGTTTCACTTTCTCAGTCATGCTAAAAATATTCCGTATTTTGGAATATTTGGATATGGGAGACTCAACCTGTAGTAGCAGGTGTGACTATCAGCTGCTACTGCTTAATGTGCAGCTCTTAATCACCCCACTTGTTCTTTGTTTTGTTTTTTCCTCACACCACAACAGAGAGGCAAGGACTCCCACAAACCCAGACACAGTGAATGACAGTGATTTGAAATAAAATATTTATTTTATTGGCTTTGTTAGTTATTATTTTGTTTAGGAAGGGATAATATAAAATAAAAGAGCAAACATTTTCAATAAAATGCAAATTAAAAAGGGTAAATAGCTTACCAATTATAAATAGACCATAGTTGTGATCTTCACATTTAAAACATATATCTATATCGAATATACTTATTTTAATTAAATTATTCATATGGCAATTTGTAATTCTTACCCTTAATGTATAGCCACCTCTCACAATATTTCCTATCACTTCCTCGGAATTAGGAATATTCATGGTTGTTATTAGGCATCAAATGCAGTAAGTTTAAATAACAATAAATATCTTTAGCTTTAGACACAATCTCTATATATTGTGCAGTCACACACAGCCTCACACTACATGCATCCATACACTACACAGATCTTCTTAGCTGCATTGGTTTAAACTGACAATTACAACCAACGCCATATACTTAGAATTACAAGGCTCCTTTCGCAGAAACAAACATCTCCATGTGTAAAGTGTGTGCCTGTAGTATGTGAGGTTCAGAGTTTGAGTCCTGTGAATGGTTTGCTGAGAAATGTGTGTTTTAATTGCAGGGGAATTTAACTGAAGGTACACATGTCTTTTATGCAGGGGTGGATTGGGATGGAAAACCAGCCCGAGAAATTTCTGGAAGCAACCCTAATAGATGAGGGGTCTGTTGAGGTGGTGGATTTGTCAAGAGGGAGGTGGCGGGATACTGAGACACATTTTCTAAGTTTGATGCATTGATGGCTTTCCTTGCTTCTTTTGCTGCAGTTGCATAGGCGACTTAATGCTAATGCAGCTACAGAGCCTTTCACTGGTGTACCTCCATGCGTCTGAATGTACAAGACTGAGACAACCACTTTTAATGTCTACAGATGCTGCAATCGTGATTTGAGCATTTATAGATGGGGGGCATCAGTCGCACTGTTGACGTAAGTTACAGCGTCATTCATGTCTCTGTACACAACCACTATCTTCAATATACCTGTGTCACTCTAATAACACCCTCATTCTATGTTATATCTGCATCTGATTAGCCAACCCCCTGTATCCACCCAGGTACAGTACACAACCACTATCAGCCTGTGTCACTCTAATAACACCCTCACTCACCTGCGTCTGCATCTGATTAGCCAACCCCCTGTATCCACCCAGGCACAGTACACCAAACACATTTTTAATATACTTCTTCATGCATGCCTCAGAATCTGTACTGTACGAACATTATCGGGATGCATGATGAAAAAAAACACATTGGCCCCAATAGGAAAAGACAAACATTGGCCCCCGACAGGAAAAAACATAACACATTAGCAACCACAGGAAAAAACAACACACACATTGGCTCCCACATGGAAAAAAGAGCACATTAGCCCCTCAAGGAAAAACAAAAAAAACAAAACTCATTTGCCCCCTACAGGAAAAAATAAAACACATTAATACATTTACCCCCAGCACCGATTAATACATTTACCCACAGCACCCATTCATTTTCCCAGCACCGATTACTAAATTTGCACCTAGCACCCAGGGACGGACTTGGGCTGTATATCAGCCCTGGCAGTCTGCCCTGCGCTCGTGCCTTAGGTGCACTCAAGCGCGAAGGGGGGAGCGTGGTTATTTGAAGGGGGCGTGCCATGAGTCATGGGGGCAGAACACCCCCGTCTCTTCCCGGCCCAGCACAGCGCCCTGCCGGCCCGTCAATTCCTCCACACCTTCCGTCTTCATAAGACCATAGGGAATTCCGGAGCAATAGGGTGGACGGTGGGGGGCAATTCCTTACTCCCTCCTCAAGGCGGCCCTAAGCCATATACCAGAAGTGCCCGATGGCCAGTCCAGCCCTGCTAGCACCTATTAAGCACTCAGCACCCATTCATTTTCCCAGCACCTATTAATACATTCACACCCAGCACCAGAGGTGTATCCAGAGTTGATGGCGCCCAGGACATATAAAATGAATAGAAAATGCAGCTCCTTGAAAACTGTTCGGTAAAATTCTTACATTTACATTCAAATAAATACACAATGGAAACAAAAATTAGGGAAGTTTAAGGACAATGCGAAAACATCAATATGACAGAAATGAGCACCACATTCATGAATGGAATAGTTAAGTGAACAAATAGGGACCTCGGGGGCACCTAGGCCCCTAGAAACTATAGGGATTTTAATAGTGTAAAATGCATTTTAGATGTCTTTAACATTCCTGTCACCAGTTGAGACTCAAATGTTTGGCCACTTAAAAATAACTTTCTGCTCTTATTAATCTATAACCCTCTTCAAAGGGTAAATCGTGCTGATCTTACCCTGTAAAGAGGGGATAAGTGGAAGACCAGGGAGGAGGAGGTGTGTGGCAGTTGGACAGTGTGTTGTGGGAGCAGATGTGAGAAAAAGAAAGGGAACATATGAGATGGAGAGACAATGGGAGACATACACACAAAGGGGGGACACAAGGTAGCTCACATGTAGGTTGCTGACAGAAAGACTAACATAAAAATGGTGACAACACATAGGGTGAGTGAAGTTAATGACAAGGGATGAGACAAACATGGAGAGTGATGTAATAGAAACATAGAATTTTACGGCAGATAAGAACCAGTTGGCCCATCTAGTTTGCCCTAAGCACATGCACACATACACACTAGGGTTAATTTTTTTTATCAGAAGCCAGTTAACCAACCAGTATATTTTTGAATTGTGGGAGGTAGTCGGAGTACCCAGGGGAAACCCATGCAAGCACAGGGCCATGGTGGTTGTGCTCAACTTCTACACCGTTTAGGGCCATGGTGGTTGTGCTCAACTTCTACTCTCCCCCCACTACACTCCTTCTAATGTCCATCTCCTGTATTCCCCTCAAACTCCTGGTAATACCAATCTCCTACTGTATATCCACCTCACACTCCTGATAGTGTCCATTCCTGTAACCCTCACCTTACCCACATACCTGGTAGTGCCCATGTACTGCATCCCCTCGTGCTCACTCCTTGTGATTCCTATCTTATACATACCCCCCACACACACTCCTGGTGGTGCCCATCTTTTACATACCACTCCCCCCTCTCCCACACATAAACCTTTTTGTGCCCATATTATGCTTAAACCCCCTACACACACACACTCCTGGTGGTGGCCATCTCCTGCATACCCCCTACCAACATCACACACTCTCCTGATGGTGGCCATCTTCTGTATGCAATCCCCCCGAATTTGGTAGTGCCTCCATTCTGCATATCCTCCCTACACACACCCCTGGTAGTGCCCATACCCCCTTACACACACACACTCTCTCCCCTGGTGACCATCTTCCTCATACATCCCCCTACACATTCTCTCTATCCCGTGCCCATACCCGTACACATTCTCTCTATCCCCTGGTGGTGGGAATCTTCTGCATACACCCCCCCACACAAACACCTGGTAGTGCCCATACTCCCCCCTACACACACACACCTGGTAGTGCCCATACCCTCCCCTACACACACACCTGGTAGTGTCCATACCCCCCCTACACACACCTGGTAGTGCTCATAACCCCCTGCACACACCTGGTAGTGCCCATACCCCCCCTACACACGCTCTCTCTGCCCCCTGGTGATAGCCATCTTCTGCATACAGCCCCCCTCCCCTCACACACACCTGGTAGTGCCCATATTCTGCATCCCCCTACCCACACACACCTACCTACCTGGTGGTGGCCATGGTCTTCTGGGTCTGGATTGGAATGGATTGAAACAATCTTCACAATTCAGCTCCCACCTAGAGCCCACCCCATCTCCAATACTTGTGGCCATGCCCCCTCCCATGCTGACTGTACTGGCTCCATGCACAGGGTGAGAGGGTCTGATGTCTTTATGTGTAACTAGCCAGGGGTTTGTCAGAGAGAGCAGAGGGCAGCTACCAGTACATAATCATGTGCTTCATAGTATTGTTATACTTTGAAGCTCATGGTTGTATCTGCTGGCTGCCCTGCCCCTCTGTCTGAGAAATCCCTAGCTTCATTTACACATAATGACATCTTAGTGCAGCAGTGTGAACAATGTGGTACGGTGTCATTGTTGATAGGGTGCTCACCAATGTTAGGAAAGCATCTGCCCACCCCCAATGCCCGTCCTCCTGGCTAAGATACTGACCTGTCGTGCCTCTGTCACTCATATGTTTGACTAGTCCCTTTCTCCTCCCTGTTGCTGCTGCTCTTGCCTTTCCTTCCACCCGCCTAGCCCTGCCCCCGCACCAGAGTGATGACAACTTCCAAGTGTGGCTGCCGGCACTGGCAAATTTATAATGCAGCCTGGCTGACAGACAGTGTCAGCTGGCACGGGATGGGACCGGTCCAGCAAGAACTTTCCCGGTGGCCCAGTATGGCCCTGCTTTTAAGTATGGACTTAGATGTGGCAGACAATCAAACAAGCCAACTTGCCTGCTACTCCTCCAATACATTCAGGCTCGGACTGGGCCGCTGGGGATTAGGTGAAATCCCCAGTGGGCCCCACTGACTTTTAGCCACACCCTCTATTTTGGGAGGGCGTGGTATATGGTGCCATTTTTATAGCAGGCAGTGAAGTTACTTGCTGGGCAGTCATCAAAAATGTGACTGACCCAGCCAGCAGCTACACACAGAGGACTGGGGGTCAGGGTACACTGCAATCAGACTCAGCACTGCAGTGTACTACTGGGTAATAAATCTCAGTAGTCACTGCAGAGGGGTCAGAGGAGCATGAGGCTGCTGTGGCTTCTGGTGAGTACCTTATGCGAGGACTACAGTGTGGCATAGTGTGTAGGAACTACAGGTGGCATAATGTGTGGGCACTACAGTGTGGCATAATGTGTTGGCACTAGTGTAGCATAATATGTGGGGACTACAGGTGGCATAATGTGTGGGAGCTGCAGGTGGCATAATGTGTGGGCACTACAGTGTAGCATAAGTGTGGACACTACAGTGTAGCATAATGTTTGGGTGCTACAGGTAGCATAATGTGTGGGAGCTAAAGTGGTATAATGTGTGGGCACTATAGAGTGGCATAATGTGTGGGTACTATAGTGTGGCATAATATGTGGGCACTAGAGGTGGCATAGTGAGTGGATACTACAGTGTGGAATAATGTGGGGGGCACTACAGTGTGGAATAATGTGGGTGGCACCAACCACAGTGTGTTATAATGTGGGGGGCACTACAGTTTGGAATAATATAGGGGCACTACAGTGTGGTATAATCTGAGGGCACTTTAATGTGGCATGTGTGGGCACTACAATGTGGTGTAATGTATGGGCACTACAGTGTGGTATAATGTGTGGGCACTACAGTGTTGTATAATATTGGGGCTTCACAATGTGACATAATGTGTGGGCACTATAGTGTGGTTTAATGTGTGGGCTCTACTGTGTGGTATAATGTGGGGGCACTTCAGTGTGGTACAATGTAGATGCTCTACACTGTGGCATAATATGTGGGGCACTACAGTCTGTCATAATGTTAGTACTTGTGCAGTAATCTCTTTTACCCACAACTGATCAGCATTGTAAGGGTTACTGGGTGGCTCACCACTACCTCCTTGACTCCTTTATACTCACCACTATCTATCTGCACTACCTCCCTGACCCCTCCTTATCAAACACTATCTCTCTGCACTACCTCCCTAATTTCACCATACTTATCACTACCTGTCTGTACTACCCCCTGACCCCTTCTTACCAAACACTATCTCTCTGCACTACTTCCCGACCCCTCCATACTCACCACTACTACCTATCTGCACTGTGAGTTTTATAGTATTCTATTTTTATTATATAAAAGGGTCATAAATTATATCAATACTTTTTTCTATTTTAATTGGCCACACCCCTCTCCAGTGACTGACCACACCCCTTTGTGGGCCTCTATTATTGCGTTCCCCTGAGGGAAGTTCATGCTCCAGTCCACCACTGAATACATTATTAGAATATTGAAAAAAAACTTGCAATGGTGAATAACCATTGGACCCTCACCATTGCAGGGATGGCCATCAGCCATTGGAACCACATAATAAATGATTCCAATTAAACATTATTTTCATCCCGAGCCATGTCTTGGGTACTGGGCAATCCCAACTCTCCTCACGGCTATGGGGCCACATGTGCAGTAGCATATAATCGTACAATTGTGCAAACATCAGGATTTCATCCAACTCTGAATCAGGCCCTGAGTGTGTGTATAAATGTGGCTCATGTAGACCTGCAGAAACAGGCGTACATGCCACTTATGAGGCATATCTTTTGTGTCTTTTAAAAGGCAGATGCACATACGAACAATGAAGATGATGGTGTACAGCTCTGCAAAAGGGGGAAATATTCAAATTTTTGTGCTTTCTCTTTTTTTGTAAAGTAATTTGCTCTCATTTTGCTATTAATGCTGTCTTATTTGTAAGTATTCATAGGTTATCGCCAATCATTTGTAGTATAGCCTCTTGAGTGGAACATTGGTAATTTGCAACTTTTAATTTCAAATACTGAGTGTTTGTGACTGTTCTAATGTTTACTTTACTACATAGGGGAGGTAAAGGGGAAGAGTCTATTTACCAATGAACAAGCAAGAAGAAGCACGTTTATCCCAGTTTTCTTAAGTGATTTGTCAAAACAAGATCCATCATTGTATGCTGAGATGCAGCAGAAGTGTGGTCACAAAACAGAATGCATCTTTGACGCTATGAGCACCAACAATACCGACTTAGGCTTAGCAACGTTGAAAGTCTCTGACATCTTACAGGAAACTAACAGAACTTTGTGTGAGTATCGTTATCTGCAAATACCAAAACATCTTCTATTCTGTTCTGCATAAATAACTTACTGTCGTGTATTATACTGTTTAATGTCCGTTTTAGTTCAGGAGTTGTAGTGGTAAAGGTTACATACCTGTATTCCTGCATAACTGTACATCACATACATTACCGTACAAAATACATTGAAATAAGTATTATATTTGAATTACGTAAAAATATAATTTTTAGATCTCTTGATTTTCTGTACTGTTAAAATATATTTTAAAACATAATCAAAAGTTTTCTTTTAAAAAATATATCTATATTTTTTTCTGGTTTAATTATACTATGGATGTAGTAAAATATTATTTTTTCAGAACATTGGACCTTATTCAGAGTCGGTCGCGAGCGCCGATGCGCTCGTAACCGACTCGATGGTTAGGCCTGCGCACGCGCAGGGGCCGCACTGCGCGTTTGCAAGCCCCGGAGCGACAGAGAAACTCTCGACAGCTGCCCCCGTTTGGTAGGCGGGCCGGGGGGGGTGGTTTCCAAAACGGAGGTGTTCCTTTACGAACGCCTACCGTTTTGTGGGCGGCCGCACTGACATCATCAGTGATGTCAGTGGGGAGCTTCTTGCTCTATCAGAGCAGAAAGCTCCCTGGGGCTTACGAGTGCCCAGACCCAACCTTAGGGTCTGGTCGTAAGCCCCGATGGTCGCAATGGTGATCACCATCGCGACCATCAACCTGGTCGGTTGTTAAGCTGTGGGTGGTAACCCACAGCTTAATGATCGACAAGGAGGCGGCCGTTCAGAATGCAAGCGGCCGCCCTGATTCAGGGCGACCGCTTGCAACTAACGACCGCCTCTGAATGAGGTCCATTGTCTTCACATAGATGGCTCATTTAAAGTTTTAACATATATTTATTTAGTTTGAGCACATTTCAAATGTACTGTACTCTTCGGTGACTTCAGATTTTAAGAAGCATAATTTTAGTCATACTGTATACAATATGGGTTTTTTGGTCTGTTCTAAATTCCATATATATATATATATATATATATATGTGTATATATATATATATATAAACAAAGTGGGGTGACGGACGGCACTCCGGGCTTCACAACAAAAAGGACAAACTCTCAGGTGTAAGTCAACATTTCAGAGCTTATAGGCTCTTTTATCAAGACTGTATCCTATATATATAATATATATATATATATATATATATATATATATATATATATAATTATATACCCACATTACAGAATTAGTAGTACGTAACAGTACTTTAAAGATGCTTTTCCCTTTGTTTTGGTGTAACTTATCTCCTAATTTGTGTTTCAGATGCTGTACCTCCTTCTATTGATGGCAATATAACCATTCAGGCTTTCATTATGAGCAGTGTTACAGTACAGTACAAATCCAATGGAACAGGAGTCACTTTTATTGCTAATCCTGAGACAAATGTTGATATCAATGTAACTGGTGAGTGACTCTGCTTATTTCATATCACTTCATATATTATTTCTTGCTGCTTTATAAGCAGAGGCATAACTAGGGTTGATGGCGTCTAGGGCAAATTAATAAATGATGCCCTTTGAAAACGGTTCTTTTAATTTTTACCTTTGTCCTCCCTGCATTACATCAAGCCAATACTGATATTATATGGAAAGGGTCAGTGCATGAATGAGATCTTGGTAATCTGCACCTACAACACAGGTGCTAAGACATCAGGAGGCAGTGGTAGGCCTGGTAACACATAGCGCCATCCTTATATGTGTTAGCGGGCTAGCGACAAAAAGCTCAGCTTTTCATGCCCATAATAGCGATAATATTAACAGAAGACAAAGAAGCCGCATATTCTGCGTTTTCATACATTTTGGAGGAGTGGAAATAACCCATTTGTTTCCTGCAAAAATGCCAGAAAAGGGGGTTTTCAACTTCTCATTGCATCACACATTTACCCCAAAGTCCTTAACATTAATTCGATAACTGAACAAAACATGAAAGATCTATATAATAGTAGAGAATGGTATGTTCTGATATAAGATGTTGTTCTTAGTCACAATCCCAGTGCCGGAATCCCGACCCGTGGCCAGAATACCGGCGCCAGAATCCCAACATCACTTAGGGGCATAGGCGTCTTTATAAAGGGTGCAAGGTGTGCGGTGCACACGGGCCCCTGGGTCCAGGAGGGCCCACACCGCACACCCTGCACCCATAGGTAATCATACTTACCCATCCGCCGATTCCCGAAGCAGAGCAGCAAACACACACTGGGAATGTGGCGACGGCCATTTTCCCAGTGTTCTGCGCATGTGCAGAAAAGATGTCCCCCGGGAAAGTAGGCGCTGGTGCCATTTTCCCGGAGACTCGCGCATGTGCTGTAGATTCTGGCATGAAGCCAGAATCTACAGAGCTCAGTGCCGCGCTGAGCCGCTGACGGAGAAGAGGGGGCCCAAACGAAGGCTGCACATGGGCCCCCTCCTCTCTTAAAATGCCCCTGCTTAGGGGGTGTAGGGGGGAGGGTTAGGAAACTTACAGAGACCCTATTTGGATTCTGGTTCAGACCCACTCGTGAGCGCTCGCAAGCGGATCGATGTTTGCCTAGTGCGCATGCGCATGACGGAGCCGGCTCCGTCGTACGCATGCGCGAGACCCGGATAGCGACGGTCAAGCCGTCGCTCCCAGTCTCGTGCCAAAGGCGGCGTGCTGTCGATTTTGAGTGACAGCACGCCCCCTTTGGTGGGTGGGCCGGGGGCGTGGCTGGCCAGACAAAGGCGTTCCCATGGGAACGCCTACCATCTGGGGCCAGCCCCACTGACATCACAAGTGATGTCAGTGGGAGTGCTTTCAGCTCTGTTTGAGCCGATAGCACTCCTGGGCTTGCAGCAACAAGACCCTACCACAAGGGTCTCGTCGCAAGCCCGATGGTCGTAATGGTCTTGACCATTGCGACCATCATCATGGCCGCTCGCTATAGCTGTGGGTGGTCACCCACAGCTATGCAAGCGGCCAGGAGGCCACTCAAAAAATCCAGAGGGCCGGCCCTGATTCAGAGCGAGCGCTCTATCAGAGCGTCCAGCTCTGAATCAGGCCCTCTGAGCGTTGAGATGCTGCTGTCGGTCTTTTGACAACCGGCATCCCGACTGCCGGTCTCCCGTATGTGTTCCCCTGATATAGACATGCTGTTCTGAATGTTGGTACACACAAGTATGAAAAGCATGCCTCCCTCCCCGCCACCAGACCTCACTGTAACTGAGAGGAGGCAGACCAGAAGAGGAGAACTCTGCACTGCCTTATCATGTATTACAGGGGGGGAAGAATGGGGGTTGTCTGAGGTCACCAGGTCCATTTTACTGGTATAGTATAAGTCTTTAAAAACTGTGCAGAAAAAGGTATTTAAAGGCAGATTATACTTCCACAGATCCAAAAGATAAAAACCACTGTAAAGGCGCGTATCCACTTGCCGACAATGAAGGACTGAACGATTACAATATCGTTATCGTTCATTCTACTGTGCAGTGCCCACACTGAATGATATGTCGTTCAGTGCAGGCACCCTCGCTCATCCCCGAACATAATCAAACTGACAATATTGTCAGGTTTACCTTCATGCTCGGGCGATGAATGATGCCGACAACGACCAGCGGGAGCGCGCATTGCTGGTCATTTACGGCATATCCACTGCACAATTAATGAATGATTGAACGATAACGATGTCGTAATCGTTCAATCGTCCATTTATTTCGGCAACTGGATAAGCGCCTTAAGCATTTAAACTTATTAAAACTGATACTTTCCGGACATTTTAATAAGGCATATCACATCCAGTCAGTCATGCAATCAGGAAAAAAAAAAAACAATATCTCTGGCGCTGGAGTAACAATCTTGGCTATAACAGTGCAGTGGCTAAACTGTCCCTTAAAGGAGAAGTACTGTATGCAGTGTTCTGGGACTGTCCTGATAATTGTCTTAGTTTCAACTAGGGGTGTGCACCGGCCACTTTTCGTGATTTGTGTTTTGGTTTTGGATCTTTCTTCGTGTTTTGGATCTGGATTGGTTTTGCCAAAACCACCCTTTCCGGGTTTTAGTTTTGGATCTGTATTTTTTATAAAAAACAAAAACATAAAAACAGCTAAAAGCATAGAATTTGTTTTTTTTTGTTCCTACAGTAAGCCATTATTAACCTCAATAACATTCATTTCCACTCATTTCCAGTCTATTCTGAACACCTCACAATATTGTTTTTAGGCCAAAAGGTTGCACCGAGGTAGCTGGATGACTATGTTAAGCGACACAAGTGGGCGGCACAAACACGTGGCCCATCTAGGAGTTCAATGCAGTGGCAGACAGGATGCCAGTTTGAAAAACTAGGCCCCAAAGAGTACATAATGCAAAGAAAAAAAAGAGGTGCAAGATTTGAATTGTCCCTGGGCCCTCCCACCCACCCTTATGTTGTATAAACAGCACATGCACACTTTAACAAACCAATCATTTCAGCGCCAGGGTCTGCCACACGACTGTGGCTGAAATGATTGGTTCGTTTGGGCCCCTACAAAACAAGTTGGCAATTAATCTGTCCCTGCACAAACTGGCTCTACAGAGGCAAGATGTCGTCCAAATCCTCATCCACCGATTCTTCACCCTCTTCAGTGTTGTGTACATCCTTATTCTCACAGAGTATTAATTCATCCCCGCTGGAATCCACCACCACAGGATACTCTGTACTTTCTGGAGGCTGGTCTTCTCGGAAGAATTGATAATTCATTTTGATGAACATCATCTTCTCCACATTTTGTGGAAGCAACCTCCTATGCCTTTCGCTGACAAGGTTCCCGGCTGCACTAAAAACTCTTTCGGAGTACACACTGGAGGGGGGGGGGCAACTTAGGTAACATAGAGCCAGTTTGCACAGAGGACTCCAAATTGCCTCTTTTTCCTACCAGTACAGGTACAGACTGTCTGACATGCCTAATTGGATGCTGTCACCAATGTAATCCTCCATCATTCTTTCAATGGTGACATCATCATATGCAGGTACAGTAGACATGTCAGAAATTGCTGGCAGGTCCTTCAGTCCCGATCAGATTTCCAAACTTGGTCCTGCATGTCCTGCATCACCGCCAGCGGGTTGGTTAGGATATCTAAGTTGTTTCCTGGCAGCCCCAGTTGCGGGAGAAAATGAAGAAGGAGCTGTTGCTGTATCACATTCTGCTTCAGCTGACAGTTGACAGTGTTTTCACCAGCAGGTCTTTGCACCTCTGCAAGTTTGTATCCACCAGAAAGAGAGACACCACGTAGGCTTTAAACCTAGGATCGAGCATGGTGGCCAAAATGTAGTGTTTTGATTTCAACACATTGACCACCCTCGAATCCTGGCAAAGCAAATGAAGGGCTTCAGCCACAAGTCCCACATACCGAGCGGGATTGCTCCGTCTTAGCTCCTCCTTCACTTCACTTTCTCCAGCTGCTTCTGCAAAAGTCTGATGAGGGGAATGACCTGACTCAAGCTGGCAGTGTCTGAACTGACTTCACGTGTGGCAAGTTCGAAGGGCTGAGAACCTTGCACAACATGGAAATCATTCTCCACTGCACTTGAGTCAGGTGCATACCCCCTCCTTTGCCTATGTCATAGGGGGATGTATAGGCTTGAATGGCCTTTTGCTTCTCCTCCATCCTCTGAAGCATATTGAGGGTTGAGTTCCACCGCGTTACAACCTCTTGCTTCAGGTGATGGCAGGGCAGGTTGAAGAGTGTTTGCTGGTGCTCCAGTCTTCAGCACGCAGTCGCTGAATGGTGAAAGTTGCCCGAAATTTTTTGTGCCACCGAAAGAGTCTCCTGCGCGGCCCTGTACTTTTTGGGCAATTTTACTGAACTTTGACTTTTTGGATTTTACATGCCCTCTACTATGACATTGGGCATCGGCCTTGGGAGACGAAGTTGATGGCATTTCATCATCGATGTCGTGACTAGTGGCAGCAGCTTCAGCACTAGGAGGAAGTGGTTCTTGATCTTTCCCTATTTTTTCCTCCAAATTTTTGTCCTCCATTATTTTTATGGAGTGCATTATTTTTATGGAGTGAATAACCCCCGTAAAAATTATTTGGATGAATTAAATCACCCCTTTTTATTTGAAGACTGGAGTGAATACACAGCACACCACACAGGGCAGCCCCTGTAACAATTATTTGGATGAATTAAATCACCCTGTAAAAATTATTTGGATGAATTAAATCACCCCTTTTTATTTGGAGTGAATATACACAGGGCACAGGGCAGCGTACCCCTACACCACGCAGGGCAGCCCGTGTAAAAATTATTTGGATGAATTAAATCACCCCTTTTTATTTGGAGACTGGAGTGACTACACAGCACAGGGCACCATAGCCCTGCACCACACAGGGCAACCCCTGTAAAATTTATATGGACTGAATATATAGAACAGGACAGCACCACTGGACTGGACTGATACAGCAGAGCAGGTCACTCCGAGACTGATACAGCAGCACAGCACCACTTTAATGGACTGATACAGCATAGCAGGTCACCCCCATACTGATACAGCAGCACAGCACCACTGGACTGGACTGATACAGCAGAGCAGGTACCCCCAGACTGATACAGCAGCACAGCACCACTTTAATGGACTGATACAGCATAGCAGGTCACCCCCATACTGATACAGCAGCACAGCACCACTGGACTGGAGTGATACAGCAGAGCAGGTCACCCCCATACTGATACAGCAGCACAGCACCACTGGACTGGACTGATACAGCAGAGCAGGTACCCCCAGACTGATACAGCAGCACAGCACCACTTTAATGGACTGATACAGCATAGCAGGTCACCCCCATACTGATACAGCAGCACAGCACCACTGGACTGGAGTGATACAGCAGAGCAGGTCACCCCCACACTAACACAGCAGCACAGAACCACTGGACTGGACTGATACAACAGAGCAGGTCACCCCCAGACTGATACCGCAGCACAGCACCACTGGACTAGACTGATACAGCAGAGCAGGTACCCCCAGACTGATACAGCAGAGCAGGTCGCCACGCAATGCCACTTTCCCACTGACACTAGAGAGACACGTCCTTTCACTACCCTCTCCAGGACTGGAGTGAAGCTGGTGGGGCGGGAGGCGCAAAATGTGCAGAATCCGACACCAGGATGATGACGTTTTACCTTGTTCCGAGAACCGAGTCTGGTGGGAAAACCCGAGCCGCACTCAGTTCCCCGCTCGGATCGGGGGGCTCGTGGGGGTTCGGATTTCGAAAATCCTGACCTGCTCATCCATATTTTCAACCAATATAATGATCAGCCTTTCATCACACCGTGAGCTATATTATAAAGTAAAAATTACCAAAAGAGAGTGGCCAACAGTGGCGTATGGAGGGGGGTGCATGTGGGGCACCTTGCCCTGGGCCCCATCTGACAATGCTCAGAGCTGGGATCAAGTATTAAGCCCAGTGCCAGAAGTCCTAGAGTCCGGTGAGATGTGTCCCAAGCGGGACACATCTTACCAGTCTGTTCCCATTGACGGGTGACAATTGGCACCGGCCATGAGCAAGGTGCAATGGCCATTTGAATTTGGAGCCAGCCGTGAACCAATTACAGCTTGCAGATCAGCAGCCAATAGAAAGAGGTCACGGCGAGCAATTGTGCCTTGCCGTGTCATGGCTGGCTCTGCCCAGCGGTGTCTTAGTCAGTTTGGCAGCAGGCAGAGGACTTTGCAGGAAGAGGCAGAAGACGATGGGCTCAAGAGAGAAGAGTGCAGCTGAGGACCGGACAGCTAGGCTCTTTATGAAGCCTTCCCTTCCTAGACCACAAGGATGTTGGGCACTAGGTCCATGGAGGTAATAAGGCCTGTGGCACTGATAGAAGGGTGCTGTTTAATCCGGCTTGCTCTGGGTGCCAAACCCCTTAGCTACGGCCCTGGTGGACAATTTTTACATTTACTACTCATACTGTATAGCCATTTCAATGCCGTAGCCTAAGCCAGTAAAACTGCATTGGTAGACACATTGTTACATCGTGACAGAGCCCAAAGCTCACTTATCAGGTCTGGGGGTGCTGGGCTCCCTTGGCTGCCAAGTTTTCACCATGGCTGGGGCAACGCCAGCCACAGTGATATGCAGGTAGTCATTCCTCCTCTCTTCTAGTGTATCTGGTGGCCACGGCTGCTTAGGAGAGCGTGCACCGACCTACTTGGAAGTGAAAGTATTTGCTAAACGTGAATGTCTTCTGGCCTCTGCAGCGCCAAATTCAAGCCTCCTCCCAATAAAAGGTAGACTGAGCAAAAACAAGTGCTAGAGTATTAGGTCTTCCTCCTAAGCTCCAGCATTGCTGCTTTCCTGTTTGACCAGTTCTTGACCTTAGCACTCTGCATTATTTGCCTGATGAGGACATATGTCCAATGGAGATATAGTTGCTTTTTATACCTATTCACTTTGCTTTTACTTTGTTACAGCTAATGGTTCTCTGACGTGGTCACCAACTAGTACATCAGAATTTACCTTCAGCCTTGTAGCCACCGACTCACAAAACCTCTCGTCCATCTTCCAACCAAACTTTGCTGTCTGCGATTGTGCACAGAGTTTTCAGTGTGATTATAGCACATCATCTAAAGTCAATGGCAGCTCTCTTTCTGTGAGTAAAACAATCCTATAAAAAAGTTTTTTTTCTGTTAATGTTTAAACCCAAACAAATGCAGAAGGCAGACAGATTTATTTTCAAAACCCTATTATACTGTAATGGTACATACACACGGTCAGATTTTTCTTCAGATCTGAACGATAACGATTTAAAAAATAGTTCAATCGTTCATATCTGAAGGAAAATCTGACATATCTGACATGTCTGAACGATGAACGATGCACGTTCCCGAAAGTCAGATAATGATATCTGACATCTGATGTGTTTGCAGTCAGATTTTAATGCAGTCAAAAATCGTTCATAGTTCAAATCATTTAAATCTGACCGTGTGTATGCACCATAACTGTTTAATTGCATGAATTAGAAAGTAAATTTACAATGCTTGTGTATGACTGTGTACTCTTTCTACAGTACATGTTCTAACTTCTAATATCAAAGAAGGTTTAGTGCTATTGTCAGAGATGTGCATAAATCTCCATGTTTTGGTTCTAAATCTTCATTGTGGTTTGGTTTTGGCAAAACCATCCTCACATGGTTTGTTTTTGGATTTGGACCTGTTTTTGTTTCTACAGTATTATTAACATTAATAACATTAATTTCCAGCCAATTTTGACAACCTAACAGATCCGTACTGAATCAGGCCTACAATATCAACAGTACTAGTATAGCCTAAAGCTTACTATAACACTAATTGATGCCTAACCCTAACTGTAACCGAATCCTATGCCTTACCCTAACCCTAACATTTCCCAGTTATTTGCTAACTTAAATGTACTATATGAGTGGTAAATTAGGAGCTATTTGCATGGAAGGATGACTATTTCTAGGTTAATACAAACACACCCTTTCGGTTATGTGATCCTGGGTGCATGGTCAATGCAGTCCATGGCTGTATGAGAAGCCCTTGGATTACTGTGTAGAGAGAGATAATGTAACCCTGTGACTGCACTGTATTTGGCATAATGTGCAAGACTGAACAGGATCTCTGCATGTACCGAAGCCACAAGCATAGAATTGCACTTTGAGATAACTAGCTAAGGGGGAGATGTAAGAAGAGGTGGTAAGTGCCAAATGCAATACCTTTTTACACTTACAATGAACCTCGGTATGTATGAAAGCAGATAATGTAGGAGAAATTCACTTTTCTCTACATTATCTGCAAACATCAAATGCTTATTAATGATGAGCGAACTTTTGTGGCTTATTGTTTTTTACATATTGACAATATTACCTGCCGGTGTGTGTGCTAACCTTCGGCAGCTGGACAGCTTCCATGGGGGTCTCGGGCTGCGCTCGAGATCTCGTGATGTTTGCTAGATGTCGCTCATGTGCAGTGGGACCAGCCAGGAGGTAAGACACAGTGCATCAGCACTAGGCTGATATGCTGTGGGTCTTGCACGGATTGCCAGTGGAGGGAGTTTTACAGTACCTTCCACACTCCGGCATCTGAGATGTTCAACTTCTTGGTATTATTGTTTCCTACTTTGGCTTGATAAGAGGTGAAGCAGGAAGAGCTATAGTACATCTGCTCCTAGGCGTGATAACGTCATCACATCTGATCAACACATAGTGCATCCAGATGTGTGCAATGACATTATTGCTCACTTGTGGAGCATGTGGGGGACAGATGCGCTTTATAAATGCAGATCAATTTCCACAGTTCTCTTCCCCTGGACTCCCTCAGAACAAATGCAAGTATTGATCCTTTCCCACTACCCCTGATCCCATTGGCTTCTCTTCCTTTCCCACCTTTCCTTCTTCCTCACAGATACTATGCATATTGGTATATGAATTGTATATGCACAGAATAAAAGCCTTTGTGGCCGCAAAAGGGTTAAAGTTTATGAGATTGCTAGGGTTAAATACTATACAATATATGTGAAAACTTGTTATAATGAGACATACTGTAGTTGCTAACCCTCCGCATCATCTGGGAGACTCCCAGATCATTGTCTATTCTCCTGCTGCCACAGATTGTAAATCATAAATCCAGATTCTTCACTGGATGTCCGCTGGGTGACCACCAAGAAGTTACTGAACAAAAACAGTGATTTTTTGCAGTCACTGTGACTGCTGTTGTTGCTTAGGAGCTGATAAGTATATGTATGCTGTATGTGTATGAAGTATGTTGTAGTTTTACAGATAACAATCGTTCCTCAGATTGGAGTAAGTTGTGTTTAATTAGAGTTTCCAGAGTCTGTAGTGATTTGAAGTATACTATAAAGGTATGAAAAACAGCACAGCCAACAAATATTGGTAGGGCATACAAGTTGCAAGGAGTCCAGTGTTCACAATGAAATTACATCTAATACACCAAAAAAACATACTTAGCAACATATTCTCAGGCAACCTGGCAAGAAATATATGCCTACGGTTGAATTCACACAGGGTCAAATTGCATTTGGAATTTATTGCATAGATATCACATATACCATGTATAATGGGCCTGATGCAGATACGGACGCAAAGTGATTATGCACGCAACTGAGCAATTGTTTGTCATTTTGCATACAGTATACTGTAAGTCACACTGCGTGTGCGCAGCATTCACACTGTGATCACGGATGTACATAGGAATCAGTCGCAGAGTGAGTGCCAGGTCTTCTCGTCATTATTTTGTGGTGGTGACGGGGGGGTCTGTAAAATGCAGGCCTTTTCTCCATCTCTGCACCAGCCGCAGGCCACTCCCCATGATTGGAGCTGCATGGGCACTTACAGTCCTCCCAGAGGGAGCGTGGGATAAGGAGGATCACCCAGCAGCCCGGCACTTAGAAGGAGGTCCGCAGATAGCAGTAGAGCAGAGGTGGACACACTGATTGAGAACGGTGCCATCTTCCTATGGTGATGCGGTGGATTAGCCTCGAGGAAGGTGCACTACACCTCGGATGTCATAGGCACTGTTTAATGATTGGCTGCACCATGGCATTATCATACAAAGGGAGTGGTCTAAAATGGCACCCCGGCAGAGTGACAGGCAGCGTATATAGCCAGAAAGGAGCACAAGGATGACAGCAGCTAAGTGACAACATAAAGGTACAGGGGTGTTCTGGGGCTTGAGGTGGCATGCCTGCAGATTAAAAGCCCTGGCACTGCTCTTTATAAAAAGTGTAATCGGGTACATATGTGCGGTGCCAGAGGTGGATGTCAAGAGAATTTACAGCGGGGCAGCTAAATGCAGCAAATTCAAAGTGCAGTATGTGTTCCTGTGACTGAAGCACTAACACAGGCAGCCTGCATTCCTCACCTTTCACTTCACCGGAGTCCTGTACAGCAGAGCAAGCTGACTCGTGAATGATTAACTCCTTGGATGCAGGAAGTAGTCATTTGTACTTCACAGTATAGAGAGTTGTGTGACAGGGTGTGTGCTGCTGCTATGTGTGACTGACAGGGTATGTGCTGCTGTGTGTGACTGACAGGATGTGTGCTTCTGCTGTGTGATGGTATGTGCTGCTGCTGTGTGTGATAGGGTGTGTGCTGCTGCTGTGTGTGACAGGGTGTGGGTGCTGCTGCTGTGTGTGACAGGGTGTGTGTGTGCTGCTGTTGTGTGACAGGGTATGTGCTGCTGCTGTGCATGACAAGGTATGTGTGCTGCTGCTGTGTGTGACAGGGTGTGTGCTGCTGCTGTGTGTGACTGACAGGGTGTGTGTGCTGCTGCTGCTGTGTGTGACAGGGTGTGTGTGCTGCAGTTGTGTGTGATGGTGTGTGCTGCTGTGTATGACAGGGTGTGTGTGCTGCTACTGTGTGTGACAGGGTGTGTGCTGCAGATGTATGTGACAGGGTGTGTGTGCTGCTGCTGTGTATGACAGGGTGTGTGCTGCTGCTGTGTGTTACAGAGGAAAGAATGAATGGGGAATATAATTGCTTCATTGTTTATTTATGTGCTGTAAAACCCTCCTGGTCGGAGTCAGAGATAGCCACTATCTCTGTTTATGTGCTGCTGGGGTTACAATATGACCTGGGTACCAGCATGCAGGCTAGAGTCTCCACTGTGTGATGTGACAACAGTGGAAGAATATATGCTGTAGGTAGTTGCTTTTTTTTTTTTTTTTTAAATCAACCGTTTGGAAACCCCCCTTTAAAATTCCTGCATTTGCCCCTGGAGCTCCCAAAACTCCTAAAGCTGCAGCAGGTCAGACATTCCCAAAGGCCAAGATGGCCGCAGAAGTACGGCGATGTTACCGATATTTAAACAGATGTGCGTCGTCGCAGGTAAGAAGGCAGCAGTGGGCGTCATTATGCTCAGGAGATCTTTGCAGACATTAGCATAATTTTGCTGCTGCATTGCATGCTGCGATCACATAACCGTCCATCTCTGAATCTTGCCTATTGTCCTTTATGAGAAGAAAAGAAATATCACAAAGAATACTGAAAAAATTAAGTTGAGTATTGCAAGCAGCTGTTAGCACAATACTTGCAATATTTCCCAAAATATATTGTTACTAATGTTGCATAGAAATATCTCGCAACAAGCATTTAGACAAAGATACGCCCATAAGTGGAGATACGCTCTTTGGATGGACCATGGCACACACCGTCAACGACGTATTCGAGGGGCGCATTCTACTACCAACTATAATCTTCCTGAAACTCGTTTTCAAAAGTAGCCAAGTTTGTAATCAGAGTTGTAGTAACCGATATAGAGGAGCTGTGGAAAGCAGTAAAGTTTGTACTGTGCATGCTGAGAATTGTAATGGATCTTGGGAGACACACGTGCATACATATACATACATACATACATACATGCACATATGTTTAAGGCATACACATACACATGCTTGATTAAGGTACATGCATACACAATTATTATATATAAATTAGAAATGTGCAGTTCGTTTTTGATGAAAACCGAACACACCTGAACTTTGGCGTACCGAGTCGAATCGAGTTCCTACTTAGATCACTTTTTGGACTATGAATAGAACTGAGGTGGGTTACTAAAGAAAATAAAAAGGATTAATTAAGAAAACACAGCAAGGACAAAAGGCCAGGGGAGTGCACAGAATGCAGATGTAAGCACAATGAGCTAAAGAATAAGTATGGTACAAACATATACTACACTTACTCATATACTGTAGCATAGATAGTATAACAATAACTTCATCATGAAGATCCTGAGTGAGGAGAGTCCAAAAGATCAAGACCAGCAGCCTGATCAGAACTTCTATTGCCTCTCCATTTCTCCCAATATTCAATTTATTCAAACCACCTCATCAAAGAAGAGGTGGTTGAGGTAGAGTAACTACAATTCATTGTCTCAAACTTGAAATGTTTCTGTATCTTGTTTAGGTAGGCTGGAACAGAAGCAGTTCGCCAGAGTTGCGCAAAAGCTGCTTTACTAGCTATGAGGCTATATCCCATAATATACCTATCCCCAGATAGTATATCTCCTAGGTAAACATAAAAAGGGATAACAATGGATCACATGACACCAACACCCTCATGACCTTTCTAATCAAGAAAAAGGCCTGTACCCACAGAGGCCTAAGAAGCAGACAGTCCGAAAACACATGGGAGATTCCTCCACCTAACCACAATTCCTCCAACAATATTTAGATATGGAGGGACAGATTTTGTGCTGCTTATCCAGGGTCAATTATAGTCTTTGTATTATCTTAAGAAACATTTTGACATAATTAATACAGTGTGAAAATAACTGCCCATATATCCTCGGAGAGTGGCTGTGGCAGATCATCCTTCCATTTGGATTGGACAAATAATTTAACTTTCTTAGTACTGAGCTGTAGCAACAGTACCACCAAGTGATACCACTTCTATGGGTAATAAAGCAAAACTTTGCTAAAACTAATGAGGACAGAATAGTTTTTTTAGGTACTGAAGGGTGTACACTCTGTAGCCAATACCTCATTTGCAAATATTTATAAAAATACTAAAAAGGAATAGCAAAGGCAGACTGTGAGAGAAGGGAAGCAGACCACTCTCAGACATAACCTCCCCTAGAGTAGATAAGCCATTCTCAGAAGTTTATACTAGGCCATAATATTGGTAGAGTTTTTCTTAGAGGAGGTACAGTAAAATCATGAGGACTACAGGAACCCATAGCAAATCTGGAAGAAAAAAGGGACAAATCTCTTTCAAGGACAACCCATGGTTTGAGGGAGTTAGACGTAAACCAGTCCCGAGCTCAGTCATATTTATGAATTTGCAAACTAAGGTAATATTTGTTTTTTTGGACACCTTACAGTACTTACATTTCTAGATGGATTATTTGTATATACGCTATATATTTACTAATAAATGACTACATTATGTTAAGAGATCTTTAAGCCCTATTGTGATTTCATTATTGTGTTTTTAATGATAGATTGCAGGCTGCAATTGTAAAAATAACTACACAGGGGAGTTCTGCGATGCCCCTCCTGATCTCTGTGTACAAGGGTGCTTCCCTGGGGTATCATGTGACCGTAACACTGGCTGTGGACCCTGTCCTGTTGGCTTCTCTGGAGATGGTATACATTGTACAGGTGAATATACCTACTGTATATGTTTTTTTCTTTATATTGCATACTGTTTAATATATAACAATATTGCATTTTTAGCTGTGTTTTGTTAAAATCAAAATAGATGGGTAAGGAGCATAATTAATCTACCGTATATGTTTCCAACTGTCCATATTTGTCTGTAGTTTATATGTCTATATTTAACTACGTTAATATCATGCAGTGTTCTTTGTTCACAGATATTGATGAATGTTTGGGAGAAAATCAATGTTCTCTGTACTCTGAGTGTACAAATTTGCCAGGATACTACAATTGCACTTGCAAAGATGGATTTTTTGGTGAGTAGTTATCATGATGAAAAGGAACCAACAGGCTATCTGTACCAACTGGATGATAGTGTGCTAGGAGTTAACAAGTTATTTGATTAAGTTAGTGCTGAATTATTAACATCCAGCCCAACTCCCGACCGAACACCACAAATGTGGGAAAATATTTTCACACTGAGTCAAATATTTAAAAGGTTGAATATTAAAGTGTATTTAGCCAAGATATCCAACAACAGAGCTATGGCACTGTTAAAGACCAATTAAACAATAACTCCAGAAAACACTGCAATACACCATAGAGGCCGAAGAGAAACAGAACGTTACATGGAACGTTACAATTACCTTCTTTCACCATTACGTGGAATATTCTGCTTGGAAACTGTCTGGTTTGAGCTTGGCTGGCCTAACTCTTAATGCCAGCATGCCAGGAGCATTATCTTCACCCAGCTTTTCCTTGGAGCCTTCTTTATGGATTTCCCTCCATGCCAGTAGAGCAAGAGCCGTAACCCATAGCTAGACCTATTTTCATGCCTCTACAATCTTCCAGTGCTTCCAGAAGAGTCTTTTTTTTGTGAACTTCTTATCTAGCTCTTCGTAACTGCTCTTGTTCTCACAGTTATGGCCACCTTATCGATGGACCTTATATCACAGGATTGGATACCAAGGCGCTACCTCTCTCTCCTAGACCTGATGAATTCTCTTGATAACAGACACAACAGATATTAAGAAAGGGGAATCATCACTGGTGAAAAAGTTAATTAACTCCTTGAATTAACCCTTTGAAGTCTTTGAAATCATGGGTTTCATACTTTGGGTTAAAAGGGTCAACAGGTGATGTTGACATAAGCCTCCTTGACTCAGGTGCACTGCACACCTTGCACCTATAGTAAACAGGTCATTATCTACTTAGTAAAGTAGACAGTCATAGTCGGTGCTAAGTCTGAGTGGCCGATTCAGTTATGGGCGATGTGCCACCAAACATCATTGTGATGTTCAGCTGTTCACATATTTGTCCATTACAGTAAGGGCAATACAGCTATGGTGCAAGGAAAAGCTAGTGTTGTTGCACGATGTGACTTTCCGAAATGGTACAGATGCGGCCATAGTATTTAACTGCAATCACACCCTAATATTCAACAATATATATTGCCAAGTATGACAATCTATAAACAATCTGTTGCCAAGTATGATTTGCTGTTCAAAATAAGTGTGTCTAGACTTCCTTGCAGGAGACAACAGTATTCCCTTCTGGGGCATATTTATCACAGTCCGCACCTGAGATGCGGATAACATGTAATAATCTAGCCAAAATACACAATGCAATATTAGAGTACATTACATGAATGTATCAAATTCCACACAGGTACAGAGACTTTGAGAGAAAGCTCTGTCCCTATGAACACCCCCTACACTTCACAGAGTATTTTTCGCTGCCTTAAACTGTGCCTAGGCATGTGCACCGAACACCCCCTCTCCCCTCTGCTCTGCTAAGCTAACACACTTAACTGCACCCAGGGACTGGTGATTAGCAAGCTCCTCAGTGATCCAGTCATCTGATGGCTATACTCCTACTTTGTGACACTGGTCATCTGATCAGTACTGTAAATTGAGATGACAGTCTGGACTTCACAGCATCTGAGTTCACTTTACAGATCAGTTGGTTTGGGTAACAGAGCAGAGTGATCAGATAACCGGGTCACCAAGACACTGACCAGATCACCGTTCACAGATCCCTGGGTGCAGGTAAGTGTTATTTTTTTTTGTTTTTACAGTGATCAGTCTGTGGTCTATTGACAGACAGGCTGATCACCGAAGCCTTCTCCGGTCTCTGCTTTCCCTGTCAGCAAACACGAAGGGCTGTTTTGTTTACAATTTGCTTTAGTAAATTTGAGTAGAACACATTTCCCATTATTAGTATGGGAAATGCGATCTGCTTACTAAAATATTGCAACTTTGAGTACTTAGAGGATTTTTTTTACGAAAACGACTCCAATTACCCATTTATATATTTTCTGTGATACTAAAATCATTGGAAAAAGGCTGTGAAACACCAGTTTTCACATTATAGTATTTTAGTAAAAATAATATTGATAAATATGCCACTTTATGTGTTGTTAACTAAATTGTACCTTTTAGTAAGTGTATATTTTCCTTTTGATTAGGTAATGGGACCACCTGTGATGATATTGACGAATGTCAGAATAAAAGTATCTGTTCACCTGATGCAACCTGCAGTAACACAATAGGGAGTTACATCTGTACCTGTAATGATGGATTCATAGGTAACTGAATACAATTGTTTTATTATTACACCAATATAAAGTGCAGTTCTTATGCTTCACTTTTGATGCTGTTGACTGTTGAGAAGATAAGTACAATGCATAAGATGAAGAGATAGGGGCAAACATTAGTCAAAATATGGAAATGAGGTTTGGAAAGAACAGTAGTTCAAAATGGTTTTAGCACGAGCTCAAATATAAATGTGCGTACCAGAAAATAAAACATTATCGCTTATCTGTGGTTCTTTTGCTAGGACCTCATATAGTGGGGTACACTCAAAACTTCAGGGTAACCAGGAACCTTAAATAAGATTGTCTCACACCGAACCAAAATAAACATATATAGTGTAGTATTTTACGTCCAAATAGATTGGTATAATATGAAAACAAGAATGCGTACCAGAATGTCACTTGAATCACTGCATAAAGTACTAAGTGTCTTGGGGACCACTTCAGCATCCCATAATAGCCCCAGTGGTTCATATATAGATGGAGTAGGTCAGCTTTAAAAAAGCAGAAAATGACCCTTACTCAGAGAAGCTTTATCAACAAGGGGTTTTTAATGACACTGAGTACATAGGGATACAGGGTACACAAAAGGTTAAAAAACATATATAAGATAATGGTCCCTGTTCCAGCCCCTCTCCATACTGCTGACTATTCACAGTTAAGCACTCCATTATCTTATATATGTTTTGAGAAATGATGTAGACAACAACCATTAGCCATTGCTCAGTATATACACTAAAGGTCCATTTTAATTGGATTTTGATCGATTTAAAATCGATCAAAATGGATCAACATTGGTTTTGTGTCTCTGTGTCTGGGTGTGTGATTTAGCCCCAGAAACACAACATCGATGTTGATTGATTTTGATCACATAAAATCGACCTTTAGTAAACATACCCTTAACTATAGTAAACCTCCAACACTCAGTAACCTGTGACATTGGATAGACTGCTTCATGTTTCATAGTAATGGTTCCATTATTTTACAATGAACAAATGTTGTTCTTATAAGAGACTTTGGGCCTGATTCAGACCCACTTGCAAGCGGCTGTCCGCTCGCAAGTGGGTCGATGTTGTGCACTGCGCATGCGCACGACGGCGGGAGCTCTGTCGTGCGCATGCGCCAGACGTGACGAGCGAAGGACTTTCCTTCGCATGTTGTGTCTGATCAAAGGGGGCGTGCTGTCGATGTTGATTAACAGCACGCCCCCTTTGGTGGGCGTGCCTCCCAGACGGGGGCGTTCCCAAGGGAACGCCTACCGTCAGAAGCCGGCCCACTGACATCACTAGTGATGTCAGTGGGAGTGATTTTGGCTCTGATAGAGCCAAAATCACTCCGGGCCTTGCGGTTGAAAAACTCAACCGCAGGCTCCAGCTCGCAGTGGCGATGGTCGCGATGGTCAAGACCATTGCGGCCATCAAACTGCACGCTCGTATAGGCTGTGGGTGGTGACCCACAGCTATACGAGCGTCCAGGAGGACGCTCCATAATTATGGAGGGCGGCCCTCATTCAGAGCGTGCACTCTGCTCAGAGCGTACGGCTCTGAATGAGGGCCTTTGATTGATGGTATTCTATTTTGTAGATCATATTTTGGAATATGGTTGTAATTAATTATTAGTAGTAGTTTGAATATTTGCTGATATATATGGTGTTACTTGAGCCTTTGTATTCCTTTTAAAAGCTCTATATTATGAATAAATATTATTAAAGTACATGTATTGTCTTGCAGACTTAAAAGGTACTTTCATGTGTATGTTTTGTGAACAATTTGGTTTTACTTATATTTATCCTTTTTAAAAAGAAAAACAACCTAGCAGCCAAACGTCCAAATAGTTTTTTTAACCTAGATTTATTGGAGACAGTAGAATCTTCCAGTGTGACAGCTTGTGGTTGGTTTCTTACTGTATAAATAATTATATGTTTATGCAAAGACGCACTTTTTGTTCTATGATTTTTAAGTTTTCAAGAGGAGCCACAATCACACAAATGTGAGCATATCCCCCATATCCAGCGGTAATTTTAAGCATGGGATTGGAAGTTCACTTTAGCATGTGATTGGCAGGAATTTAGGTACACGTGTGTAAATAAAGTAGAAGCAAATTTGAACATAGTAAATAACAAAGTTTCTGTTCAGTACCTGATTCATATCTTGTGAATTAATACATCTGACTCAAATTACCCTCTTTACATGATATAATATGATTGTAATAAGTCTACATAATTGTTTCATGAAAGATGGTGAATGTTGGAATAATGTATGTGTTTAATAAGGTTCTTTTTCTGCATTATTTGTCTTAATTCTTTACAGCTAATTTTAAAGGGTTTGACACTTGTCTTTCACCACTGTTACTTCACATTTAGCCTATCAAAATGTGGAACATTTATGACAGATTTTGGAACATTGTATTACGGTACATGATGTGTTTATTGCTGACAGAAACTGTTGCAGTGTTTGCCCCCGGAGTTGTAATTATTCAGTCCTACAACTACAATGACTACTGCACTCATTTGTGTCTACAGGTGATGGCACATCATGTTCCTGTGCTGAGTGTGAGGCAAATTACTGTAGCCATGGTGGGACGTGCACCAGGATTGGTCCATCTTGCACTCCTAAATGTGACTGTGTCCCGCCGTTCTCTGGTGATAGATGTACAACAGCCAGCATCAACATATTCCAGGCTCAATTTAGCCCAGGTGAGTTCAAATGCAGAGGCTGACTGGAGACCTTTGTTTTATATACTATTAAGTTGTATATTAGGGTTATCACCTGTAATGCCAGTTGGAACTTCGCTATTTATTTACACTGCATGAAAGTGCATTTCAATAAAAATATAAAATGGAAAAATGGAAATGATGTCTGATGCCACTCACTGTATATGAGTGTAACTATACTGTCTTACTGTACACTATTTATATCTTGTCTTTAGATATGAAAAAGAGGTCTGTATATATAACAATATCATCTACTGAAAGTAACTTTACTTTCCAACAAGCATTTAATAAGGTATGTATGTATATTATATTATCATGCATAATTATGCCAAGATAAGTCCAGATAAGTAATGTATTATCTTATATTGCTAGTAAGATGAATAATACTATCTTCAAAAACACATTTATTTATTTATTTTTATAAAATGCATAAACCTTTATATTAAATATAGAGGAATTGGAAACTTTGAAGATAGTGACACATATAGGACTTTACAGATTATAATGAGCTGATGGTCTACTTACAAAAAAAAATACAACTGTCTTTATTGATTCAACCCAGATTATGTTCCTTATTTATTTGATCTAGCCGCATTGCTGTTATAGTATTGCAACACATTTTATATTTGACTGCAAATTGCGTGATGAGGCACAGTATTCATACACCCACTCCCTTTACAGCACAAATTATCTGTACATGGTAAATGTATATTTTAATACTCTTTTGTCTTGTTTTTCCTTTTATGCAGATACAAAGTATTCTGAATAATGCTTCAGTGAATGTGACATCTCTGTTTAGTAGTACCAGTGAAATGGAACCACCACAGTGAGTTTTATCTGCTTTAATCATTACAAGATGTGTTTCCCAACTTTATTTTACAATCTTCATAAGTAAAGGCATAAACAAATTAGATAGATGAAATAGAAATATTGTACTGGAATATATAGATTCATCAACCCGGGATTTGCCAGTGCCACTTTATTATTGCCTAGAACCATTGACCCACCCCACTGCTGCCCAGTAGCAACAGATTCTAGTGACAAGTGTGCTGTGTGTGTGGATCTGAGCATTATTATAAGATAAATGTATTTAATACAGAATGTTTGTACAGCCTATACTGTAGACCAGTTTTTCCCAAACTTGATCTTCAGGGAACCTTAACATTCATTGCATGTTTTATAGATCTTCTCAGTATCAAAATTAAAATAATAATACCAGCCTGTAGTGAATACTTCTGTGCACCAACTATGATATTTGGAAATTCATTCACTGTTAAAAGTTTCTGAGGACTGTGTTTGGGAAACACTGCTATAGACCATTTATATTTAATATTATTTATATTCTTTTACACACGCTCACAAGTGTATAAGAAAACCAATGTGTGTTGGAAACTAGGGGCCTGATTCAGAGCCGAACGCTCTGAGCAGAGCGCTCGCTCTGAATCAGGGCCCTCCTCCATTAAAATGGAGCGTCCTCCTGGACGCTCGTATAGCTGTGGGTCACCACCCACAGCATATACGAGCGTCCTAAAAGATGGTGGCGATGGTCTTGACCATCGCGACCATTGGACTTGCGAAGGAGACCCTGCAGTCGGGTCTCCCAGCCGCAAGCCCAGGAGTGATTTTGGCTCTATCAGAGCCAAAATCACTCCCACTGACATCACTAGTGATGTCAGTGGGGCTGGCTCCAGATGGTCGGCGTTGCCTTGGGAACGCCTCCGTTTGGCAGGCACGCCCCCGGCACGCCCAGCAAAGGGGGCGTGCTGTCAATCAACATTGACAGCATGCCCCTTTTGCTGCGAGACCCCGAGCGATGGAAAGTCCGACGCTCATTGGGTCTCGCGCATGCGCACGACGGAGCTCCCTCTGTCGTGCGCATGCGCACTGGGAACATCGACCCGCTTGCGAGCGTACTGCCGCTCGCGAGTGGGTCTGAATGACCCCCTATGTGTGTGCAGATGTTGATATTGCAGAGTTATGTAGGCACACACCAAACTCAACAGGCCAGTTACTATGAACAGGCCAGTTACTTAAGCAGTGGCGTTGGGTTATTGAAGTATAGTAGGTACAGCTGTACTCACTGTTACATGCACAATGGTAATTGAGCAGAGCTTGAGTGGAGTGGGGTTCTATACTGCTCACCAGCTGATGAGTGTATGCTGCAAATGGGTAGTGGTGCAGGCTGCTGGAACAGCTTTATATGCAGGTAATAGCCGGGTCTTTCATGAGCTAATTAGGGGACTTCTTCCTCCCGCCATGTCACTCTGATACAGCAAAGGACAAGATGGCCCCTGCACATAGTAGTGATCTCAGTGGCCCTCTTGGAACAGGGCTTGAAGCCTCCGTGGAGGGACAGGATGACTGGAGTCTATGCAGCATTGCACTCCTCTTTCAACAATGTGTACATATACTGTATGTCAAGGTCCACTCCCCCAGACTCCAATGTACAGCAAACAGCAAAGCAGGGGACTTGGATTGAGAAATGGTGCCTATACCCAGAAAACTAAAACAAATAAAAGATTCTGCTCAACATTCACATCTAAGCTGTCCCTGCTAATACTGCATCTAAAAGCTTACTGTGATCACTGGCTTTGTGTATGCCTGAAGTATTGTATATACTGCATTTTCTACAAGGCAGACTAGAGCTTGTTAAATACTAATTATGCTCTCTTCATGTGCTGGTCACACTCACTATAAAATCAAGCATATGAACACCCCCGCAGTCTGGCAGAGGTGTAAGTGTCCCAGGGAGGTGGGTAATGCCACAAGAAGTCAAATTTTGGCATTGAGAAATGGAAATGGTTGTGATGACAGTGGCATAATGCCCCACATAATTAGTGTACCTTATGGGAGGGGGGTGAATTAAATACATATATATATTGACACATGGTGGTATTGGGGAGGGTGCATCAGAGGGAGTTGATGGACACTATTGGCAGGGGGGATAATGCCACTGGGAATCTAATACAACTAGGGGGTGTAATGCCACTGGGGACATAGTGCCACTGGGGGTTGGGAGGTACTATTACAATGGGGGCCTATGGAGATGGGGAGTTGCTTGAAACCCCATAGGCATTGTTTTTATCATTAAAATATTTAAATCCATTTTAAACAAATATATTCTAAAGTTAATTAAATGAAAAAAAATAAACTTTATGAGCAGTTTATTGGGAGATAATTAGTCAGTTAAGTTGTTAAAGATTGTAAGACTACAACATGGAAGCTCAGCAAAATGACCTGTTCCCCAGCAAAATTTATTTCATTGAATATTGTTCTGCAATTTTGCTTATTTCTACTGTAGAGTAAAATGTTTGCTGATGTTGATTAGAAACATACAGTAGCATAACCTAAGTCAGAAGACATTTCCATCAGTGATCATATATTGTAGTTTCCGAAAGCATAAGTAAGGTATAATATTTATCAAAGAATGAATTACACAATATGGTAAAACTAGAATTCTCCAAGTGCAAATTCTCTGCTCACTAAGGCCCTCATTCAGAGCCACTCGCTAGCGGCAGTACGCTCGTTCCGAGCGATGTTCGCACATCTGCGCATGCGTACGGTTTTTAGTATGCATGCGCGAACCAGTCAGTGCGGCCGAAAATCGTTGGTACGCAATATAGCGAGGGCCTGCTATTTTGAGTGACAGAATGAGGCGTATGTGGGTGGTAACAGGGAAAGGTGCTTGAAAACGGGGAGTGGAGATCCGAACGCAGGCGTGCTTAAAGGTCAAAACGGGCGTTTTAAGGGAGTGCATAATTAATACAGCAGCATCATTAACCACGTCACTTGTTTTTTTTTAACTCAGAACTGCTCGCAAAATAGCGGTTGAAAACACCAACCACAAGAATAGCGAGCAGTTCATACGCTGTACGATGTACTCGATTAATCTAATAAATAGCGGACATGACGTATGGTGCGTGCGGCCAGGGGGCGTTTTTATCAAATAAACGAGCGTATGTTTTGCTCGCTCGTTCAGACTTAGAGGTGGGAACAGACTGCAATTTGCGAACGGATCATTTGAATAGCCACCCCTTGTTTTTGAACGAACGACCACAAATAGCGAACGGCTCTGAATCAGGCCCTAAGTTATTTGTATCTTATTTTTTATGATTTATTTTATATTGTGTCTTTTTTTTATTTATTCTAGGTTCCTTTCTGGTTATTCTGCAAAATTCATTGCTCGATTTACCTATGTGGCAAATTTCAAAATAATTAACTTTCTAAATGATGAACTGGTGAATTATCTTGGGAAAAACGCTCATAAGAGCAAAAACTCAATGGATCTTAACATTTCTAATATCATAGATGGTGACAAATGTAAGGGTTCTGCATTAAGTACTGTATTTCATTAAGTGTTAGACTGCACAGTATTTTTAAATAATGTATTTTCAGAAAGTAAAGAGTTAAAAGTTCTAAGGCTGATTTTTGCTTCATATTATTTTTAAAAATGTATTGGTTTTTGCTGCCTACCAAGGGGTAATGAATATTAGTTTTCTGCATAGGTTACTGATGTCTGCATACACCTAGCGCAGCTGAGCCACTTAAATTTGATGTCTTATTTGCATAGCAGACGCAGCGTCCCGCCACCTACAGTGTAGCAGAGATGCTGGGCTGTGACTTTAACAGCACAGGAATAAGTACAAAGTCGCATATGAAGCACAATGGAATTTGGGGTGAAAATAATCCGTGGCCGCTGGATCGTAGCACTTCGTATATAGGTTCAGACTTATTTGCACAAAGATGTACAAATGTTGCACATGTAATTGATTAGCGGAGTAAAAGAGTAGTTTTGTCACTTCCAGTTATTATATTTATGCGAATAAGATGCACATTTTGAGCGAGAAAAACGCAAATTAGTACTAAGATTCAGTGTATGCAGTGTGGTTAGAGAGCTAAGTGGCTCTATATAGTGCACACTTTCTGACTGACAAACTTATATGTTGCAAAGTTTACTCTGCAATGTTTGGAATAATTATTCATTAAAAAACTAAAATGTATATTTTATACAGTGTATTGCTTTGTGAAACTGTCATATACTATGCGGCTCAAAGTTGAGAGCAGCATGTTTGCTGATAATTGTCATCTTCTTTCCTCAGTGACGTTAGATGAGCTGAAGAAACTTGCTAGTTGTAATTCGGATAATTACACGCTGGATACTGAAACTTTTGAATGTGTTTCAAATTGCATTCTGACTTTATACTGTAAGAATGATGGCATCTGTCAGCTCATTAATGGACAATTTAGCTGCATGTAAGTGGACATCCTATAATTGTAATAGCATTTTACCTGGAAGAAATGCAGCAAATGTATACATCTGCAGAACACAAGGGTAAAAAAACATTTGCTATGAGTGTGCTGAATAAAATCTAGTGTGAGTGTTTGATAGGTGGGGGGCAGGAAAGGTAGCACCCGTTAAGTACAGCGCTGACACAGAGAGTCCTGAGGATGCTTCAGATCAGCAACACAAACTGCAGGGTGCTTGTTTGGAGCTTCTAAAAGACGCTCTGGTGGCACCACAGCAGCGATTCTGGCTGCAGAGGGGAGAGGAGAGGGCCTGTGTGCACTCCCTGTCCTGGGCCCCTTCCTCTCTCCCCAGCGTCCGCCAGCAGACTGAAAGCTAACCGCTGGCGGCTGCAGCATCAGTAGACTCTGGGCACTAGTCTGTGCCCAGAGTCTACTGCGCATGCGCAGGTCACTGGGGAAATGGCGTGGACACCATTTTCCCAGCGATTTCCTCAATACGCATGCACAAAACGCCGGGAAAATAGTCGCTGCCATTTTCCGGTGTGTTGTGCAGGGCTGAGAAACCCGATTCGGGATCTCGGAGAGGTAAATACTGGAATATATGTGTGCAGGGTGTGCAGTGCGGGATACCCCTGGACCCAGGGGCCTTTGTGCACCGCACACCCTGCACCCATTATTGATACGCCCCTGTCTGCTAACCAGAAGCAAAAGCTGTGGGGCGGTGAAGGTGCTGCCCACAGAGCTTTGGCATCACCGGTCACACAACCCTAGTTATGGCCCTGGCTCCAAATGTCCCTTAAAATCCATGTTTGCCAATCAAGCTCCCCCACTTTTAATTCTGTCACTGGAGCCTATTATGAGATGTGGCACAGTATACTTCACTCATACAGCCCTCACTTCATTGTTCATCAATCACTTCAAATAGCCTAGTTGCATTACTTAGGTGATATTAATCCTTTCACTGCCAGTGACATATCATTTATGTTATGTCCCATACTTAGGAGACCAGTGCCATTGAACCTACATCTCCTGGCATCCACTCCATACTGTAGAATTAATATATGGCACCAGGCAGGGAAGGTTTCCAGTCATCTGGAATCCCCACTTCCCCTGGCCCAGCCAGCAACTCAAATAGTGACTACAACAGTAGATTTACCACAACATGCAGTATAAGGGATGGAACGGAGTTGTTGTGTTGGCAAAGTAGCAGTAACTTTTCCTACTAAGTCAGCTATATGCTGTGGGTGTGGATCTGAGAGCTCAATCAGTGCACCAGACCAGAGAAACCCAAGAGCAGCAACCAGCAAGAGGAGACAGGTGTCTTACCATGAGGTGGTAGAATCTGTGCTTAGAATGCTCACTTTTGTCTCCTACTGTTCATACTGTGAATGTTGATAATTGGACATTTAAACTTTTCCTGACCACTTGTATTATTTATATGAGATAAATATATTTTTTACACTGCACTGTGCATGAGGCAGACTACAGTACTGTATGTTTTGTGCTAATTATGCCCTCTTCATGGACTGACCAAACAAGCATTTGAAAACCCCCCTCTAGAAATCCTGTGTCTGCCCCTGTAGGATTAAAACAAAACAGCATTTAAGTATCCTCCATGAGTCTTTAATTAGACATATGATGATAGTAATCTCATCTCATAGAGGTCATCAATTATATCGTACAAATTATATTAATCAGTGTTGTACAGGGAGAAATTAAATAATTCACACTAGTCCCTTTTCCACTGGAGCTTACATTTTAAATTGCCTACTACATACACAAATGCAAACTACTGAATCATTTTTGTCAGAAGCCAAGTAACATACCAGTATACTAATGAACAGTGGGAGGAAATCCACCCAAATTGGGAAGAACACACAAACTACATACAAATTGCTGCCTGGTTAGAATTGAAAGCCATAGAGATTACAGTAAATTATGAAATATGATGATCTCTGCTACAACTTCCCTGTGACTATGTACTCTATTATAGAACTGGGGGTGGGATGCAACAAGTGTAGGACTTTGGATGCAATGTATCCCACCAATGATCGCATGCATACCGACATTTAGTAACGCCTGTAAATGCATTTAAGCAAAGGTCAGCTCTTCCAAAAAGAGCCGTCCTTTGCAATGTGGGGACATCCGAGTTTATGACCCAGGAGTCCCTCTGTGCATACGTGGCCACTGACCAGTGCATGCACGAGCCACGGTAAGATCCAATTGGATCCTTCTCAGAAAAAGTTCAGAAAATAAGCAAATTGGCTTCTATTAGGCAACAGCCATCCATAGAAGACATTGCCTATCTGGTCTAAGCTCTCATAAGCTTCACTTTCCAGTGCTTGGTCCAGTGCTTGGAAAATTTAGTCAAATCTCTAAAAAAGGCATTTTTGGAGATCTGACAGCATTTTTAGTGTTGATGCCTCCCACCCTGCATGTCTTATGCATCCATGTCTATAGTATTCTAGTACACATGGTACACTAACACAAAAGTAAAATACTAAGGGGCCCATTTAGCATTAAATATTTTTGTCTTTTTCCCCTAAAACACTGGTTTTCAGAGGATACCCACAAATATATAGTATCTCCTGAATGTTTGAAGGAGGGATCGCTTCAGATATCTGCCAGCAGCCACAAGGCTCATAGGTTTCTATGAGGAATGTGATGCTGTCAGATTTACCAAGTTCCAGAATACGAAGCGCAAGCCGTTGTAGCCTATGGGTTACACATCGCATAACTGGTCAGGAGAGGGTTCCATAAGAACCTCCCCCAGGAATGGCTGCCACGCATGTGTGATATGTAGACTGCACATGCGCAGGATCCCTGGCACAGGAGTGAAGAGACTGCTGATGTTGCCACTTCACTCGCAGCACATCACAGGGATGCTCCTGGTCCCTGTATGTGCTTTTTCATACATCTGGGTGGTATGATCGCATCCTGCAATGCGGTCATGGGTGTTAATATTGCATTGCAAATGTGATCATTAATAAATGGGCCTCTAAGAATTTCAATAAACAGACACACTGGTAGATTTGAAGCTTCTAAATAAAGAAGTTGCTAAACTTAACTAAAATAGTAATACAATGTCTTATAACATCACTAAAATAGACTATCAGAGCTGGACACAATACCACTTCCAATCAGACACTGCAACAGCCCCTAACTGTGAGATGGACTAAGCCTTGGAGAGTGATAAATTGGAGAGTGATAAAGTGCCAACCAATCATCTACTAACTGCTACGCTATAGGCTGTGTTTGAAAAATGACAGGAGCTGATAGGTTTTGTACTTTATCACTCTCCACTTTATCACTTTATAAGGCTTAGTACGTCTCCCCGTAAATCTTTAAATGCTTTTTGAAAATCTTTCTTTTTTATTAGAACATATTCTACTTCCACCTATATTAGCAATACTAATGCAACTGTCCCAGACTGAACTCTGAGCCACACCCGCTCCGCTCACCATACATATCCACAATAATATTAAGGTAATGCAAAATGTAAATACAGTACATGAATGGAGTGTTGGCATAGATCAATGAAAAGCTGGGTTTCAATGTATCACTTGTTATATGTAAATGTCCTATTGTGAATTTAAATACATTTATTCTTGTGACTGAAAAGTTATAGAAAACCATCATAAAAAAGTTTACACATTCTGCATTTATCCCAGATGTCAGCCCTTCGCTCTATATGACATATCTGGACCTCAGTGCGAGAACCTCTCCTTGAACCTGAAAACATTCTTTGGGATATTTTTTGGAACTTTGGCATTTGTCCTCCTGCTGCTACTGGGCATCTGGTTGGGAATACGCTTTTATCGACAAAGGATAGGTGATAATTATCATGATGATAATGGTGACGATGATACCGATGCGTGAGTGACATCTATCTTATAACATCCTATAATGTTTCTAAGGATAATATAGGGTGCAGCTTAGAAGGGAGCTGCAATGCAGCTACAATGTGAAGACAATTCCCTAATTTACTGTACAATTAACCATCCTCAAATCCTCAATTGCACTACGGAAAAAATAGCACTACAGTATCACAGAACAGCATAATATCAGTGCAACATAGAAAACACTACTACTATTGTGCTACTATTGTATAACAATCAGCACATATTCTGATCTTATGAAAGTTACCTGAACTGTATGTCAAAAGAGTGTTTAAAGGGAACAAATCATAAGGTATATTTTTTTTCTTTGTGACTTGTTAATGCTTCTTATCCACTCCATCCAGTGATGGGTGGCTGCCAACTCTGCAGGTTACAAGCACCCTGCTTGTAAATGCAGATACACCCAACATCTCTGCTTTGCTTATTAATTGTTCTAGATACAGTGGCGTAAATTCATCCCAGACGCCTGGAGGCAAGTTATAATTTGGTGTCCCCCTTGTCATAGCCGCTGACACTGTAATGTAGCAATTTGCATGCAGACAGCTATAGATAGATGAAGGCAGCAGCTGATGGTCTGACATGGACCTCTCCACTAGTGTATGGTGGCTTCTCAGGTGTCAGGAAGCGGTGCCGTGTATTGGGCAGCTGTGACGGTAGACTCAGGGTACATAGTTACAGCCCTAAGTGGGGTCAATATGTTGTGGACAATGGAGGAGGTGCCCCTTCAGAGCTGGAGCCTGGCGGCAGGCGCCTCCATTGTCTCCCATAGTTCTGCCCCTGTCTAGAAGTAACATCAGTCATCATCATACTGATATTGTTTGTATATGAGTTGTTCTTTTAACTGAAACTGGCATTGATGCCAAGTTGGGAGGCAGTAGTCACTTGAGGCAGTAGAGGTGGGACTTATTTCTCGCCCCAGTATTATGAAAATTCAGAAAAGAAATGAGTAAAGAAAACAAACATTCTATCTATCTATCTATCTATCTATCTATCTATCTATCTATCTATCTATCTGTACATACAGTATATTTATGTTTTAAACATGACTGATCTTGTATAGACTCCTGAATAGAAAACTTAAATGTGTACATAACCAGATTCATGCAAAGACAAGGACCTAAGCTAATCATTATATTGAGGACCAGCATGCCCATTTCAGTACAACAACAATAAAGCGATAACGTATCTATTGCTGTCCTAATGCTCTGTGGTATCAAAACATTTTACTTAAATAGAATGACACATATGAGAATTGTGGGATTGTGTAATTTAAATTATGTTAACTCCTGAATGGCAACAATAATACTTGTCTGTCATCAGATGGTGCTAAA
The DNA here is from genome assembly GCA_031769625.1 of Taudactylus pleione. NCBI lineage: Eukaryota > Metazoa > Chordata > Amphibia > Anura > Myobatrachidae > Taudactylus > Taudactylus pleione. The sequence goes on from JAUIMM010000010.1 coordinate 5,346,917, forward strand.
GACTTTAGTACATTTTAAATTATATCCTAATGGCCCTTAGTAAACACATATTACCAATTGCAGTCAGAAGTATGGTGAGTGCTTTGACTCCAAGGAAGTTTCCTTTTTAAAAAGTGAATTTTCTATATATTCATCAATAGCTAACTTTCAAGCTTGCAAGGCACCCTTTCTCTATATTCTGCTCTTGAATGCACTGAGCAAAAAATGTTATCAATGAATTGTGAAGAATATATTGTAGGTACTTCAGCCCACCTAAAGGACTTATGGAAAAGTGAAACTAGTGTATCAATCCCTGTAAAATATACAATGTAGACCACATTCCGATGGAGCATACTGTCTGTACAATAGACTCCCCCATTATTGTGGATAGTGCACAATGTTAATATCTGTTCTAATGGTCTGTTGAATTTGCAAATCTGTATCATGATGATTAGTGTATATTATCATTCTTAATTCTAAAGCCTAGCACAAATTACAGACCAACATAATGGTGGTTATAATAAAATGATGGGGGGGAGGAGATGCCCACTAGTTCCTTGGAGAAATGCTGTTACAGTAGTTGTTATTTACACCTAGTATATAGCATAACGGTCTATAAGACTATGAGGTCTCAAAGCAATCACCCTCTCTCTCCTCTGTAACTAACAGTTAATCAGCATAAAGTTTTAATTTACAGTGAGTGGCTTAAGGCATCTAACAGAGAGGGACAGACATTATGTAAAAATGTACATAGCAAGATAGGCTTATTCCAGTTAGGTGTTATTATCTGTAAGAAACATGTTATATTATCGGTGTATCTTTGACATTTGTTCTCTTTTACTTTCCTCTCATAATTTATTTAATTGATAGATCATGTTCATTTATATACAGTCTCTATCCCTTAATCCTCTAATAACATTAGCCATCTTGTGTCTCTATTCAGGCTTTACCACAGTCGGTTTAGCTGGAAATCTTCTTTATTTTCATGTAAGTACAGCTCATATTTTATATGGTATTAAAATCTGTTTACAAATACAGTATATCCCCTCAGAATAACTGTACTTCTACTATTGATAAATCTGTTTCTTCTGTATCTTCAATGTAGCATTCGAAAGGCTGGAAGGAACAAAAATAAAAATGCCAAACCCAGACACCGAAGAACCACGTTTGTCCAGCTTTCAACTGACACTGGAGAGAATCGATACTTTAAAGACGGTACGTATTACTTGTGATTTTTAACATTTTAATTAACTGTATGATGTTTATTACCAGAAGTACAGTTTTAGTTGCTTTAGTGTTCTACCTTTCTTAGTGTTCATTAACCTTCTTATCTCTATAAAATATCCTGACATTTTGGTTTTTGGATGGGTTTTTTCCAGATCAAGATAAAACGTCCGGAAATTAAAAGTGATTTGATTGGGTATGACTAGAAAACAAAACAAATATAAAATATATTCCCCATTCTCTTCATTTTCGGCCAGTGGAAGGCAGTGTCCAGATTAGACCTCACATGCCAAAGAAGTCATATAAGATGGACCAAGATAAGGAATAACAAGTGGCGATTTAACTTGTGCACATTTATCAACATATTTCCTAAAGTAATTTTTTAATTTATTGGAGAAAATAAATGTAATGCAGTGCAATAGAAAAATGCTTCAAAATTAATCTCTTGGCAACATAAATGTGCACAATAAAGTAGATGGTTGATCAATATTATAATGCATAATATTTACAATGGAGAATTTATTTTTATATCTGCTCTTATAGTTATTGATTAAAAGATGAAATTTTTTATCTTCTAAAGTTTATACAATGATCAAACTGTTTAATAATGTACATTGTGTATGATGCATTACAACTTTAAAATATTTAATGACATTGTGATTTTAAAAACATGTCTTATTTATATACTGGACAATTCTAATAAACAATTATTATTTGTGTTCATTTTAATTTTGATTTTTATTTGTCTTGAAAAATGAAAAGAAAAGACAGATCTCGTTAGGTGAGATAATAAAAATGGTTATAGTCTAATGGTAGACTGGAGGTAGACATTTTGTGGCTTTCCCAATCAACTTCTATGACCTATGCAGATGTATCAAACCTTCAAAAGTGAAAATGTGGAGAAGATGCCCAAATCAACCAATCACCATCTAGCTATCAATTATCTAGTACAGTCTATAAAACGGCAGTTAAAAGCTGATTGATTGCTTTGGGCAACTTCTCCACTTGTACTCTTTTAAAGGTTTGATACTACACATCTCCGTCCATTTGAAATGTGGAGTTTGTCTCAATCTTGGTTCAAAAGGACTAACTGAATTCATTAAACTCACACCTAGCTGCATCCTCTGTGTGTAGCTGACATCTACATTTTAAAGCTACAAAAACATATTTTAGACAGGGTGTTACTTGTTACTAGGATCAGCATTAAAGAATGAGTCCATGTCTCATGTCTTAGTGAGTTTAATACTTGAATTGATAGACTGAATAACCCACAAACTGCTGACTTACCTGTTTGTTGGCATGGATAAACTGTACTTTAAAGCATTGTTCCACCCAAAATTTAGTTTTAGGTGCAGTTGACTAAGATATAATTAACTAAATATTTCTGTTTTATCTTTGATATTGTGCACCTCTGAGTAAATGAACTGCACTGTTATCTCCTACTGAGGTGGACCTTATTGCAACAGGTTGATCTAGTGTGGCACAACATTAAAGCTGGGTACATACTGACAGATACAATGGCCGATCAATTTATACAGAAGCCATCAAAACTATGAAATAACTATCAATTCCTACCTATATACACACATTTAGTTGTTGATGCTATACTCCAGTCTGTGATTTATTTCCGAGTCGACAGTGCCGCACCTTCCTCCGTGTATATACACACATTTATATATATAAACTACTAGTCAAAACTTTGGACACACCTTCTCATTCAATGGTTTTTGTTTAGTTAAATTATTTTCAACATAGTAGATTAATACAGAAGACATCAAAACTATGAAAGAACTAAAAATTCCTACCTATTGATTCCTACCTACCTATACACTCTAAAATAATTGTCGCTGTTTAGCATTATGAGTCACACAAGAAATAAATGCTTTCAGACTTTGATTGTGGTTCCAAAACACAAAAAGTTATTATTCAACATAAAAACAAATAATTACACGCTGTGATCTAAATACAATTAGCGCAAATAAATCATACAGACCCAAGGTACAGTTGTTACATACGCACGCGCTCTGGACCCAGATTCCGGCATCACAGTAGAAACCTCTGTCAACAGCAAAGCAAGAAGACTGGGCATCTAGTTTCAGAGAGCCCACATATATACTCTTACAGAGATAGGCAATACAATAGAACAGTTTGGCATGATTCAATTGGTTCTTCTTCCTGGTTCTTCTGTTACAGTATAGTTCATAGGTCAATTCGAATGGTCACAATCCAGCCTTCAACAGCTCTTTGTGTCCATTTTCTCGCTGCATAATAAATCTAAGCTGGCTACATTACAGAGTACATTTTAATGTTTAACTCTCTATGGTCCATAGTTTGCAGACACATGTTGCGATCTTCTCATCGATAGTACCGGAAATCTGCAAAGATACAGTGGATCAGAACAACACCAAACACGGTCTGCTTACCATGTACTAAACCTTAGATATCAAATAACATTTATTTCACAACATTACTAATACTGAATAAACCTTGAATATTACACTTTAATGCTAGGGAACCTTTTTATGTAAGTGTGCAGTGTGTAAGTATTGGGGTATTGAGAAAAGACTCTAGTTAGCATTGTGCGACTATGTGTTTGTGGAGTACACCATGGTACGTGTTTTGCAGGGTTGATCATTTTATATGTTTTAGTGACTGTCTGTATTTATATGATGAGGACTTTTAACATCTTTCTATGCATGGGAATCACACAACGCTAAATAATAGCATTGCTGTATGTACTTATAAAAGGCGAGATTCACTAAAATGGCGCTGGGCAGCCAGTCGCAAAATGGCATCTCATTGCCATTCACAATTTTAAACCGATCCTGTCTCAGCCAATTATCCGGCTTCGACAGTCCACCCTTTGATAGCAAACAACATGCTATCATACTCTAATTTTGTAAAAATTAATTTAGGCTTACATTAGGACATATTATTTAATGTTATATTAGGGGATGGCACAAGGTGGTTCTTAAACCATTAATGATGGGTCTCTACGAGGGGACATAAAACTACCCTTATACGCACACCACGGATCTTGGGAGATCATGGGAAAGATGTGGGGATTCACCAATCCTATAAAGGAAGTCTTGATGGGGACTAGAGATTTACATTATTTAAGATGTTTTAAAATAACATTTTAACAACACATTTCATGCATGTCTAAATCTTATACATTATTCAATGGTATCTTCTAGTTCAGGGTTGTAATGCAGTCCTACATTTACCTCAGCATTCACATTGTTACTACTGGCCACCATCATAATTTCATTCCTTTGATTCACCTTATCTTTACATTTTCCACATTTCAACACAGTAGGAACACACCTGACACATAAACCAATTACTATGATGACAAACAGTATGAGGATCAGGAATTTACCTATACTCGCAATCATTTCCTGGACCCACTCTCCTAGACCTGAGAACCATTTCACTGGATTCAACAAAGAAACCCATTCCTCTACCTTTTCCTCTACTTCAGCCACTGAAGCATTATGATTCTTTTGAAATTCCCATTTTAACTGCAGAATTTCATCCATCTTTCGGTCTATCACCTCCTTGGGATCGCTGGTATTGTTTGTAATGTAAGTGCAACATTTTACACCAAATTGGGAGGCCAAAGTTCCGCAATATCCTCCAGTGACAGTTGTTAAGTAATTTAACACTAGTCTATATTGCACAAGTTCTTTCTTGTAAGCTTGCAACTCCTTACCTGTATACCTTAATGTGTCATCATACATCTCGGTGATATTATGTATTAATTTAGCAAGATTTTGGATATATCTAAAATTTAGTGTACCCCGAGCGATCCTGGTGGGATCCAATGCTACCAAAACTTGAAAGCCAGTTGTCTCACTAATTAACTGTGTGGCTTTATGCACATCACCAGGTATCATATTTCTTTTGTCTCTGTGTTCATACTGTGTGTGAAGATATGGTGATGGTGTGTTTTTATGACTACCAAGCATTTTACCATGTGTGAGGGTCATAACCTCTGGAAGTACTCTCCCCAGATAACACAAACCGTCGGAACTCGGAGAGAGCCACTTATACGCTTTCCTTCCACATATAAAATATCCATCATCCGGGAGAACATAAGGAATAGAATGCATCATGATCATTCAACACATTTCCCTCACAAATGATCCTATCTCAGGTTCTCCCATCTGGCTAACACGCATTGCTGGTTGTTTCACCCTGGCACAGTACCCTTCTGGTACTCTGCCAACCATTTCTTTGGTGGAACTTAGCGTATATTTATACCGGAAGTGTCTTCCACCCAACCTAATTGTGCGTAACCGTTCATAATTCATAGGCTCACAATCAGCTCTTAGTGAGAAGGTCATCATCTGGTTATTCCCAGTCACCTCCCAACTTCCTGGTTCATTGGAGTTGGTGATGTTCAAACATAAAAGTATTTTATCTACCTGGTACTGGTGGAGTTTAAAATGGGGTGGTTTGGTGTTAACAAATTTTCCATCCAGTGTCTTCCCTTTTTATAATTCTAAAATTTCAGAGACATTTAATGGAAATGGCACTAATCCTACATTATACTGTCCTTGCGGCACGTAATAGCACACCCAACAGTTGGTTTGGTTCAAAATTTTGCCCAACATGGTATGATAATCCTCTAAAGGATACCCACCCCATTACTGGTTATACTTAGGTTGGCACTATTGGATGCATCTTTCATTGACTACGGACCCACAGAACTCACATATACAATACTCCTCAGATGATAGACCTTCACACTGTCTCCGAGTATCCAGAATAGTGGATCTCTTAACAATTACTGTACTTTGTTTGGTCAGATACTCCCCCGGTAGGTTTAGCACTCCTCCTGACTCCATTTCATTGATATCACCATCAGCTCCCCTCTCCGTCCTCTGTCCTCCATCACAGAAACCAGAGATCCCGAAACAACCCAAGATAATGAGGACTCTGGGAGAAAACACAAAGATAACCACAGCAGACCAATCCATTGCTGAAAACACTGATCTACAAATTTCTTTAGATCAGGTATCTCACTGTAACCTTTAACCTTCCTGGAACACACTTACAATTGACAGGTCTACGTTATCTGCCTCGATTCCACCTTGTTTCTCCACTGGTTGGTTCACCTTCTTACAGTGAGTGGAATGGACCCAGGTATCTCTCTCCGCCACCTTCAATGAAGTTGTACTCGTCAGCAACACCTGATACGGACCTTCCCACCGATCAGTCAAACAACCTGAATGCAAGAAATTTCTGATCATAACAAATTATCCAGGTTCAACGTCATGACAGTTTATTTCAGGCATATCATGTGACAACAATTTCAGTTTCTGCTGTTGCTTTTTTAATTGTTTACTCATTGTTATAAGATAACTTACAGTTACCTCGTTGCTACTTTTCAAGTCCTCCTGTGGGCTTATAATCAAATGAGGTTGTCTACCAAACAGTATTTCAAAGGGGGGCAGATTGAGAGGGGGTCTAGGAGTTATCCTGATACTATGAAGGACAAGTGGTAGTGCTTCTGGCCAATCCAGTCCAGTTTCTGACATGATTTTACTTAATTTGTTTTTAATAGTCCCGTTCATCCTCTTCACCTTGGCATTGGCTTGCGGTCGGTAGGGGGTATGAAGTCTACTATTAATACCCATCTACTTACACATATTTTGGAAAACATCACCTGTGAAATGAGTACCCCTATTACTCTCAATAATTTTAGGGATACCATATCTGCATACAAACTCCTGGACAATTTTCTTGGCAGTAAATGCAGCAGTATTAGTGGCTGCTGGGTATGCCTCAACCCAATTAGAAGAAACATCAGTGCACACTAATACATACTTGAGATTCCTGCAGGGTGGTAATTGGATGAAATCAATTTGTATTACCTGAAAAGGTCGGTCGGTCAGAGGAATGTGGGATGGTTCAGTAGGGTTTGTTTTCCCAATGTTTTTCCTCAAGCAGGTCAGACAGGACATTGCTCTCTTTTATGCTTGAGAAGAAAAATTGGGGGCACACCAGTATGCTCTCACCAATTTGCACATACCTTGTTTTCCCAAGTGAGTCAGACCGTGCTCTGCCTCAACCAGGCTTGAGTAGTATGCCTTGGGAGCCACTGGCTTACCTTGTCCATCTCTCCAGAGTCCAGAGGGCTCCTGCCCAGATCCCTTGGACTTCCAGACTGCCTTTTTCTGAATGGAACACAAATTATGCATCTCAATTAATTTCAGCATATCAATCGTTTGAAAAGTCATCATTTGTTCAGTTGGTACATTCATTTTTAACCCTGCTGCCCATTTTGCAGCTTCATCTGCCCTGCTGTTTCGCACTGACACCGGATCATCCTCACATGTATGGGCTTTACACTTAATTACAGCCACTGCCTTAGGCAATTGGATTGCTGTCAATAGTCCTTTTATATGTCTGGAATGTGCGATTGGAGTGCCTGCTGCTGTCATAAACTTTCTCAGATGCCATAAAGCGCCGAAATCATGTACCACCCCGAAGGCATACCTAGAGTCAGTGTAGATATTAGCAGATTTACCTTTTGCTAACTCACACGCTCTCCTTAATGCCACTTGTTCCGCCACTTGGGCCGAGTGTGGTGGGCCTAAAGGTTCGGCTTCTTTAACGTCCTCGTCATTTACCACAGCATAACCTGTACATAACTCTCCAGTGTCAGTTTGTCTATGACAACTCCCATACGTGTATAATGTCACATCTACATTTTCTAAAGGTGTATCCCATATGTCAGGTCTTGCAGTAAAGGTTTTATTCAGATATTCCATACAATCATGTGCATCAATATACCTGCAGAACTCACCTTTTGCCAGTGACTCACCTCACTCCACCCTTTGTGCATCATGTTGAGCATATGGTAAATACGTAGCTGGGTTTAACATACTGCACATTTTTATGATGATGTTTGCAGGTGCTATTAGGGCCAGTTCCCATTTTGTGAACCCAGCTGAGGAGACATGTCTGGTTTGGGCAGAGTTTAGAAATGCAGATACAGCACGGGCAGTATAGACAATCATATCATGGCCTAATACCACATCATCACTCTTACTGACCAATAGAGCAATTGCTGGTACACTTCTTAAACACGTTGGGAGTGATCTTGCCACAGTGTCCAATTGTGCACTTTAGTATGCTACGGGCCTACTGGCATCACCATGTTTTTGTGTGAGGACACCTGTTGCACAACCATCAGCTTCCGTACAGTACAAATCAAAAGGCTTTTCATAATCAGGTATTCCCAATGCAGGTGCTCTTGTCAGACCATCCTTAAGATTATGGAAAGCCTGCTCTAATTCCTCTGTGTGTATGACACAATCGGGCTTTGAGGAAGAGACTAAGGACCTCATTCAGACCCGGTCGCAAGCGCTGAGCACTCACAACTGGGTCAATGTTTAGGCCCTGCACATCCGCAGCGGCCGCACTGCGCGTGCGCAAGCCCTGGAGTGAGAGAGAAACTCTCTCGCTCTGGAGCTCACTACAAAAGGGCCAGCTGTTGATGTTGATCAACAGCTTGGCCCATTTTGTAGGCGGGGTGGGGGGGTGGCTACAGAAACAGAGGCGTTCCCAAGTGAACGCCTGTCGTTTTGTGGGCGGCCACACTGACATCAGCAGTGATGTCAGTGGGGAGCTTCCTGCTCGGTCAGAGCAAGAAGCTCCTTGGGGCTTGCGGTTGCCGAGACCCAACCTTAGGGTCTCGTCGCAAGCCGCGATGGTCTTGACCATCGCGACCATCAACCTGGTTGGTCGCTAAGCTGTGGATGGTAACCCACAGCTTAGCTAGCAACCAGGAGGCCACACTAAAAAAAAGAAGCGGCCGCCCTCATTCAGAGAGAGTGATCGCTTCTTGCGTCCGCCTCTGAATGAGGGCCTAAGTCCTGTAATGGCAAGGCCAAAATAGAAAAACCTGGGATCCACATTCTGCAGTATCCACGCATTCCCAAGAAGGTAGGAATTTGCTGTTGATTCTGTGGCAGTGTCATTGTCTGTATGGCTTGGATTCTGTCATTTGTCAGATGTCGTAACCCCTGGGTTAGGCAATGTCCCAAGTATTTAACCCTTTACTTGCATGGCTGTAGTTTGTCCTTAGCAACCTTGTGTCCTGTTTGCGAGAGATGAAGCAATAAAAGTTTAGTATCATTCAAACATGACATAAACGAATCAGAACATAACAATAAATCATCCACATATTGTATTAGAACAGATCCATTGGCAGGTTGAAAAGATTGTAAACAGTCGTGTAAGGCCTGGGAGAAGATACTGGGGCTGTCTATGAAACCCTGGGGCAATCGTGTCCATGTGTATTGTACACCCCTGTATGTAAAAGTGAAAAGGTACTGACAGTAAGGATGAAGAGGTACAGAGAAGAAAGCAGAACAAAGGTCAATGACAGTGAAATGGGTGCATTTGGTGGGATCTGCATAAGAATGACAGCTGTATTCAGCACTACGGGAAATTGACTCTTTACTACCTTATTAACCCCTCTAACATCTTGTACCAGCCTATAACCCCTTCCACCACTCTTCTTCACAGGAAAGATGGGACTGTTGGCTACACTTGCTGTACGGACTAAAATTCCCTGCTGTAATAAAGGCTCAATTATGGTATAAACCCCTAACTCTACCTCCTGTTTTAATGGGTACTGGGGATTTTTTGGAGCTTGCCTACCACTTTTTAGATTTACCAATACAGGAGCTACATTTGCCATTAATCCAGTGTCCTGTCTATCCTTGGTCCACAGTGAATCTGGAATTTGGGATAACATTTGATCTACCTGCAGTAGATTTTTACCTGAACCGGAAGAGTGATACATTTTCCTTTGGGGAGTGTCCAACATACCAACATATCCCTCACCTCGTGTGCAAATTTCTCTTGGATATCTAGAAATATACCATCAATGGTAGAATATATATGACACATCCCATTTTACATAACAAATCCCTTCCCAGTAGGTTAGTAGGAGCCGCTGCTGCCAGGAGAATAAAATGCCTGGTATGCAATGGCCCGATAGTAACCCATGTGGACTTAGTTACAGGATAATGTTGCACTTTACCCATTACACCCATTGCTGGTACTGTCTTGCTGATCACCTGTAAATTAGCGGGAGATTTTATCACTGATCTTGTCGCCCCTGTGTCTAAGAGAAAAGGATGTTTAGTACCAGCTACATCAATCATCATCACCAGTTTTTCCCTAGTACTTCCCGTTAACCTGACTATCTGTAGACTACAGGTATGACCTGACCCCTAGCGTTGACTCTCACTCTCCAATACAGCATTTATGGCCACAGCTGGCGACTGTTGGAAATTTCCTGTACTCTGTGTATATCCCTTATGTGGATATCCAAGTACTCCCTGGTTAAGGGGTCCTACCTTCGTCAACTTACATTTCCTACTTACATGTCCCACTTGGTTGCAGTTAAAGCACCTTCGTGAGTGGGGTGGGTGAAAGAGTTGCTGTGTGGGTTGAGTGGTAGAGTAAGATTGTGGGTGTGGATAAGGATTTTGAGGGTAATATGGTGGTTGTGGATAGTATGGGTTTTGAGGCTGTGTGTGATAAGTGGGGTAGGGCTGTGTTTTTGGTGGTGCAGGATTGGTGAGGGCGTGTAGCTGTGCAGGTGCAGGTGTGTCTGGTGGCTGTAATGTTACATTCATTCCTTCTAGAGCTTGAATACTAACAGCAATTAGCTTTTTGCTCTGGGTCTCTCTCTTTTTGAGGATGTTTTTATAATGTTCAATAGCGGATTCCATGAGTGTGTCTACAGTAACTCCTCTCCAGTCAGGTAGTGAGGTCTGAACTTGGGTCTTTAAATTGTCCTTTAGACCATCCATGAGTAAAGTGATGATCATTCCCCTGTGATGAGTGCTATCTTTAATATCCTCTATCCCAGTGTACTGGGTGATAGTCTGCAGAGCTCGGTTACAGTAATCCTCTGCAGATTCACATTCCTTTTGTTTTATGGTGAAAATTTTACTCCAGTTAACTACTACTGGAAAATATACACCCAATTATGTTATTATGCGGGTAATGTTACCTTGGTTAGCCTCGTCTGTTAAGGGGCCATCTCCATCCAATACGCAATCTGTGATAAACTTTTTCACATCGGTATTGTGTGGAAGACAAGCCCTTAACACCACTCGCCAATCCTTATTGGTTGGCTCGTGAGCATTACCCATATTTTTCAAAAATCTTTGGCATTTGGCTAATTCCTTTTTAGGATCAGGGAAATCATTCATTATGGAATTTAGCTCAGTTCTTGTCCAAGGACAATACATTGCTACCTCCGCATTCCTATTTGAAACAGTTATTGTCCGGATGGGATGCAGACCATCCGCACTGCTACTTTTGACCTTGTTACCTGGCTGGGGATTTAGTCTACTACTGCTACGTATATGGTTAACATCTTCCTCTACGGGTGCAGTGGATGTTAACACTTCCTGTACTATCACTGATGAAGATGGGGCCACCACTCATGTTTGTTGTCATGGAGCATCTAACATGTGTACAGCATGGGAAATGGCAGACATAACAACAGGTTCATCATCCGCATCATAAACATTTTCTTTGTGATTACTCAAGAGAGGGTATAAGCTACTTGTTAAATTTTTATGGGTTTTTACTAGGGGTGAGCGGGTTCGGATTTCTGAAATCCGAACCCCCCCGAGCCCCCCCGATCCGAGTCCGATCCGAATCAGGCTCGACTTTTCCCGCCTGACTCGGATCTGAAATCGAGGCAAAACGTCATCATCCCGCCTTCCGAGTCTCGCGGGTTTTGGATCCTATATAAGGTACCCACGTCGGCGCCATTTTCTCACTCGGCTGTGGACAGTGAAGAGGGAGGGTGGGAGTTAGGGCTGTGTAGTGTAGTGTAGTGTAGTGCTGCTGTTGTCCACTACTTCAAAGTCCATAGGGGCTGGCTGTGTTGTGCTGTGCTGCTGTTGTTAATAGGGGCTGTGTCCACTACTTCAAAGTCCATAGGGGCTGGCTGGACTGTGTTGTGCAGTCAGTTCTCCATAGGGGCTGTGTCCACTCCAAAGTCCTGTGCAGTGTCCCAGTCCTAAAGGAGCGCTGCAGTGTTGTCCAGGGGGTGCTCTGTCCATCAGGGGTGCTCCCCCCAAGTGCTAAAAAAATAATATATTTTCTGTGTTTGTGAATTGTGTGCGCAGTAGCCGCACGTGCATCAACAAAGTAGTGCCAAGCGTGCGCCTGTGTCATAAGTAAAGGGCCGGCTGGCTTGACCGTTAAGGGTGCTGTAACCCCCGAAAGTACACTCCAGTCCAAACCAAAAAAAAAATTATTTTCTGTGTTTGTGAATTGTGTGCGCAGTAGCCGCACGTGCATCAACAAAGTAGTGCCAAGCGTGCGCCTGTGTCATAAGTAAAGGGCCGGCTGGCTTGACCGTTAAGGGTGCTGTAACCCCCGAAAGTACACTCCAGTCCAAACCAAAAAAAAAATTATTTTCTGTGTTTGTGAATTGTGTGCGCAGTAGCCGCACGTGCATCAACAAAGTAGTGCCAAGCGTGCGCCTGTGTCATAAGTAAAGGGCCGGCTGGCTTGACCGTTAAGGGTGCTGTAACCCCCGAAAGTACACTCCAGTCCAAACCAAAAAAAAAATTATTTTCTGTGTTTGTGAATTGTGTGCGCAGTAGCCGCACGTGCATCAACAAAGTAGTGCCAAGCGTGCGCCTGTGTCATAAGTAAAGGGCCGGCTGGCTTGACCGTTAAGGGTGCTGTAACCCCCGAAAGTACACTCCAGTCCAAACCAAAAAAAAAATTATTTTCTGTGTTTGTGAATTGTGTGCACTGTGGCTGCACGTGCATCAACAAAGGAGCAGCGCCAAGCGTGCGCCTGTGTCCCATAAGTAAAGAGCCGGCTGGCTCATTTCTTAAAGGGTGGTGTAACCCACAAAGTGCACTACTCTCCAGCAAAAATAAAATAATATTTTCTGTGTTTGTGTGCGCTTTAGCCGCACGTATATATATCAATATAACATAAATGGAGGACCAAACTTTCTCCGATAAAAATAAAATAGGAAAAGATCAAGAACCACTTCCTCCTAGTGCTGTTGCTGCTGCTGGGAGTTGTTCATCATCCCAGAGAGGAAGTAGGAACATCACTACTTTTACTAAACAATTGACCCTCCAACAGTCCCTAGCGATGAGGATGAAGTACGACAGCAGTCATCCTGAAGCAAAACGTATAACTGAGGCCTTGACTGCTATGTTGGTGTTAGACGTGCGTCCGGTATCCGACATTAGTGCAGTGGGATTTAGACAATTGATGGAGGTAGTGTGTCCTCGGTTCCAAATCCCGTCTAGATTCCACCTGCATCCTCAAAGCAGCAGCGACAAGCGTGCGTCTGTCTGTTAAAGGGTGGTGACACCCTCAAAGTGTGCTACACAAACAATTAAAATATTGTTCTTTTTTTTTCTGTCTTTATGAATTGTGTGGGCTGTAGCCGCACCTGCATCCTTAAAGCAGCAGTGACAAGCGTGCGTCTGTCTGTTAAAGGGTGGTGACACCCTCAAAGTGTGCTACACAAACAATTAAAATATTGTTCTTTTTTTTTCTGTCTTTGTGAATTGTGTGGGCTGTAGCCGCACCTGCATCCTTAAAGCAGCAGCGACAAGCGTGCGTCTGTCTGTTAAAGGGTGGTGACACCCTCAAAGTGTGCTACACAAACAATTAAAATATTGTTCTTTTTTTTTTGGTCTTTGTGAAATGTGTGGGCTGTAGCCGCACCTGCATCCTTAAAGCAGCAGCGACAAGCGTGCGTCTGTCTGTTAAAGGGTGGTGACACCCTCAAAGTGTGCTACACAAACAATTAAAATATTGTTCTTTTTTTTTCTGTCTTTGTGAATTGTGTGGGCTGTAGCCGCACCTGCATCCTTAAAGCAGCAGCGACAAGCGTGCGTCTGTCTGTTAAAGGGTGGTGACACCCTCAAAGTGTGCTACACAAACAATTAAAATATTGTTCTTTTTTTTTTGGTCTTTGTGAAATGTGTGGGCTGTAGCCGCACCTGCATCCTTAAAGCAGCAGCGACAAGCGTGCGTCTGTCTGTTAAAGGGTGGTGACACCCTCAAAGTGTGCTACACAAACAATTAAAATATTGTTCTTTTTTTTTTGGTCTTTGTGAAATGTGTGGGCTGTAGCCGCACCTGCATCCTTAAAGCAGCAGCGACAAGCGTGCGTCTGTCTGTTAAAGGGTGGTGACACCCTCAAAGTGTGCTACACAAACAATAAAAATATTCTTCTTTTTTCTGTCTATGTGAATTGTGTGGGCTGTAGCCGCACCTGCATCCTTAAAGCAGCAGCGACAAGCGTGCGTCTGTCTGTTAAAGGGTGGTGACACCCTCAAAGTGTTCTACACAAACAATTAAAATATTGTTCTTTTTTTTTCGGTCTTTGTGAAATGTGTGGGCTGTAGCCGCACCTGCATCCTTAAAGCAGCAGCGACAAGCGTGCGTCTGTCTGTTAAAGGGTGGTGTAACTCTCAAAGTGTTCCAAAAAATAAAAAACTATTTTTTTAATGTGTTTGTGACTTGTGTGCGATGTAGCCACACTTGCATCCTCAAAGCAGCAGCGACAAGCGTGCGTCTGTCTGTTAAAGGGTGGTGACACCCTCAAAGTGTGCTACACAAACAATTAAAATATTGTTCTTTTTTTTTCTGTCTATGTGAATTGTGTGGGCTGTAGCCGCACCTGCATCCTTAAAGCAGCAGCGACAAGCGTGCGTCTGTCTGTTAAAGGGTGGTGACACCTCAAAGTGTTCTACACAAACAATTAAAATATTGTTCTTTTTTTTTTGGTCTTTGTGAAATGTGTGGGCTGTAGCCGCACCTGCATCCTTAAAGCAGCAGCGACAAGCGTGCGTCTGTCTGTTAAAGGGTGGTGACACCTCAAAGTGTTCTACACAAACAATTAAAATATTCTTCTTCTTTTTTCTGTCTTTGTGAATTGTATGGGCTGTAGCCGCACTTGCATCCTCAAAGCAGCAGCGACAAGCGTGCTTCTGTCTGTTAAAGGGTGGTGTAACCCTCAAAGTGTGCTCCACAAACAATAAAAATATTCTTTTTTTTTTCTGTCTTTGTGAATTGTGTGGGCTGTAGCCGCACTTGAATCCTCAAAGCAGCAGCGACAAGCGTGCGTCTGTCTGTTAAAGGATTACATCGGTGACAGCATCCAAGTAGGCATGTCAGACAGTCCGTACCTGTACTGGCAGGAAAAAGAAGCAATTTGGAGGTCCCTGTACAAACTGGCTCTATTTTACCTGAGTTGCCCCCCCTCCAGTGTGTACTCCGAAAGAGTGTTTAGTGCAGCCGGGAACCTTGTCAGCGAAAGGCGTAGGAGGTTGCTTCCACAAAATGTGGAGAAGATGATGTTCATAAAATGAATTATCAACTCTTCCAGGGAGACCAGCCTCCAGAACGTACAGAGGGACCTGTGGTTCCAGCAGGGACGAATTAATACTCTGTGAGGATGAGGATGTACACACTGAAGAGGGTGAGGAATCGGTGGATGAGGAGGATGAGGATGACATCTTGCCTCCGTAGAGCCAGTTTGTGCAGGGACAGATAAATTGCCAGCTTGTTTTGTGGGGGCCCAAACGAACCAATCATTTCAGCCACAGTTGTGTGGCAGACCCTGGCGCTGAAATGATTGGTTTGTTAAAGTGTGCATGTCCTGTTTATACAACATAAGGGTGGGTGGGAGGGCCCAAGGACAATTCCATCTTGCACCTCTTTTTTTTCTTTGCATTATGTACAGTTTGGGGCCTAGTTTTTCAATGCCATCCTGTCTGCCACTGCAGTTTCACGCCTAGATGGGTCACGTGTTTGTGCCGCCCACTTGTGTCGCTTAGCATAGTCATCCAGCTACCTCGGTGCAACCTTTTGGACATAAAAACACTATTGTGAGGTGTGAGGTATTCAGAATAGACTGGAAATGAGTGGAAATTAAGGTTATTGAGGTTAATAATAGCATAGGAGCAGAAAAACCTACAAATTCTGTGATTTTAGCTGTTTTTATGCTTTTTTTCAAAAAAATACAGATCCAAAACACAAAACCCAGAACCCAAAACACGCAAGGGTGGTTTTGGCAAAACCAATCCAGATCCAAAACACGAAGAAAGATCCAGATCCAAAACCAAAACACAAAACACGAAAAGTGGCCGGTGCACACCCCTAGTTTTTACACTAGTTTGCATCGTTTGCACACTTTAAGCCACGCATCCCTCTCATGCTGCCACAAGTTTAAACACTTGTTATATTTTATCTTTTTCATTCGAGAGCACACCATACAGATGCTATCTCGGACATTGTTCAAAACCTCCTTATCAAAGCTGCCAATTCTGGGGAAAGGTCTAACACTCTTCATCGTCATTTTAAACCATACATCACAGTACCTAGTTGCATAAGCACCGTACCTAGTATGCATGATATGCCGTGCCGACCCAAGCGGCGCTTCCAACAGCAGCACATCATCTAACATCTCTACCGTTTGCTTGGCTCCCATCCTGGGAGAACCCTAAACTTTTCAATAGGGATTTAGACTGGTGAAAGAATGTCAAGGCAACTTTCACTTACCTGTGGATGATATTAACAGGATGCGCCCACACACCTATGTAAGAATAACCAGGCTGCTACCATGCACCTAATCCCTTTTTGACTACCTTTCAACTGCTAGCATGTAGGCATTCCAATAACACCTACCCTTTTCAGAGATTTCGTCCATCCTATACTCAGTTCACAATCACAATTTGCCACAACTGTGCGGTTCAATTACAATGCTCAAAAAAACCTAACTGATCACTGAATACTGCATCACACTGAGAGCCGAACCTACAACAAAGACAACAACTATACCTGCTTATGTGTTTAGACTGCGGAATCTACTACCGAGCCACTAGGCCGCCACCAGGCATCTAGCACTTAAGGGTCCTACGATACCCTTAACTAGGGAACATGTTACCCCTACCAACAAATATTCACTGTTACACACCCTTTTCCTGCGCAGAAAAATACATGTTTTCCTAAATTATGGCAACACTAATCAGGATATTCATAACAATGCTATCTATCAATATCACAATGCAATCTCAACGGCTTTGTTTGAAACACCTGGTAGCAATACAGGAAATATGTATATGCTATTGTGCGACTAGTTGCATACACAATAATGCGACTACTACACCAAATGTATTATTACCCTTATGCTATTGTGCGACTTCCCCTTTTTAACATAAAATTCTATCAACAAAGGAAAACAAACTTTTTCCTCCCTTGTTCCTGGATTCTAATCAGCTATCCTTGAGCCACATAATAACAGGTAGCGGACTCTCAGCAACAAAGTGGTAGCAGATTTTCGAAGGCACAATGCATTCTCCTGCTATGGCGCCTCCACCCTTTTGCTGAGAGATCGCTGACCGAGTGTTATCGTATGACTGGTAGTGTGATTTCACACTGCGAGCCCCCAATTATCAATTCCTACCTATAGATTCCTACCTACCTATTCACTCTAAAATAATTGTCGCTGTTTAGCGTTATGAGTCGCACAAGAAATAATTGCTTTCAGACTTTGATTGTGGTTCCAAAGCACAAAAAGTTATTATTCAACATAAAAACAGATAGTTACACGCTGTGATCTAAATACAATTAGCGCAAATAAATCATACAGACCCATGGTACAGTTGTTACATACGCACGCGCTCTGGACCCAGATTCCGGCATCAAAGTAGAAACCTCCGTCAACAGCAAAGCAAGAAGACTGGGCATCTAGTTTCAGAGAGCCCACATATATACTCTTACAGAGATAGGCAATACAATAGAACAGTTTGGCATGATTCAATTGGTTCCTCTTCCTGGTTCTTCTGTTACAGTATAGTTCATAGGTCAATTCGAATGGTCACAATCCAGCCTCCAACAGCCCTTTGTGTCCATTTTCCCGCTGCATAATAAATCTAAGCTGGTTACATTACAGAGTACATTTTAATGTTTAACTCTCTATGGTCCATAGTTTGCAGACACATGTTGCGATCTTCTCACCGAAAGGTACCGGAAATCTGCAAAGACACAGTGGATCAGAACAACACCAAGCACAGTCTGCTTACCATGTACTAAACCTTAGATATCAAATATCATTTATTTCACACCATTACTAATACTGAATAAACCTTGAATATTACACTTTAATGCTAGGGAACCTTTTTATGTAAGTGTGCAGTGTGTAAGTATTGGGGTACTGAGAAAAGACTCTAGTTAGCATTGTGCGACTATGTGTTTGTGGAGTACACCATGGTACGTGTTTTGCAGGGTTGATCATTTTATATGTTTTAGTGACTGTCTGTATTTATATGATGAGGACTTTTAACATCTTTCTATTGCATGGGAATCACACAACGCTAAATAAGAGCATCGCCGTATGTACTTAAAATGGTCGAGATTCACTAAAATGGCGTCTTATTGCCATTCGCAAAATGGCGTTGTGCAGATTTAATTTTAAACCGATCCTGTCTCAGCCAATTATCCAGCTTCGATCGAAAACATATGGAATTATGTTGTAAACAAAAAAGTGTTAAACAAATCAAAATATGTTTTATATTTTAGATTCCTCAACGTAGCCCCCTTTTGCTTGGATGACAGCTTTGCACACTCTTTCCATTCTCTCAATCAGCTTCGTGAGGTAGTCTCCTGGAATAGTTTTGAATTAACAGGTGTGCCTTGTTAATAGTCAATCTGTGGAATTACTTGCCTTCTTAATGTGTTTGAGACCATCAGTTGTGTTGTACAGAGGTAGGGTTAGTACACAGTGGATACCACTATTTGACTACTGTTGTAATCCATATTTTGGCACCAACCACTCAACTCAGTAAAGAGAAACGACAGTCCATAACTACTTAATGAGATGAAGGTCAGTCGATATGGAACATTTCAAGAATTTTGAATGTAACCTCAAGTGCAGTTGCAAAAACCATCAAATGCTATGATGAAACTGGCTCTCATGATTACCGCTCCAGGAAAGGAAGACCAAGAGTTACCTCTGCTGCAGAGGATAAGTTCATTAGAGTTGCCAGCCTCAGAAACTGCTACTTAATAGCACCTCAGATTAGAGACCACATAAAGTCTTCACAGAGTTCAAGTAGCAGACAAATCTCAACATCAACTGTTCAGAGGAGACTGCGTGAATCAGGCAGTCATGGTCATATTGCTGCGAAGAGCCACTACTGAGAATGAACAACAAGAAGAAGATAATTGTTTGGGTCAAGAAACACAAGGAATGGACATTAGGCCAGTGGAAATCTGTACTTTGGTCTGATGAGTCCAAATTTGAGATTTTTGGTTCCAACCGCCATGTCTTTGTGAGGCGCAGAGGTGAGCGGATGGTTTCTGCATGTGTCGTTCCCACTGTGAAGCATGGAGGAGGAGAAGTGATGGTGTGGGGGTGCTTTGCTGGTAACACTGTTGGTGATTTATTCAAAATTCAAGGCACACTTAACCAGAATGGCTACCACAGCATTCTGCAGTGCCATGCCATCCCATCTGGTTTGCAATTACTGGGACCATCATTTGTTTTTCAACAATACAATGACCCCAAACACACCTCCAGGCTATATAAGGGCTACTTGACCAAGAAGGAAAGTGATGGAGTGCTGCCTCAAATGACCTGGCCTTCACAATCACCCGACCTAAACCTAATTGAGCTGGTTTGGGATGAGTTGGAGCGCAGAGTCCAGAGGAAAAGCAGCCACTTACGGGGGTTTTAGGGTGCGGGATGGGGAGGGTTAGTGTTGGGGTACAAGTAGGGAGGGTTAGGGTTAGGGAAAGAAGGGGAGAAGGTAAGTATACTTACTGGACCCCTGTCAGGATCTTCACCCAGTATGCCGCTGTTGGTCTTCTGACTGCCGGCATCCCATACACCGGGAAATCATACCGATTCCAATATATATATATATATATATATATATATATATGTATACACAATACATACGCAGTCATAACTATTTTTGTGAGTCTTGCTTCAGATATATAATTTTCAATATTTGATACATTATAATAAGTAGTTAAGCCTGTTGTATTGTAACTCACAAGTATTGTGTTCATGCAACATCTAAATGCCTGGCTTAATGCTCCCACAGATACTTTGGGGTAAATTTACTGAGGTGAGTGTTTCTAGAAGTGGAGATGTTGCCCATAGCAACCAATCAGATTCTACTTAACATTCAACTAGCAACTTCTAGAAGATAATAACTAGAATCTGATTGGTTGCTATGGGCAATATCTCCACTTCCAAAAACTCTCACTTTAGTAAATTTACCCCCTTATGTAATGTATGTCTACTACCACCCAAACAGCTCCATGGCCAATGTACAGTATGAGTCCTCTGTACAGCATGACACATTACACATCACAGGCAGAGAACACTATAGCCACCTGCTCTACTCTCCTCATTCACATCATCCCACACACAGAGCAGCAACAAGTTACCACATACACATAGGGGGAAGTTAGAAAACATAGGGCCTGATTCAGAGCCGGACACAATTAGCGCTCGCTCGTCCAGAAAATAGGGGTGGCTATTCAAATCAAGCGTTCGCTCTTTGCGGTCTGTTCACGCCTCTATGTCTGAACGAGCTAACAAAACTTGCGGTCGTTTTTTGAAAAAATACGCCCCCTGGCCGCTCGCATCCTACGTCATGTCCGCTATTTATTAGATTAATCGAGTACATCGACCAGGGTATGAACTGCTCGCTATTCTTGTGGTTGGTTTTTGCTACCACAATTTTGCGAGCAGTTCTGGCTATAAAATAACCCAGTCACGTGGTCAATGACGCTGCTGTATTAATTATGCACTCCCTTAGCATGCCCGTTTTGACCTTTAAGCACGCCTGCGTTCGGATCTCCACACCCCGTTTTCAAGCACCTTCCCCTGTTACCACCCACAAACGCCTCATTCTGTCACTCAAAATAGCAGGCATTTGCTATTTTGCGAGCACACGATTTTCGGCCGCACTGACTGGTTCGCGCATGCGTATTACGATCCGTACGCATGCGCAGTTGGGCAAACATCGCTCGGAGCGAACGAGCGGCCACTTACGAGCGGCTCTGAATCAGGCCCATAGTGCATTACCATATAACAGGGGCAAATATGCAATTGCTGTCTGTACCAAGTTTAAGAGACAGACAGAAGACAAGGGGGTAAATTTACTAAAGTGAGAATTTTTAGAAGAGAGTTTTAAAAGTGATGTTGCCCATAGCAACCAATCAGATTATAGCTATTATCTTCTATAAGGTGCTAGTTAATTGTTAAGTAGAATCTGATTGGTTGCTATGGGCAACATCACTTTTAAAACTTACTTCTAAGAACTCTCACTTTAGTAAATTTACCCCTAGTGGAAAACCCACAGTCGGGTGGGGGAGGAATGGGGTGAATCAAGATATAGCTGGTAAAAGTTTCTCCATTTACTTACCATGTGATGCTATATAGACTCTTTTTAGACGATGCTAAATGGTCACCCTGCCTTTTGCTCTGCAGTAGCCAACTTTCAACACTGCTGCACTCCCGGCTGTTCAACAGGGTCCAGAGCCATGTGGGTTGGTTGGGTGGTCTCCAGCTAAGCTGTGTGACATGCAGACATTTGTTATGTGTCAGATGGGCCCCGGGCTTCCTGGGGCTCAGTTACTTATACTGCAGCAGGCTGCTCTCTGCAGTAAAGGTCAGTGGTCATCAGTGGGCTGCAGGAGCCATCAGAGCTCTTTACACAGGTACTGGCATGCAGGTTTCCCAGGATGTGGCTGGTTACACTGCAGAAGTAATTGGTGCACCCCCTGCTGTATTGCAGTGCAGTGAGAGATGAGGGATCATGGGCCACAGATGAGTGCCACCCAAGTTAGCTTCCCAGCTGGCGTGCACTACTAGGGACGGGGTTATATCTAAAAAAAACAAAAAAGGTACCAAGCCAACAGGTGGCCTGGCAAGTGCTTCGGCCCACCGGGAGTCTTCCCAGTAAAAACAATGGCCAATCCAGCACTGTGTACAGCAGTGGTATGAATGGTAAAATACAATCGTCCTTTTTCTTAGCCATGGCCAATAATATGCATAGACCTCAGTCCGGGCTTTTTTGTTTATATGTATCACTTACCTCATAAAACTGCTGCCTGCTAAATGTCTCTCTTGTTCCTCTCTGTGACAGCAAACTGTAATGTGCAGAGCTTTGTGCTGTTTGTAAGACAATTAAAGATGGGGTTACATTACATGTCATTAACACCTTTTGTTGATCCAATCACAAGCCCCTCTCTTGTAATGATCCTAATCCAACTGAAAGAGAAGGAGTTAGAGAACTGCACCCACAAGATGGCAAAGCTTTATGTGGTTAGGGGCCTATTTATCAAGATTTTTTTCCAAAAATGTATGTAGAAACTGCAGTATGTATGGTTTGTTCCTATGTACTAATAGCAGAATGCAGGAGATTTCAGAGAAATCACCGACAGAGTGCTAATCAGTGCTGCATGCACAGAAGCTCATACAGCAGTGAAATGTGAAATGGCTGCGGGAGGGCTGCTGCGCATGCCCAGCCACAGCAGCTCCTCCCATGGGCCATTACGGAGCACATGAGTGACACTTCATGGCTCCGCCTCCAGGAGCCACTAGCGCAGAAGCCGGGAAGGTGGGGGGAAGGGGTTGAGCAGCCGCAGGACTCAGGGGGGCCACTGACAGTGCCACTGTAAGTCACAAGATGTGTGTACTAAAACTTGTCTTTTTCTTTTAGTATTATATATTGTATTACCATAAAAAATGTAAGTGTGCATGATTATTACAGATGAGCAGGTCCGGTTCTCAGAGAGTCGGGCCCACCTGAGCTTGCAGATCTGAGGCGAGATCCAAGTCTGGCTCAGGTTTTCTCACCTGTGTTGTTTATCAAGGGGCTGCTGCCTCGTTCAGGGGTGCTCTTCCCCAGTTTTAAAAATTGTTTTTTTTGTGTGTGGTTGTTGCTTGGTGACAATGCTGCAAAACTGCAGTGAGTATGGAGGACAGTCACATGACAAGAGAGTAGGAACCACATACCATTCTTGTAGCTGCCGGCAGCAGTCATGATGACAATGCAAGGCTGTCAACGTCATCTATGAAGGCTGATGCCCCTGGGCTTAAGTCAGGCCATGAAAAATCAACTTTTACCCTGTTAAAGTAAAAAAAATCTAAAGCTATTTTAGCTTTAGAGAAACAAAAAATTGGCAATATGCCATTCACTACACGAAGTGGCAAGGAAAGGATATGACTGGTGGTTCTAGTTGTGATGATTTAATTCCTTCTGCTTGTAGTACGGTAGATGTATAAAAATAATTCAAATTGTAAAGACGAGTAAGACAACGGAACCAACTGTGTGCTCAGAAAAGTCACAGTGCCCCGAGGAGAGTCCAAGGGGCATATCCAATCAGTCGCAGGGTTTCACCCACGGCTAATTCTTGTCCAAAAGTCCCGAGACGCGGGGTTTAGCTATTCAATTAAATAGCTTTTTCCCTGCGTCATTAGGATGGGACTCTTGCGTGAGAACACACTGATTCCGGGAGAACGGCGGAATCAGTGTGTTATACTCTGTCGCGCGAGGCCGAACAGGGTGGCTTCACACTGAGTTTACTTCGCACCTACAGGAGGTGCGAGGTAAAGCCTGACAGTGGGGTTCACATGCGTGGGGTCTTGGGGACACACACACGTGGAATCCCCGCTAATTGAATCCCAACTAGCATGATAATTAGCTACGGGGTAAACCCCGCAGCTAATTGTATATGCCCACAAGTATATCCGTGGTTGCCATGTGTGAGCCTGACCTTTCTAATACTGTACTTGAAGAGGATCCTCCTTCCACAATTTGTGTGCCCTCTGAAAATGTGGAGAAGAGAAGCACAAGTCAACATGCTGACGTAGAAATCGAGGATGCTTCTGTGGAATTGCAGTAGGAGGATGAGGAGGATATTTCTGTAGTTGGCGCTAACAAGGTTAATGAGGATGTTGATGATGATGATGCCAAAAATGTTTGTGTAAAAACTGTAAATCAGGCAACATATGTTGCCCATGGTGGGTAAAAGCCCATTGTTGTCATGCCTGAGCAAAGGACCAAAAAATCCACTTCCATTGTGTGGAATTATTTCCACCCAAATCCGGACAACTTTTGCCAAGCCATTTGTAACTATTGCCAAGTAATAGTGAGTAGCGGTAAGGACCTTAGCCATCTAGGAACCTCCTCCCTGTTATGTCACTTGCAGCGCATTCATCAAATTGAAAAGGGTTTTTCAAATTTAGAAACTTTAGCTAAAAAAAACATACCAACAATCAGTCCAGTGTCACCTATATGAATTCCTATTTAACCTCTATATCATATAGTCGCTATTTAGCGTTGCATACGCACATGAAATGATCACTTTCCTAGACTTTGAGTGTGGTTCCAAAGCACAAAAGTTATTATTCACATAAAAGCAGATAGTTACACGCCTTGATCTGTAATACAATTAGCGCAAAGGTTATACAATATACAAGGTACAGTCAATACATGCGCATGCGCTATGGATCCAGATTTCCCGGCATCAACTGTGAAACCTCCGTCAACAGAAAAAGAAAGATGACTAACTAACAGATCCAGGGTGCTTGCATATAAACCCTTGCAGAGATAGGCAATACAATAGAACAATTTGGCATAATCCCATTGGTTCTTCTTCCTGGTTCTTCTGTTACGATACAGTTCATAGGTCAGTTTGTATTGCAATAGTTCAGCCTCCAACAGCTCTTTGTGTCCATTTTCCCACTGAAGAACAAGTCTAAACTGGCTAATAAACATTACATTGCAGAGTACATTTCAATGCCTATCTCTCTATGATCCATAATTCGCAGATGCATGTTGCGATCTCCTTGCCGATGGAACTGGAAATCTGCAAATAAACAGTGGGTTAGAATAGCATCAAACACGGTCTGTTTATCATGTACTAAACCCTAGATATCAAAATACCTGCATTTCACAATAGATTTTATAAAATATAAAACCTTTAATATGAACCTAAATGCTAGGGAACCTTTTTGTATAAGTAAGCAATGTGTCAGTGTGGGGATATTAAGAAAAGACGCTAGTAGGCTTTGTGCATCTACGTGTTTGTGGAGTACACCATGGTACATGCTCTGCGGGGTTGTTCATTTATATGAAGTAATAAATGTACATATTAGTATAATGAGGACTTTTAACCTGGGGCAGTGGCAGACGCACAACGCTAATAATCATAACAGCGTTGTATATGGGGTATTGTACAGTTGCTACTATGCGTGTTGTGTTTTATGTGTAGAGTGCTTTGCTAAACAGCGCAACTGTGCACTGTGCATCTTGTATATTATATGTATGATTTAATGTGCGTATGGGGTATGGTGGGACTTTAAACAATATGCAGTAGCAATGTAGTAGCAAAATGCTAATAATAGCATATGAGCATAACACATAACGGTTTCATGCTGGTGACGCAAGATGGTGTCGTCAGGGGCAACATAAATTGGTGTCGTGCAGATTCTAATTTTACAATTTAGGTCTCAGCCAATCATCTGGCTTTGACAGTCCACCCTTTGATAGCAACAATACGCTATCACACTCTGGTCTTAAATTTATTTTTAGTCTTAAGCTGGCCACACACTAGACCAACTTACATCCAACCAGCCAACTTGTTGATTGGTTGGAATGAAAATCTGGTAAGGTATGGGAGTAAATGATGATCAGCAATTTGCTCCTAAATGCCAGAAAACAAATGAAAATGGTCGTCAGACAAGTTTGTTAAATGTTTGATCTAAACAATTTGTTCAAACAACAGTTTTTGTTTATTTTCTGGTGTTTGGGAGCAAATTGCTGATTGTCATTTGCTTTCATTCCTTACCAGATTTTCATTCCAACCAATCAACAAGTTGGCTGGTTGGATGTAAGCTGGTCTAGTGTGTGGCCAGCTTTACACTATGACATATTATTTAATGTTATATTATGGGAAGGCACAAACCATCAATTATGTGTCTCTGGAAGGGATATAAAACTACCTTTATTCACACACCGCAGATCTTGGGAGATCATGGGAAAGATGTGGGGATGCATCTAACCTATAAAGGAAGTCTTGTAAGGGATAGAGACTTACATTATTTAAGGTGTTTAAAATAACATTTCATAACACATTTCATGTATGGCTAAATCTATACATCATCTGATAGTACATTCTATTTCAGGGTTGTAATGCAGTTCTTCATTTACTTCAGTATTCATATTGTTACTTCTGACCACCATCATAATTTCATTCCTTTGATTAACTTTAGCATTATATTTTCCACATTTCAACACAGCAGGAACACACCCGACACATAAGCCAATTACTAAGATGACAACCAATATGAGGATCAGGAGTTTACCTACACTAGCAATCATTTCCTGGACCCACTCTCCTAGACCGGAGAACCATTTCACTGGGTTTAACCAAGAAACCCATTCTTCTACCTTTTCCTCTACTTCAGCCAATGAAGCATTATGATTCTTCCAAAATTCCTATTTTAACTGCAGAATTTCGTCCATCTTTCGGTCTATCACCTCCTTGGGGTCACTAGTATCATTTGTGATGTATGTGCAACACTTTACACCAAATTGGGTGGCCAAAGTTACACAATACTCTCCAGTGACAGCTGTTAAATAATTTAACACTATCCTATGTTGCACAAGTTCTTTCTTATAAGCTTGCAATTCCCTACCTGTATACCTAAACATGTCATCATACATCTCGGTGATATTATCTATTAATTTAGCAAGATCTTGAATATATCTGAAATTTAGAGTACCCTGAGCGATCCTGGTGGGATCCAATGTTACCAAAACTTGAAAGCCAGTTGTTTCACTAATCAATTGTGTAGCTTAATGTACATTACCAGGTATCATGTTTCTCTTGTCACTGTGTTCATACTGTGAAGATATGGTGATGGTGTGTTTTTATGAATACCAAGCATTTCACCATGTGTAAGGGTCATAACTTCTGGAACTACTCTTCCCAGGTAACACAAACCTTCAGAACTCGGAGAGAGCCACTTATACGCTTTTCTACCAAATATAAAATATACATCATTGGGGAGAACATAAGGGATAGTAATCATCATTAAACCACACATTTCCCTAGCAAGTGATAGTTTTTCAGGTTCTCCCATTTGACTCATGCAAGTTTCTGGTTGTAATATCTTGGCACAATATAATTCTGGTACCCTACCTACCATTTATTTGGTGGAACTTAGTGTATATTTATACTGGAAGTGTCTTCCACCTAGTCTAATTGTGCGTAAAAGTTCAAGATTTATAGGTTCATTATCAGCTCTTAGTGAGAAGGTCATCGTCTGGTTATTCCCTGTCACCTCCCAACTTCCTGGTTTATTGAAGTTGGTGATGTTCAGACAAAAAAAAAGGGATCTATCTACTTGGTACTGGTGGAGTTTAAAATGAGGTGGTTTGGACTTAAGAAATTATCCATCCAGTGCATCCCCTCTTTGCAATTCTAAAACCTCAGAGGCATTCAATGGGAATGGCACTAACCCTACATTATGCTGTCCATGAGGCACGTGAGAGCATACCCAACAGTCAGTTTGGTTTACAACTTTGCCCAACATGGTATGATAATCCTCTAAAGGATACCCACCCCGATACAGGTTATACTTAGGTTGGCACCATTGGATGCATCTCTCATTGACTAGGGACCCACAAAACTCACACATACAATAATCCTCAGATGATAGACCTTCACACTGTCTCCGAGTTTCCAAAATAACAGACCTCTTAACATTTACTGTACTGGGCTTGGTCAGATACTCCCCCGATTGGTTTAGCACTCCTTCTCCCAACTCCACTCCATCAATATCACCTTCAGCTCTCCTCTCCGTCATCTGTCCTCCGTCACAGAAACCAGATATCCCGAAACAAGCCAGGATGATGAGAACTCTGGGAGAAAATACAAAGATAACCACAGCAGGCCACTCCATTGCTGAAAACAATGATCTACAAATTTCTTTAGCTCAGGTATCTCACTGTAACCTTTAATCCTCCCAGCACAGACTCGCAATTGACAGGTCTACGTTATCTGCCTCAGATCCACCTTGTCTCTCCACTGGTTGGTTTACCTTCTTACAGTGAGTGGAATGAACCCAGGTATCTCTCTCTGCCACTTTCAAGGAAGTTGTACTCGTCAGCAACACTTGATACAGACCTTCCCTCCCATCTGTCAAACAACCTGAATGCAAGAAATTCCTGATCATAACAAATTCTCCCGGTTCAACATCCTGACAGTTTGTTTCTAGCATATCATGTGACAACAATTTCAGTTTCTGCTGTTGCTGCTTCAACTCTTTACTCATTGTTGTAAGATACCTTACAGTAACTTCGTTGTTACTTTTCAAATCTTCCTATGGACTTACAATCAAATGAGGTTGTCTACCAAACAGTATTTCAAGGGGGGACAGATTGAGGGGGGGTCTAGCAGTTGTCCTGATACTGTGAAGGACAAGTGGCAGTGCTTCTGGCCACCCCAGTCCTGTTTCTGCCATGATCTTACATAATTTATTTTTAATAGTACCGTTCATCCTCTCCACCTTGGCGCTGGCTTGTGGTCGGTAAGGGGTGTGAAGTCTACTATTAATACCCATCAACCTACACATGTTCTGGAAGACATCACTTGAGAAATTAGTGCCCCTATCACTTTCAATAATTCTAGGGATACCGTATCTGCATACAAACTCCTGAACAATCTTTTTAGCAGTGAATGCAGCAGTATTAGTGGCAGCTGGGTATGCCTCTACCCAATTAGAAAACACATCTGTACAAACTAATACATACTTGAGATTCCTGCAGGGTGGTAATTGGATGAAATCAATTTGTATTACCTGAAAAGGTCCATCTGTTGGAGGAAAAAGGGATGGCTCGGTTGGTATTGTTTTTCCAATGCTCTTCCTCAAGCATGCCAAACGGGACATTGCCCTCTTTTTGGCTTGGGAAGAAAAACCTGGTGCACACCAATACGCCCTGACCAACTTGCACATACCGTGCTTTCCCAGGTGAGTCAGACCATGCGCTGCCTCAGCCAACCTCGGGTAGTATGCCTTACCTTGTCCATCTCTCCAGAGTCAGTTTGTCTATGACAACTCCAATCCGTGTAAAATGTCACATCTACATTTTCTAAAGGTGTATCACGTATGTCTGGTCTTGCAGTAAAGGTCTGATTTAAATATTACATACAATCATGGGCATCAGTATACCTGCCGAACTTACCTTTTGCCAGTGACTCACCTCTCTCCACCCTTTGTGCATCCTGAGGCACATATGGTAAATACGTAGCTGGGTTTAATGTACTGCACCATTTGATGCTGATGTTTGCAGGTGCTATTAGAGCTAGTTCCCATTTTGTGAACCCCTGGAGGAGACATATCTGGTTTGGGCCGAATTCAGCAAAGCAGGTACAGCATGAGGTGTATAAACTATTATATCATGGCCTAATACTACATCCTCACTCTTACTGACCAATAGAGCAGTTGCTGCTACACTTCTTAAACATGTTGGGAGTGATCTTGCCACAGTGTCCAATTGTGAACTGTAGTATGCTACGGGCCTACTGGCATCACCATGCTTTTGTGTGAGGACACCTGCAGCACAACCGTCAGCTTCCGTACAATACAAATCAAAAAGTTTTTCATAATCAGGTATTCCCAATACAGGTGCTCTTGTCAGACTATCCTTAAGATTAAGGAAAGCCTGCTCTGTTTCCTCTGTGTGTATGACACGATCAGGCTTTGAGGAAGAGACTAAGGACCTCATTCAGAGGCGGTCGTTAGTTGCAAGCGGTCGCTCTGAATCAGGGAAGCTGCTTGCATCCTGAATGACTGCCTCCTTGTCGATTGCTAAGCTGTGGGTTAACACTCACAGCTCTAGTGACTGACATGGGTTATGGTCGCGATGGTCAAGACCATCGTGACCATCAGAGCTTACGACCAGACCCTAAGGTTGGGTCTGGACACTCGTAAGCCCCAGGGAGCTTCCTGCTCTGATCGAGCAGGAAGCTGCCCACTGACATCAGCAATGATAATAGTGGGGCCACAACCAAATGGCAAGCATTCCAGCAGGAACGCCTCCGTTTGGGCAGTCACACCCCCTGCCCGCCTCCCAAATGGGGCGAGCTGTCACTCACCATCGACAGCTCACACCGTCTGCTGCGAGACCCCTAGCGACAGAGCGTCTGTTGCTAGGTGGGTCTCGCGCATGCGCACGACGGAGCCAGCTCCGTCGTGCACATGCCCAGTGGGGCAACATCGAGTCGGTTGCGAGCACTCAGCACTTGTGACCGACTCTGAATGACCCCTTAAGTCCTGTAATGGTAGAGCCAAAATAGAAAAACCTGGGATCCACATTCTGCAGTATCCACACATTCCCAAGAAGGTATGGATTTGCTGATAGTTCTGCGGCAGTGTCATGGTACGTATGGCCTGCATTCTGCCAGTAGTCAGATGTCATAATCCCTGCATTAGACAGTGTCCTAAGTATTTAACCCTGGACTGGCATGGCTGTAGTTTGTCCTTAGCATTCTTGTGTCCTGTTTGCAAGAGATGAAGCAATAAAAGTTTAGTATCATTTAAACATGACATAAACAAATCAGAACATAACAATAAATCATCCACATATTGTATTAGAACGGATCCATTGGCAGGTTGAAAAGATTGTAAATAGTTGTGCAAGGCCTGGGAGAAGATACTGGGGCTGTCTATGAAGCCCTGGGGCAATCGTGTCCATGTGTATTGTACCCCCCTGTATGTAAGTGCAAATAGATACAGTCAGTCAGGATGAAGAGGGACAGAGAAGAAGGCAGAACAGAGGTCAATGACAGTAAATTGGGTTGCATTTGGTGGAATCTGCATAAGAATGACAGCTGGATTCGGCACTACGAAGAATTGGCTCTCTACTACCTTATTAACCCCACTAAGGTCCTGTACCAGCCTATAACCCCTCCCACCACTCTTCTTTACAGGAAAGATAGGACTGTTGGCTACACTCACTGTATGGACTAAAATTCCCTGTTGTAATAACCGCTCAAATATGGGATAAACCCTTATATCTACTTCCTGTTTTAATGGGTACTGGGGAATTTTTGGAGCTTGCCTACCACCTATTAGATTTACCATTATGGGAGCTACATTTGCTATCAATCCAGTGTCCTGTCCAACTTTGTTCCAAAGTGAACTTGGTATTTAAGATAACATCTGCTCTACCTGAGATGGATTCTTTTCTGAAACAGTACAATGAAACCTTTGGGGAGTGTCCAATATATCCCTCACCTCAAGCGCAACTCTCTCTGGGATATCTAAAAATATACCATCAGGGGTACAATAAATGACACATCCCATTTTACATATCAAATCCCTTCTAAGTAGATTAGTAGGGGCCGCTGCTGCCAGGAGAATGCCTGGTATGCAATGGACCGATAGTAACATCTGCAGATTTTTTTAAAGGATAATGTTGCACTTTACCTGTTACACCCATTGCTGGTACTGTTTTGCTGGTCACCTGCAAATTAGATGTAGATTTTATCACTGATCCGGTCACCCCTGTGTCTACAAGAAAAGAATGTTTATTACCAGCTACATCAACTATCATTACAGGTTCTTCTCTAATATCCCCATTTAACCTGACTGGCTGTAGACTACAGGTGTGACCTGACCCCTAGAGTTGACTATTTTCTTCCAGCAAAGCATTTACTGCTGTGATGTGAGCAGGTGATGGCTGGAATTGGCCTGACTGCTGTGGGTATCTCGGTGTTTCCTGGTTTGACGTTTCCCACTTTCTGGCCTTACAGAACTTACTTATGTGGCCCTTCTTGTTACATCTAAAACACCTTCGTGGTTGACATGTTGTAAGAGGTTGTTGTTGTGTGGGTTGGGAAATGAGGAAATATTGTGGTTGTGTATAGGGATAAGGGTTTGGAGATTGTGTGGGATGAGTGTATTGTGGCTCAGTGTGATAAGAGTGCTGCAGTGTTATTTGCATTCCTTCCAGAGCTTGAACACTAACAACCACTAGTTTCTTGTTCTGCATTTCTCTCTTCCTAAGGATGTTTTTATCATGTTCAATTGCAGATTCCCTGAGTGTGTCTACTGTAACTCCCCTCCAACCAGGAAGTGAGGTCTGAACCCTGGCCTTTAGAGTGTCTTTAAGACCATCCATAAGCACTGTGATTGTCATTTCCCTGTGATGGGTATTGTCTTTTATATCTTCTATGCCTGTGTATTGGGTAATAGTCTGCTGCAGACTCACTCTCTTTCTGCTTAATCATGAAGATTTTACTCCAGTTAACAATTAAAATACATCCAATTGGGCGACAATATGGGTTATATTGTCTTGATTACCTTCATCAGTTATGGGACTATCTCCATCCAATACACAGGCCGTGATAAACGTTTTCACGCCGGTATTGTGTGGAAGACATGCCCGTAATACCACTCGACAATCTTTATTGGTTGGCTCATGAGCATAACCAAAATCCTTTACAAATCTCTGGTACTTTGCTAGTTCTTTCCTAGGGTCGGGGAAATCTGTCATTATGGAACGTAGTTCTGCTGTTGTCCATGGACAATGCATTGCTACATCCCTTGTGGCCACTACACCATGTGCGTCCAGATTCCCATTGGGAACAGTTATTGTCTGGACGGGATGGATGCCTGCCACACTGCTACCTTTGACCTTACTACCTTACTGCCTGTTTGAGGGTTCAGCCTATTGCTGCTACTTATGGTATTAGTGATCTCCACTACTGTAAGAGCGGGTGTCAATACTTTCTGCACTGGTGGGGCTACTTCCATTTCTGGTACTAGCAGTGCAGCTACCTGTGCTTGCTGTGGTGTTACATTTAACATTTGTGCAACATGGGAAAGAGCAGACATCACAACAGGTTCATCATCTGCATCATAAACATGTTCCTTATAGTTACTTAGAAGAGGGTACAAGTTACTTGTTATATTTTTATGATTTTTGAGATTGACTGTACCTTCACCCCCATCCGCATAGGGCGGTGGTGGTGCGCGTGCACTACTAACATTACCTTCTGCAATGCTACCTTGCTGTGCGTGCATGCTATTTTGCGATGTGCACGCAATGCTATTTGTGTGTGCGCTCCTTGCATGGTACATGCAACGCTAGTTTGCATTGCATGCACACCGCTAAGCCACATGTTGCCCTCCTGCTGCCATAACTTCAAGCAATCATTAAATTTGACCCTTTTCTTTACTAAACATATACTGTCTCTGAGACTGTACAGAACCTCTGAATCAAAGCTACCAATCTCGGGAAAAGGTGTTCTACATTTCTTGGTCATTTTGACCCATATGTTGCAGTACGTAGTAGCGTACGCCCCATACTTTATAAACATAACATACCTGGCCGATTCTAGCGGCCCATCCACCGGCAGCACATCATCAACCATTACTAGAGATTGCCTTGCACCCATCTAAGTAAACACTTAGCAATTTCTAGAGAATTTGATTGGTGAACAATTTTCAGTGAGCTATGTTCACTTACTCCCTCCCGTTATACACTGCAGACCCGCCTGGTGTTAGTTGGCCTGTATAACAAGGAGCAGAATAACCACCTATTGAAAATTATTCTACTTGCGATGATATTAACTCAAGCTTCCATCGCTCGCTTCCTACTTTGAGTTTACTCCCGCTGGTAGCATCTAGAAGTTCCAATAACTCCTAACCTTGCCAGCAGTTTCACTCCCACGACAACCCACTTCACAATCACGGTTTATATAACCAAGCGGTTCGATCGCATTGCCCAAAGAAAGTAACTGATCAATGGACTTTGCAATTAATAGGTGCCAGACCAAGAAACCCCGTAGTTTCTTGATAATCTAAACCACAATGTACCTGCTTTGTACAGTGGCCCAGTAGTTTGTACTGCCCCATCAGGCACCTACCGAGTTTATACTGAGGTTTAACAGACAGTAACCTCCACTATTTAGGCTTAACAGAAAGTAGCCTTTACAATCACACGTTTCAATTTACATACACCTTTCCTGCACAGAAAATAAAACCTTTTCCCTTAATATGGCAGTACAATACAGAGGTTTAACAAGCAATCACACTATGCATACAATGACCGTTTGAACATGTGGCAGCAATACAGGAAATATGCGTATGCTATTGTGTGACTTCCCCTTTTAACATGAAACTTTATCAATGAAGGAAAACAAACTTTTTCCTTCCTTGTGAACTCACACAATAATGGATAGTGTTCTCTCAGCATAAAGTGATAGCAGATTTTCGAAGGCAATGCATTTTTTCTGCATATTGTGCCTCCACCCTTTGCTGAGGGATCGATAACCGTGTGTTATCGTGTGAGTGGTAGCATGATTTCACTGTACAAGCCCCCAACTACGAATTCCTATTTAACCTCTATATCATAAAGTCCCTATTTAGCGTTGCATACGCACATGAAATAATCAATAATCGCTTTCCAGACTTTGAGTGTGGTTCCAAAGCACAAAAGTTATTATTCACATAAAAGCAGATAGTTACACGCCTTGATCTATGATACAATTAGCGCAAAGGTTATACAATATACAAGGTACAGTCAATACATACGCATGCGCTCTGGATCCAGATTTCCCAGCATCAACTATTAATCCTCCGTCAACAGAAAAAGAAAGATGACTAACTAACAGATCCAGGGTGCTTGTATATAAACCCTTGCAGAGATAGGCAATAAAATAGAACAAGTTGGCATAATCCCATTGGTTCTTCTTCCTGGTTCTTCTGTTATGATACAGTTCATAGGTCAGTTTGTATTGCAATAGTTCAGCCTCCAACAGCTCTTTTTGTCTGTTTTCATGCTGAAGAACAAGTCTAAACTGGCTAATAAACATTTCATTGCAGAGCACATTTCAATGCCTATCTCTCTATGATCCATAATTTGCAGACGCATGTTGTGATCTCCTTGCCGATGGAACCAGAAATCTGCAAATAAACAGTGGTTTAGAATAGCACCAAACACGGTCTGTTTATCATGTACTAAACCCTAGGTATCAAATTACCTGCATTTCACAATAGATTTGATAACATATAAAACCTTTAATATGAACCTTAATGCTAGGGAACCTTTTTGTATAAGTAAGCAATGTGTCAGTGTGGGGATATTAAGAAAATACACTACTACAATGCGTTGTGCGTCTACGTGTTTGTGGAGTACACCATGGTACATGCTTTGCGGGGTTTTTCATATGATATGTAGTAATAAATGTACGTATTAGTATAATGAGGACTTTTAACCTGGGGCAGTGGCAGACGCACAATGCTAATAATCATAACAGCGTCGTACACGGGGTATTGTACAGTCGCTACTATGCGAGTAGTGTTTTATGTGTAGAATGCTTTGCTAAACAGGGCAACTGTGCGCTGTGCGTCTTGTATATTATATGTATGATTTAATTTGCGTATGGGGTATAGTGTTAATTTAAACAATAAGCTGTAGCAATGTAGTCGCACAATGCTAATAATAGCATATGAGCATTGCACATAATGGTTTCATGCTGACGACGCAAGATGGCATTGTCGGGGGCAACGTAAAATGGCGTTGTGCAGATTCTAATTTTAGAATTTAGGTCTAAGCCAATCATCCGGCTTTGACAACTAGCTGCTTCTCTCTGGATCCAAGCGCCTACAATCTCCACCACCAACACCTGCATCATCATCAACATCCTCAATTGTGATCGGAAGTAGTCCTGCATCCAATTTCATAAGAATGACTGACTCTCCTATCCATGGTTCCTCAGAAGGATCCTTGAGTGCTACGCCTGTTGCTGCTGCTGCTGTGAGTGGATCTTCATCCCAGAAGGAGACCAGGAAGAAGACTACTTTTAGTTTAACCAAACAATTGACTGTCAAACAATCCTTTACAATGATGAACAAGTATGACAGCAGACATCCAGTTGCACAGCGGATTACTGACGCCATACCAATTGTTTTTGTTGGTCCTGGCATTGTCTATACGATATATCTATTTATTCCACTTTCCCTCTATGTATCTTTATGCACTTGTATTCTCTGTCTAAATACTGGCTGCATAGTATTGGGAGATGCAGTTAGTCTAATTAGATAATATTTAGTTTATATTTAGTTTATTTTTCCCGTATTATAAATGCAGATGATATGTATGAACAAAGAAAGCCCGTGAATAATATTAAGTGTTCATCTAAGCACATCAATATAATGGGTTGATAAATACTATAGAATACTAAATAAGAAATGGACATTTCTATTTCTTTAAAAAAAATTGATTTTAAGTGAACTGCTTTGATGTAATTTGTGTATATATGTATATGCCAATACTGTTTTATAGATATTGAATGTATAAATTAAGATGTAATAAGAAAAATCTGACCAGTAGTGATTCTTCCGATTACAGCCCAAATTCAGGATTATTACTTTTATTTCAGGTGTTTTTTGATCCAACATCATCATAATATTCGGTATGGACAACATTGTTGTTTCTAATGTCTGCAATCTGAACACAGTCTGTATATAAAGACAGCCACTGACCACATATTTTGTCCCCTTTCCCTTTCATTAGGACTATATGTTTTTCAACCACAAAATATATTTTGTATGGCTACTGGGACTTGCAATTTCAGCATGAACTTGTTGTGCCATATTTTATTTCTGGGAGCACTTTTTTTTCTCTATATTTTTTCTATATATTTCTATTTTTTTAAATTTTCTATATACTGTACAATACATTTTCTATCACTAATAAGCATTATTTAAAATACAGCACTCTCTATTTAATATTGTGCTGGGGTCAGCCTTTCTTTACTCTTGATGCATCTAAAGATACACCAAGCAGTATTTCAGTTTCTACTGATGCGGACAGTGGGTGTCTCACTCATTTCATATTCGGATGGTCGGATTTACATCAGTAAAGGACTTTGTAGTGGCATTAGCATAAACATGATTATGGGACTGCAGAAAAAGACTCAGCTATGGCCATATCTGTGTTTCACTCAGATCAGTCCCTTAATATTTCCCTCAGGGGCTATAAAATTGGATTGTTGTTCAGTTACCTACTTCTTTTCATTTCACTTTATTTGTGCAAGGTTATCTCATTGCTTTTGTTTTGCAGCCACCTAGTGGCCAGTTTCTTCTTTTGCATGCAATATTTTTTCTTCTTTATATATTATAATTCCTCAGTATGGTAGATTAATTTACAGTGATTGATTTGATTTTTGCTACATGGCAGCACTGTGATTTGCAGAATTCACATACTATATTTACAAATATATACTGTGCTATTGAGCAATGTGTAGTTATTGACTATGTAACTCTTCACCTTCTCTCTTGGGACCCATTTCAGGTCTTCTTAAACCTGTGATATGTGCTTAATTAAAAAAAAATGAATTAGCAGTCCATACAATATCTCCCACATTGCAGGACGGGTAAAGAGTATTGGCTATCTCTATGCTTTTAAAATTTTCACACTCCAGAGGTTTTGGACAAATTTGTGGTCGAGCACTTGTCATCCAAGCCTCCTCATCAATTCATTCCATTCAAAAATGGGCAGACATAAATCTACCACTAATAATATACCTCCCTCAGTTTCTCTACATCTATCAATACAGACCAAGATCATCAGCCAAGAGAACATGAAGAACAAGTGGCATAAATGGCATCATTGTTGAGATGACAGGGTTATTTCCTAATCAATGATGATACAGATTGAAATTTAGTTTGTTAAGTTTTGCACTGCTCTCAACACCACTGTGGTTTGGATAGATACCAACTGTTCCCATACAGTATCTGTCGTCTGGTTCAGCCGACCGGTTACTCTGAGGATGCTCTCTCATGCCTATTTGATGGGTATCATGATGGAGAAGACAAAGGACCTTGAAAATAAACACGATCCATTAAGGGCCAGTATCTTTCCCTTTATTTCAAAAATACTTTGTCCACGATGCTGGTGGTCAATGATGTCGCTAATCCCATTTGCAGTGAAAAAGTTAAGATGGGCACACACCTGGACTAGCACCCCTCCCTCATTGGTTTAAAGCATGGAGTCTGGCATTGTGAATGCACACTAGTAATAGACACAATTTAGGTACAGTAAGCCTTACAAATTATATACTGTAGTGCAACTTTGGGTCATACATGCCTACTCTCCCGGGAATCGCGGGAGGCTCCCGATTTTTCGGGTAATCCCCCGCGATCCCGGAAGAGTAGGCATATCTCCCGCATCCCGCCCACTTCCTAGTGAAGTGGGCAGGATGTGGAGATTTTACCTGAAATTATCGGGTCCGTCGGGAAGGGGCGAGGCTAAATTAGGCAAATCGCGTCAATTAGTAAAGGGGGCGGGGCCTAATGTCATCTATCGTCTGGCCCCGCCCCCGAAGAGGAGAGCAGCAGGTCCCCTGCTGCTCCCGGAAAGCTGCCCAGGAATGTAGGTAAGTATGCTTTGGGTTGATTTTTGGGGCATGGGTCCCCTGCATTGCTTTGGTTGCTCTGCTTCAGGGCATTGCATTATAACACATTTTTCCTTTTTCGCACATTTTACCACTTTTATTGTCTGTTTATTACATTTGTATTTTCACTTCTCCTTCCTATATATGCAGCCGTAGCTGCTCTTACCTATCTTACTTTAAACCGCACCTTTCTCATTAAAGCGATGCCTTGGGGTTGCTCGGCTGAGCTGGTTTGGGGATGTCCTGCACTCTGGATTTGAACCCTAGTATGTTAGGGACCTACCCTACAGAGGTTACCTGGATATGGTGGGTAGGCCCATATCCTTGGTCATGATTATGCTAAAAAGTTCTAGGGGTGAGCGGGTTCGGTTTTACTTGGTTCTTATCGCCACTTTACCGCAAATTTGGCTCGATTTTATTCGCTATCCAAAACACATGTTCGGCGATAGCCAATAAAAAGATCCGAGTAAAACCGAACCCGCTCACCCAGTAAAAACCTCTATTTATTTACTGCAAAATTTTATTGCATAATGTATTTATATATAGTCATTTGGAGTTGTGTACCTGTGATTTGTCTTTTTTTGTACACATCCGTACAATCAGTATCTTAATCAACTTCACTCCTGATCAGAATTCTAGACCCCAGTACCTTTCATCGAAATATCAAATGAAAATAATTTTACCACCAGACACACTCTCCGAACTGTACTAGCAGTAGGTGTACCAAGGGGTTGGGTATGAGATTGCAGTGCCCGGGATCCCGGCAGTCAGAATCCCGATGCTGGTATCCCAACAGGTTTAGGAAACCGACATCTGTCTGTCGGCATTCTAACACTCTTCCTTCTCCCTACCCTAACCTTCCCTCCCTGGTGCCTGAACCTAACCTCTCCCCTTAGTGCCTAACCCTAACCTCCCCTTCCGCACAACCTAAGCCTAACCTTCCCCCTTAGTGCCTAACCCTCCCCCTAGTGCCTAACCCTAACGCTAACCCTTCCTCCTACCCCGCTACTTACTTTCGGCATTCCGTCGGTCGGGATGCCGACACCGGAATTCTGACAGGTATCGGGAGTCCGGCGATTCAGGATTATGACCTGCATCCCGTACCAAGAATTACCATAATGGGCTGCATAGAGGACAGCACCATTTTCTGCACAAGTGTTTAGGTTTGAATATGATTGTTCATTTCATTCCCATCATAGGTTTCAGAAGAAGGAAGGCTCATGCTTGTATTGTTGCTGCTATGCTGAATACAGTGAGAGCTATCAGGAAGAAAAAAAGGAGCAAAAATGGGAGTTGCAACTTCTCCCACATGCCTTGATTCATGAGATTCATGAGAACAAAACTAATGACTTTAGTAAGTTCTTACATATGGATGACCATTCATTTCAGGAGCTTCTCCGGCTGGGTATCCTGCTCATAGAAAGGGAGGACATCTATACGCAGAGGTCCATTTCTGCTGAGCAGAGACTGGTGGCTACGCTGCGCTATCTGACTACAGGGAGAACACTGGCTGATCTGCATTACAGCATTGCAATATCGTCTCAGGCCCTAGGGGAGATCATACCTGAGACCTATGAGGCCATCACAAGTTCCTGATCATTTCAGGAAATGTATTTGATAATGTTTCTTTAATTCAAAGAAGTAAATGATGATAACTTTTATAGAAGCAACAATATAATTATATTTATTAAAGTGATTATAAAAATAAATAAATTTATATGTTTTGCATTGTATTTATGTAAATTTAAAGTAAACTCACTGTTTTATATTTATTATTGTACTGTGGGACTATGAGGCTAAGTCCGTTTGCATATGTACGTGTACCTCCTTTACACCTGCAGAAAACAGAAGCAAATGTGCCTGATGTGGATTCAACGGTAAAGTACAAAGAAAAAATAGTACACAATTCTTCCCCAACAGAGTACCTGGCCACACTCTGTTATCGATACCTAATAAAGTTGCAA
The DNA here is from genome assembly GCA_031769625.1 of Taudactylus pleione. Classification (NCBI taxonomy): domain Eukaryota; kingdom Metazoa; phylum Chordata; class Amphibia; order Anura; family Myobatrachidae; genus Taudactylus; species Taudactylus pleione. Next base: position 5,387,618 of record JAUIMM010000010.1, read on the forward strand.
AGATCATGTAAAACAAAATTAGAACAAGACACATAGAAAAAATGTAAGTTTTTTATTAGGTACACATTGATACACTCATCAGTTGACTTTCTCTTTAAAAAAGTAACAAGGAAATTTGCATTATTATTCAGATTGACGACTAATCTCACTGTAATAATGCAAAATGATCCCAGCAGCAATATTACTATAATATCAGCAAAAAAATTAAAGGATATTTGGGGAGATGTACTAAGCCTTGGAGAGAGATAAAGTGGAGAGACATAAAATACTAACCAATCAGCTCCTGACATTTTTCAAACACAGCCTGTAAAGTGACAAGAGCTGATTGGTTGGTACTTTATCTCTCTCCACTTTATCTCTTTCCAAGGCTTAGTACATCTACCCATTACATTTATTAAGATACAACAGATGGACAGTGGGCGCTCTCAGGATATTCCTAACACTAACTACACCACTAGCAGCTTACTCTTAGAGGTGTTCCAACCTCCTAAGTTAAGTGTCCACATTATCCTGACACCGCACTCATTCTTTTGAGGTACCTGAGGTGGAATGGAAGAGAGAGAAGGGCTCACCACTGCATATGCAACAAATAAGGAGTAACGGGAGCAGCATACGGGACTAGGATTTTATTGCTAATCTTTTTAATGAAAACACTGCCCACAGTTTTTGCCCAGCAGACATACTGGTATTTCGCTATTAACTATTGAACAGCTTCTTTTGTCACCACTGACTTTGCACACTAACAGTTAACTCAGAGGGAAGATTCTGCCCACAGTTATTGCTGACCGGTTGGACCAAGGTATTGGACTGGCTCTAAAGTTAGGATATAGCTGTCACATAAAACTTCACAAACAATTAATACATCAGTATCCAGATACATCTACTAAGTAGTGTACAGAATAGGGAACAACTAGTACGTCAGCCTACATCACAGAGCGCTTACCCTTTCCCCGACACTACCACATTTATTAAGATGGTGAGACTTGGCCATCGATCATCACCATCATTAGTTTGTATCTACTATCAGGTATTGTGCACCCACAAGTGATCGCCTTCCAAAACAGGCACATTCTTTATGAGTCTGTTCAGGGGTCAGCAAAAGACACATTTGAGTGAAAATGAAAATGGTACCTTGTCACAGCTGCCATTGCCCAAGGAATCGTAAGTGTAAGAAAAGGGTCTCAGTTAACCTCATTAAACAATTTTTGGTGTGCTTTTGCAGTTGAAAAAAAATGGTAAAAATGGTACAAAGTGCCGCTACTTATAACTCTACATGAAGCCCTGAGGGCAGGATGCACTATCCTCAAAAATGAGGTCAAACCTCAGAAAATGCAGTTTTTAGCTTTCAGTTTGACATCATTTCCCATATGCATCAAGCTCTAGGCAGAACAATGGTATGGTGGTTAGAATTGTTGACTCACAGTGCTGGATATGCACTATCTGTGTACATAACATTGTAGTAACACTGAAGACTGCAATCTGCTTTTATGTATCATGTGTGTAAATTTCATTTACATTTTTAATAGGACTTGATTAGCTTTAAACACAGTATAATGTAAGTAAGGGAGGCAAAGACTCCTTCCCTTCATATTGCATGTCAACAAATTGTGTTTGGTAGAGTCATTTTATTATGCTCTGACAGGACTGGCAATGCCACAGATATGGGTAAAAGGCAGGGCCGTAACTAGGATAGTGCGACCAGTGCCATGGGACAGGGCACCGCATGTCATAGGGCGCTGTTTGGGCCTGCCAACTTTCCTGTTTATTATCATTCTCACTTGTAGCTTCCTCTTCTTTTATCCCCAGCATCTCTTGGCCTCCACTATCTCCTCCCTGGCCCTTCCCCATGAGGCCATGGCCCTTTTTCAGGTGCACTATCTTATGTCTCTATTTAAAAAATGTGAGGGGGGGCACCAATGCACTCTCTGGCACAGGGCACCAAAAAGTCTAGTTACGGCTCTGGTAAAAGGTATATGAATAGTGGACATGGCAGGAATATTGGCAATAAAGTTATGTGTACTATGTGGCAGCAGTTGTCACAAAGGAAGAACATGGTGTGAAATACATCTGAAAGCATTGTGGAATACATTTGGAAAATAGATGACTTGCAGGATGCAATTGTGGTTTTCATCTATTATTATCAGCAGTGGCGTAACTAAGGGGGGTCGAGCAGGGAGTGTGCCCTGGGCGCAGTAGGACCGGCAGTGCGGGGGGGGTGCCACCTGCCACGGTACAGACCAGCCCTAGTTATGCAGTGTAGAGCCGACCACAGTGTATGCGGGATCGGCGTTAGGCTTCCCTGTGCCCAGCGCCGGTCCTGTACTGCACAGCCGAGCCCCTTCCCTCCCCCTGAGTGCTTACCCAATAGCGCCAGGAGGAGAGCGGGAGGTGGGCTCAGGCTGTGCAGTTTACACACACATCGCCGCCAGTGCGGCAGCGATGTGTGTGTTAACCAGCAGCCAATGAGAGTCAGACAAACTCTCATCGGCTGCTGCTACTGCTGCACACACATCACCGCTGAGCAGCGGCGATGTGTGTGTTAACCAGCAGCCAATGAGAGTCAGACAGACTCTCATTGACTGCTGCAGTGCCCACTGCAAGAGCCGGGCTGGAGCTCACTCATGAGCTCCACCTTCCGGCTCTTGCAGTGGGTAATGGGAGAGATGTCATGACGTCTCTCCCATAATGCAGAGTGCGCCAGCCCAGGAGGACTGACGTGCGGCAGCGGGAGCAGTGGCCGGAGCTGGAGCGTTGATTCAGGTAAGTGAATTTTTGTAATTTTTTTTTTCACTTGTGTGTCTGCACATAGGGGGGCTACTACTGGGGGCACCATTACTGGGGGGCTACTACTGGGGGCATCATTACTGGGGGGGACCTCTACTGGGGGTGGGGCACTACTGGGGACTACAACTGGGGGGGATACTACTTGGGGCACTGCATCGGGATGGGGAACCTCTACTGGAGACTACTACTGGGGTGGGGAAACTACTACTGGGGGGGGGGACTACTACTGGGGGCACTATATAAGGGGCTTACTACTAGGGGACCACTACTGGGGGAACTAAATAGGGAGGACCACTACAGGGGGCACTGCATAAGGGCCCTGGATAGGGGGGATCACTACTGAGGGCCTGCATAAGGGGGAAAACTACTGGTCGCACTGCATGCAGGGAGGACTACTACTGGGGGCACTATATAAAGGGCACTGCATAAGGGGGTACCACTACTGGGAACACTACATTGGGGGGGACTACTGCTGGGGGCACTATATAAGGGGCTTACTACTAGGAGCACTGCACTGGGGGGGACCACTACTGGGAGCACTAAATAGGGAGGACCACTACAGGGGGCACTGTATAAGTGGCACTGGATAGGGGGGATCACTGCTGGGGGCCTGCATAAGTGGGACCACTACTGGGGGCACTGCATGCAAGGAGGACTACTGCTGGGGGCACTATATAAAGGGCACTGCATAGGGGGTACCACTACTGGGGGCACTGCATAGGGGGGACTACTACTGGGAGCACTATATAAAGGGCACTGCATAAGGGGGTACTACTACTGGGGGCACTGCATTGGGGAGACTGCTACTGGGGGCACTATATAAAGGGCACTGCATAAGGGGAACCACTACTGGGGGCACTTCATAGGGGGGGGCCACTACATGGGGCACTGCATAAGGGAGACCACTACTGGGGGCACTGAATAAGGGGAACTAATGAGGGGCTGCATAAGGGGGACCACAACTGGGGACATTGCATACTGGGGGTACTATATAAGGGGCACTACTGGGGTTAAGGTACATATGGAAAGGAATGTTCAGAGTGATGATAAAGGGGTGTGTGTCATGTTGACATGCCCCATTTTTAAGTGACCACGCCCATTTTCCGTGAATATTGCGGGGAGGGGGGCTCCATTTTTACATTTGCCCTGGACTCCAAATACCCTAGTTACGCCACTGATTATCAGGCTACTACTCACTGCACTCCAGATTGATAAGGGTTGCTGCTATTACTAAACTGCTAATTAAATTGTAAGTGACATTTTAGAGTAATAAACGTTTACATTTATTATAACTTTCCCTTCTCTCATTGTGGGAACTTTTCCACTATAACACATTACATGTATGTTGCCATAATCTATTTTCTTGTAATGGCATCATTCAGTTCTCTCCCCTTTCCATATGACAGTTGCATTTTGTTTTGGAAACGTAATTTCCAGGAATTTGTTCACCTGAGGGGAAAAAAAACCAAACAATCAGTACAGGGATCAATAATAGATTTTGTGCACCAATATTCAGTACAGCTGATGCCTCCAACAACCATATTTTTATTTAGTTTTATTCACCAACAATTTACCTTTAGATTGATTAAGGAAAATGAGCCTCACATATTTATATTTTCTGTAACAGTTGGTTTTGCACCAGTCTTGTAATACACAATTTAAATTAATCTGCCATTTACTGTATGACAATCATACCCATTTTACACCAGAGCAAAAACCTGGGTTTTTGCTGGGTCTACCCGGGTCGCAGCTCAGTGTAAAAGGGTCCTTGAAAAATAACCAGAGTCAAGTGACTTGGCAACCCAACCTAGGTAGCTACCAGGGACGGACCCAGGATTGACCTGGGTAATGGTGCAGTGTAAACGGCGCTACCCGGGTTATCCAACCTGGGTCATGCCTAAAATGAGCTGATTGGTGGTTGTGGAGCAGTCACCTCACACTTTTTATGACCTCACAAGTTTAGCAAGGCAGACCCAGGTTCAGTGAGAACGGAGCTGACCTGAGAGTAACCCAGATCGATGGTGCTGTGTAAACGGTGTCTGACCTGGGTTGGAACCATGTCTGAAAACCTAGGTCGGACCCGGGTTTTTGGTGGAAAAGAGGTATCAGGGTTTAGCAAATTGTCGCCACTTAGCCTTAAATACTTACTATGTGTAGGAATAATCTGATAGTTAAACAAATATATCCCTTCTTTGGCTAAGAAACTTACTGCATTAAATAAAGGGACTTTTATTATTTAGCACAAGATGGGGCAGATCAGGGTTTTTGTTCCTCCAATGTGTAGAAATGTCTTTATTTATAAATGTATTTACTGGAATAATTTTTTGCATACTGTTTACGTCATTGTACTACTAGAGGGGTACATCATTCGAAAGAGGAGACTCCCCCCTTTTAGACATGTTTGTGTGTTGGACAGTATGAGGGAGATAGGGTATAATGTTGTCTCCCCATCAGCTAATTATAATTTTCCATAGCGCTGGGTGATATTGTCTGGTGATCACAGGTTATCAACAGCAAATAGCTACTAAGGGACTCTGGGCCTAATTCAGACCCAGTCGCAAGTGCTGAGCGCTCGCAATCGGGTCGATGGTGGCCCACAGCTCATGCGCACGACGGAGCTGGCTCCGCCTTGCGCATGCGCGAGACCCAGCTAGCGATGGGCAATCCATCGCTCCGGGTCTCGCACCAAAGGGGGCGAGCTGTCGATGTTGAGGGCCAGGGGGGTGGCTGCCCAAACGCCTCGTTCCCGAGGGACCGCTTGCCGTTTGGGGGCGGCCCCACTGACATCACGAGTGATGTCAGTGGAGAGCTTCCGGCTCTGTTAGAGCCAAAAGCTCTCCAGGGCTTGCAATGAACGAGACCCTACCACAAGGGTCTCGTCGCAAGCCTGGTGGTCGCGATGGTCTTGACCATCGCGACCATCCTCATGGCTGCTCGCTATAGCTGTGGGTGGTCACCCACAGCTATGCGAGCGGCCAAGAGGCCGCTCCAAAAAAAAAAAAGCCCGGCGCTGATTCAGAGCGACCGCTCTGTCAGAGCGAGCGGCTCTGAATCAGGCCTCTCTTCTTTTATATGTGGCAATGCCAGTGTGCACAGGTGCAATTGTGGGTGTGATTGGGCACATAGTGCCCTCCCACCCATATAATAAAATGTGTGTTTTCAGCAACGCAGGGTACAGGGTACTGGTGATCACAGGTGATGAGAATAATGATATAAATTGAATCAGAAAAAAGAAGCTAGACTGAAATAGAAGGCATTTAGGTTAAGTTGCAGAGTGGTGTTTACACTTATTGAAGTAAAGTTGCAATAAATGAAAAAGCAAGGCTTCTGCATGACTTTCTAAATATATACTTATGTATTTCAAGGAAATTATACATATAAAACATCCGGGGGAAAATTTAATGAATAGAGATTTTTAATGCAACATTTTTTAAAGGCCAAACATTGTTGAAAAGTGGTGCTGTTGATAAATTAAAACACTACATTTACGTAGTAGTGTCTTTGCTTTGAAAATATTTAAATCAGGGAAAAAAATCACTGTTTTTCTTTACTATAATTAATTTTAATCCAATATTTTTTTTATACCAAGCCATGAAGTAATGCATTGAAATTGAAGTACAGTATACAGAACATGAAAAACATGAAATTTCAGTGTATGTTAATACAATATAGTGATGTATTTGAAAATACTGTTAACTATATTAATTCAAATTAAAATAAAATGAGAGATGCATATAACTTACCTCTTTTCCATTTACCAGTTTTATGAAACATTGCTTAATATGCACAGCAGCAAAATTATATATTAACTACTCAATGAAATCCACCAGTTACAAAATAATATATATAGATTTCTAGTAGGATACTGTTTTAAAACAACTACCAAGTAAACTTTGCAGTTTGCACACAATTCTGTCCTGATTTTTCTTAATTCAGGGATGTTAAGAGCTATGAGAAACCACTGACAGGAAGACTGATGTCCTGAAGGTGGTGAATAAACAATACATACCTTACCACTTGCCTGGCATTGTTGCATCAGATGCAACCATGCCAAGCTGGTATTTCCCAAGACAAGATTGCATCTGATGTGGTTATGGTGGTTACCACTATTAACCCTAGCTGGGATTCTGCCAGACAGCACTGTCCAGGATTCCCATGGTGGTGTGGGGCATGGCTCCAGTGATGTCACTGTCAATGTGTCCTGGGTCAGCCCTCTCTGCTGCTCCAATCCACCTGAGGAGGCCCCATGACTCACCACTCCTGTTGCTTTGGGACCTGTCCCCTTCTTTTATCACAGATGCCGGAGATGGGAGAAAGGCAGGCAGGTAACGTGGCTGACAGTTACTTAGATGGGTAATGTGAGGATAGGGGGCACATGCTCTCTTGACATTTTTATGAATAGGGTTTTTTTAAGATTCTATTTAATCTGATCACTGACATCCCATCCATCTCTCAGCACCCCATTCTCTGATACCCCCTGCCATCTCTGCATTCCCTGGCACACTAGGTCATGTCTCCAACACCCTTTATCTGACAATCCCAGCCATTCTTTGCATGTGGACCCATCACTTGCTAAGTCTGCCACTGGATAGACTATACTGATAGGATCTCCAAGCAGCCATGCCTCCCCCTGCTCTCTCCACCTCCCAACCAGCTGTCAGGCATGAGTAATCCTTAGGACCACCCACTGTTGATGGCTGATCTTCTTGCAGAACTGTAAAAGCCCAGCAAGAAGTGTAATGCCATACATCCACTAGCAGACCAAAAATCTACTGCACGATTACGACATTGTAATTGTGCAGTCGTTTCACAGTCTGTGCTGTGCCTGCACTGCATGTTCAGTCATTCAGTGCAGGCACATCAATCATCCCCTAACATGCTCAACCTGACGTTATCGTCAGGTTGACCAGCATGTTCGGGCGATGATTCATGTCGGAAACGACCAGCGGTAGCGCGCATCGCCGGTCGTTTCCATCATTAATGTGTCTGATTCATGCACGATTCATTAAAGAAATCTGGAATTTGATGCTGATGCCTATAAAACTTTTCTCCCTGTTTTGGCCTCACCCATTAGAGTTCCTCCCATATTTAATTAAAGAAGTACCAGAATTAAGTATCTCGAACTAGTCTTCTCCTACTCCTTTAGTTTCTCCCTTCCCTGCCTCCTCATCTTCATCAATAGTGTATTTTCACCAAAGAAACCTCAATATCCTAGACACAGCCCTATTCTTCTCATCTTCTTGCCCCTATGCCTACCTTTTCTTGCCCTAACCAGACTCTATCCCTATTCAACCCCACCCTCACTTTTGCCCTGGACTGTTCTGTTCCATCTGTTACTATCTGCCTCTCTTGGTCCACACCCCAACCTTGGTATTCCAAACTTACCTGCTTCTGCAAAAACTGCTCTCACACTGCTGAGTGCTACTGATTGAAGTACTGTAGTGCTCTCAGGACAACTTTAAGCCACTTCAAATGCATCCTTTCCTCCTACAGCTCTGCACTTTCCTTCCAAGCTATTTTCTTTTAATCATTTAATTTTCTCCCAATCTTACAATTCTTGCCATTTATTCATTACCTTCAGAAGCTCCCTCTGCCCCATCTGTTTCTAAGCCTATTCCCACTTTGCTTTTTGCCATCTGACTTTGTGACCCATTTTACATCCAAAATAGATCATATCACCTGAGATATCACATCCATTTGATCTCCTACTGTCTCACTACTATCTTTCATCTACTGCCATCCCTTTCCATCTTTTTTCCCCAACTACATTACCCTTGACCCCATTCCTTCTCAGTGCCTCCATTTTCACTCTCTTGACTCCTTCTCCCACTTTGTCCACCTTTTCAACACGAGCCTCTCATCTGGTATGTCCCCTCCTTCTTCGAAAAAAACCCTCTCTTGACCCATATTTTATCTTTAATCACCTCCCAATTTCTTGCCTTTCTTTTGCCTTCAAGATCCTTGATTGACTTGTCTATCAATGCCTTAACACTTTACTCTACTCCTAAGGGTATATTTACTAAAGTGAGAGTTTTTAGTAGTGGAGATGTTGCCCATAGCAATCAGATTATACCTAACATTTAACTAGCACATTCGAAAATATAATAGCTAGAATCTGATTGGTTGCTATGGGCAACATCTCAACTTCTAAAAACTCTAATTTTAGTACATTTACCCCCTAGTCTCTTCTGGATCCACAACAATCTGATTTTCATTCCCTCCACTTAACAGAAACTGCCATTTTTAGGACCCCTGGTGATCTCCTCACTGCTAAATCAAAGGATCACATCTCTCTCTAATCATCCTCCTTGAACATCTGCTCTCTTTGATACTATGGACCATCCTCTTCTCCTTCAAACACTCCACTCTTTTGGTCTATGTGACTATGTAATCTCATGGTTGACTTTCTACTTCTCTAACTACTCCTCATCTGTCTCTTCCTCTGGCTTGACGTCCCTCTCTCCAATTGTATGTTCTTAGGCCCCTTCTCTTCTCTCATTTCACCTACTTACTTTTATCAGCTATGTTGGTCTCCAATACCACTTCTTTGCTGATATTACCCAAACTTACCTCTCCTCTGAGTCCTGTTTTGTGTTTCTGGCTTTCTAATATCTTCTCCTTGATGTCTCAGCAGTTTCTCCAACTCAAAATATCCAAAGCAGAACTTATTGTACTCTTCCCATTAATAAACACCTTACCTTACCTTCTCATTCTATTGACAGTACCATTATCAATTTTGTCACCCAAGCCTGTTACCTGAATTTAACTCTTCTTCATTCTTCACTCTCCTCATCCAGTTTAACTCACAAGCATGCATTTCCAAATTTTCAATATTTCTAGAATCAAACACTTTCTCAGCACTGATGCCACCAAATTGCTCATCCATGCACTTATAATTTATCATTTGTACTACTGCAACCTCCTAATGTCTGCCCTTCCACTCAGTCACGTGTCTCAACTTGACTTTATCTTTAATGCTGCAGTCCATCCCTTTAACCTCTCCCAAATCTGTGTTGGCTTCTTCCCTCTGCCAACTACTTCACTGGCTTCCAATTCATCTTGGGGTATTAGTAAAATTTGTAGCCCTAACATATAACACCCTCAAAATCACTCCACTACCCCCTACTGTACATCTCCAATGTAATTTCTGTTAACATTTGCCTAACCTGAAATGGGTATATCTCTTTCAATATACACAACTTCATGAACCCTTAAGACTCACCTTTCCTGCCTATTAGCCTTCTTCATTACACCTTAGTCTTCTCATCTGACACTCCACCTATTCTCTTTTCAATTTACCCTGCTGGTTTCTTTTTCAATTTACCCTGCTGGTTTCACCTTTTCCCTCTTAGACTGTAAGCCTACACAGACAGTACCCTCATCCCTTATTCTCTCCTCCTAGCACTATCCCTGTCACCAGTGTCCCCTGTTCCCCTGTCTCCCATTCCCCACTAACATATTTGATCATCTGTATCTGCCACCTTAATTAGCACATTTTCAATACTTGCTTTTACAAGCCATAAAGAATCTTTCTACCTTTCCCCTTACTTCTCCCATTGCTTCCACCTTGTTTGGTTCTATCATTTTGTTATAGTTATCCAAGATTCTACCTTTCCCCTTACTTCTCCCATTGCTTCCACCTTATGTTTGGTTCTATCATTTTGTTATAGTTATCCTATGAATTGATGTACAGTTATTGTGACACATTGTGGTCCCTGTAAGAGTGTTGATTACCTGTTTTTGATCTGGACAGGGACTGAGGAACAGTTTGTGAAGTTTATGTCTACACATAATAGATCAGGTAGCCCTATTCTATTTACTTTTAACATCAATAGATGTTCAATTAATTTTTTAGATGTGGCTGTCTCTCTAAATGAAGGTGTGCTATCTACAACTCTTTATCAACATCTTACAGATTGCAACACTCTGCTGCATGCGAATAGCTTTCATCCAAAACCTTGTAAATACAGCTTGCCTTTTTCTCAATTCGTTAGAGCTAGGAGAGTTTGTAGTGATCCAGCAGTAGCTGAAGAACACATTAATTTGATAATGAGCAAGTTTGAAGAGAGCGGCTATGATAAGAGACCTATGCTGAAAGCTAAGGAACGTGCTATGTTAATCCCCCACCAGCAGTTGTTAACGAAGACAGAGAAGAATAATGTCAAGAGACGTATCCCATAGGTTAATCATTATAGCTCTATTAGCATTCTAGTCAGACAGACGGCCAAGCAATCGTACAGTCTGATGCTACTTTAAATCTTCATGGAATTGATATTATGCCCTGTTACATGAGAAGGCGTATGATAAAGGACTGGGTTATGAAAACAGACATTACCGGGCTGCAACATAAACATAGTGAGCAAATACTCTTTATGTCATCTAGGCCTGGGTGCTACAGGTGCCTGGGGTGCCTTACATACAGATATATGCAGACAGGCATTAGTTTTAACCATCCACACAGTGGAATGCATCTGATGATTAGCCATAGGGTCACATTTACAACCAGGTTAATTGTGTACCTTATTACATGCCCATGCGGCCTCAGTTATGTAGGAAAGACAGAGAGAACATTATGAGAAAGAATGGCTGTACACTGCTCTTTCTATTAAACAGGCGATTGAGAGTTGAGTTAGCGATCATCCGGTAGTCTGGCACTTTGTGTCTGCCAGGCATAGTTTGTCAACTCTGAAGTACATCATTATTGATCACATACCAACTAAAATACACTGAGGTGACTGGTCTCAAAAGTTGTTAAGATGTGAGGCCATGTGGAGTCTTAGATTAGGGACTTTATCAACCAAAGGGTTAAACAGGAATGCTGGTCTACATTGCTTTCTAAGATGTTACATTATTCATATGACAGTGATGATTGCCTCTATTGGAAGTTTGGACATAAGGGGGTTTAGGGAGTAAAGGAGATGTAGAGCAGTTTTTTCTGTGTATTCATAGGTTAGGTGGTAGCTGTTACATTATATGTGTTTTATTATTCTTTGTAACTTTACTGTGCAACAATGTATTTATGATAATTAGGTGCAGTCGGGCTGTTGGAAACAGACCAATGGGGTCATTTAAAGGCGTCCTTGTTGGGACTGGGGGACTGGCTGCACACGTGGGTGAAGGTGATGGTTTATAAGGTTGGTACATTTGTTCGTATGTTTTATGGCCTGATGACGAGACAATAGAGTCTCAAAACAACGATTATACTACTGCCTGTGTCGGTGTATGATTTTATGACTGCCGCCTCTTGCCTACCGTATGTTGGATCCCAGGTTGGGGTACCTAGTAGAGCACCGGTGAAAATCTATTTGGAGATTCAGGTGTGCTGCCTGTCAATTTATATATATGTATACCTTTGGCATGCTTTCTTAAGTAATATTAGGAGTTTTTGGGCTTCTTTAATATGTTATCCATTATGTACTGTATTTTCTTCATTTATGTTAATACAGCATATGGCTAGATTGAACATCACTATGCTTTATTTTCTGGTCACATACTTGTTTTTGCAGAGTTACTTGCCTGACTGTTATTTGGCAGGTCACACTGCCATTTAGATGTATCTTTTTATATGTCTATATCATCTTGTTTTAGAATGACGTTATGTCTATTAATCAGTGATGGTTCAGGCAATTGTTGCACGCCGATTCTTGACATACTTCCTGTATATGTCACTATGGTGATTGTTACTATAGAATCTGTACACAATGAGGTACATTGCGCTGATGCGTGATGACGTCATGTGTGAGCGCCTACCTGTGATGTTCGCAGGAGGCGAGTTCACACGCTGGGTGGAAGGTATAAGGTAAGAGATGTTTGTTACTATGTAAATGCTTACTGACGAAATTCTGTTTATAGAATGAAAATTTAAGTCACCTTGTGTGCTTGTGTAATTTCTTCCTTTGCTGTGCCGTGAGTGCCACTCTTCTACAGATATCTTTATGTGTGATCACATTGTGGAGGCACCAGGCTGCCAGTACATTTAATGAGGGAGTGGCGGATCGTTTGACTGTTTGTTATGGAACATGCCTCGCAGCACCGGGGAATGAACCAGGTCAAGGCAGCCCTGCTATTTATTCTGTTCTCTATTCAGTGAAGTGAACTTTTTTTTATTGTTTGTTTTTTGCACTCTTAGCTTTTGGACACTTATTGGTGATTTTAGTGCACTACTGGAATATATCTACATATAATATCTAATTGTGTGCACACTTTTTTGTGCTCATATACTTGTGCATTCTACTGTGGATTTCTTCAGCTGACCATGGATCCTACTCCAGATAGTGACCAGATTTTTGACCCCTTGACTTTACCACAGTATGAGCTTCTTAGCTTCTGAGAATCTGATGCCAAAGCCATCCTACTTAAAGATGAGCTCTTTAAACAAGCAGAAGCCTCGTCTATTGACTCATTACACAGATATTTGATCAAACTTAAAAAGAAAGAAATAGATTTTAACTATTATGCTATCTCCTTAAGTGATTATTATCGCTCCAAAAAAATCCCCCCGGGTTTTAGAGTACGCAACTGCCCCACTATAGGAAGGTTTGACCCACAGTTTTGCCATAAATGGATTGCTATTCTCAACAAATGCTAACTCGACCTAATGTTATTAGTGATAGAACAATCCAATAAAGAGATTGAGATTCTTAAAGATAAAATATTAAATTTTGAGACTGTCCATTTGTCTGTCCTGAAATCCGACACTGAGGAGGATTGGATAGGCAAACTTAATGCCCAATTAACTAATTAAAACGGGAACTGATTAAATTTAAGAAGGACAAACTCACCAAAGTGGAGGCAGACTACGAACAATATCAAGTGTACCATTGGCTAACTGGTAATAGGTCTGGGGACACTAAACGCCCTTCTTTCGTAAACCTAACTATCATAGGACAGTCCTTGACACTGACACATCTGCTGATAGTACAAGCAACCCCAGTGATACTGAGGGACTGAATAGACGACGCAGAGGACCAACTATCCCTTTAGGGGTTGTCACACGGACAAAAGGTGGCGCAAACAATGACCAAATAGGAGGGGCAGGCAGAATAGGCGACAGCGGACATGGAAAAAAGCCGCCCGTACTGCCAAAGAGGAGATAGTCTTTAATCTTTCTTCCTACTCGTTATCTATACATGAGCAAAGCATTCTTGCTAAGGGTCTATCTTTTGTTCCAACTAATCAGTTTAATGATTTAAGATGGCAGAGTGAGAAGTTCCAACTGCATCATAAGCTCAAATTTAAAGACTTTTTTGTGAAAAATTAATCGGTCTCTAGACCTTCAAATGAGATCCCAGATAAATTAAATATTTTGAAAAAACCAACTACCTTTGAACCACTATCTAATAATTCCTCCATAAAATTTTTTATTAGAGTTCTTGAACAAGATGTGTCCCGGGAGATTAATAATTTTAAGCCATTTTACCCTAATTTGTCAAGTGAGGAAAGGAAAGCCTTGCAGTGTCTCAGAGACAATGACAACTTATAATTCGCCCTGCTGACAAAGGGGGTGCTATTGTTCTCCAGGATCTTTCTGATTATCGTATAGAGATTAACCGACAACTTAATGAGCCAGGAGTATATTTAAAACTTAAAGGGGATCCGACTACCTCTTTTAAAAAAGAATTGCAAGAGATTCTCTGTTTGGCTAAAGATGCACCTCTAATTAATGAGAGGTTATTTGATATATTATTACCTGAGTTTCCAATTTTACCTCTTTTATATACATTACCTAAGATCCATAAGGAACTCTCCCCTCCGCCTGGCAGGCCTATCATCTCGGCCCGTGGGTCGTTATTTCAACCTACTGCAATATACCTTGATTTGATACTTCAACCATTGATTTGTGAACATCCCCACTTTTTGTTGGATACCATGATGCTACTGCGTGAACTTAAGAACCTTACTGACCTCCCTAATGATGTGTGGCTTGTGACGGCTGACGTAACTAGTTTGTATACCATCATCCCTCATCATGAAGGTTTAGCATCGGTCAGAAGGTTACTATTAAGCAAGAATATATTTAATGTTGCACATGTGGACATTTTACTTATATTGTTGGAATTGATACTAACTAAAATTTTCTTCTTTTTTGACAATGGGTATTGTCTACAGAGTAAAGGATGCGCAATGGGTCCTTCGGTGGCACCGACTTATGCTAACACTTTTATGTTTGATATTGAGGATAAGCTGTTCTTCAATGATGTTAGTGTGTCTAGTAAGATCCCATTTTATAAGAGATACTTAGACAATCTTTTATTCTTCTGGTGTGGCACTAAAGTAGAGCTTGAACAGATTTTTTAAACCCATAATGCATCTAGTTGCCCAGTCAAGTTTACGTTTAAAATGCATCAAAGCACTATTGAGTTCTTGGATGTGCAGATCTCATTGAGAGACTCTAATATTAGTACTACTGTGTTTCATAAAAATACTGACCGTAATACGTATCTACATGCGACTAGTTGTCATCCTGTCAGCATGAAATCTGGGATTCCATATTCCCAAATGTTAAGGGTTAAATGCATCAATAATGATTCCACTAAGGCTGAGGAACAGATTAATGTTTTGATTGAACGTTTTGTCTCACGAGGCTATGGTCGTGATTATTTAATAGGTTTGAAACAGAAGGTGATGCAGATTGATCAGAGTGTTTTGTTAAACAAAAAACTACAAACGGTTAGTTGCGAGAAATTCCCCTGGGTGTCTCAATATAACATCTGTTCACCGGTAATTAATAAGGTATCCAAAAGACTCTGGAAATTGATCCAGATAGATAAAGATCTTAAATTAAATGTTTGCGCTTTGATGCCCTGTTACTCAAGATCGAGTAACCTTAGGGATATACTAATGAAGAACGATATCTCTGGTTGTGGTAAAACACATACTACTCACACTTTCCTGGCAAAAAACCTAGGTTGTTTCAAATGCCTTTGTGTGACCTGTAGGTATTTGCTTACCGAGATGGTTTTTACCATCCACACTCCGGGAAAGAGTTGCGTATTAGGGGCCTGATTCAGAGCTGAACGCTCTGACCAGAGCGCTCGCTCTGAATCAGGGCCCCCCTCCATGAAAATGGAGCGTCCTCCTGGACACTCGCATAGCTGTGGGTGACCACCCACAGCATATGCGAGCGTCCATGATGATGGTCGCGATGGTCTTGACCATCGCGACCATCGGGCTTGCGTCGGAGACCCTGCGGTAGGGTCTCGCTGCCGCAAGCCCTGGAGTGATTTTGGCTCTATCAGAACGCATTGAACGCCATGGGAATGCCTCCGTCTGGCAGGCACACCCCCGGCACGCCCTCCAAAGGGGGCGTGCTGTCAATCAACATCGACAGCACGCCCCGTTTGGAGCGAGACCCGGAGCAATGGAGAGCCCGTCGCTCGCCGGGTCTCGCGCATGCGCACGACGGAGCTCCCTCCATCGTGCGCATGCGCAGTGGGGGAACATCGACCCGCTTGCGAGCGTCCTGATGCTCACAAGCGGGTCTGAATGCCCCCGTAGGTTCCATTTAACTTGTGAATCCTCCAATGCAATTTACCAGATTATTTGCCCTTGTGGCTATACATACATCGGTAAAACTTCTAGGAAGTTCAAAGAGAGGGCATACATCTCTCCTCTATTAGAGCAGCCCTGTCTAGTGGTAGTAGTGACCAGCCGGTGGCCAGGCATTTTATTGAAGCCGGGCACGGTCTGGCTAGTCTTCAATACCGCATGATCGATCACATCCCTCAACCTAAAAGAGGTGGTGATCGTAATACTGTAAACTTTTATTGAGACGTGAAGCCTTCTGGATACACACCTTAGATGTCATAGCCACCAAGGGGTTAAATGAAATATTACCTTTGGCATGCTTTCTTAAGTAATATTAGGAGTTTTTGGGCTTCTTTAATATGTTGTCCATTATGTACTGTATTTTCTTCATTTCTGTTAATACAGCATATGGCTAGTTTGAACATCACTATGCTTTATTTTCTGGTCACATACTTGTTTTTACAGAGTTACTTGCCTGATTGTTATTTGGCAGGTCACACTGCCATTTAGATGTATCTTTTTATATGTCTATATCATCTTGTTTTAGAATGACGTTATGTCTATTAATCAGTGATGGTTCAGGCAATTGTTGCACGCCGATTCTTGACATACTTCCTGTATATGTCACTATGGTGATTGTTACTATAGAATCTGTACACAATGAGGTACATTGCGCTGATGCGTGATGACGTCATGTGTGAGCGCCTACCTGTGATGTGCGCAGGAGGCGAGTTCACACGCTGGGTGGAAGGTATAAGGTAAGAGATGTTTGTTACTATGTAAATGCTTACTGATGAAATTCTGTTTATAGAATGAAAATTGAAGTCACCTTGTGTGCTTGTGTAATTTCTTCCTTTTCTGTGCCGTGAGTGCCACTCTTCTACAGATATCTTTATGTGTGATCACATTGTGGAGGCACCAGGCTGCCAGTACATTTAATGAGGGAGTGGCGGATCGTTTGACTGTTTGTTATGGAACATGCCTCGCAGCACCGGGGAATGAACCAGGTCACGGCAGCCCTGCTATTTATTCTGTTCTCTATTCAGTGAAGTGAACTTTTTTTTATTGTTTGTTTTTTGCACTCTTAGCTTTTGGACACTTATTGGTGATTTTAGTGCACTACTGGAATATATCTACATATAATATCTAATTGTGTGCACACTTTTTTGTGCTCATATACTTGTGCATTCTACTGTGGATTTCTTCAGCTGACCATGGATCCTACTCCAGATAGTGACCAGATTTTTGACCCCTTGACTTTACCACAGTATGAGCTTCTTAGCTTCTGAGAATCTGATGCCGAAGCCATCCTACTTAAAGATGAGCTCTTTAAACAAGCAGAAGCCTCGTCTATTGACTCATTACACAGATATTTGATCAAACTTAAAAAGAAAGAAATAGATTTTAACTATTATGCTATCTCCTTAAGTGATTATTATCGCTCCAAAAAAATCCCCCCGGGTTTTAGAGTACGCAACTGTCCCACTATAGGAAGGTTTGACCCACAGTTTTGCCATAAATGGATTGCTATTCTCAACAAATGCTAACTCGACCTAATGTTATTAGTGATAGAACAATCCAATAAAGAGATTGAGATTCTTAAAGATAAAATATTAAATTTTGAGACTGTCCATTTGTCTGTCCTGAAATCCGACACTGAAGAGGATTGGATAGGCAAACTTAATGCCCAATTAACTAATTAAAACGGGAACTGATTAAATTTAAGAAGGACAAACTCACCAAAGTGGAGGCAGACTACGAACAATATCAAGTGTACCATTGGCTAACTGGTAATAGGTCTGGGGACACTAAACGCCCTTCTTTCGTAAACCTAACTATCATAGGACAGTCCTTGACACTGACACATCTGCTGATAGTACAAGCAACCCCAGTGATACTGAGGGACTGAATAGACGACGCAGAGGACCAACTATCCCTTTAGGGGTTGTCACACGGACAAAAGGTGGCGCAAACAATGACCAAATAGGAGGGGCAGGCAGAATAGGCGACAGCGGACATGGAAAAAAGCCGCCCGTACTGCCAAAGAGGAGATAGTCTTTAATCTTTCTTCCTACTCGTTATCTATACATGAGCAAAGCATTCTTGCTAAGGGTCTATCTTTTGTTCCAACTAATCAGTTTAATGATTTAAGATGGCAGAGTGAGAAGTTCCAACTGCATCATAAGCTCAAATTTAAAGACTTTTTTGTGAAAAATTAATCGGTCTCTAGACCTTCAAATGAGATCCCAGATAAATTAAATATTTTGAAAAAACCAACTACCTTTGAACCACTATCTAATAATTCCTCCATAAAATTTTTTATTAGAGTTCTTGAACAAGATGTGTCCCGGGAGATTAATAATTTTAAGCCATTTTACCCTAATTTGTCAAGTGAGGAAAGGAAAGCCTTGCAGTGTCTCAGAGACAATGACAACTTATAATTCGCCCTGCTGACAAAGGGGGTGCTATTGTTCTCCAGGATCTTTCTGATTATCGTATAGAGATTAACCGACAACTTAATGAGCCAGGAGTATATTTAAAACTTAAAGGGGATCCGACTACCTCTTTTAAAAAAGAATTGCAAGTGATTCTCTGTTTGGCTAAAGATGCACCTCTAATTAATGAGAGGTTATTTGATATATTATTACCTGAGTTTCCAATTTTACCTCTTTTATATACATTACCTAAGATCCATAAGGAACTCTCCCCTCCGCCTGGCAGGCCTATCATCTCGGCCCGTGGGTCGTTATTTCAACCTACTGCAATATACCTTGATTTGATACTTCAACCATTGATTTGTGAACATCCCCACTTTTTGTTGGATACCATGATGCTACTGCGTGAACTTAAGAACCTTACTGACCTCCCTAATGATGTGTGGCTTGTGACGGCTGACGTAACTAGTTTGTATACCATCATCCCTCATCATGAAGGTTTAGCATCGGTCAGAAGGTTACTATTAAGCAAGAATATATTTAATGTTGCACATGTGGACATTTTACTTATATTGTTGGAATTGATACTAACTAAAATTTTCTTCTTTTTTGACAATGGGTATTGTCTACAGAGTAAAGGATGCGCAATGGGTCCTTCGGTGGCACCGACTTATGCTAACACTTTTATGTTTGATATTGAGGATAAGCTGTTCTTCAATGATGTTAGTGTGTCTAGTAAGATCCCATTTTATAAGAGATACATAGACAATCTTTTATTCTTCTGGTGTGGCACTAAAGTAGAGCTTGAACAGATTTTTGAAACCCATAATGCATCTAGTTGCCCAGTCAAGTTTACGTTTAAAATGCATCAAAGCACTATTGAGTTCTTGGATGTGCAGATCTCATTGAGAGACTCTAATATTAGTACTACTGTGTTTCATAAAAATACTGACCGTAATACGTATCTACATGCGACTAGTTGTCATCCTGTCAGCATGAAATCTGGGATTCCATATTCCCAAATGTTAAGGGTTAAATGCATCAATAATGATTCCACTAAGGCTGAGGAACAGATTAATGTTTTGATTGAACGTTTTGTCTCACGAGGCTATGGTCGTGATTATTTAATAGGTTTGAAACAGAAGGTGATGCAGATTGATCAGAGTGTTTTGTTAAACAAAAAACTACAAACGGTTAGTTGCGAGAAATTCCCCTGGGTGTCTCAATATAACATCTGTTCACCGGTAATTAATAAGGTATCCAAAAGACTCTGGAAATTGATCCAGATAGATAAAGATCTTAAATTAAATGTTTGCGCTTTGATGCCCTGTTACTCAAGATCGAGTAACCTTAGGGATATACTAATGAAGAACGATATCTCTGGTTGTGGTAAAACACATACTACTCACACTTTCCTGGCAAAAAACCTAGGTTGTTTCAAATGCCTTTGTGTGACCTGTAGGTATTTGCTTACCGGAGATGGTTTTTACCATCCACACTCCGGGAAAGAGTTGCGTATTAGGGGCCTGATTCAGAGCTGAACGCTCTGACCAGAGCGCTCGCTCTGAATCAGGGCCCTCCTCCATGAAAATGGAGCGTCCTCCTGGACGCTCGCATAGCTGTGGGTGACCACCCACAGCATATGCGAGCGTCCATGATGATGGTCGCGATGGTCTTGACCATCGCGACCATCGGGCTTGCGTCGGAGACCCTGCGGTAGGGTCTCGCTGCCGCAAGCCCTGGAGTGATTTTGGCTCTATCAGAACGCATTGAACGCCATGGGAACGCCTCCGTCTGGCAGGCACACCCCCGGCACGCCCTCCAAAGGGGGCGTGCTGTCAATCAACATCGACAGCACGCCCCGTTTGGTGCGAGACCCGGAGCAATGGAGAGCCCGTCGCTCGCCGGGTCTCGCGCATGCGCACGACGGAGCTCCCTCCATCGTGCGCATGCGCAGTGGGGGAACATCGACCCGCTTGCGAGCGTCCTGATGCTCACAAGCGGGTCTGAATGCCCCCGTAGGTTCCATTTAACTTGTGAATCCTCCAATGCAATTTACCAGATTATTTGCCCTTGTGGCTATACATACATCGGTAAAACTTCTAGGAAGTTCAAAGAGAGGGCATACATCTCTCCTCTATTAGAGCAGCCCTGTCTAGTGGTAGTAGTGACCAGCCGGTGGCCAGGCATTTTATTGAAGCCGGGCACGGTCTGGCTAGTCTTCAATACCGCATGATCGATCACATCCCTCAACCTAAAAGAGGTGGTGATCGTAATACTGTAAACTTTTATTGAGACGTGAAGCCTTCTGGATACACACCTTAGATGTCATAGCCACCAAGGGGTTAAATGAAATATTACCTTTGGCATGCTTTCTTAAGTAATATTAGGAGTTTTTGGGCTTCTTTAATATGTTGTCCATTATGTACTGTATTTTCTTCATTTCTGTTAATACAGCATATGGCTAGTTTGAACATCACTATGCTTTATTTTCTGGTCACATACTTGTTTTTACAGAGTTACTTGCCTGATTGTTATTTGGCAGGTCACACTGCCATTTAGATGTATCTTTTTATATGTCTATATCATGTTGTTTTAGAATGACTTTATGTCTATTAATCAATGATGGTTCAGGCAATTGTTGCTCACCGATTCTTGATATGCTTCCTGTATACGGTATGTCACTATGGTGATTGTTACTATAGAATCTGTACACAATGACGTACGTTGCGCTGATGCGTGATGACGTCATGTGTGAGCGCCTACCTGTGATGTGTGTGGGAGGCGGGTTCACACGTTGGGTGGAGGGTATAAGGTAAGAGATTTGTTACTATGTATATGCTTCCTGACGAAATTCTGTTTATAGAATGAAACGTTGAAGTCACCTCGTGTGCTTGTGTCATTTCTTCCTTTGCTGTGCCGTGAGTGCCACTCTTCTACCGATATATGCATATATATATATATATATATATATATATTAGGGGTGTGCACCGGCCACTTTTCGTGTTTTGTGTTTTGGTTTTGGATCTGGATCTTTCTTCTTGTTTTGGATCTGGATTGGTTTTGCCAAAACCACCTTTCCGTGTTTTGGGTTCTGGGTTTTGTGTTTTGGATCTGTATTTTTTTGAAAAAAAGCATAAAAACAGCTAAAATCACAGAATTTGTAGGTTTTTCTGCTCCTATGCTATTATTAACCTCAATAACCTTAATTTCCACTCATTTCCAGTCTATTCTGAATACCTCACACCTCACAATAGTGTTTTTATGTCCAAAAGGTTGCACCGAGGTAGCTGGATGACTATGCTAAGCGACACGAGTGGGCGGCACAAACACGTGACCCATCTAGGCGTGACACTGCAGTGGCAGACAGGATGGCATTGAAAAACTAGGCCCCAAACTGTACATAATGCAAAGAAAAAAAAGAGGTGCAAGATGGAATTGTCCTTGGGCCCTCCCACCCACCCTTATGTTGTATAAACAGGACATGCACACTTTAACAAACCAATCATTTCAGCGCCAGGGTCTGCCACACAACTGTGGATGAAATGATTGGTTCGTTTGGGCCCCCACAAAACAAGCTGGCAATTTATCTGTCCCTGCACAAACTGGCTCTACGGAGGCAAGATGTCATCCTCATCCTCCTCATCCACCGATTCCTCACCCTCTTCAGTGTGTACATTCTCATCCTCACAGAGTATTAATTCGTCCCTGCTGGAACCACAGGTCCCTCTGTACGTTCTGGAGGCTGGTCTCCCTGGAAGAGTTGATAATTCATTTTATGAACATCATCTTCTCCACATTTTGTGGAAGCAACCTCCTACGCCTTTCGCTGACAAGGTTCCCGGCTGCACTAAACACTCTTTCGGAGTACACACTGGAGGGGGGGCAACTCAGGTAAAATAGAGCCAGTTTCTACAGGGACCTCCAAATTGCTTCTTTTTCCTGCCAGTACAGGTACGGACTGTCTGACATGCCTACTTGGATGCTGTCACCGATGTAATTCTTTAACAGACAGACGCACGCTTGTCGCTGCTGCTTTGAGGATTCAAGTGCGGCTACAGCCCACACAATTCACAAAGACAGAAAAAAAAAAAGAATATTTTTATTGTTTGTGGAGCACACTTTGAGGGTTACACCACCCTTTAACAGACAGACGCACGCTTGTCGCTGCTGCTTTGAGGATGCAAGTGCGGCTACAGCCCACACATTTCACAAAGACCGAAAAAAAAGAACAATATTTTAATTGTTTGTGTAGAACACTTTGAGGTGTCACCACCCTTTAACAGACAGACGCACGCTTGTCGCTGCTGCTTTAAGGATGCAGGTGTGGCTACAGCCCACACAATTCACATAGACAGAAAAAAGAAGAAGAATATTTTTATTGTATGTGTAGCACACTTTGAGGGTGTCACCACCCTTTAACAGACAGACGCACGCTTGTCACTGCTGCTTTAAGGATGCAGGTGCGGCTACAGCCCACACAATTCACATAGACAGAAAAAAGAAGATGAATATTTTTATTGTTTGTGTAGCACACTTTGAGGGTGTCACCACCCTTTAACAGACAGACGCACGCTTGTCGCTGCTGCTTTAAGGATGCAGGTGCGGCTACAGCCCACACAATTCACAAAGACAGAAAAAAAAGAACAATAATTTAATTGTTTGTGTAGCACACTTTGAGGGTGTCACCACCCTTTAACAGACAGACGCACGCTTGTCGCTGCTGCTTTAAGGATGCAGGTGTGGCTACAGCCCACACAATTCACAAAGACAGAAAAAGAAGAAGAATATTTTTATTGTTTGTGTAGCACACTTTGAGGGTGTCACCACCCTTTAACAGACAGACGCACGCTTGTCGCTGCTGCTTTGAGGATGCAAGTGCGGCTACATCGCACACAAGTCACAAACACATTAAAAAAATAGTTTTTTATTTTTTGGAGCACTTTGAGAGTTACACCACCCTTTAACAGACAGACGCACGCTTGTCGCTGCTGCTTTAAGGATGCAGGTGCGGCTACAGCCCACACAATTCACAAAGACAGAAAAAAAAAGAAGAATATTTTAATTGTTTGTGTAGCACACTTTGAGGGTGTCACCACCCTTTAACAGACAGACGCACGCTTGTCGCTGCTGCTTTGAGGATGCAGGTGGAATCTAGACGGGATTTGGAACTGAGGACACACTACCTCCATCAATTGTCTAAATCCCACTGCACTAATGTCGGATACCGGACGCACGTCTAACACCAACATAGCAGTCAAGGCCTCAGTTATACGTTTTGCTTCAGGATGACTGCTGTCGTACTTCATCCTCATCGCTAGGGACTGTTGGAGGGTCAATTGTTTAGTAAAAGTAGTGATGTTCCTACTTCCTCTCTGGGATGATGAACAACTCCCAGCAGCAGCAACAGCACTAGGAGGAAGTGGTTCTTGATCTTTCCCTATTTTATTTTTATCGGAGAAAGTTTGGTCCTCCATTTATGTTATATTGATATATATACGTGCGGCTAAAGCGCACACAAACACAGAAAATATTTTTTTATTTTTGCTGGAGAGTAGTGCACTTTGTGGGTTACACCACCCTTTAAGAAATGAGCCAGCCGGCTCTTTACTTATGGGACACAGGCGCACGCTTGGCGCTGCTCCTTTGTTGATGCACGTGCAGCCACAGTGCACACAAGTCACAAACACAGAAAATATATATTTTTTTGGTTTGGACTGGAGTGTACTTTCGGTGGTTACAGCACCCTTTAACGGTCAAGTCAGCCGGCCCTTTACTTATGACACAGGCGCACGCTTGGCACTACTTTGTTGATGCACGTGCGGCTACTGCGCACACAATTCACAAACACAGAAAATAATTTTTTTTTTGGTTTGGACTGGAGTGTACTTTGGGGGTTACAGCACCCTTTAACGGTCAAGCCAGCCGGCCCTTTACTTATGACACAGGCGCACGCTTGGCACTACTTTGTTGATGCACATGCGGCTACTGCGCACACAATTCACAAACACAGAAAATAAAATTTTTTTTTTGGTTTGGACTGGAGTGTACTTTCGGGGGTTACAGCACCCTTAACGGTCAAGCCAGCCGGCCTTTTACTTATGACACAGGCGCACGCTTGGCACTACTTTGTTGATGCACGTGCGGCTACTGCGCACACAATTCACAAACACAGAAAATATATTATTTTTTTAGCACTTGGGGGGAGCACCCCTGATGGACAGAGCACCCCCTGGACAACACTACAGCACCCCTTTAGGACTGGGACACTGCACAGGACTTTGGAGTGGACACAGCCCCTATGGAGAACTGACTGCACAACACAGTCCAGCCAGCCCCTATGGACTTTGAAGTAGTGGACACAGCCCCTATTAACAACAGCAGCACAGCACAACACAGCCAGCCCCTAAGGACTTTGAAGTAGTGGACAACAGCAGCACTACACTACACTACACTACACAGCCCTAACTCCCACCCTCCCTCTTCACTGTCCACAGCCGAGTGAGAAAATGGCGCCGACGCGGGTACCTTATATAGGATCCAAAACCCGCGAGACTCGGAAGGCGGGATGATGACGTTTTGCCTCGATTTCAGATCCGAGTCAGGCGGGAAAAGTCGAGCCTGATTCGGATCGGACTCGGATCGGGGGGGCTCGGGGGGGTTCGGATTTCAGAAATCCGAACCCGCTCACCCCTAATATATATATATATATCTATGATACAGAACTCACTCCTACATTTAAATATCTATAGCAGTTTATGTTTAGTGTGTTTTTCTTTTAATAAGGCAGGATGCTTCCCTCTTTGTCAATATAAAATACGTAATGAGGCAAATAGGCATGCTATAGATGCTATGGATGTAGAGCATGTCCTGCATATCATCTGCTGTAAGCTATAGGACTATCTGGGTTTTTGCAAGGAGAAAACTTGTAGGGGCATTTAAAAAAACAGGGATCAGGTAATTAGTTCATCTGTCCATAATATTCATATATTAGTTTTTATTTTTTAAAACTGTAGTAAAATGCATACATCTCAACAGTCATGATTTTAGGGGTCTGTCCTGCTGTCCCACGAGTCGGTGGAGCAGAGGTTTTGGGGTGACCTACAGTAGCTCTTTGAAGTGCTGTTCTTACAGACATGGGGATGTTGCATGTTACCAATATGGTGAGTCCACACTCAATTTTTTGTTAAGTCAAGTGAAATGTTGGGGTGTATGGAAATATTATAGCTGGCATCTGATTGGTCGCTATAGAAATGACCCCCTTTTTTATTTGCATTAGATTATCTAAATGTTTCACATAATACTTTCTGTAACAATTTTCTTATATCAAACTAGATATGCATGTACATAATTTTGTTTATTTTGTTGTTTATGTACGCGGAGGTGGAGAAGAGGGGGGAGAAAAAGTGAAGAATTAAGTTATGCAAATACTGTACTCTATCTTACATCTAAATATTACCTGGTATATCATTTGCTGTTCCCTTTCTGATTTACTCAATAATGTGGACATACGAAAAGATATATACAAACTTGCTTGGTCTGTAGGGAAAAGAAAATACATTTTTGTGAAACAATCTGAACAGAGATGTCTGGTACATATAGTTGGGGAACACTGTGGTTCAGAATATGTGGTTTGACCATACAGTTAGTCCCAAATTTGATACATCCTGTTATTTGGAAGTTAAAGCCGCATCGAAGGTGCGTTGATTTGGAAATAGTAAATAAAATTGTCCCTAGATGTTGATAGTGTGATGAACTAAAGCTGGAGATTTGGAGTCTGTGACACCAAGCTGCCAGGGATGTGAGTCGATTTTCAAAGCCACACCTAGCCAAAGCGTGTCTTCCCAAAATGTAACCAACACTAGCGATGACAGGCTAGGCTGGTAAATATCTCATCAGCCAGAAGCACGTTTATTATTACACAATTTTTCTTATTACATTTTTGGCGACTTTAAAAATTGGGATACATTTGGCATCTCGGCGGTCGAGATGCTGGCACTTACATTACCGGTGCTGAAATCCCGATGCTGGTCAAAATCCCAGCACCGGCATCCCAAACATCGGGATACTGAAAGTAAGTAGCGGGGTTGGGGGGAGGGTTAGGTTTAGGGGTTAGGGTTAGGCACTAGGGGGAGGGTAAGGGTTAGTTACTAAGGTGGTATGGTTAGGTTTAGGGTGTGGGGGGAGGTTAGATTTAGGCACTAGGGGGAGGTTAGGGTCAGGCACCAAGAAGTAAGGGTTAGGGTAGAGAGAGTGTTTATATGCTAACTCTGTCGGGATGCTGGCATCGGGATTCTGACCGCCGAGATCACGAGTGCCGGCATCCCTTACCCAACCCATAAAAATCACCACAATGACATGCAACCAAGGCTGCCATCAGAAATTGTGGGGCCTGGTACTGACAAAATAGGTAGACACCTCCCTTTTCCTCTGGAGGTATGCGGCAGAGGTGGGGATAATGTGGGTTGAGCTACTCTGGGGTGGGGCATCAATTGGTGCGTGAACTAGTTTAAAAATTCTCAAAGTTTGGGCTGTGGGGGCAGTTGTTACGGAAGGCTGGTTGGACTAGGGGGGCAAAGGGCAGGGAAGTTCGGCCTGACTGGGCGAGGGGAAGAGCAGGAGGCTGGCTGGACTAGGGAGGTGCAGGGAAGGCCAGCTGGACTGAGGAATGGACAGGGAAGACAAGCTGTTTGGACTATAGGGGGGTTACTGGGATGGCTGGCTGGACTTGGGGAGGGGCAGGGCAAAGAAGGCAGGCTAGCTGAACTTGGGGGGTGCAGTAAAGGCTGGCTGGACTGGGGGACAGTGCAGGGAAGGCTGGCTGGACTGGGGGGACAGTGCATGGAAGGCTGGCTGGAATAGGGGGGCACAGGGCACGGTCAGCATACCTGGTTTCTTCAGAAAATGAATGCACAGGCGGAAGGCACTGGCAGGGACAATGAGCAGTGGCGCAACAGCATTTGAAATATAGTTAGGCTTAAACATTTTTTGAAGCATACCATAAATATTTAGCACTGCAATGTTATCCAAACACAATGTGTACAAAAAAGAAATATTCACGTGTCATTTTATAGACATCTTTCAATGACAATGAAAAGACTTACATGTAGTTACTGAGATCTCCTTGCTACCCCCCTGCACAGTATCATCTCCCGCTAGCACAGAGACTGTGAACAGGTATATCTTTCCTCCAGTCAGGTTCCCAATGGTGATTGATTCATGGACTGTGTTTTTAATAAATAATAGATCTCCTACAACATTAATGATATAGGAGCTTTTATTTCCTATTGGTGCATCCCAGCTCAGACTGACTGAATCGATACTAATATTGCTGGATCTTAAGTTTATAATACTTTCTGGTTCTGAAAAGAACAGATATACATTATTTAGGTTATTTTAAAGAAGAAGTAAAGAAATACACATACTGTATGTGCTTTGCTGACAACACAAGCCTAGATTGGTTCTGTGCAAAATATACAGTTTTATGTGAACAATTTAATAGTTAAAACTGCATAGAGCTATTCTGAGCAAACATGACATACAGTAATGACAAATAATTTTGGTGCATCTGTGTTTTAAGAATTTTTATGATATTTCAAATCGCATGTGTTTGTTTTGTCAGTGTAGCTGTTTGGACAACTCTATTTCACCACTTTCAAGTTCAGGATAATCCACAGATTTTAAAAAATATGAGTTGTGAAAAAAAGTCAGAAACACAGCATATGAAATTTAACATACCACGGAATAATAGATTTGATAGATATCAAATTTTTGTTAAAGTGTTCAAAAGAAAATAATTTTTTGAAGGTTTCATCGTGCTATTAGCCCTGTCACAGCCAGAGGAATTTTACATTTTACTGACCAGACTTTATTTAATCTCCTAAAATGGAATCGGTATGAAATAGCAGCGGTTCAAATCCTGACACTGGAAGCCCGAACGCTGAAGATCCCGACAGGGGTGGTAAGTATACTATCACTTCCCCTCTCACCCCCACCTAACCCTAACCCTAACATCCCCCCTAGTTCCTAACCTTAACCTCCCCCCCCCAGGAGGTGCCGAACCAAAACCCCCATAGCCTAACGCTTACCCTCCCCCGGGGGTGCCTAAACCTATCCCCCCATCCCCGGTGAAATTGTTATACTAATTGGGGTCCGGACTTTGGGATTCCAATGTTCGAGACGCCGACGGTATCCTGATCTCCTTCGGGATATTGTCATTTTTCCGGGCGGCGGGATTCTGCCGTCGGTATTTCAGCGGGCGGCATATCCTGATCTCCTTTGGGATATCAGCGTTGGCATTTTGCCGGGCAGCGGGAATCCTGTGATGGTATTTTGGCACCCGGAATCCTGTCCACCGGCAATTTAACTAAATCCCCTTAAAATACGTGTCCGGTTTTCCTCTCCAAAGGCTAAAACTATTGCTAGACAACGCTATCTGAAGACCCTTGTTCCTGCATATTGTATGGTACTTTGAAATCCTTCTGGCAACTTATAAATAAAGTTAATAAAGGATAATATCTATAAGAAAAAGGCCATTTATGTATGGTTTTAGGTATTGTGGCATTATAAGAAATGCCTTACAGCGGAGATATCATTAATGTCTCCTGCATTAGCCAAACTAATGCTGAAGATCACATTCTCTATTAGTCTAAATGAAATTAATTAATAACATTTTACATTATCCCCCTCCCCCCCCCAAAAAAAATTTAAATATATAAGTCTTTCTTTTTGTAACACATTGAATTAAATATATTTTATTTTACTTGAAAAATATCACATAATGTAATTTTCTATGAGTCTATCCCTGGTTACTTTTAGACAATAAATGCAAATAATCCCAAATGTAAATCAAAAAGTTCTTCTGAGTATAGTAATACAAATTGGTTCATATTAGACAAAGTTTCATAGGGTCTAATGGTACATGTTTTATTTTTTATTTATTTTTTTACTTTTCTGGTAAGTTGTTGTAAAGTTAATTAATTAATCAATGAAATCAATTTGTGGGAAGTAGAAATACATTAACCCAAATGTATATTGTTGTTTCAAATGGTAAATTACCATGTTTAAATTTACATAGTACACTTATAGACAAAAGTGATTGGACACTCCCGTGCAAGCGAAATGCATACCATTGCACACAAGTTTCATATGGCCACTAATGTGGTGGTTTCTACAAGACACTTGGTAGGGAGTCCCATGCACTTGCAGTTCTACGGAAACAACACATGTTTTTATCAGGACAACAATGCTGCCTATCATGTTTCCAGGGTGACGCTGAACTGGTATGCAGAAAATTCGGTAACCTGGATGGACTGGCCAGCTCAGAGTCCAAATTTTAACCCCACTGAGAACCTCTGGGATGAATTAGAGCAACAGGTGCATTCTAGGTTGACTTGACCTCCTTCAGTGTCACAGTTGGTCACTGTACTTAAGGCAGAATGGCAAAACATACCACCTGCTTTTGTCCAGGAACTTGTGGACAGTTTGCCAAGAGTGTCTGCAGTAATCACTGCACATGATGGACCTACAAAGTACTGACGTCAATAAAATCTTGTTGATCTATTTGCTGTCAGTGTCCAATCACTTTTGTCTACATAGTGTACATTAAATATATATATTTTATTACTCACTATTCTTAAATTATATTGACTAATAAGGGCTCCAAATTGTTAAGAAAAAAATTACAAACTGCCCTACACAAATACAACTGCTTTCTTATGATCACTCCAGGTACTTACTTGTATATGTGGAAATAGAACTATTTTTCACTTTCACATTATTAACAAAAGCAGAGATCAGGATTGTGTAATGATTGCCAGGTGTCAGGCCTTCAATTGTATTAAATGTAGTTGTCACAGTTCTATTAGAAGTTGGCGCTCCCAAGATCTGGATCAGATAAGAACTTGTATTTCCATCTTGTTTCTGCCAGCCAAGTGTTATAGAAGTGGTGGTGACGTTAAGTACAGACAGATTCTTAAAATCTTCTGGTATGGAATAGACAAATTTTATAGAATGATGAAGATATTTCAGTTAAAAACTCCAAAGCTTGCTGTAAAGAAACAATCATTTCCTACGTACAACAAACAAAAATGTGTCTGTAAATGGTGAATTGATGATTGCAATATAACTTTTATTAAGAAATATTAAAATAATTGACAGTTTTATGTTAAGCATGTTTAAAACCAAGCAGCAAAATATTTGTGTTGAAAAATAGTAAAGATTGTATAGAAAGAAATCAGTGATAATAAAATATTTCCCAACTCTGTGCCTATCTTGTGACTTCTTTTATTATTTTATTAATTATTATTTTCTAGCTTTTGTGTATGTTAAATAACATGTGAAAAATCCTTTATAAGAGAGCGCATAGAATCACATTAAAAAACCTCAGCTTACTCAGGCTGGCTTGTGAGGCCAGGAAATGCATTCATGGACGCAGCCCCTGGCTTTGCCACTCCTGGAAAATGGGGAAGACACGCCCCCGTTTCTGGGAATCCTGGCCCTCCCAGCCCTCCCGGCCCCACGCACCACCCCTTCAATGCCTCTGCCTGTCAATCAGAATAGAAGGGGCTGCGTGCGATCACACAGGACCCGTTCTGCACATTCACATCTGCGTTCAGCATTGCACAATCTAATAGGTTGTTTTAAATGAGGCAGACAAGGCTGTATCACTTGCAATTTTATCATGCATAGAAGTACCTAATTTAGGTAATTTAATCTAATGATCACTTTTGAGATTTAAAGCATGATAAATTGCAAAACAAATGTCATTATATACCTAATAACTTGTGTATATGAGCTGCAGTACGTGAGCAGAACCACGTGATCGCTGAAGAGGTTTTTGGAATACAGGCAAAATATATTAAAATGTGTTAGATCACACAGCATGCCAAATATAAAAATAATGGAGTTATTAAAGTGTTAAAAATCCAGGTGATAGAACATATTAAATCAACCTGCAGAAGAGGAGACATCTGTTCAGTCATATAATATGACAGTCAACAGCACGTGGGTCACAGCCAATCAGCAGCTGCTAATTGTAGTGCGGCCTCTGATTGGCTGGCGGCCCTGGAGAATGACAGAAATTACGCGGTCTCTGTCATGTAGTGCGGTAGAGATGTATGTGTTAACACATAAATCTCTACATTCTAAATTCTGCAACAAGTTATTTAGTTTCCCATTTTTTTCTTCCCCACTTTTTTTTTTCTCTTTAACATTGTGGAGGATCTAACTCCCCCACACCTTATTCAGGTGTTTTCCATCACTGTTACTGTTTTAGCTGTCTTTGCTACTTAGTATGGAAATTTTTTAGTTGCATCATTAACATTGATCAGAGCTACGTTTTGTTATTGTCTACCATTCTTTGCATGTTTACTTTCAGTTTCGAATAGTAAAGATTAGTTTAAACCTTTAGATACCTTGTTTTTTTTATCATTTTCATTTGAACACCAGAACAATAGGGTTTATTTGAGTGCATCTATACCATCATTATTTAATTTAATATCAGAAGGTCAGACACCCTTCTTCAAAGATGCAGCACACTCCGCCCATTAGGACCTCGCCATATGCGCAGTGATTTATCCAGAATTTGTACTAAATCTCTACATGTCCGATATGGATCGGGTACTCTTTTTTTTATTTATTTTTTTGCCAAGACCCGTGGAGCCTACAGGAGAAGGGGACCAAAGTTACTCCAGGAGGTAGTTGTGTATTAAAAATTTTTTCACAGGTAAACCCATGGGAATTCTACTGGAGAAGGTTATGTGAACATCTGATAAAAGGTAAGTATGTGTGAGTGTGTAAGGTATGTAATAAACTTTTAAATTCTATGGTGTGTGTACTGCCTTTTTTACTATTTTTTTATAGTGGTGGTACGTGTGCCGGACACCTGCCGTCACTTGTAGATCCATAAGTGCCAAAGGACAGGCACACTGGCACCTGTAGTTCTACTGTAAAAAACAATAATATTCAAATTTTCCTACTATTACCCATGCACCCACTTGCCAGGGGTGCAGGGAAGAGCCTCGGGTTTCAGCGTAAGCCTGGGGTGCTCAGGAGAAGGCAAACCCCATTTTTGGGGGGGGTCCCCATCTCTCCTGATATTCCCTGCTTGGGCTGACTAGCTTGGGGTGTTAATGCTTTGGACCCGGTGAAAGGGTCCCCTGGCTGTGGCATTACACCCTGGCTAGATTTGAGTTTGGTGCTGGTTTTAAGTATAGGGGGAACCCCATGCCATTTTTTTACTTATTTTTAAAACCAGGACTTTCTTTGTGAGCCTAGTGCTGGTTCATAAAATATGGGGGAACCCTACTAATGTTTTTCCCTGTATTTTTAGAACCAGGACTGGCTCAGGAGCCTGGGGCTGGTTAGGCTTTTTGGAGAGGAACCCTACTTCATTTTTTTTTAAATTAACCCTTTATTTCTATTTTTAAACACACAAGCAGCCTGCACGTATCTCAAGGATAGGTGCAGGCTGCTTGTTCGGGTGAGTTTGGCTGCAGTCAGACTCAGGGAACTGGGCAGAGAAATCTCGATCACATACATCATTAGAAAATTTGATTTCAGCAAATCCCGATACTTGGCAAATTTGAGAAATTCACAAGGCAAAAATCATCAGAGTTTCAGCGATGCAAATCAAGTTTCTACTTGGGCAATCTTGACCAGACATGATTCTTAGTCAATTTACCCCTAAGAACTGTGTGCTTATTAACAGGCTGATATACTGTATAGGCAAATTTAAATAATGGACAATATCAAATGGATTTACTCCTGATCCTTAATTTTTTAATATACTGCATATAACTCTGAATGGAGAACTGTGCAAATTACAATTAAAGACATTGGATTATAAAGATATTCTGATATTGGATGTTAGTTGGGACTTAAGTCCACAAGGAGGATATTTATACATATTTATGCAACTGTGTTTTTATATACATTTTTAAGTCCATACATATTCTGCTAGAAGATAATAAATTGAATATTATTTTTTTATGTAATTCTATGCGTCCTCATGAATGATTTTTCACATTTTATTTATATTGGTTTTTTTAGCACAATTCAGAATTGTGTTTTCTAGGGAGCAGCGGTTTGATATTTAGACTGTTTATAGTGATCATCATAATTTTACATACTGTATATACTTTATTGGTTATTTTAATATATATATTCCTTTTGTGTATATTTTCAACTGTATATTTTGTGTATGTTGTACAGGAAAAATGTAATTTTATTTATCTAATGCTGTTATGACCCAGCTACACATGTAACGATAGACAGGGCTGTCCTAAATCAAGTTATTGATTCTATATTTTGTCCAAGAGATATTTATATATAATGATTATTACTTTCACGTTGAACTGATTAGAAACTCATAAACAAAGGATTTCTACTTTAATTAGGTAGTTGTAAAACTCCATAAAGATATTTAGCAAGTGCCCGCATGTGAGTATTGTGCTCATGAACTGAGGGGTCTATATTATGGAAAACACTGGGGATAATCCCTCTATATAATGTGTTAAAATATAGACTTATTTTTATTCTAAATATATTATTTGTGGCACATTTCTGTCAGTTTGTGTGTATGAATAGTTTAGTAGAAGATTATTATTTACCTGGGATCTCTAATTACAATCCTAAACAGTATTGCAATGCAGTTTCTTATTCCCAACAGGTTACTTCACAAGGTTCTGCATGCATTACAAGGATTGCCAAATATTACAACTTGTAGCTTCAATTGTATCCATTTATAGGCTCTGTAATTATTAGTGTTGAGCTTCCTGGTTAGTCTTTTGTACAGCAATACATATGAATAAATTCATTAGCAATTCCTAAATGTAAATTCAAGGAATTTTATATCCATGTATATATACAGCAAGCCCCTTTATTCAGCAGTTATGCAGAATACATGTTCATAAGTCATTTTTTAACAATTCAAATAACTCATGTGTCCTGTTTTATAGAATTTCAGAACAGCAGTCTCAATGTAATAGATCATACAATGAAGGCTTAACCCCCGCTATATTCCAAACGATAGGGTGAGTAATGCATCGTGTATATACAGTAATCTGCTCTTATACGTATAGGGATTGGAGACAGTCTTCTCAGTGTGATTAATAACATAACAGAATGTAGGATGCTCTGTATTATTGCGGTTGTTATTGAGCAGTGATGATGTTTTATCTGGGATCAGTTTGCACACAAAGTAGGAAACATACACATACAGTACTGCATAGGGTTTAAAGTGTTGTCCCTGGAAATGTCTTTATTATCTAGTTTAAAAGTGTTCTCCGTTAAAAATGTCCTTAATTTTCAGATGAGGCTCCAGACTTTAACAATTTAATAGCTGTCTACTTTTATTGTGTACAGTAGGGAAGGGGCCATTCTTTTTCAAAGAAAATAAATATTAAAAAAGGTAATTAACTGGTGAATGAGGGTTTAAGGAATGTGAAGCCTTTTATTGAAATATAATTTATTTTACATTGTGTGTTTTTTGTAATTTCATTTAAATCAATATTTTGATTTTAATAAACAGGAACATCAGGTACAGTATCACTCAAGGAATCTCTATCTAATTCAGCAGGGCACCAGTAACCTCTGGGATTAAGAACATACTGACCTTCCCTGACCTACTGATTTATTGGGATGCTTTAATTATACAACTGAAACTTGTGTCAGGTTGCAGCCTAGGATTGGCTGTTACTCACGTCAGCGGAGGCTTCCTTTGAACTCTAGAGCGGTCAGATTATACCTGGGGTCTGTTAGGACATCCATGTGCTCGCTCCATGATGTGGTTTATGCAGTGACCATCATGGACACAGTCATGACAGTCTATATCACCTAACTGACCCTTTACCCAATGGTAGCATTGGTTGCTGTCAGCTGACAGTATCCTCCAATGGGCTGCTACTTTAGGGTATATAACCGGGCTTTGAACAACAGGGAGCTGGATGTACAACGACGTTACTTCCAGTTTATAATTGCTGTTTTCCATAATATAGATCCCTCAATTCATGAGCACAATACTCACATGGGGGCACTTGCTAAATATCTTTATGGAGTTTTACAACTACCTAATTAAAGTATAAATCCTTTGTTTATGAGTTCCTAATCAGTTCAATGTGAAAGTAATAATCATTATATATAAATATCTCTTGGACAAAATAAAGAATCAATAACTTCCAGGTTCCAAGCTCCATTCCTTCTAGTGACTTGTTCCTAGTGTTATCCACGGTGTGTGTACTCAGAACGTCTTCTGAGTATAATCTCCTAGAAACAACAAAAAGTAATCCCTGAGCACACTGAATGAAATCAGCAATAAGATTTGAAAAATGAAAAATGGTGGTAGATAATTCAGAGATCTCAGTTGCATGTATTTGCAAAGATATTGCTTAGCCTCCAGCCCACATCACGGTGTCTCTGATACCGGAGGTCACTATCACTTGGTCAGAATCTGGGGTGCAGAACCCCAAAAAAGCCGGCGATGGCCAGCCACCCCAGTGAAGCACACCAGTGAGAGACTAAAGTGTTAGTATATAAGATTAAAGCAAAACTATGTGTTATTAGGTGAAAGGTGTAATTAAAATGCTAAGAAAAATAAATATATATACACAATAATAGAAAAAAAATATAATTTGAAGGTGTGAAAGTGCTAAATAAGGTGTTAATGTGTGCCTCACCAGAGCAGCCCAGCCACACACGGTTGGTGTGGCTGGGCTGCACTGGTGTGGCACACATTAACATCTTATTTTGGAAATGCTTTGTGGGCACGAGACCATACCCCCTTCCACACTCACTTGTGCTCCTTCAGTGTGCATGAGGAGTTGGTAGGTGATGAACCGGGTGTCACCACCTATTTTAACACATCTGTAACTATATACAAGGCCAAATTAACAATTGGGTTGATGGAGCTCCAGCTCCAGGTCTCCACATAAAAATAGACCCAACATCATGGTACAAAAAACATTAGCGCTGCCAGAGCAACATGATGATGACCATCTGACCACACAGTCGGCCATAAATCATAAGTATCAAATTTGTATTTCTAGATTTCTCACAACATTCTGGGAAACAGTGGGGCTGATAGTGTAGTGGATGTACACCCCCATGTGACTCTAGTCACACCCACTCAGGACTAGTCTCAGCACCTCCCCTTCTCAGTATAGGCCCTTGGAACTTTTGCAGCCCCAGGCCCATATGGCCCATAACCCAGCCATGACAATAAAGTTTTTGTCTAATAAAAGTGATCCTCTATTTATATATTTTGAATTTGGCAGGCTGGTGACACAACAATATATTAGGAAATCATATTATCAATTTTACCCTCATATGAGTGTCATATCACCAATATATTATCTGACTATACCAGTGGCGTAACTTCATCCCAGGTGCCCGGAGGCAAGATAAATGTTAGCGCCCCCCCCTCCAAATTAAAATGTACCACCCCCCCAGCACCTATGCTGGAATTAGTATGAAATACCATCGGCCCTGTGGCCGACAGTTCTAATCCCGTCAGCGCCTGGCCGACAAAAGCAGAGATCCCGGCAGCCCGACATCGCTGGAAATCCCGATCGTCCATAGGTAAGTATCTACTAACCTAACATAACCCCCTAACCCTAACCCTCCCTAGGGGTGCCTAACCCTAACCTCCCCCCCAAGTGCCTAAACCTAATCCCCCCTCTAAGTGCCTAACCCTAACCACCCCCTTCCCCACTGCCTAAACCTAAGTCCCCCGGGGGGTGCCTAACCCTGTCCCCCCCGGGAGTGCCTAACCCTAACCCTCCCTCCCCCTAGCCTAACTCTAACCTTCCCAGGGGGGTGCCTAATGGTAAGTCCCCCCAGGGTGGCCTAAACCTAACCCCCCCCCCGCAGCTGTCTGCTCGCGGCGCCCGGCATCACTACGATCGGGATGCCGGTCTCCGGTCTCCCGACGTCGGGGAAATGCCGGGCGTCTACATCTAGATGCCCGGCATTTCACCCTCGCCGCTATATGACAGTCGGGAAGCCGGCTGCCGGTATTAAGGCAGTCGGCTTCCCGATTGCATACCCCTATGCCAGCCCCAGCTGCCACCGCCCCCTATGCAGTTCCTTTTATACAATGCCCCCAGTAGTGGTCCCCTTATGCAGTGCCCGCCTATGTAGTGCTCCCCAGTAATGGTCCCCCTATGCAGTACCTCCAGTAGTGAGCCTCCAGTAGTGAGCCCCCTGTAGTTGCCTCCAGTAGTGAGCTCCCTGTAGTTGCCCCCTGTAGTTGCACTCAGTAGTGAGCCCCCAGTAGTTGCCCCATGTAGTGAGCCCCCTGTAGTTGCCCCCTGTAGTGAGCCCCCTGTAGTTGCACCCAGTAGTGAGTCCTCTGTAGTTGCCCCCAGTAGTGAGCCCCCTGTAGTTGCCCCCAGTAGTGAGTCCCCTGTAGTTGCACCCAGTAGTGAGCCCCCTGTAGTGAGTCCCCTGTAGTTGCACCCAGTAGTGAGCCCCCTGTAGTTGCACCCAGTAGTTGCCCCATGTAGTTAGCCCCCTGTAGTGAGCACCCCCCCGCGCGCGTGCATGCACAAACACACAAAACAAACAAACAAATACTTACCTTTATCCCCGCTTCAGTGATACTGCCGTCCATCCCTGGCGTCCGCTCCTCAGCACTATGGGAGTGACGTCATGACGCCACTCCCATAGTGCACTGTGGGACCCAGAAGACGGAGCTCATTCCTGAGCTCCGTCCCCGGCGTCCGCTGCCCGGCACTATGGGAGTGACGTCATGATGTCACTCCCATAGTGCACTGCGGGACCCGGAAGACTGAGGGAGCTCCATCCTCCGGCTGCTGCCGGGGGTTTGAATAGGAGCCGGGCACCTGCTGGCAACACACTCAGCGGGCGCCTGGCAAATAGGGGGTGCGACTGCACCCCCTGTACCCTCCGTAGTTACGCCAATGGAGGTGGAGGAGCGCTGATCAGCGGCGCTCCTTCTCCATGCAGCTCCTGGGGACAATGGAGCCAGGTGCCCCCTTCAGGGCTGGCGCCTGGCGGCAAATGACTCCATTGTCTCCGGGACTTCCGCCACTGGACTATACCTAAGTATTATACCATAGGTGATTTTTATTTCTAATAATTTAACTCTTGCACTCTGAAGTTTTCACTGTTTGAATTGAATGTACACTAAAGGGAGCAACAACAGTGCTAATTATTTTTAATACATATCTAATAATGTACATGATTTTAATATAACCAATCATATCTATTAACCTTGAGTACCCTAGTATTGGAATCTTCTTTGTTTTAATTATTGCAAATGCACCTCACATGCGTTCTTTCTTTTTACTTTAAACCAGCTAATTCTGTCTAGTTATGGGGTTGGCTTATAATTTAGTGGAATAGGGGAAGATATGCTGACAGCTAATTTCTTTATTGTATAAAGATAACATTAGCTGTGGCTGGGACATTGTGATAGTCTGTATTCCCTCATCCGTACCAATTTGTCTTCACCCATCTGTGCTGCTCAGTCTTCCCGCATCCATGCCACTCTGTACCTCCATCCACGTCGCTCTGTTCTCCCAAACCATGCCACACTGTGTCCCCTGCATCTGCACTACTGTTTTCCGCCCATCTGCATCACTTTGGCTCCTTCCCATCAGTGCTGCTTAATCTACCCCCCCCTCAACATGCCTATATATCCCCATCCACACCGCTTTGTCTCTTCCCCAATCCCCTCTACTCTTATCCCATCTGTGCAGCTCAATCTTCTGCTCAGACCTCAGTTGCATAGACTGCATGTGTGTGTTTTCCAATGAGCACACAATTCTGTGAATTAGCAGCTCCACCATTTTGTGAGTGACAGTAATCTCACTCTGTGAGTGTGCTGAATCTGCACAATTTCATGAATTTCTGCTTGTTGCACTGAGGATACTAAAGCATTATCTATGAGTGTGTAATCAATGTGTTAAAAAGAGTGATGTACTGCTCAATGATATATGATCTATTTGTTGAATGAAAAAGCCGCCAAGGGTCTGTAACTTGATGGTTTGTTTTTATTGTGTGTATATGTTTCCATATCGGAAGATTTGTGCTGGAGGTGATTTATCTATTATCGGATCATCAGGTGTTAAAATCTTCTGCTATTACCAAGTGATAATTCATGCACTGAAAAATAATTTGATTTAAACGTGTAAAAAATAAAGCTTGGGAATCCTTGTTTGGGGCATATACAGTATATTAACCAAAGTGTACTTAATATTATACATTTCTACATCTAATATTATATATCGCCCTCCTGGGTCTACTATTTGTGTCAAAATATTATAAGGTGTTAGGTGTATACAAACTCACCTATAGCTTCTGTGTTAGTGTTTGAAGTAGTTGTTGTGTCCAATTCCAGCGACAGTAATGTTGTTCTTGAACTAGTATTCTGAGTAATTAGTGTTGTTTTTTCCAATGTAGAAGGACTGGATTGAGGAAGGTTTCTTGATGTGACAGCTGATTGCTGACTTGTCTGAGTAGTGTTGCTTCCAGATGGTGTAACATAATGATATACTGTAGAATGTGTAGGTTGCTGTCCTGATGTTGTAACATTCTCCTTAGTTAATGTTGTTATTGTGCTCAGTATAGTTTCTCTAGTCGTAGCTGATGAAAAAAGGATATACTGCAGTCAGTGTCTCAGTTGCATTGCCTGTTTTAGATTTGATAATTTAAAGATTTTTAAATGTTTTATCTATCACAAAGAAACATACAGTAACTTTCTAAATATTAGAACATTTTAGTACGTATGTTCGATTGGAAAATACATGTATGTATGCAATAAAATTTACACAACACATATCAAATCCCTAATGTGTGCCATGTACAAATATCAGACTTTACCTACACCAGGAGACTCTACAACTCAGGGGAGTCCTACTGACGTGGGCTAGTGATGGGTAGTTCATAAATGATCAGTTCAAAATAAACTAATCTTTAAAGTGAACTAGTTCATTTATTTCACAGATCTGTCAAAGATTACTGGAACTACAGCAAGTGGGAGGAGTTAGACAAGTGCGAAAGAGCACAGAATGCTCACTCACTGTCTCCATCCCACTGGCTTTTTAGCTACTGTTTCTTGAAAAGGAAAGCAGAAAGTACAACACAGACCAGCAAATACAGATGTAATAATTTATAATAATAATAACCTCTGAAATTGCTCTGCCTAGAAAAATCCCATGAGTGTGTGTATGTATGTATGTATATGTGTATGTTCATGATACTCATCCTTTTTGTGATAAAATCACATGCTCTGTTAGTCCAAAGGTACAAACTCTTGCTTCTAGACCTCCTGTTGTGCTAAATATGCTATTGGATTTGTGGGTGCTACTGCAGCTGCACTGTTATTCAGCTCTCCCAGGCATTCATCATGAGTCAGTACCTCTAAACTACCACAGGAGGACAGGTGCATTCAGACATGTGCACTGTGTTAAGCTGATTGAACTAGATTGTCATGAGTCATTAATTTCTCCAAGCATACGAGTCCATTCAGTCAGCCTCCTAAGGACAGAGGGCTTGATTCAGAGCGGCTCGCTAAATGTGATTGCTCGCATGATGTGTATGCAAATTGCTAAGGAAGTGCTATCGCACTGCAATGCATTAGCACGCCCAGTATTTCTTACAGAGCGATCACATAGTGTATGCAGACACCCACCAGCCTGTTTTTAGACGCCCACTTGTACATGTCATGTCAAGGAAGTGTATGCAACCATCGGTACATCGGATGCTATCACAGCGCTTGAGGTTGACCATACCCTTCCGCAAGCACTGCGAGCACTTCAGTGTAAAAACAAGCCAGGTGACGTGTACTATGATGCTGTCTTTTAATTATGCACACCTCTAAAACGCCTTGAGATGCTCAGGCACGCCTGCGTTTGCACCTCCACTCCCCCCGTTTTTGCTAAGGTATGCGCACGGGCACTGCAATTCATACGCATGCGCACAATGCATACACACTGCATACCATCAGCAGCAGCGAGAGTATGCATTTTAGCGACCGGGTCTGAACCAGGCCCACAGTGCCGAGTACTGCATGCTATGCTATAAACTGTACAGTAGTTCTGTTTATTCCAGCAGATATCTTATGTATGTTCTGATTTAAATAATTTGCAGTGCCAATCTATATTGTTTAGTATTTTAATTACTGTATATTTTATAAGCAAAAAAATTAAATATTAAAAATACTCTGAATTTGCATATTATAGAAGTAAATAAATAATTAAAGCTGGGTACACAGTAGAAGATATATATGACAATTTGTTGTTTTGAGCTGAATTGGAACAACATATTGTCCACATCGTCTAGTGTGTACACAGTTTTGCATGCTCCCGTTCATCGTTCCTCGCATCTTCCCATCTGCTATACTGCATGGCAGCTGAGAAGATATCTTTAACGATTTTGAGCAAATTGTGAAATGTGTACGCCCAACTGGGCAACCTTACAATATTTCATCCTGATCTGGTCTCTGAAGATGTCACCTTAACCACTCACATATCTGCCATTTTCTCTTCCAACAGTAGGCTTGTTGCACTGTTAAGGCAAGCAAACCAGTAAAGCTATGAACAGTGGGCCTGATTCAGAGCCGCTTGCAAAAAGCGAGCGCTCGCTCTGAATCAGGGCGGCCGCTTATTTTTTTAAATCCAGCTTCCTGGACGCTCGCTAAGCTTTTGCGAGCAGCCAGGTGATGGTTGCGACGTGATCCTTGTGGTAGGATCTCGTCTACCGCAAGCCCGGTGAGCTTCCTGCTCTAATAGAGCAGGAAGCTCACTATTGCCATCACGAGTGATGTCAGTAGGGACACCCTCAAATGGCAGGCATTACTTCAGGAATGCCTCCGTTTGGCCAGCAACCCCCCCTCCCCGCCTACAAAACAGGACGAGCTGTTGAACATCGACAGCCACCCCATTTATAGAGAGCCCCGTGAGCGAGTGAATTTCTCACTCGCTCTGGGGCATGCGCTTGGGCATTGCGCACGCCTCGCGAGTGCAGTGCCCCACCATCGACCCACTTGCGAGCGCATAGTGGTTGCGGGTGGGTCTGAATCAGGCCCAATGTTCAGCATGTATAAACCAAGCCTCACAAGATAGACACAAAGCAGAACTGCAAAGAACTAAGCTGGTGTTTTGTTTTTATACCCTTTAGATAGTTTTGCCCATTATTTAATACTAGTGTTTCCCCTCATCTTCACTCACATGGATGTCTGTTCTTGCTCAGAGAAACTAATTTTACAAAAACAGTAGTGGCATCTAATATTTGTGACATTGATCACAAAATGTCATTGTAAACAATAAGAATCCAGTTTTCTATATTTTTTTTTAAACCACAAATTCAAATTCAAGGGGCAATCAATCAGTCCAGTTCAAGTTCACTGTAGTCAAACAAATCTTATATTGTAGATCCCAAATCCGTTGCTAATTAACCTACAGTAACACTGAACGGCTGCAAGTAACATGAGATGTAGTATTTGTTTTGGAGCACCATCTACTTGATTGACATGTATACTGCAACTCATGAGTCAAGAAAACTGCTTAATATAGTGTTGGGTTTTCCTGCTAAATAGATTTTGATATACATACAGTATATGCACACACACAGTATTATTATTATTATTATTATTATTTATATGGTGCCACTTGTTCCACCATGCCTTACAAAGTACATAAGCAAATAAGTGACCAGTGACTTACAGTACAATACAATACAATGCAAGACAAGGACATGGATAATATATATTGCTACATTAGCGACCATAACACCCAAATAAGCAACAGAGCATAATCAACCAAGTGTTAGGTGCCCTAGTGGGGAGTAAGAAGTAGATGAAAGTAAAGTAAGGAGAAACACAAGAGGGTAGAGGGCCCTGCTTGTAAGAGCTTACATTCTAAAGGGAAGAAGCAGACAAACAGGCATGACATTATTTAATCGGGAAACCGGCTGACGTAAGCCCGACAGTCGGCTTCCCGATTGCTTTATCCCGGCGAGGGTTAAATGACAGGCATCTAAATCTAGACGCCTGTAATTTTTCCGATGCTGGGAGACTGGCACCCGGCATTCCGATCAAAGGTATGCCGGGCACCGCGAGCGGACAGCCGCAGGGGGGGAGGGTTAGGTTTAGGGCACCCGGGGGGGGACACTTAGGGTTAGGCACCACCCTGGGAGGGTTAGGGTTAGGCTAGGGGAAGGGGGGTTTAGGGTTAGGCACCCCCGGGGGGAGGTTAGGGTTAGGCACCCCTACGGAGGGTTAGGGTTAGGGGGGTTAGGTTAGGTCAGTTTGTACTTACCTAGGGACGATCGGGATTTCCAGCGCTGCACAGAGGAATCCATCGTTAAGTGAGTGACAGACTGCCAGGATTTGGGGGTGGGAGTGGGCAGTGGTCTCAAAAATGCAGGTGTGCCTGTCAGTTTTAACGCCGTTACATGGGCGTGCATAACAAGCCACTGCGATTGCATACACAGCTCTGCGTGTCAGAAGAGCACCCAAGGCTGCGGCAGGTCAGACCTGCCGCAAGGGTAAGATGGCTGCCGATGTGCTTCAATGTTACCGATGTTTACGTAGGTATGCATTGTCGCGGCAGTGGGCATCTTTATGCTCCGGTGATCTTTGCTAACATTAGCATAATTTTGCAGCTGCGTTGCATATGGAAACGCAGTTGCGATCACATTAGTGACCATCTCTGAATCAGGCCCTATTTACTGGTGGCCAATGAACTGATCCAGCACCTTTATGGAGCTGAGCTTCATGAAATTTTCATCTACGTCAATGCCCGTGTCAGTCATTATTACAGATCCTTTTTTGAACCGCTACCAGCAGCCTTTGGCACATTCCCGGCTATCTTACTCTAATGAGGTTTTCAAATTGAACCTCTCCAGGAAATTAATGGAATTTGTTGATAACAATATTGACTATTGGAAGAAACTAGTACTTTTCTATGAAGTGTCAAAGGCCAGGTGAGGGGGCCATATAATTAGTTGCATTTTTTTAAAAAAGCTAAAGATTGCTATAAAGTCATGTAGTTGTCGTAGTAACCAGCCGCTGATTGGCTAAGAGCAGCTAAGGTGCAGGAATCCTCATGGGTTTCTTGTCATTTGGGTAGCGCTATACTGCATATACAGTATAGCAGTCTGGGTAAGTCTTTTTTTAGTCATCCGGTAGATTTGTGTTTTTACACAAGTGTTTGCCTTTAGTAAATCTCCATGTTTGTAAATCAGGGGGAACTCTCACAGGAATGCTAACTCAGC
Organism: Taudactylus pleione; assembly: GCA_031769625.1. NCBI lineage: Eukaryota > Metazoa > Chordata > Amphibia > Anura > Myobatrachidae > Taudactylus > Taudactylus pleione. The sequence continues at coordinate 5,432,602 of JAUIMM010000010.1, forward strand.
TAAACATGATTCTAAGTAAATGTAACCCCCCTTCCTGTGTCTATCATAAATGGGGGGAATGGGGCCTCACAGGGTCAGACACAGCACTTGCTTTGATTTGTGGCGGGGTAGGGGGGGATTGTCACACACTGCCTGTGTTGAACATTTTATTTATACATAATGTATTTGTTCTTTGTTGGACTCTACTGTATATCCTGATCAGTCAGTGCTTCGTTATCCATTTTGTTTCTGCTATGTATCAGTTTTAACTTTTACTGCATGTCCTTGTACTTTTTGTTTGTTTTCTGCTGTTTATTTTACTGATTTACTTTTTTTCCATTGCCTTAACAAAGAGAAATTGTAATTAAATTTACTGTTCATGTGATTCTCTCAGCTTCAAGGCTTTAAAATAGGTTATTTTTATTGTGCCAAGTAGGGAAAGGGACATTCTTTTTCAGAAAAAAATATGATTTGAAATAAAAAAATAATTAACAGGTGACAAATGTTTAAGGAATGAAGAGCCTTTTAGTGAAATAAAATATATTTTAAATAGTTTTTGTGGTTTAATTTTATTAGAAGTACAATATATTGGGTTATTATCTTTTTTTCAGTGTGCAAAATGCCTTCACATTACACCACCCTTTGTTATTTCAATACTATCTTAAAAATAAACCCCTGTATTTCTTTGAGTACCTTTCTGCTATTGTCATTGGTGTCATTAGCTATTAGCTATTTAGGTTTACAATTACATATACCTAGTAAAATACATTATAATATTAACCAGTATATTTTCTACAATGCCATGACTAGTGCAAAGGCTGATAGAATTATGTTTTTGTCATTAACGCAATTAGTTACATAGCCAGTCTATACATTGTGACATCACCTGGTGTATTTATTATAATGGATGAGGTTTTATTGTACCTAAACCGAGCTAAAAACAACTGTATAAATCCTCAGGCACTGCATTGGGGTGTGGTATATTTGGTTGACATTCACAATGTTGACATTCATCACGTCAACATGAAAATGTCAACATTGTTGTGATGTCTACATTGAACATGTTAATAACATTAACCATGATGACATTCATCATTCCAACACTGATGTAATGTTGACATTGTAGAAACGATTACACTGTGGTTTTGGTCTCATTCTATCTCTATAACAAACCCTAACACTAACTTTAATACTAACAATAACAAAAATGACGACATTACGACATTGCCCACATATCCAATGTAGACATTCTGTCAGTTCAAATTTTGCAGGTGTTGACATTAGTGATGTTTTTATTTTAATCAAGTTGACACCAATCTGACTGCAAACCCTACATTGTGATGTGAACAGAAAGGAAAATGACTAATATGCTAATTTTCTGTAGAAATAATGCTTATTTTGAGAATAAGGTCCCCATTTAAGAACAAGACAAAACTCCTTCAGCACTCACTAAAGAGGTTATGTCCTCCTTTCAGTTTTTAATAAATAGCAGTAAACTAAGATTACCGCTGTTTGTCACTGTATCACTTACACAATCCTTAGATGGCGAGAGTGATATGGTCCCCCTTTCAGGTAATGATGACCCAACAACAGTCTTTCTGGCTTCAGTGAAGCCTTGCAGGAATTGCCGAATCCCCACTAGGTGAAAGTGTTATGCCTGGCCATCGCCCATGAGCGTGACACAGGTGCCTAAATGGACACTGTAATACAGGGCATCAAGTTTTTCACAAAATAAATACACAATGTCAATAATCAGTGCGGAAATGTATGTATGAGTCTATATACAAAGCTGTAAATCTAGCAGTGCCCTATATAAAAATTACAGGTAACACTGCTAGGAATTCATTTACAATATAACAAACAGGCATGTGGACAAATGCTTGTAAACATTGCATATAATACTGTATACGTAAGTGCTTTGGCCGACACTACAGCAAAAAAAAAAAAAACAACCAAAGAAACAGCACTGTGTTAAACAGTGAGTTCACAGCTTGTTGAATAAATCATATCTGTTAGTATATCTGTTATTGCCTATATACATTTGAACACCATTTTTTAGTGCTCGTTTTCAACTATTCAAAATTGTGTATGCTCACGGACAGAGCATGTAGAATGCAAAAAATAACAAGGTCCATCCACAAAATAGGCCTGCTTGCAACTCTGCAAATGTCCGAAAGTATCAACGCCTATCTTGGCTTCTTATACAATCTTTATGTATCCATCTGTTTAATATGTGTATATATTGTACTCCTTCTGTCCTGGAATATCTTGGAGACTCCACCTTCCTGGACCCCACCAAATTTACTAGTGACGTAGATTGTAAGGAATCCTAATAATGTTGTTTGCTGTGAAATACGTCATCATGTTCCTGATCTTGCCGCATTATAATACAAAACATGGCACTATATCACAGGTGGTGGGACCACAATGACATGAAGCACATTGTCATATAATTTACCATGCATATGCCTCTTGCGTTGGAGCTTTGGAGTCTTCTATGAGAAAGATGCCTAAAATAGGCAATATGTATTGGGAATATTAACAGGTTATGTCTATACTGTGTAGTGTACTCATGATTTTTTCCATTATTTATAACAGTGTTCATGTAAACAGGTGCATCCTCCCTAAACACATTGTAGGTCTATAACGACTTACCTGTCACTTCCATGATTGTACCTACAGTCATTGTAGTTTCTACAGATTGCAATGCTGTTTTTGAAGTAGTTATCTCTGTAATAAATGCCATACTACCTGATGTGACAGCTGATTGCTGAGTTGCCAGAGTAGTGTTGTTTCCTGATGGTGTAGCAGTATGAAATATTGTAGATTGCTGTCCTGATGTTGTCACTTTGCTCACTGTCAAATTGTTTGTTGTGCTGAGTACGGCTTCTGTAGATGTATCTGATGCTGATGTAAGCATTGCAGTCAGTGTGCTTGGTGTCCCAGATGTATTACCTGTTGTAGTTATGATTGACAAAACAGATAAAAAAAACTGAAGTTTAAATCATCACAAAGAAACATAACTTAATGAGTATTTGAAAATCTGAGCACTGCCGTTCATGAAATAAATATAAAAGTATTTGAAAGACAAACATGTTGGGCTAATAGATAAACAAAAATTTAGAAAGGTGAGAGCTGATACAACACCCTGTCCTAGGTAAAGGGTGTTGCAGCTCTGTTTGTGTTGTGCCTCTCATATCTTCTACCACAGTACTTCCACCAGAGCCCCCTGCTCTGACTCCTTGTAATATATGCAAGTGCATCACAAATACAACCACAGTAACACTATAAAAAATATCATAATTTGCCCAGAGTCAGATCTTGCGTGTATCCCCCCATCATTTGCACCCCTAAACAATTCTTGCAAAGGTGACCTGATCTGTTTGTTGTGCGTGAAAACAATTGGCAGTTTTATGTAAAGGAATTTTAAAATGGCATAGTGTGTTTTCCAGGGCAACTACTGTATGCGGTGTTATCCCCCCAACATTTGCACTGCAAAAATAAAAAGTAGAAAAAAACAGCCCCTGCTTTCCCTATCTCATTGTACGTTCACTTGGTTTGGTGGCAGTTAAGTTCAACAACAGTAGCTTTATTCCTGTCCTGGTTTTAAAAAATAAAACCAATCATGGATCAGTCGATAGAAGAGCAGGAGCAACCAAGTACTACTGCCATGGTTACTGCCAGTAATGGTACTTCTTCAAAATCTACTAAAGGTGTTCAACAGGTAAGAAGGTTTAAAGGGCACCTTACATCTAATCAATGTTTCCATACGTAAAGAAAAAATACCTCTAACTAATAAAGGAAAATTTACTGCTGAAAAATGTAAAATTGCGAACATGCCATACACCACACGCAGTTGCAACGGAAAGCTCAGACCATGACCTTTCTTTGCGAGATGTGGTCCTGCTATTGATGTTTCATGCAATATAATGCCTATTGCGGAAGCCGGGGCCAAACACAGGGCCTGATTCAGAGCCGGACGCTATTTGCTGTCGTTCGTACAGAAAATAGGGGTGGCTATTCAAATGAACCGTTCGCTCTTTGCAGTCTGTTCACGCCTCTATGTCTGAACGAGCGAACAAAATTTGCTGTCGTTTTTTGAAAAAATACGCCCCCTGGCCGCTCGCATCCTACGTCATGTCCGCTATTTATTAGATTAATCGAGTACATCGACCAGCGTATGAACTGCTCGCTATTCTTGTGGTTGGTCTTTGCTACCACAATCTTGCGAGCAGTTCTGGCTATAAAATAACCCAGTGACGTGGTCAATGATGGTGCTGTATTAATTATGCACACCCTTAAAACGCCCGTTTTGACCTTTAAGCACGCCTGCGTTCGGATCTCCACTCCCCGTTTTCAAGCACCTTCCCCTGTTACCACTCACATACGCCTCATTCTGTCACTCAGAATAGCAGGCATTCGCTATTTAGCGAACAAACGATTTTCGGCCGCACTGACTGGTTCGCGCATGCGTATTACGATCCGTACGCATGCGCAGTTGGGCAAACATCGCTCAGAGCGAACGAGCGGCCGCTTACGAGCGGCTCTGAATCAGTCAGACATCTTCTATAACCTTGCATGCAATACCTTCTCGCTCTGAGTCTAAATGAGCCCCCCTTAAAACTGGCATATGAGAGCACAAAAACAACACTAAGGGGTAAATTTACTAAGATCTGTGTTTGTCCCGATTTGCATTTTCGGGTGATAATATCACTTTTTTGCAAATGAAGAATTTACTATCAAGTCGGGTGATTTATTAATTTTTTCAGGTTGAAATCAGGTGGTTTAATGCTGCAAATTCAGCCATTTTGAACAATAGAAATTATATCACCATCGGCTGAATTCGGAAGTGATGCAGCAACAACTGGCCCAGTTTCTTCAGGAGATGTCTCATTGCCAGGATAACCTTCAGGCTTCTCTGGTCACTGTAAATTTACCGAATGTTCCTAATCCACAGCCCATACGAGTCATCCCCGCTCCTACCGCTACTACTGCTCCACTTAATCTGCATCTGCAGACAACTAATAAGTTCGACGGGAACCTCAAGTCATGTCGGGGTTTTCTCAACCAGTGTGACGTACACTTCACGCTTCAGCCAGCAAACTTTCCCTCTCCCAAAGCTAAAGTGACTTACATCGTGTCCTTCCTTTCTGGATCCGCCCTGGACTGGGTGTCGCCACTGTGGGAAAGATCTGATCCTCTGCTGGACAATTATCCTGACTTTCTGGCCTCCTTTAGAAGAATCTTTGATGAGCCAGGAAGAAGGATGTCAGCTGCCACTGAGATTCTGCGACTACACCAAGGCAACTGCCTCATGAGTCAGTATGTAGTCCAGTTCCAGACGTTGGCTTCAGAGCTGAAGTGGAATGAGGAAGCCTTGATCGCTGCATTCTGGAGTGGCCTTTCTGACCGAGTAAAGGACTATTTCACCACTAGGGATCTTCCTTCCTCACTGAATGAGGTCATCTCGCTTTGCAACAAAGTGGACCTTAGACACTGGGAATGCCAAGCTGAGAAGACTAAGGGAGACCGTTATCAGTTCCGCCCAGCCACCATTCCTAATACTCCAGTTCCTGAGCCATCCAATGAGGAGCCGATGCACATCAGTAGAGCTCGCTTATCTACTGAAGAACGGCAAAGATGCCACCGAGACAATCTCTGCCATTATTGCGGAGGGTCTGGCCACCTGGTGGCATCCTGCCCTATTCATCTGGGAAACTCCCACTCCTAACTGGCATTGGGGACACCAGGTTAGGCACATAATGTGTCAGTCTCCATCTGAAAAAAAGTCTACCTTGTATCTCTCTCTGGAATTTGAGCAAAATTCTAAATGAGTGCTTTCTCTCCTTGATTCAGGAGCAGGAGAGAGCTTTATCACCACCGAACTTGTCCAGAAGCTCTCAGTTTACATCACTACACTTGAACGCAACATCACCTTATCCGCAGTGGATGGCAGCCATATCCTTAGTGGGACTGTGACCTCATTGACTCAACCAGTACGAGTCCGGATAGGATAAGTAATGTCGCAGGTTCTTAAACCAATGTGATGTGCACTTTATCCTGCAACCTGCCAATTTTCCATCAGACTAAACCAAGATTGCTTACATTGTATCCCTGCTCTTGGGTCCAGCTCTGCATTGGGTATCCCCATTATTGGGAACGAGCTGACCCACTACTGTCTTCTTATATTGACTATATTGCCACTTTCCGTAAGATATCTGATGAGCCTGGAAGATTTATGTCAGCTTCTAGAGGCGGTAAATCTATGGGTCAATATGTGATCTGTCGAAGCCAAATAGATTGTAAGCAATCGCACAATTGCGCATAACCCGCTTCACGATATTCATCGGACGATTTGATCAAAATCATTCACACTACCGAGGCACATTTGCGCACGCACCCGTGCGCGATCCCAATGCACATGCAATCATCTAGTAGTGCACGCATCCCCATACAGCTGCCCCACACCATATTGTGAATGGCACACCACGCTACTCTGCGACTGGGCGCTCGGCGCCATTTTAGATAAAATAAGTTAATATGGCAATATCTAAATAATGTATTGCACATCAATCGCACAGCAAGCTTTTTAATAATCCTTTCGGAAACCTCACCAAAATCCCATTCTAACAATAATCCAATGCTGAGTACACCAAAACATAACTTACATTTACCAATGCGCATAGTGCTAAATAGCGCATACACAAACTTCAATAATATACAAACTGACACAGCAAATGTTCCATATAAAGAATATTATATTATAATAGGATGTCGACCGAATGATATATGTTGAACACTAGATATATGATATCTGACCCCAGGAATGAGATAAACTGGTCGTGTATGGTACCTTCCGATTTCCTTATGTCTCCACAGGATTATGGATCAGACAGCATGAATATCAGAGGAAACACCGACAAGTTATGAAGATCTGGAGGATTCATATTATTTACTGTACAACTTTGTATGCATTGGCCCTTTGAATTAACATACCTAGGGCGGGAGATTAGAAACAATGGGATTCTCTAACATAGTTCAGCCCCTAGTGACACCTAATGTATACTAACCACTGAAGTGCTGCATTTACTGTGACTCATAATAAAGGCCAATGAGCCCGCTTGTTTGTTATACAATTGAATCTAAAGTGAATAAATACCAAGCCCTGGTTGAGTTGATTACTCATACATTCCCATTGAATGAGTGGCAGCATCTTGGAGATGACTGTAATTCCCAGACCAGTGCGCTTGCGAATCGTGTGGTAATTGTATAATTTATTGTTATTTACTGTACTTTGGCGCTCATTGTTTAGATTAAGGCATTTATCCCCTATTTACAATATAATATTTTTGTGTGTTGGAAACACAAACTCTTGAGTGTGACTACGTTATTTATGTTAGTAAATTGGCGATATATGTGTTCCTCTAAGACAACCAATCACTCTCTCTCTTCAGTAACGTAATTTTAGATTCGTTAGATCCAATTTCAGACTTTAGCATCAGAATTGCAATGGAACGAGGAAGCTCTCATAGCCACATTCTGGAATGCAGTTTCTGACAGAATTAAGGATGAAATGGCAACCCGCGATCTCCCATCTAAATTGGAGGCCCTTATTTCCTTGTGCATCAAAATTGACTTACGTCTCCAAGAACCTTTTTGTATAAAAAGCAAAATCAAAGGTTTTTCTTCTACTCATGTGAAAAATTCCATGCCTGATACAGAACCTATGCAAATTGGTAGGTCCCGTCTCTCGCCTGAAGAACGTCAATGATGACGTCAGTTGAATTTATGTTTATATTGTGGTGAAGTTGGACATATGATTTCTTCTTGTACCAAATGACCAGGAAATGGTCGCTACTAATCTCTCAGAGAGGGAAAAGATTAGGAGTAATACATTCCTCTTCTCAACCACTTGACTCTGATTCCTGTGACTATTATTCTTGCCAATAAATGTTACTCTCTTTCTGCTCTTCTGGATTCTGGTTCTGCTGAGAACTTTATAAAACAAAGCTATGTCATCAAGCATCTTATTACCACTGTGACTTTGGAGCTCATTCAGACCTGCTCACTAGATGTGGCCGCTCTCTCTCAGCGTATGGAAATTTTGCAAAGTAACAACAAGGCAGCTGCTTGTTCGGCAAGGCATAAGCATGCCCACTATGTCTTGGCGAGCAATCACTTTGTGTTTACAGACACCCACCAGCCTGTCTTTATCCGCCCACTAGCATACATCATCTCCAGAAAATATATTCAACCATTGGTAGATCTGGTTACATAGGATCTGACCACAGCGCTTGCAGCTGACTGTACCCTACTGCAAGTACTGCAAGCACTTCAATGTTTTTTACAACCAGGTGACATGTGCTATGACTGCCAGTTAATTATGCACGCCCCAGAAATGGCATGGAAACACTCTGGCACACCTGCGTCCGCAACTCCACTCCCCCGTTACTACTGCCCTGCCCCTGTTACCACCCATAAATGGCCACTCCTGTCACTCATTCCACTTTGTTGTCTTTGCAGGGTGAGCGAGCAAAATCCAATCACTCATACTAGTTTGCGCACGCGCATTGCGAACTACATGTATTTGCACATTAGTGAACATCATCTGCAACGAGTGACCGCTTGGTAGCGAGCAGGTCTGAATGAGCTCCTTTGTCCCATCCAATATCACTGTTGGCTGTGGACAGCAGTCTGATTCCTCATGGCTCCATCACTGACTGCACGTCAACTGTTAAACTCCAGGTAGGAGCATTGCACTCTGAAGAAATTTAATTTCTCATCGGTCCTAAGGCTACCCATGCTATTGTACTCAGACTTCCTTGGCTACAGAAGTACAAACCCCAGGTCGATAGGTCTACCATGCATATCCTGTCTTGGGGTAAGAACTGTGCTAAAGCATGTCTGGAGAAAGTGGTTCACATCCGGTTCTCAGATACCTCTCTGGCTGAGAAACTAATATCCCAATACCATTCTTATCTGGCCATTTTCAGCAAACAGGGGACTGACATTTTGCCTCCCTACAGGGAGTGGTATTGTCCAATAGAGTTACTACCTGGAAAAACGCCTCCCCGGGGTCGGACTTATCCACTATCCGTGCCAGAGACAACATCAATGACAGTACGTTCGAGAATCTTGCGAAAAGTTTCATTCAACATTTATCTTCTACTGCCGGTGCAGGGTTCTTCTTCATTAAGAAAAAAGATGGTGATTTCATTGAGTCCCCTATAATCAATACAGGGGCGAAGACCACCATCAAGAATCGCTACCCATTAGCACTGATCACAGCTACCCATTAGCACTGATCACAGAGCTCTTTGATAAGGTGAAAGGGTCTACGGTCTTCACGAAATTGGATCTAAGGGGTGCATACAATTTAATCCATATTCGCTTGGGTGGTGAATGGAAAAAGGCATTCAAAAGTAGAGATGGGCACTATGAATACCTCAACATGGACTTTGGTCTGAGCAATGCCCCAGCCGTTTTTCAACATTTCATGAACAACATTTTTTCGTGACCAACTGTACCACTCAGTGGTTGTATACCTGGATGATATCCTTATATTTTCCAATGATCTTGTTACTCATCATGACCAAGTGAAAAAAGTCAAGTCCTCTGAAGACTTTGTTCTAACCAGCTTTATTGTAAAATTGAGAAATGTGTGTTTAAAGTACCGGACATTCCTTTTCTAGGGTACAACATGTCAGGTACCGGCCGCAAGATGGATCCCGAAAAGGTTCAAGCAGTACTTTCCTGGGCTGAACCCAATTCCTTAAAAGCCATTCAAAGATTCCTGGGTTTCGCCAACTACTACAGGAAATTATTTAAAGGATTTTCTACCTTGGCAGCTCCTATCTCTGCATTAACCCGTAAGGGTGACAACCCAATGCAATGGTCTCCAGATGCAAAGTCGGCCTTCCAGTTATTAAAGCAGTCATTCATTTCTGCTTCGATACTCTGCCAACCTGATGTCACTCAACCTTTCATCCTTGAGGTGGACACATCCTCTAAAGGAGTAGGGGCAGTGTTATCATGAAAATCTGAAGAAAAACTACACCCATGTGGATTTTTCTCCCAAAAATTATTGCCTGCTGAAAAAAACTACCCCATTGGCAAGAAAGAACTTTTAGCCATCAAACTAGCCTTCCAAGAATGGCATTACCTGCTGGAACTTGCCCGTTTACCCAACATTGGTATTCACCAACCACCAACCACAAGAATCCCCGGTGGGCATTGTTCTTCTCCCAATTCAATTTAAACATTTCTTTCTGTCCTGGCTCTCGCAACTGTAAGGCAGATGCCTTATCTTGGTCCATGAACCCCGAGGACAAATCTGAAGTTCCTGAACTATATGTGTATGACTGATGTGGTTACACCTCCTCTAGGGAAAATGTTTGTCGCACCTGAACTTTGCAAGCAACCATTGTTATGGGCTTATGCCTCCAATTCTCCAGCCATAAAGGCATTAAAAAGACTCTGGAACTTCTTAAAAGATCCTATTGGTGGCCTTCTATGCCATCTGATGTACAAGAGTTTGTAACCTCATGCACTCAGTGTGCCCAGAAAAAATGTCTCACCAATTGCCTGTTGGACAATTACAGCCTCTGCCCATTCCACTACAACCATGGACCCATATATCCATGGAATTTATTACCGACCTTCCAGTCTCCAAGGGATTTACCACCATATGGGTTGTAGTCGACAGGTTTTCAAAGATGGCACACTTCATACCTCTCTCAGGATTAAATCCTACATGATAGGTTGAAAACTTACTGCAGGTTCAGTTGATCTGTGATGCTGATACACGATGCGGGGACAAGCATTGTTATCGTAATTGTGCTGGATTACAACACTATTTACACGATTGGTCATTATGAATGATCAAAAACGGCCAAATCATGTAAAAAATCACACCGTGTTTGGGCACCTTTAGTTGCAACTTCTTAATCTATTCCCAACTCTGAATCAGGCTGTGTATCCGACCCACACTGTATCCAGCCTGCACTTTATAGAAACCAGCACTGTAACCTGCACTGTATCCAACCCACAGGTATGGAATGCTGTTTTCATGGTTGGGAAGATTTTGGGGAACTGCTCAACAAAAAGGCTAAATGTTGGGAGCTCTTGTTGCATGGTTGGTGTTTGTCCAATAGGACTGTAAGGGGAGGGATTATCAGATTTTATTTAGGCTTTGGGAGTTGTTTGCTTTCTCTTTGGTCCTGTGTTTTTTTTTGGCTGTTCTTGGTCTGTGTTTTTTGGTGACTCTTTCTGGGTTTATCTTTAGTTTGCTGTGGAAAAGCATAATTATCAGCAGATGCATTGGCGCAGGAGGTGGTTGCGGCTGACTAGGCTAGGCTAGTGTCACATCGAAGATAAATGTTAGTGACACTAACCGTGTGTCACAACTCGAGTAGATTATGGATGCGGCCCGTATTTAGGGAATTGACGTGAACTATTCCTGAGGCGCGGAGTCTAATGTGCCGGCGGTTTTCACCAGAGACCCTCACAAGAAGGTATGGACTTGGCTGCCTCCAACACACAGGTCGTGGCCCCCAGGATAGGTTCTGCTATACAGGTGCTGGGAAACTCTGGATGGAGCGTAGGGAATATTCAGCGTAGTCCACAAGCCAGGTCAGGACCAAACAGACAATACAGTACCAGGGAGCAGACAAAAAGCAGGTCACAGGGAATAGCCGAGGTCAGAACCAGATATAACGCAGTACCAAGGAACAGGCAAAACCAGAGTCACAGGCAAGCCAAAGGTCGGGAACGTTTAGAGGATATACACTGGAACGCTGGAGTAAGGTAATGGAACCTATACTCTGGCAAAGGAGTGCTCCAAGGGACTTCCTTAAATAGGCAGGTTTGAAACTGGCGCCTACTGTGAAGTCATGTGTATGGCCCCTTCAAGTGTATGGCCCTTTAAATTTCCTTACAGGTCAGCACGCGCGCTCCTAGGAGCTGCAGCCACATGTAGTTTTACCAGCCGCCCCGCAGGGGGAGCTGCAGCCATCCTCCATGGACTCCGCACACACGAGCAGTGGGCGCTGGGGGGATACCGCCTGCCGTCCGGAACTACAGCGCCACCGGACTTGGTAAGTGACAGCCGGTGTCCGGCATGCTGTGACACCGTGGCTGCTGTATGTGTATGGTGGTCTGGCATCACAAGAATGTGCAGCAGATGGATGTATTATTTTTGTTAGGGATGTGCGCCGAACCCTGTGTTTCGGTTTTTGTATCTGTATCTACTTGTGTTTTGGATCTGTATATTTTCTAAAAAAATCATAAAACAGCTAAAATCACATAATTTGGGCCTGTTTTTGTTCCTACAGTATTATTAACCTCAATAGCATTTATTTACAGTCAATTTTGACCACCTCACAGCTCACGAGTATGGTTCAATTCATAGATAGACAGTGATTAGGTAGACAAGGGAAGATAGACAGGCAATAGATAGACATGGACTGAAGGTCGACAGGGTCTGAAGGTTGACACACTAAAGGTTGACTGGTAACAAGGTCGACAGGTACTAAAGGTCGACGGGCAATAGGTCAACAGGATCAGAAGGTCGACACACTAAAGGTCAAGTGGTAACAAGGTCGACACTCATATAGTCAAATGGTCGACCAATTTTTTTTTTTTTTATGGTTAGTGTCAGGGTTAGACACTGACTCCGACGGGTCGACTAGTAACAAGGTTGACAGGTATGAAGGTCGACAGGCAGTAGGTCAACACTTATATAGTCAAATGGATGACACTTTTTTTTTAGGGTCAGTGTCAGGGTTAGGCACTTATCCCGACGGTTAGGGTTAGGTACTTACCCCGACGGTTAGGGTTAGGCACTTTGGGTTAGGCACTAAGAGGAGGGTTAGGAATAAAGATTAGGGCAAAAAAACAAACAAAAACATCTGTCGACCATTTTCATGGCGACTATATTAGTGTAGACATGTGATGTTCATTTGCATGTTGACTACATGAGTGTCGACCTATGTTGGACATTTGCATGATGACTATAGGAGTGTAGACCATTTGCATGTCGACCACATGTCGACATGTGTCGACCATTTGAATGACAACCATGTGTTGACATGTGCTGTCCATTCGCATGTCGACACCGTGTCTACGTGTATTGGCCATTTTCATGCCGGCCATGTGTCGACATGTGTCGACCATTTGCATGTCGACTATATGAGTGTCAACCATTTACATGTCAATTATATGTGTCGACCTAATGACCATGTCAACCTTCTGCCTGTCTACCTTCATACCTGTCAACCTTCAGTCCCTGTCAACCTATTGCCTGTCTACCATCAGTCCCTGTCGACCTTGTTACCAGTCGACCTTTAGTGTGTCGACCTTCAGACCCTGTCGACCTTCAGTCCCTGTCGACCTATTGCCTGTCTATCTTCCTTTGTCTACCTAAACACTGTCTATCTAGACAATGTAGACCTAAAGACCGGATACCACAGCTCACAGTATTGATTTCATCTAGTTTAGGCCAAAAGTTTGCATCCAGCTAGCTGGCTGGCTAAGCTAAGCAACAGTAGTGGGTGGCACTAACATGTGGCAGTTCAGCTTCCAACATGGCACAGAGAGGCATTGCAGTGGTAGACAGGATGGCAGTTTAATAAACTATATGACCCCTAGGAAGTTTTAAAACCAAGAATGTTTTCCTTAACTAGATCAGAGGCCCGATGGGGTTGGATATGTTTATGGACTGAAGACAGGGAAAGGACCAGAGGATTAATTTGATTTTATTTATTTTAATGTTTTGATTTTTAAAAATATTATGAGGGAAGATCTAGGATCATGCTCCTCAGTTCCTAAAAGATATCTTTGATCTAGAGGAGTTTTTTACATTTTTATACACCTAATAGAAGTGAGGTGGCCTTGCTTGTGGAGGTGCTGCTAAAACATACTGTAAACAGAGATTTACTTGGTCCCATTATCCCTAACAACCTCCCTGAGTACAAAGACTTGCTTAGGATAATGGGACCAAGACTTTTTTTTTCTTTTTTGTGGATTGATAATATTAATTTTATTTAACTTTTATTTTTTTACACTGGGGAAGAGCACTCCTGAACGAGGCAGCAGCCCCTTGATGAACAACACAGACAGCACCCCTTCTTTTTGGACAACAAAGCACCCCTGCTGAGTGCAGACAGACCACCTGCAGTGCAGAGTCACAAATACGTGGACGATAAACTGCGGTCTGGCCGGCAGTGTCACCAAACAATAATAGCGCAGCTAAGTTGCTAACGAACACACACACAAGAATATATATATATATTTTTTGTTTTTTTTTATGGATTGATAATTTTATTTGGAATATATTGTTTTGATCCTGCACTCAAATATGTTTGTGGTCAGGAGCTGCTCTGGTACTGGAGGTGTCCTAATTCCTCCTAGTGGTAGTATTGTATAGATTAGTGTACCTGAGCGCTACACCTAGGAATGTCCTATATAGTATTTAATTGTTGCTTGTGTGCCAATAACAAATTACTATAATATCCTTACTGAGTAAATGAGTAGAATGGGGTATGTGTATATTAATCAGATGAAGAGACACATATAGGTATATGAAAGAAAAAAAAGGGGTGCCCAAGATGTATCTTCTGGGGAGCGGAGTACGGCAAGTAAAGACTGCCTGGGATTGCTCTAAATACAGGATGTCCTGGAACCGGGCGTGAGTGCCGTCAATGTACCTTGTGACAGGCGCTTACCTGCAGTCCACTCCAGGGAGGACAGTCCCTGTCTGGGGAGGGGATGTGTCAGCATAGACTCCCACCAGAGACGATTGCCATGCACCCTCTCTTACCAAGAGACTTACCTTCCTTGCTCTCGTCAGTGTCGCCGCTCCTTTCCCCCTAGCCGGCTGTTCTCTCTTTTGGCATGTCTGTTCCTCCTCGTTGCTTCTCAAGTGGTGATGTACTTCCGGGCTGTGCTGTGTCGTAGGTGTTTGGTGCTAATCCGGATAGTGGATTGGCACACAAGCAACAATAATTACTATATAGGACATTGATAGGTGTAGCGCTCAGGTACACTAATCTGATAATCTTATTTCACTTTAATTTTTTTTTACACTGGGAATTAGCACCCCTGAACAAGGCAGCAGCCCCTTGATGAACAACACAGACAGCACCCCTTCTTTATGGACAACAAAGCACCTCTGCCAAGTGTGGACAGGCAACATGCAGTGCAGAGTCACAAATATGTAGACGATAAA
Source organism: Taudactylus pleione (assembly GCA_031769625.1). Lineage (NCBI taxonomy): Eukaryota > Metazoa > Chordata > Amphibia > Anura > Myobatrachidae > Taudactylus > Taudactylus pleione. The sequence goes on from JAUIMM010000010.1 coordinate 5,447,807, forward strand.
CTGCAGTCTGGCCAGCAGTGTCACCAAACATTAATAGCGCAGCTAAGTTGCTAATGCACACACACAAAAGAAAGAAAAAAAAAGCACTTTGCACTGGCGAAGATCACCTCTAATTGACAGAGTACCCCCCCTGGACAACACAGCACCCCTTTATGGACTTCAGCCCTAGCCCATTGATGGACAGGACAACAACACAGCAGCAGCCCTTATGCATAACACAGCAGCAGCCCCTTGATTGACAGGACAAGTGACACAGCAGCTGCAGCCCCCCTTTATATACTGCAGTCCCAGCCCCTTTATGAACAACACAGCAGCAGCCTTCAGTCCCAGACCCCGACAGGACAAGTTGGACAACACACTGACACAGACAGTAACAGCAACACATTTGTTCAGTTCACCATCCACACCCAGAGTGAAAACCTGTGAGAATCTGACAGTGGGAGGATGACGTTTTGCTTCGTTTTGAGATCCGAGTCAGATGGGAAAACCCGAGCCAGTCTTGGACCCGACTCGGAATTGCAATGTTCAGGTGGGTCCAGTTCTAGGAGAACCAGACCCACTCATCTCTAATATTTGTCTCTACCTTACTTTATCTCTAGTCCTCTTTATTCAAATTTGTTACACAAAATAATTTGACACAATTATTTGTTGCCAAACACAAGTCTCCATGTAGTTTTTTTTAGTTAAAACTGTTATTTGTTATTATGCTAAGACAGATTTTCCCAAACGCAGTCCTTAATTTGATTTAACCACCTGTGTTCAACCATGGATATCTCCAAAACCTGAACTCTTGGGGAGCTTTGAGGACCGCGTTTGGGAACCTCTGTGCTAAGATATTATTATGAGCGGTAAATCCTCAGCCCAAAGTCAGCTTATTTCTGGGGCATACTGTACTAACTGTGTCATAGGCAAAGGAGAGGAGCATCTGGCCTCCCTACAGTAGGAGGGATCAGAAGTTCCTACTCCAGCTGGGTCTCTATCACCTATAGACAGACTGAAAGCTAATGGTAATAGGCTCTAAAAAGCTAAAATCTTTTCATAGCTCATTGAATAGCCCCATCTTGCCATTCCATACAGAACTATGGGGACAGTGGTACTTTAGTAAAAGCTGCAGTACTTAAGTAAACTCCAGAGATATCAATGTATTCTCCTGTATTTTACAGTATATAGCAGTAAAGACTTAAATTTGCCATAATCCTGTAAAAACATACATTTATGGTTTAATAAATAGGGCCAAGGTTTTGTTTGCACATGTACAGAACAGGCCATGCGTGATCGCTCAATCCCCCTTTAGCCACAGTGCATTTGGGAGGTGGACACAAGTACCATACAAAATGGGGGCGGTTCTTCTAGTCTAGCTTCATCGGGCAGGCTGTGTAAGTTTCAGCTTATGCAGCCTGGCCACAGCAGCATGCGGTCACATCACAGATACATACAGAAGGTGACTATTTCCTCCAGAAACCTCCTGCCGCTTCCCTGCGGCTGTGCAATACCATCCATCTCTAAATCAGACACATTGATACGCCAAGCAAAGAAATATTTTTACAATTTAGTTACCTGCACTGCAAGTAGTAATGTAGTCTGAACAACAGTCATGGCTTGAAAGGCAGTATTCATCACAGAAACATCCTCTATAACAGAAATCATCGCGGCCTGGGCAACAGAGTTTAGAGCCTGTGGAACATCCTGTATGGAAATGAAGTAAAAATATAATTTATATGTTTGTGATATTGACAGTAGATTATTACTAGTTTTATATTTTTGAACATTTCTCTCAATTGGAGTTTTCAAATAAGGGCTGTTATGTGTAACAGTTTTCATGGGGATGGACTGATCTATAATGAATGAAATATTAAGTTACCTAGTGGTTGTTTTTCTCCCCACTCTGCATTAATAACTTGTCATTCGCTAACATCTTTAAATACAGAGGCACAAATGGCAAATAAAAGAGATCACACTCTATGTGATGACTGGAGGGCCCCTCAACCTGTTACTAGGCCTGCAGCTTGGCTCATCTCAGGGTAGTGACCCAGACATTGTCAGGGGCACCGAGAGGGGGGGGGGGGTACAAATTACCCAGGCCCGGGCTTCCTGAGGGACCCGGCGGGGGCCCAGGTCCGGCAACGCCCCCCCACCCTTCTCTCTACAACACAGCAGCCCAGCTGAGCTGCAGTGGGAGACTGCTCGTGGCTGCTGAGCAGCAGCCATAGCAGTCTCCTTTGCCTGTGGGGGGAGAGAGATCACACTGATCGCGCCCCCCTGGCTTTGTGCCGGGCTAAGGGGCTTAAGCGCCCCCCTCCCCGGCACTGCAAAAGTGCTTTTTTTTTTTTGTCAGGGGGGCGTGGTCAAGCCTCTGCACCTGGGCCTGCCAGGGCTATCTACGGCCCTAGACATTGTACTGTACTTTTTACAACCTATTCCTCTGATTTTTAGTATTAAAGTACAGGGAGAAGTAGCTGCATGAACAGTGAATGTAATGACTGCTTGTTATAACTGTGGGGTATTGTGTTTGCAATGTAATAACTTATGTAATGATGTTGCAATCAGGGTTGTCTTAACAGCAGTGTGGGCCCTGGGCAAAGCAATGCACTGGGGCCCCTACCCACCCATTCACGGGAAAAAAATTAAATTGTCAATAAAATTAAACCCTCCTGCATGCCCATCAGACCTCCCACACATGCAGAGACTCTGCCTGACTGGTCTGACGCCAGTGGATGAAGTGAAACTGGGACTGAGGTGAGTACTCATCACCGGGGGAAGATGGGGTGGGAGAGGTTAGATCAGAATACAATGCACTGGCGGCCTGCTTATAAAAATATCACAAATTTACCAACTGGCCTCAGCTGCAGGGGGGCGGGTTGGCAGGCTCCTACAAGCTTCGGGCCCTTGGGCAACTGCCCAAAAAGCCCAATGGAAGAGATGGCCCTGGTTGCAATGTTGGTTACTAGGTACTGCCTTGGGTTCTATTTGGAGGAGAGTTGTTACTTCCTTGTACCTTCCCCCACCATTGGAATGCCAAGCCTTTCAACACACAAGGGCCACCAGGAACTAACAACTCAGACATGATGATGCTACTACAGCAGGTGGCCCAGGTCCTCTCCTATTCTGTCCAGGACACATTACCATCCTGCAGTTCAAAATACACTCGAATGATCCACTGGACTGGATAAAAAGGATCTGCACCAGAAACTCTGTTTTTTATTCTGTGTCACCAAGGTTGGAGCTGGCCTATTACTCTGCGGATCTTGCCAGACTCATAGGCAGCATTACCTTCCAGCCAGCAAGTCGCAAGCCCAATGGTCAGGATCCGAATAAAGGCTGTACATGAGGCATCGTTCAGTAGCATCACTCTCGGTGGGATCCTGATCAGTGGCCTCCTTTACAGCAGTACTTTCCCTGGTCAAGGCAACTAAGTGTGACACTGTAACTGATCACAATTTCTGTTCTGAAGGGATCACTGATAGGGGATGGAGGCCTCTCAGAGTGTGGATTTAAATAACTCCTTGTTTTTCTCCCACTAACTTCCAATTGAATGCAAATTCAATACCTCAGCAATACTAACATTTAAGTATTCACTCCACAGATTACAAAATATGCTGGTGTACACTCACAACCTGGGGGTTTATCAGTCACCCACAGCTATGCGAGCGGTGAGGAGACCGTTCTGCCCGGCCCCGATTCAGAGCGAGCGCTCTGTCGGAGCGTCCGGCTCTAAATCAGGGCCACTGTTTGGACTAAACTCCATTATCCACTGATGCCTATCATTAAGCTCCTTGGTTGTTGGTTCAATACCAATAGGACATATCAACATAATTGAGGGTGTCTGAGGGAATTTTTATTAAATATTTTGTTTTCTTTGTAGTTTTTAAATAAATGTACTGTGTCTGTGACAATTTTAGCAATGATCGGAGTACTGCCTATGGACACTCTCAATAGAAATGATTGGGAGGCCTGCGTCAATTGACAATACAATGTATGATAATTTACGATTAAGCTTTTTTTGGGGGGATGTGTCTTTTTTATATTATTATTATTTACTTTTAAATATTTATTGTCTTACATACACTGTAGTAAAGCTGCTAAATACCTGTACCTGTGCAATTAATTCCACAATGATCTGTGACATTGGAGTCTATGTACTAAGGGCCTGATTCAGACCCGCTCACGAGCGCATAGCGCTCGCAAGCGTGTCGATGGTGGCCTAGTGTGCACGCACGGCGTGCGCAAGCCCTGTACCGAGTGAGAACTTCACTCGCTCTGGGGCTCACTACAAGACGGGGTGGCTGTTGATATTGATCGACAGCTTGCCCCATTTTGTAGGCGGGAAGGGGGGGGGGTGGCTGCACTAACGAAGGCGTTTCCGAAGGAACACCTGCCATTTGTGGGCGGCCCTACTGACATCACTCATGATGTCAGTAGTGGACTTCCTGCTCTATTAGAGCAGGAAATCCACTTGGGCTTGCGAGACCTGAGACCCTACCACAGGGTCTCCTCGCAAGCCCGATGGTCGTGATAATCGCGACCATCGCCAGGCCACCCGCTAAAGCTGTGGGTGGTCACCCACAGCTTAGCGAGCGGCCTCGAGGCCAGAATAAAAAAAAACCCACCTCGCCCTTATTCAGAGGGAGCACTCGCAAATAGTGAGTGCCTCTGAATCATGCCCTAAGACCTGGACAGAGATGAAGTACCAACCAATTACCTCCTAACTGTCATTTTTCAAACATAGCCTGTAAAGTGACAGTTAAGAACTGATTGGTTGGTACTTCATCTCAGTCAACTTTATCTCTATCCAACACTTAGCACATAGATCCCATTGTCTCTAAGTGGTGTGCATCAACTTCTATATTATAAAGCAGGCCTAGCAAATGCAGTACTGTACTAAAACATAAATAGGTTCAGCGGTGTATCTATAATGCATACAGTGTGTGCGGGGCATACGGCCCCCGGGTCCAGGGGGGCCCTGCACCGCACACACTGCACCCATATTTTTTTAAACTTACCTGTCCGTGGTTCCACATTGGGTGTCAGAGCTGCTCAGAACCCCGAAAAAATGGCCGCCTGCTCTGCGAATGTGCAGTAGACTCCGGGCACACTCTAGTGCCCGGAGTCTACTAATGCTCTGCTGGCTGGCCAGCTGCGTCAGACGGCTGCCAACCACCAGGAGAGAGAGGAGGGAGCCCCGGATTGGGGAATGCACACAGGCACCCTCCTCTCTTAAGACGCCCCTGAATAGGCTCCTCACTACTTAGTCTCGACCAAGACGCAAATGTGCAGTGTGCAACAATTTTTGAGTGAAGGTTGAACACACTACAGTCATGCTCCAGAAAAATGAACTTGGGACCTGTGACAATTTACTGCAACAATTTCTGAATTTTGGATTCAGCAAGGATCGCAATTGCAATGCTGCACGCAATCAGCTTTGCAATTACATCCTTGATATTATGCAAATGCAGCAGGAGGTGGTCGATGGTCGCAATGGTGGATGGCACTGGACCGCCAGCCAGTAAGCCTCAGCTTAATCAGGGTGGCCGGTTTGCGAGCCCAGGACACTCCGTAGGTCAAATATGGGTAAATAAGGGTGTGTGGGAGAGTGTTTATTCAATACTAATTTTTTTCTCTACAGCCTGTGTGTGTATGTGTGTCCTTTCATTTGTTTAATAGTTTTTGAAGGTGGACTACAGGTGCCAGCAGGCCCTTGATGCACAGGCATGCTGGCACTTGTGGTAGGTTTTTCTGGGACCAGTAATTTTCCTGTAAAAAACAATATTACTATTATAAAAATAACAACGGCCACCACTCTCTTGGAAGAATCAGCCCTGGTGCCAACTGGCTAGGGCTGGTGGAATGATGGTAAGCCTCCCCACATTGCAGTTTTTCCCTCTATGGTTCCACTAGCCCTGGATGAGCTTAGACAAGGGACCCTTTATTAATTATTATTAAAATTATTATTAATAATAATATTAAGAATGTCCAATCCATTTTCAGTATACTTCTGCATCCGTGCATCTGAAATCACTACGATTCTGTATCTGACATCACTACTGTGACTCTGCATCTGACATCACTACTGTGACTCTGCATCTGACATCACTACTATGACTCTGCATCTGACATCACTACTGTGACTCTGCATCTGACATCACTACTGTGACTCTGCATCTGACATCACTACTGTGACTCTGCATCTGACATCACTACTGTGACTCTGCATCTGACATCACTACTGTGACTCTGCATCTGACATCACTACTGCGACTCTGCATCTGACATCACTACTGCGACTCTGTATTTGACATCACTACTGCGACTCTGTATTTGACATCACTACTGCCACTCTGTATCTGCCATCACTACTGCCACTCTGAATCTGACATCACAGCTGCCACTCTGTATCTGACATCACAGCTGCCACTCTGTATCTGACATCACAGCTGCCACTCTGTATCTGACATCACAGCTGTGACTCTGTATCTGACATCGCCACTGCGACTCTGTATCTGACATCACCACTGTGACTCTGCATCTGACATCACCACTGTGACTCTGCATCTGACATCACCACTGCCGCTCTATCTGACATCACCACTGCCACTCTGTATCGGACATCACTACTGCCACTCTCTATCTGACATCACTGATGCCACTCTCTATCTGACATCACTGATGCCACTCTCTATCTGACATCACTGATGCCACTCTCTATCTGACATCACTGATGCCACTCTGTATCTGACAGATATACTAACAGAGGAAGCCGCTGACTGTTAGGCGGAGAAACGCGTTTTATCTTCCAGAGACGCAAGCAGTATGGATGCATATGTACTGAATACCACTCTGAAGGGTACCCACAGAGATCAGTGACTATTACCGAGGTCAACAGCAGCGGGCTAATTGCCCGGAGGATTCCCACGGAGATCGGACATGGCCACCTGAATATTTCACAGGTGTAACAGCACAATCAATGAAGGTGTGCAGCCGCAGCAAGCTTAATGCTTGAAAGATCTCCAGATAAGGCGGACATACAATCCCGGTAAAAGGATTCTATTATATATTTTTTTATCTCTCCATTTATTACATGCAGAATCCTTTCTTTTTTTATTTAAATACATTACATGGCCATGTTGGATATAAAATCTAATACAATTGAGAGGAATTTATTGACTGTAAACATAGCCTAAAGGCTCATGAAGGAGACTGTGAACTAATTGTACCTTTAATAGCAGGGTATAAAACTGCTTAAGGGAACAAACAAATTGTTTTAAAATATATATATTTGCTTTTTTCTTTTTAAACTCAGGATTATGGGCCTGATTCAGAGCCGCTCGTAAGCGGCCGCTCGTTCGTTCCGAGCGATGTTCGCACATCTGCACATGTGTACGGATTGTAATAAGCATGCGCGAACCAGTCAGTGTGGCCGAAAATCATGTGTTCGCTAAATAGAGAATGCCTGCTATTTTGAGTGACAGGAGGAGGTGTATGTGGGTGGTAACAGGGGAAGATGCTTGAAAACGGGGAGTGGAGATCCGAACGCAGGCGTGCTTAAAGGTCAAAACGGGCATTTTATGGGTGTGCATAATTAATACAGCAGCGTCATTGACCACGTCACTGGGTTATTTTATAGTCAGAACTGCTCGCAAGATTGTGGTAGGAAAAAACCAACCACAAGAATAGCGAGCAGTTCATACGCTGGTCGATGTACTCGATTAATCTAATAAATAGCGGACATGACGTAGGATGCGAGCGGCCAGGGGGCGTAGTTATCCAAAAAACGACCGCAAGTTTGTTCGTTCGTTCAGACATAGAGGCGTGAACAGACCGCAAAGAGCGAACGGTTCATTTGAATAGCCACCCCTTTTTTCTGAACGAACAACCGCAAATAGCGTCCGGCTCTGAATGAGGTCCATTATCTGAATTGTGACTGCTGATGGTCTGAAACAATAAACATGTTTCTTTTTGCAACTAAGGACTATGGCCCTCATTCAGAGCCGTACGCTCTGAGCAGAGCGCACACTCTGAATGAGGGCCGGGCTCCATGAAAATGGAGCGTCCTCCTGGACGCTCGTATAGCTGTGGGTCACCACCCACAGGCTATACGAGCGTGCATTTTGATGGCCGCGATGGTCGTGACCATCGCGACCATCGAAATTGCGAGCCGGAGCCTGCGGTTGAGGTTTTCAACCGCAAGCTCCGGAGTGATTTTGGCTCTATCAGAGCCAAAATCACTCCCACTGACATCACTAGTGATGTCAGTGGGCCGGCTTTTGACGGGAGGCGTTCCCGTGGGAACGCCCCCGTCTGGGAGGCACGCCCCCGGCACGCCTACCAAAGGGGGCGTGCTGTCAGTCAACATTGACAGCACGCCCCCTTTGATCGGACACAACGAGCGAAGGACTTTCCTTCGCTCGTCGTGTCTGGCGCATGCGCACGACGGAGCTCCCTCCGTCGTGCGCATGCTCAGTCCATAACATCGACCCACTTGCGAGCGGACAGCCGCTCGCGAGTGGGTCTGAATCAGGCCCTATGTTTTAAGTAAGACTGCTGACAGTCTGAAACAACATACTGCTCATAAACACACTTTGGCAGTAAAAGGTCTTGTATCAATATGTATCTAAGTATATTATTGTTACAAATGTGTTTGAATTGAGACTACTGACAGTCTGAGGTGTATCAATTTGGATTTGAGTACATATTGATACTAGTGTATCTGTATAATTATACAAACATGTAAACCAAAAGAAAAAAAGGAAAAGGACTCCTTGTGGGGCACACGATAGGTACAGAGATGTGGCTAGTATAGCCTATTAAAAATTAACTTTTAATTAATATATTAAAAAAGAGAGCAATTATTAAGAAAATAGACAAACTGGTATACATACAACATGAAACACATAAATCACTGGAGACTGTTGTCTCTCAGTACACAAATCTATGAAGACATATTTATCCTGGGGATTAAAGAGCCGGGCGAGATAATTGAAATAATCAATTTAGATGTGTAATGTGCTGAACCAGCAATCTGATATATCGCCAGTTAATCACAGACTAGACATATAGTATGATAAATATTGTTCATCTATATCTCATATATTACTATAGTACTACTGCCTGCATACACTCTAGTAAGTAGCTATATACATATGGGTACACAACAATCCAATATTGCTGTTCATGTGTCCCAAATAACAGTTTGCAAACAACCAGCCATAAAATTAGTAAATGGTTAATATAACACATAGATTGGCATGATGTCTGATGACACAATAACTGTTTGCATATCACCTATTGCTGAACAAGAAAAAAGTGTGCAACACAATAGTCTCTCTGGAATATAGTTGCATATTCTGCAGTCAGATGTATAAAAAGTAGCTGATAGGAATTTTGGCCGTCTGCCCTGATGCGCTAGGCAGTGCAGGGGGTGTGCGCCACTTACCTGATCAGCGATCAGTCCAGCTGTACAGTCTGTGGTGATATCAATGGGACGAGTGCATGCCACTATGTCTGGAGTAGAACCCGGTGTCACGTGTGTGCATCACGTGACCCGGAAGTAGGATGCGCGTTTTGCCATTGTCAGGCTTGTTCACAGTCTCCACCCTAGATTCTCAAATGTAATGCACCATACTAATAATTATGGCTATCCAATCACATTGCCCCTACATTGACTGACTGATTATAGAGCCAATACCTGTAAAAGATCTGTGGTCTAATAGTATGAAGTCAGAATTCAACAGACATGTATATTAGCGAATAAGAAGGCTCAAAAAACGGCAATGTATAAAATAGATGTAAGATTTGATAACCAAATAATATACTTCTGAAAATGAAAGATGCTTTAGAGAAAAGAGTGATTGAAAGTATACAAAAAAATTGTGCTTAAGCATAATTGCAGATAATAAAAAATATATCAGTGTTGTATATAACGTTCAATACCTATTAGTTTAACCCTATTTTGAGAAAAACGCCCCCTGGCCGCTCGCATCATACGTCATCTCCGGTATTTATTAGATCAATCGAGTACAAATCGAAAGGCGTATGAACTGCTCGCTATTCTTGTGTTTGGATTTTCCTACCGCAATCATGCGAGCAGTTCTGGCTAAAAGACAACCAAGTGACGTGGTGGATGACGCTGCTTTGTTAATTATGCACTCCCATTAAACGCCCGTTTTGACCGTTTGGCACGCCTGCGTTCGGATTTCCACTCCCCGTTTTCAAGCACCTTCCCATGTTACCACGCACAAACGCCTCATGCTGTCACTCAAATTAGCAGCCATTCGCTCTTTGCGAGCACATGAATTTCGACCGCACTGACTGGTTCGCGCATGCGTATTACGAACCATACGCATGCGCAGTTGTGCGAACATCGCTCGGAACGAACGAGCGGCTGCTTACGAGCTGCTCTGAATCAGGCGCTATATGCCTAGTCTGTGATTAACTGGCGATATATCAGATTGCTGGTTCAGCACATTACACATCTAAATTGATTATTTCAATTATCTCGCCCGGCTCTTTAATCCCCAGGATAAATATGTCTTCATAGATTTGTATACTGAGAGACAACAGTCTCCAGTGATTTATGTGTTTCATGTTGTATGTATACCAGTTTGTCTATTTTCTTAATAATAGCTCTCTTTTTTAATACATTAATTAAAAGTTAATTTTTAATAGGCTATACTAGCCACATCTCTGTACCTATCGTGTGCCCCCACAAGGAGTCCTTTTCCTTTTTTTCTTTTGGTTTACATGCTGTATTTTGACTCTGGGGAGCACCAGGGACTAACCAACATATAGATCTTCTGGACTGAGGTCTTATGATTATCTGTTGGGAACATAGATACTGATTGAGAACTTATATATTTAGTCCTTTGAATAGGTCATTTCTGAAGTTATATCATTGTTAATATTATAGTAGCATTTTTTCAGTGCGGTTTCCTTTCTCTGTTTTTTGGTGTAATTATACAAACAGTAGAGGTTTTTCTGTTGAAAGAACATTTATGGTTTGTATTTAAACAAATTGAAATGTTATGTGTACATTGTTTGTTTTATGCTAAAGTTTAATTAATTATAATATTTTATTATGTGTTGTGGGCCCATTATCTTGTGATATATTTTTAGATTAATTCATGTATAATATTGTCGGCTTATATCTGTTATATGGATGGAATTAATATTATATTTTTATTGAACCAATAGGGATGTATTAAATATATTATAATTAATTAGCTGATCCAGCGCTTTCTTTATTTTATTTATATTTTCTTGTGTTTGAAAGGGCGGTTTGAGTAGATTGTCTATATAGAGAGCTGCAGTTTCAGTATTATATTGATAATAAGATCAGCGCCAGGTTTAATTATTTGCTTTTTTCTGTATCTGACATCACTGATGCCATTCTGTAACTGAATGCGTACACTGTAAAAAAAATTAAAATGCTCAACTGTGTCCAACATCATCACCATGTTGTCCGAGTCAGAATCCGGCCCTAACAGCTGTCCCAGTAATAGAGCAGGATGGGAGTTCTCTGTTGAAGGACTGTAGAATAGCAGCAGAGGTTTGTTACCACATAGCCCTGACAGCCATGTGTCTGCTTCATTGTTCTATTTATGTCCATTAACTTTGCATTTCTCCAAATTGCTTCCGATCTCTATATATACTGTATATTAGCCAGTTAAGTGATTAAAGTAGATGCAGAAAATGTTTATAATACTGTACATATAGAGTGTTACTGGCCCACAGGGATACAGGTGAAAATCCCACTGGGCCCCACTGCCTGAGGGCCCCACATCCTTTTCTAATGTCAGGTGCTAGATTGTTCACTCGAATCATACATTATTATTCTATTAGAGGGTCAGTTACCTGGAGGAGCAGGAACATGAATGAACATGGGTATATAGTGCTTTTAAATGGTGGGTTGGCGAGAAATTAAAGTTGGTGGATTTTGAAAGGAACTAGCCAAAAAAATAAATTTTGGAGAAAAAGTAAATAGCAAAGTAAAGGGCTGTGAGGGGAAGGGGAATGCAGAGTATGGATGTGAAGCATACATGCCTACTCTACTGGGAATCGCGGGAGGCTCTCGATTTTTCAGGTAACCCCCGCGATCCCGGAAGAGTAGGCATATCTCCCGCATGCCGCCCACTTCCTAGTGAAGTGGGCAGGATGGGGAGATTTTACCTGAAATTTACGGGTCCATGGGGAAGGTGCGGGGCTAAAGGGATGCAAATCACATCATTTTGCCCTGCCTCCTCCTCACGGACCCGTGAATCGCAGGGTTTTTCTGTAAAGGGGGCGGTGCCTCATGCCATCTATCATCTGGCCCCGCCCCCCGAAGAGGAGAGCAGCAGGTCCCCTCCTACTGCTCCCAGAATGCTGCCCATGAATGTAGGTAAGTATGATGTGAAGGTCGTGTAGGGTAGGGGGATTCAGATGAGATGAGAGATTTTAAATAAAAGTGCTTGTAAAAATAAAGAACAGAGCGGTAAAAGCAGAGCATGAATGTAAAATAAAGGAAGTTGGAGTAAGCGGGATCTGCCCCAATGTGCAAGAATATTTTTGGAATAAGCAGATCAGTCTAGAGTGGCAGGGTGGGAGTGTGGACCATCAGAGAGTGAGAGTAACCACATAAGTACCTGAGTCCAGGGTGGATGTTAGAGTGTAGTTATGATGGGAAGCAGCCTTGTTGGGGCAGGAAAGGGTGCACATACTGAATAGAAGCAACTCAAGGGAAAGGGAAAATGGACTCACCAAATGTAACAGTCAAGTGCTGAGTAGTGTTTATTCCAGATGATGTAACAGTAAAAGATGTTGTATATTGCTGTCCTGATGTCATCACATTGTTCACTGTCGATGGTAATTTGGTGCTGAGGACGGCTTGTGTAGTTGTAGCTGATGAAGGATACACTGCAGTCAGGGTGCTAGGTGTCTCAGTTGTATTATCTATTTAAATTTTGGATGATACATATATATATATTTTTTCAAATGTTTTATTTTTAAAATTAGTAGTACATAAGCATAAGAGTAAAAACAGAAAATGAATACAAACATATAGATGAAAAATGCTAATGTCAATAAAAAAGGGACGTGTGAGGAAAGGAAGGGAGGGGAGGGAAGGAAGGTAGGGGAGGGACTTGCCCGGGGCCACAAGAGAAAAAGAAAAGTGTGAAATTTAAGAGAAAGAAGCAACAGAGCTCTAACCAACCATGTAGACATATAGCAAGTGAGGTCTATGAGGGAGAGAAATTAAGCGAGAAGATCCACAATTCTTCCTGGAACAGTATTAGTGGGAGAGGGCTGATTTAGAGTAAACTAAGGACTCCAAGTTTGATCTTTAAATTATCACAACAAAAAATAACGTTATATATACTGCAGCTGAAAATATGAGAGGCAAAGTTCCTTATAAGAGAAAAAACAAGTCTATTTGCAAGACAATCATGTCCAAATAGATAACTCTGAAAATCTGTTGTAAAATGATAATTAAAGGGTTAAGCTGCATACACACACAATGGGTCTCATTCAGACCCGGTCGTTGGATGCAAGCGGTCACTCTGATTGAGGGCGGCCGCTTGCATCTTGAAGTGCGGCCTCCTGGTCGCTAGTTAAGCTGTGGGTTACTACCCACAGCTTAGCGACTGACCATGGTGATGGTCCATCGCGACCATCGGGGCTTGCGACGGGACCCTAAAGTTGGGTCTCGGCACTCGCAAGCCCCAGGGAGCTTCCTGCTCTGATCGAGCAGGAAGCTCCCCACTGACATCATTGCTGATGTCAGTGGGGCCGCCCCCAAACGGCAAGTGTTCCGTCGGGAACGCCTCTGTTTGGCCGGCCACACCCCCGGCCCGCCTTCCAAACGAGGCGAGCTGTCAATCAACAAAGAAAGCTTGCCCCCTTTGGTGCAAGATCCGGAGTGACGGAGCGGCCGTCGCTAGCCGGGTCTCGCGCAGTGGGCAAACATCGACCCAGTAGCGAGCGTTCAGCGCTTGCGACCGGGTCTGAACGAGGCCCAATGATTTTTTGAACGATTATCGTTAAACGATATCGTTTAACGGTAATCGTTTGAAAAAATTGTTCACTTTCTGAGTCGAACGATGAACGATTATCGATCATGCGCGTTCACGTTTGTAGTTTAGTCAGACTTGTCAACTCACGATTTTCTTTAAGGGAACATGCAAAAATCGTTTGCAGTTCAAAAAAATCGTTCATTACACTTAAAAAAACTGACAGATAATCTGACAGAAAATCGTTCATAACAAAATCGTTGTGTGTGTATGCAGCTTAAGAGCTGATATACTAGGACAGACTAGAAGTGGATCTAGTAATCACCTCAGGTGAGCTTACTTACATGAGGCCTCCAGTCTGCTCTCAAAGAAACAAAACCGTGGCCTCAGAAGTGTAATCTGTCATTGCCAACCCACATTTCAGGGTCTGCAATATATTTCACCTGACCAGGCCCTCCAGATATTCTCACATTGGTGTGCAAAGACACAAAAATGCATATATGTACAGTATGCCACAAATATTTACATGAACCCAACCATAAATGAGGTTCCCATGTGTGACATGTACTTTCATTATTGATATGTAATAATCCCTCATTATAATACCAATTGATTCATCATATGTAACTAAATCATACTTGCCTACTTTTGAAAAAGCATTTCAGGGAGATTGTAAGAGCAGCACCTATGAACGCAGCGGTAAAGTGGGCGTGTAAATGAGTCCCAAAGCAGTTAGTAAGATCTACTTATTGATGAAAACACACTGATACTTCTCAGAAAATTCCTGTAACCATAGGTATCATTGGGCCTTATAACCAATGCAGGGAAATTATACTAATGATCCCATTTGATGTATATATCTCTGTTTTTTCTTTTATATAACAATGTCATAATGGGGGTAAGGTGAAATGAGGGAGACAGGGAGATTGCTGCTATTTCAGGGAGTCTCCCTGACAATGAGGGAGAGTTGGCAAGTATGAACTAAATAACATCTCTGCAGCAATCCAATTATGTTGTTATTATTATTATTATTACTACTGTATTATTATTATTATTTCTTAATTTCAGAAAAGTTTTTTTCTTTGAACCCAGAAGTGTGGCATTTTCATAGGAAGGATAAATCAACAGAGAGGGCTGAAATACCTGAGGGCCCCACCCACTTTTCTAATGTCAGGTTCTAGATCGTTCACTAGAATCATACATTATTATTCTATTAGATTGTCAGTTACCTGGTGGAGCAGTAATATGGATGAACATGGGTATACAGTGCTTTAATGTGTTATATATAGACGGGATGTAGTCTGGAACCCGACGGTCTAAATGCCGACCGCCAGCTTCCAGACCGCTTTATCCCGACTAGGGACGTATGACAGGCGTCTAAGCCTAGACGCCTGTCATTTCCCTGATGTCTGGAGACCGGCACACGGCATCCCGATCGAGCGGATGCCGGGGGGCGCCGCAACGGACAGCCAGGGGGGGCGGGTTAGGTTTAGGGCTCCAGGGGGGGACTTAGGGTTAGGCACCCCTCCGGGAGGTTAGGGTTAGGCTAGGGGGAGGGAGGGTAAGGGTTAGGCACCCCCGGGGGGAGGTAAGGGTTAGGCACCCCCCCGGGGGACTTCGGTTTAGGTAGTGGGGAAGGGGGGTTAGGTTTAGGCACTTACAGGGGAGGTTAGGGTTAGGCACCCCTAAGGAGGGTTAGGGTTAGGGGGTTAGGTTAGGTTAGTAAATACTTACCTTTAGGACGATCGGAATTTCCTCCTTTGTCGAGGAGCCGCTGTCGGGAATTGACCCGGCTGGCGGTAATACATATCACACCCATATAGATATGATCACCATCATGTGCTTACTTGTAATACATATATTGCATTATACTGCATTCCCAGGACTATGGTATATTATTTAAGGTCCTTTGATGTTATCAATCTGGTATATTATCATGTATGCACATACAGTCAGGTCCATAAATATTGGGACATTGACAGAATTTTCATATTTTGGCCTCTATTCACCACCATAATGGCTTTGAAATGAAACAAACAAGATGTGATTTAACTGCAGACTTTCAGATTTAATTTGAGGGTAATTATATCCAAATCAGGTGAATAGTGAAGGAATTACAACAGTTTCTATATGTGCCTCCCACTTTTTAAGGGGCCAAAAGTAATGGGACAAACTAAACAATCCTAAATCTAACTTTCACTTTTTAATACTTTGTTGCAAATCCTTTGCAGGCAATTACAGCCTGAAGTCTGGAATGCATAGACATCACCAGACGCTGGGTTTCATCCCTGGTGATGCTCTGCCAGGCCTCTACTACAAATGTCTTCAGTTCCTGCTTGTTCTTGGGGCATTTTCCCTTCAGTTTTGTCTTCATCAAGTGAAATGCATGCTCAATCGGATTCAGGTCAGGGGATTGACTTGGCCATTGCATAACATTCCACTTTTTAGCCTTAAAAAACTCTTTGTTTGCTTTTGCAGTATGCTTCGGGTCATTGTCCATCTGCACTGTGAAGCACCATCCAATGAGTTCTGAAGTATTTGACTGAATATGAGCATATAATTTTGCCCGAAACACTTCAGAATTCATTCTGCTGCTTTTGTCAGCAGTCACATCATCAATAAATACAAGGGAACCAGTTCCATTGGCAGCCATACATGCCCACGCCATGACACTACCACCACCATGCTTCACTGATGAGGTGGTATGTTTTGGATCATGAGCAGTTCCTTTCCTTCTCCATATTCTTCTCTTCCCATCACTCTGGTACAAGTTGATCTTTGTCTCATCTGTCCATAGGATGTTGTTCCAGAACTGTAATGGCTTTTTTAAATGTTGTTTGTCAAACTCTAATCTGGTCTTCCTGTTTTTGTGGCTCACCAATGGTTTGCATCTTGTGGTGAACCCTCTATATTCACTCTTGTTAAGTCTTCTCTTGATTGTTGACTTTGACACATATACGTCTACCTCCTGGAGAGTGTTCTTGATTTGGCCAACTGTTGTGAAGGGGTTTTTCTTCACCAGGGAAATAATTATTTTGTCATCCACCACAGTTGTTTTCAGTGGTCTTCCGGGGCTTTTGGAGTTGCTGAGCTCTCCGGTGCGTTCTCTCTTTTTAAGAATTTTCCAAACAGTTGATTTGGCCACACCTAATGTTTTTGCAATCTCTCTGATGAGTTTGTTTTGATTTTTCAGCCTAATGATGGCTTGCTTCACTGATAGTGACAGCTCTTTGGAACTCATATTGAGAGCTGATGGCAACTGATTCCAAATGCAAATGTCACACCTAGAATCAACTCCAGACCTTTCACCTGCTTAATTTATAATAAAAGAACGAGGGAATAGCCCACACCTGTCCATGAAATAGCTTTTGAGTTGATAGTCCCATTACTTTTGGCCCCTTAAAAAGTGGGAGGCACATATTGAAACTGTTGTAATTCCTACACCGTTCACATGATTTGGATGTAATTACCCTCAAATTAAATCTGAAAGTCTGCAGTTAAAGCACATCTTGTTTGTTTCATTTCAAAACCATTGTGGTGGTGAATAGAGGCCAAAGTCTGAAAATTCTGTCAATGTCCCAATATTTATGGACCTGACTGTATAATTGGTATATACTAGGGATGAGCAGGTTCGGATTTCAGATATCCAAACCCCCCGGAGCCCACCCGATCCGAGCCGGATCCGAGTCAGATTCATGTTTCCCCGCCTGACTCTGATATGAAATGAAGGCAAAATGTCATCATCCCACTGTCGGATTCTCAGGGATTTTGGATGCAATAAAAGGTCCCCGCGTCAGCGCCATTTTTCACTCGAGCTGTGGACAGTGAAACAGGAGGGTGGGAGTTGTGCTGCTGTTGTCGTCCATAGGGGCTGTGTCCACTCCAAAGTCCATAGGGGCTGGCTGGGCTGTGTTGTGCAGTATGTTGTCCATAGTGGCTGTGTCCACTCCAAAGTCCATAGGGGCAGGCTGGGCTGTGTTGTGCAGTGTCCCTAAAGGCTGTAGTCCTAAAGGGGTGCTGTAGTGTTGTCCAAGGGGTGCTCTGTCCATCAGGGGTGTACTCCCCAAGTGCAAAAAAAAATATTTTTCTGTTTGTGTGCGCTGTAGCCGCACGTGCATCAACAAAGTTGCGCCAAGCACGCGCCTGTGTCATAAGTCAGGGGCCGGCTGGTCTGTTGAAGAGTGGTGTAACCCCCAAAGTGCCCCAAAAATTAGCTACATGTGCATCAACAAAGGATGAGGATGACACCCTGACTCCGTAGAGCCAGTTTGTGCAGGGACAGATTCATTGCCATCTTGTTTTGTGGGGGCCCAAAAGGAACCAATCATTTCAGCCACAGTCGTGTGGCAGACCCTGGCGCTGAAATGATTGGTTTGTTAAAGTGTGCATTTCCTGTTTATTCAACATAAGGGTGGGTAGGAGGGCCAAAGGACAACTCCATCTTACACCTTTTTTTTTTCTTTGCAGTATGTACTCTTTGGGGCCTAGTTTTTCAAAATGACATCCTGTCTGCCACTGCAGTGCCACTCCTAGATGTGCCACGTGTTTGTGCCACACACTTGTGTCACTTAGCATAGTCATCCAGCTACTGTACCTCGGTGCAACATTTTGGCCTAAAAACAATAGTGTGAGGTGTTCAGAATAGACTGTAACTTAGTGGAAATTAATGTTATTGAGGTTAATAATAGCGTAGGAACAAAAAAACCCCCCAAATTCTGTGATCTTAGCTGTTTTTATGCTTTTTTCCCAAAAAATATAGATCCCAAACACGGAAGGGTGGTTTTGCCAAAACCAATCCAGATCCAAAACACGAAGAAATATCCAAACACAAAACATGAAAAGTGGCCGGTGTACACCCCTAGTATATATCAGGGCCGTAACTAGGGTGGTGCGACCTGTGCCATGGCACAGGGCACTGCAGGGCAAGGGGCACTGTTTGGGCCTGTAAATTTTCTGTTTATTTTCATTCTCACTTGTAGCTTCCTCTTTTTTTATCCCCAGCATCTCCTGGCCTCTCTTATCTCTTCCCCATGAGGCCATGGCCCTTTTTTGGGTGCGCCTCTTAATTCCCTATTTAAAAAAATAGAGGGGGGCGGCGCCAATGCTCTTTCTGGCACAGGGCACCAAAAAGTCTAGTTATGGCTCTGGTATATACTATATATATTTGTAAAGGGGCCCAAATCATGCACTCTGCAGCCAGGCCTCTGTGGTGGCTGGCCACACCTCTTATATATGGGCCCCAACCACTGCATTCCTTGATGGGCCCTTTATGCCCCAGTCTGATACTATGTACATATTTTTTTTACATTTGACTATTAGAGGTGTAAGTGGATTTTAACCTCATATACTGTACGACATGCATTTACATCTAGATAAAGATTCAGCTTTACATACTCATGAACCGTGTGGCTCATCTACGACAGCTAAGTGCACATGAACAGAAAGCGAAACGTGTTATGTGTAATGGAACTAATGTTTGCTCTTGAACATGGGCTAATTACATTATTGCATCAGCTATAAAGTCTTATTTATTATAGGGAGAAAATCAGGGTTGTCTTAACAGCAGTGTGGACCCTGGGCAAAGCAATGCCCTGGGGCCCCTACCCACCCATACACGGGAGAAAAATGTAAATGGTCAATAAAATTAAACCCTCCTGCATGCCCATCAAACCTCCCACACATGCAGAGAGACTCTGACTGGTCTGAAGCCGGCATATGAAGTGAAACTGGGACTGAGGTGAGTATCAACGCCGGGGGTGGGGCATTGGGTGAGGGAGGTTAGTTCAGAATACAGTGCACCGGCGGCCGGCTTATAAAAATATTACAAATTTACATACTGGCAAAGGCTGCAGTTGGGGCAGCTTGGCGGGCCCCTACAAGCTTCGGGCCCTTGGGCAACTGCCCAACAAGCCCAATGGAAGAGATGGCCCTGGAGGAAATCCCTTTTTAAGCACCTGGGATTCTCCAAATTGACAAAACCTTTCTTGATAGTGAAAGCACCTGGAATTGGAACAAACCTCATCGCCAGCAGCAGTGGAGAAGGAGGAAATGGTGGGTTGGCGAGAAATGAAAGTTGGCGGATTTTGGGAGGAAAGGTACTAGCTGAAAGAAGCAATTTTGGAGAAAAAGTAAATAGCAAAGTAAAGGGCTGTGAGGGGAGGGAGAATGCATAGTAGGGATGTGAAGGTGGTGTTGTGTTGGAAGATTTGGGTGAGATGAGAGATTTTAAATAAAAGTGCAACAGAGCGGTAAAAGCAGAGCATGAATATAAATATAAAGGAAGTCAGAGTAAGCGGGATCTTCCTCAAAGTGCACGAATATTTTTGTAATAAGCAGATCAGTTTAGAGTTGCATGGTTGGAGTGTGGATCTTCAGAGAGTGAGAGTAACCACCCAAGTACCTGAGTCCAGGATGGATGTCAATTGCTGAGTAATGTTTATTCCAGATGATGTAACAGTAAAAGATGTTGTATATTGCTGTCCTGATGTCATCACATTGTTCACTGTCGATGGTAATTTGGTGCTGAGGACGGCTTGTGTAGTTGTAGCTGATGATGAAGGATACACTGCAGTCAGGGTGCTAGATGTCTCAGTTGTATTATCTATTTAAATTTTGGATGATACAAATATATATATGTTTTCAAATGTTTTATTTTTAAAATTAGTAGTACATAAGCATAAGAGTAAAAACAGAAAATGAATACAAACATAGATGAAAAATGCTAATGTCAATAAAAAAGGGACGTGTGAGGAAAGGAAGGGAGGGGAGGGAAGGAAGGTAGGGGAGGGACTTGCCCGGGGGCCACAAGAGAAAAAGAAAAGTGTGAAATTTAAGAGAAAGAAGCAACAGAGCTCTAACCAACCATGTAGACATATAGCAAGTGAGGTCTATGAGGGAGAGAAATTAAGCGAGAAGATCCACAATTCTTCCTGGAACAGTATTAGTGGGAGAGGGCTGATTTAGAGTAAACTAAGGTCTCCAAGTTTGATCTTTAAATTATCACAACAAAAAATAATGTTATATATACTGCAGCTGAAAATATGAGAGGCAAAGTTCCTTATATGAGAAAAAACAAGTCTATTTGCAAGACAATCATGTCCAAATAGATAACTCTGAAAATCTGTTGTAAAATGATAATTAAAGGGTTAAGCTGCATACACACACAATGGGTCTCATTCAGACCATGTCGTTAGATGCAAGCGGTCACTCTGATTGAGGGCGGCCGCTTGCATCTTGAAGTGCGGCCTCCTGGTCGCTAGTTAAGCTGTGGGTTACAACCCACAGCTTAGCGACTGACCATGGTGATGGTCCATCGCGACCATCGGGGCTTTGCGACGGGACCCTAAAGTAGGGTCTCGGCACTCGCAAGCCCCAGGGAGCTTCCTGCTCTGATCGAGCAGGAAGCTCCCCACTGACATCAGCAAATGGCAAGCATTCCGTCGGGAACGCCTCTGTTTGGCCGGCCACACCCCCGGCCCGCCTTCCAAACGAGGCGAGTGGTCAATCAACAAAGAAAGCTCGCCCCCTTTGGTGCAAGATCCGGAGTGACGGAGTGGCCGTCGCTAGTCGGGTCTCGCGCATGCGCACGTTGGAGCCGGCTCCAACGTGCGCATGCCCAGTGGGCAAACATCGACCCAGTAGCGAGCGTTCAGCGCTTGTGACCGGGTCTGAATGAGGCCCAATGATTTTTTGAACGATTATCGTTAAACGATATCGTTTAACGGTAATCGTTTGAAAAAATTGTTCACTTTCTGAGTCGAACGATGAACGATTATCGTTCATGCGCGTTCACGTTTGTAGTTTAGTCAGACTTGTCAACTCAACGATTTTCTTTAAGGGAACATGCAAAAATCGTTTGTAGTTCAAAAAAATCGTTCATTACACTTTAAAAATCTGACAGATAATCTGACAGAAAATCGTTCATAACAAAATCGTTGTGTGTGTATGCAGCTTAAGAGCTGATATACTAGGACAGACTAGAAGTGGATCTAGTAATCACCTCAGGTGAGCTTACTTACATGAGGCCTCCAGTCTGCTCTCAAAGAAGCAAAACCGTGGCCTCAGAAGTGTAATCTGTCATAGCCCACCCACATTTCAGGGTCTGCAATATATTTCTCCTGACCAGGCCCTCCAGATATTCTCACATTGGTGTGCAAAGACACAAAAATGCATATATGTACAGTATGCCACAAAAATTTACATGAACCCAACCGTAAATGAGGTTCCCATGTGTGACATGTACATTCATTATTGATATGTAATAATCCCTCATTATAATACCAATTGATTCATCATATGTAACTAAATCATACTTGCCTACTTTTGAAAAAGCATTTAAGGGAGATTGTAAGAGCAGCACCTATGAACGCAGCGGTAAAGTGGGCGTGTACTGCTATATCTGAGAGGTGTGTCATAAAATTGATTTACATCCACATGTAAATGAGCCCCAAAGCAGTTAGTAAGATCTACTTATTGATGAAAACACACTGATACTTCTCAGAAAATTCCTGTAACCATAGGTATCATTGGGCCTTATAAACAATGCAGGGAAATTATACTAATGATCCCATTTGATGTATATATCTCTGTTTTTCTTTTATATAACAGTGTCATAATGGGGGTAAGGTGAAATGAGGGAGATTGCTGGACTCTTCAGGGAGACAGGGAGATTGCTGCTATTTCAGGGAGTCTCCCTGACAATGATGGAGAGTTGGCAAGTATGAACTAAATAACATCTCTGCAGCAATCCTATTATGTTGTTATTATTATTATTATTATTATTATTATTATTACTACTACTACTGTAATATTATTATTATTATTTCTTAATTTCAGAAAAGTTTTTTTCTTTGAGCCCAGAAGTGTGGCATTTTCATAGGAAGGATAAACCAACAGAGAGGGCTGAAATACCTGAGGGCCCCACCTACTTTTCTAATGTCAGGTTCTTGATCGTTCACTAGAATCATACATTATTATTCGATTAGATTGTCAGTTACCTGGTGGAGCAGTAATATGGATGAACATGGGTATACAGTGCTTTAATGTGGTATATATAGACTAGGGGTGTGCACCGGCCACTTTTCGTGTTTTGGTTTTGGATCTGGATCTTTCTTCGTGTTTTGGATCTGGATTGGTTTTGCCAAAACCACCCTTCCGTGTTTTGGGTTCTGGGTTTTGTATTTTGGATCTGTATTTTTTTTAAAAAATGCATAAAAACAGCTAAAATCACAGAATTTGTAGGTTTTTCTGCTCCTATGCTATTATTAACCTCAATAACCTTAATTTCCACTCATTTCCAGTCTATTCTGAACACCTCACACCTCACAATAGTGTTTTTATGTCCAAAAGGTTGCACCGAGGTAGCTGGATGACTATGCTAAGCGACACGAGTGGGCGGCACAAACACGTGACCCATCTAGGCGTGAAACTGCAGTGGCAGACAGGATGGCAGTTTGAAAAACTAGGCCCCAAACTGTACATAATGCAAAGAAAAAAAAGAGGTGCAAGATGGAATTGTCCTTGGGCCCTCCCACCCACCCTTATGTTGTATAAACAGGACATGCACACTTTAACAAAGCAATCATTTCAGCGCCAGGGTCTGCCACACGACTGTGGCTGAAATGATTGGTTCGTTTGGGCCCCCACAAAACAAGCTGGCAATTAATCTGTCCCTGCACAAACTGGCTCTACAGAGGCAAGATGTCATCCTCATCCACCGATTCCTCACCCTCTTCAGTGTGTACATCCTCATCCTCACAGAGTATTAATTCGTCCCCGCTGGAACCACAGGTCCCTCTGTACATTCTGGAGGCTGGTCTCCCTGGAAGAGTTGATAATTCATTTTATGAACATCACCTTCTCCACATTTTGTGGAAGCAACCTCCTACGCCTTTCGCTGACAAGGTTCCCGGCTGCACTAAACACTCTTTCGGAGTACACACTGGAGGGGGGGCAACTCAGGTAAATTAGAGCCAGTTTGTACAGGGACCTCCAAATTGCTTCTTTTTCCTGCCAGTACAGGTACTGACTATCTGACATGCCTACTTGGATGCTGTCACCGATGTAATCCTTTAACAGACAGACGCACGCTTGTCGCTGCTGCTTTGAGGATGCAAGTGCGGCTACATCTCACACAAGTCACAAACACATTAAAAAAATAGTTTTTTATTTTTTGGAGCACTTTGAGAGTTACACCACCCTTTAACAGACAGACGCACGCTTGTCGCTGCTGCTTTGAGGACAGTATCATATGCAGTGACAGTAGACTTGTCAGAAATTGTTGGCACGTCCTTCAGTCCGGACCAGATGTCCAAACCAGCCCTTGACTTATGACACAGGAGCACGCTTGGCGCTGCCACTATGTTGATGCACATGCGGCTACATCGCACACAAGTCACAAACACATTAAAAAAATAGTTTTTTATTTTTTGGAGCACTTTGAGGGTTACACCACCCTTTAACAGACAGACGCACGCTTGTCGCTGCTGCTTTGAGGATGCAAGTGCGGCTACAGCCCACACAATTCACAAAGACAGAAAAAAAAGAACAATATTTTTATTGTTTGTGTAGCACACTTTGAGGGTGTCACCACCCTTTAACAGACAGACGCACGCTTGTCGCTGCTGCTTTGAGGATGCAGGTGGAATCTAGACGGGATTTGGAACCGGGGACACACTACCTCCATCAATTGTCTAAATCCCACTGCACTAATGGCGGATACCGGACGCACGTCTAACACCAACGTAGCAGTCAAGGCCTCTGTTATACGTTTTGCTTCAGAATGACTGCTGTCGTACTTCATCCTCATCGCTAGGGACTGTTGGAGGGTCAATTGTTTAGTAAAAGTAGTGATGTTCCTACTTCCTCTCTGGGATGATGAACAACTCCCAGCAGCAGCAGCAATAACACTAGGAGGAAGTGGTTCTTGATCTTTCCCTATTTTATTTTTATCGGAGAAAGTTTGGTCCTCCATTTATGTTATATTGATATATACGTGCGGCAAAAGCGCACACAAACACAGAAAATATTTTTTTATTTTTGCTGGAGAGTAGTGCACTTTGTGGGTTACACCACCCTTTAAGAAATGAGCCAGCCGGCTCTTTACTTATGGGACACAGGCGCACGCTTGGCGCTGCTCCTTTGTTGATGCACGTGCAGCCACAGTGCACACAAGTCACAAACACAGAAAATATTTTTTTTTTTGGTTTGGACTGGAGTGTACTTCGGGGGTTACAGCACCCTTTAACGGTCAAGCCAGCCGGCCCTTTACTTATGACACAGGCGCACGCTTGGCACTACTTTGTTGATGCACGTGTGGCTACTGCGCACACAATTCACAAACACAGAAAATATATATTTTTTTGGTTTGGAGTGCACTTCGGGGGTTACAGCACCCTTTAACGGTCAAGCCAGCTGGCCCTTTACTTATGACACAGGCGCACGCTTGGCACTACTTTGTTGATGCACGTGCGGCTACTGCGCACACAATTCACAAACACAGAAAATAATTTTTTTTTGGTTTGGACTGGAGTGTACTTTCGGGGGTTACAGCACCCTTTAACGGTCAAGCCAGCCGGCCCTTTACTTATGACACAGGCGCACGCTTGGCACTACTTTGTTGATGCACGTGCGGCTACTGCGCACACAATTCACAAACACAGAAAATATATTATTTTTTTAGCACTTGGGGGGGAGCACCCCTGATGGACAGAGCACCCCCTGGACAACACTACAGCACCCCTTTAGGACTGGGACACTGCACAGGACTTTGGAGTGGACACAGCCCCTATGGAGAACTGACTGCACAACACAGTCCAGCCAGCCCCTATGGACTTTGAAGTAGTGGACACAGCCCCTATTAACAACAGCAGCACAGCACAACACAGCCAGCCCCTATGGACTTTGAAGTAGTGGACAACAGCAGCACTACACTACACTACACTACACAGCCCTAACTCCCACCCTCCCTCTTCACTGTCCACAGCCGAGTGAGAAAATGGCGCCGACGCGGGTACCTTATATAGGATCCAAAACCCGCGAGACTCGGAAGGCGGGATGATGACGTTTTGACTCAATTTCAGATCCGAGTCAGGCGGGAAAAGTCGAGCCTGACTCGGATTGGACTCGGATCGGGGGGGCTCGGGGGGGTTCGGATTTCAGAAATCCGAACCCGCTCACCCCTAATATAAAGGTACCCGCGTCGGCGCCATTTTCTCACTCGGCTGTGGACAGTGAAGAGGGAGGGTGGGAGTTAGGGCTGGCTGGGCTGTGTAGTGTAGTGTAGTGTATTGTAGTGCAGTGTAGTGTTGTGCTGTGCTGCGCTGTGCTGCTGTTGTCCATAGGGGCTGTGTCCACTCCTCCAAAGTCCATAGGGGCTGGCTGTACTGTGTTGTGCAGTCAGTTGTCCATAGGGGCTGTGTCCACTCCAAAGTCCTGTGCAGTGTCCCAGTCCTAAAGGGGTGCTGTAGTGTTGTCCAGGTGGTGCTCTGTCCATCAGGGGTGCACCCCCCAAGTGCAAAAAAAAATATTTTTCTATTTGCGCTGTAGCCGCACGTGCATCAGTTGCGCCAAGCATGCGCCTGTGTCATAAGTAAAGGGTCGGCTGGCTAGTCTGTTGAAGGGTGGTGTAACCCCCAATGTGCCTGAAAAAAAAAAAATTCTGTGTTTGTGACATGTGCGCTGTAACCGCATGTGCATCAACAAAGTAGCACCAAGCGTGCGCCTGCGTCATAAGTCAGGGGCCGGCTGGTCTGTTGAAGAGTGGTGTAACCCCCATAGTGCCCCCCAAAAATGTTAACCTTTAAAAAGTGTTTATTTTTCTGTGTTTGTGTGCGCATTAGCCACATGTGCATCAACAAAGGATGAGGATGACACCTTGCCTCTGTAGAGCCAGTTTGTGCAGGGACAGATTAATTGTCATCTTGTTTTGTGGGGGCCCAAAAGGAACCAATAATTTCTGCCACATTCGTGTGGCAGACCGTGGCGCTGAAATGATTGGTTTGTTAAAGTGTGCATGTCCTGTTTATTCAACATAAGGGTGGGTAGGAGGGCCCAAGGACAACTCCATCTTGCACCTCTTTTTTTTTCTTTGCAGTATGTACTCTTTGGGGCCTAGTTTTTCAAACTGACATCCTGTCCGCCACTGCAGTGCCACTCCTAGATGTGCCACGTCTTTGTGCCACCCACTTGTGTCGCTTAGCATAGTCATCCAGCTACTGTACCTCGGTGCAACATTTTGGCCTAAAAACAATAGTGTGAGTTGTTCAGAATAGACTGTAAATTAGTGGAAATTAATGTTATTGAGGTTAATAATAGCATAGGAACAAAAAAAAATAAAAAATTCTGTGATTTTAACTGTTTTTATGCTTTTTTCCCAAAAAATATAGGGCCTGATTCAGAACCGGACGCTATTTGCGGACGGTCGTTCAGGAAAAGGGGGTGGCTATTCAACTGAACCGTTCGCTCTTTGCGGTCTGCTGACGCCTCCATGTCTGAACGAGCGAACAAAACATGCGGTCGTTTTTTTAAGAAAACGCCCCCTGGCCGCTCGCACCATACGTCATGTCCGCTATTTAATAGATTAATCGAGTACATCGAACAGCGTATGAACTGCTCGCTATTCTTGTGGCTGGTTTTTTCTACCGCAAACTTGCGAGCAGTTCTGGCTATAAAATAACCAAGTGACGTGGTCGATGACGCTGCTGTTTTAATTATGCACACCCATTAAACGTCCGTTTTGACCTTTAAGCACGCCTGCGTTCTGATTTCTACTCCCCGTTTTCAAACACCTTCCCCTGTTACCACCCAGATACGCCTCCTCCTGTCACTCAAAATAGCAGGCACTCGCTATATTGCGAACAAACGATTTCGGGCCTCACTGACTGGTTCGCGCATGCGTATTACAATCCATACGCATGCGCAGATGTGCTAATATCGCTCCGAACGAGTGAACGGCCGCTTACGAGCGACTCTGAATGAGAACCATAGATCCCAAACACGGAAGGGTGGTTTTGCCAAAACCAATCCAGATCCAAATCACGAAAAAAGATCCAAACACAAAACATGAAAAGTGGCCGGTGTACACCCCTAGTATATACCAGGGCCATAACTAGGGTGGTGCGACCTGTGTCATGGCACAGGGCACTGCAGGGCAGGGGGCACTGCTTCGGCCTGTAAATTTTCTGTTTATTTTCATTCTCACTTGTAGCTTCCTCTTTTTTTATCCCCAGCATCTCCTGGCCTCTCTTATCTCTTCCCCATGAGGCCATAGCCCTTTTTTGGGTGCGCCTCTTAATTCCCTATTTAAAAAAATAGAGGGGGGGCGGCGCCAATGCTCTTTCTGGCACAGGGCACCAAAAAGTCTAGTTATGGCTCTGGTATATACTATATATATTTGTAAAGGGGCCCAAACCATGCACTCTGCAGCTAGGCCTCTGTGGTGGCTGGCCACACCTCTTACATATGGGCCCCAACCACTGCATTCCTTGATGGGCCCTTTATGCCCCAGTCTGATACTATGTACATATTTTTTTGCATTTGACTATTAGAGGTGTAAGTGGATTTTAACCTCATATACTGTACGACATGTATTTACATCTAGATAAAGATTCAGCTTTACATACTCATGAACCGCGTGACTCATCTAAGACAGCTAAGTGCACATGAACAGAAAGTGAAATGTGTTATGTGTAATGGAACTAATGTTTGCTCTTGAACATGGGCTAATTACATTATTGCATCAGCTATAAAGTCTTATTTATTATAGGAAGAAAATCAGGGTTGTCTTAACAGCAGTGTGGGCCCTGGGCAAAGCAATGCCCTGGGGCCTCTACCCACCTACACACGGGAAAAAATGTAAATGGTCAATAAAATTAAACCCTCCTGCATGCCCATCAAACCTCCCACACATGCAGAGAGACTCTGACTGGTCTGAAGTCGGCATATGAAGTGAAACTGGGACTGAGGTG
Source organism: Taudactylus pleione (assembly GCA_031769625.1). Lineage (NCBI taxonomy): Eukaryota > Metazoa > Chordata > Amphibia > Anura > Myobatrachidae > Taudactylus > Taudactylus pleione. Next base: position 5,476,755 of record JAUIMM010000010.1, read on the forward strand.
AGTACTCATCGCCGGGGTGGGGGTTGGGTGATGGAGGTTAGTTTCTTAATACAGTGCACCGGCGACCGGCTTATAAAAATATTACAAATTTACCAACTCGCAGCGGCTGCAGGTGGGGCAGGTTGGCGGGCCCCTACAAGCTTCGGGCCCTTGGGCAACAGCCCAACAAGCCCAATGGAAGAGATGGCCCTGGAGAAAATCCCTTTTTAAGCACCTGGGATTCTCCAAATTGACAAAACCTTTCTTGATAGTGAAAGCACCTGGGATTGGAACAAACCTCATCGCCAGCAGCAGTGGAGAAGGAGGAAATGGTGGGTTGGCGAGAAATGAAAGTTGGCGGATTTTGGGAGGAAAGGTACTAGCCGAAAGAAGCAAGTTTTTGGAGAAAAAGTAAATAGCAAAGTAAAGGGCTGTGAGGGGAGGGAGAATGCATAGTAGGGATGTGAAGGTGGTGAAGTGTTGGAGGATTTGGATGAGATGAGAGATTTTAAATAAAAGTGCAACAGAGCGGTAAAAGCAGAGAATGAATATAAATATAAAGGAAGTCAGAGTAAGCGGGATCTTCCTCAAAGTGCACGAATATTTTTGTAATAAGCCGATCAGTTTAGAGTTGCATGGTTGGAGTGTGGACCATCAGAGAGTGAGAGTAACCACCCAAGTACCTGAGTCCAGGATGGATGTCAATTGCTGAGTAGCGTTTATTCCAGATGATGTAACAGTATAAGATGTTGTATATTGCTGTCCTGATGTCATCACATTGTTCACTGTCGATGGTAATTTGGTGCTAAGGACGGCTTGTGTAGTTGTAGCTGATGATGAAGGATATACTGCAGTCAGGGTGCTAGGTGTCTCAGTTGTATTATCTGTTTAAATTTTGGATGATAAAACATTTGAAAAAAATATATATTTGTATTTTTATATTTAGTAGTACATAACAATATAGATAAAAACAGAAAATGAATACAAACACATATATGAAATATTGCTAATATAAATAAAAAAAGGGACGTGTGAGGAAAGGAAGGGAGGGGTGTGGGTGGACTTGTCAGGGGCCACAAAAGAAAAAAAAAAGTGGGAAACTGAAGAGAAAGAAGCAACATAGCTCTAACCAACCATGTAGACATATTATTATTATTATTATTATCATCCTTTATTTATATGGTGCCACAAGTGTTCCGCAGCGCCTTACAGAGTATGCAAGTGAGGTCTACGAGGGAGAGAAATTAAGCAAGAAGATCCACAATTCTTCCTGGAACAGTATTAGTGGGAGAGGGATGATTTAGAGTAAACCAAGGACTTCAAATTTGATCTTTAAATTATCACAACAAAAAATAACGTTATATATACTGCAGCTGAAAATATGAGAGGCAAAGTTCCTTATATGAGAAAAAACAAGTCTATTTGAAAGACAATCATGTCCAAATAGATAACTCTGAAAATCTGTTGTAAAATGATAATTAAAGGGTTAGAGGTGATATACTAGGACAGACTAGAAGTGGATACAGTAATCACCTCACGTGAGCTTACTTACATGAGGCCTCCAGTCTGCTCTCAAAGAAGCAAAACCGTGGCCTCAGAAGTGTAATCTGTCATAGCCCACCCACATTTCAGGATCTGCAATATATTTCTCCTGTCCAGATACTCCAGATATGCCCACATTTGTGTGCAAAGGCTCAACACGAAAGTGCATATATGTACAGTATACAACAAAAATTTACATGAACCCAACTGTAAATGAGGTCCCTTTGTCTGACATGTACATTCATCATTGATATGTAATACTCCCTCATTATATATATATATATATATATATATATATATATATATTGTTTGTGACACAGTCGGGATAGGGGTCCCACTCCTGGGGTAGCTGGACTCCCTGTTTACACACACCGCAGCCAGAGAAACAGGACACAATTCTGGAGTACTCGTGCAAGCTTGTCAGAGCCAGTCTTTATTGTACCAGGTACATAAACAAACCAAAACACAAACAAAATCCTAGCCCGTCTGGGCTCTAACTAGACAGTAGGTTCCCTCACTATCAGAAAACTATAAACGAGTTCACATCCACAGTACTTACAGGTCTGTATCAAAACAATGTCAGAGCAAGCTAGCCTGCGGGCCTGCTCTCTCAGGTGTAAGACACTCAGCCAGAACTAAATCCAGCTTATAACACCCATTTCCAGGTGCAAGCCATAATGAGCCTGCTACCAGGCTGAAAGGCCCAACACCCAGTGGCCTTGTGGATGGAGCCCTCCCTCTCCTCACATAAACACCCCCAGGACCCATTCCGGATTTTCACCAAAGCCGACATTCCAATCTGTTAAGCAGAACAGACTTTTCCTGGAGGTTTAAAAGACATATGTGAGAAATCTGGGACACACATATATGCCATCCACAACTTTTCCAGTGCTTCTATCACAATATTTTTAGTTATGTGTATCTGTATTGCGACCCTTATGCAGTGCCCCCTGCATTTGTACCCCATATGCAGTGCCCCCAGTAGTTTTGCCCCATATGCAGCACACCTTATGCCATGCCCCCTGTAGTTTTGACCCATATGTAGGTCCCCCTAAAGTAGTGCCCGTTACACAGTGCCCCCTGTAATTTTGCCCCATATGCAGGTCCCCCTAACGTAGTGCCCTTTATGCAGTCCCCATATGCAGGGCCCCCTAAAGTAGTTCCCATTATGCAGTGCCCCATATGCAAGGCCGCCTAAAGTAGTGTCCACTATACAGGTCCCCCTAAAGTAGAGCCACCATAAACAAGGCCCCAAAAGTAGTGCCATTATGCAGTGCCCCCTGTACTTTTGCCCCATATGCAGGTCCCTCCAAAGTAGTGCCCCTTATGCAGTCCCCAAATGCAGGGTCCCCTAAAGTAGTGCCCCTTATGCAGTCCCCATATGCAGGGCCCCCTAAAGTAGTGCCCGTTACACAGTGCCCCCTGTAATTTTGCCCCATATGCAGGTCCCCCTAACATAGTGCCCCTTAGGCAGTCCCCATATGCAAGGCCCCCTAAAGTAATTCCCATTATGCAGTGCCCCATATGCAAGGCCCCCTAAAGTAGTGCCAGTTATGCACTGCTGCCCCCTGCACCAAGTACTTACCTCACCACGCTGGCTCCTACTCCGGCTGGCTCCTGATGCGCCACTGCCTCTGACTGAATCTGTCTAGATCTAGTAGCTCCTCACATCGCAGATGACATTATGACATCATCCGTGCAGTGCATCACTGGGAACGCTGGCCTCTGAAGTGATCAGAGGCTTTTTTTAGCTTCCGATTGCTTCAGTGGCCAGTGTTTGCAGTGCAGGGGGCTGCATTGTAAAGCAGAGGTCGGAGATGGAGCGCTGTCTCCGTCTCTGAAAAAAAAATTGGATCGTTAGGGGGGGTTTCTGAGTACTCATGAAACCCCCTTGTATGCGCAGGTGCTATTAGCGGGAAAATTAATTTCTTTTGCACCTGCTGATTGCACCCAGTATGCCTGCGATTATAATCCAAGTTTCTATAATTTTTATATATATATATATATATATATATATTTATTAGTATAATACAATACCTATATTGCGCTGCATCAACCGATTTATCTTAAAATGCAAATATAAAAAACATACAGTAGGAGTCTTTTTAGTGCTGCTTCCCCGAGTGCGGTCCCTTACCAGTATAGACCAGAAGGGTTCTACAGAATGATGGTCTTGGGGAGCGCCAAACTCCAATTACGCAGTTTAAAATTTTTCATGATATTTTATATTTTAATTTCCTTTTAAGTGGATGAAGATGAAGACGAAGAAGGGATCCACTTTCAGTTTCTACAATGATACCCTCAATCAGGGCCGCCATCAGGGGGGGACTGCCAGGAGTAGAGTCCTGGGCCCTGACAGAAAGGGGGCCCGCCAGCCTGGCAGTTGAACGCCCCCATGAGATGCTTACTGGATAAGTGCTGGAGGAGTTTTGAAAGAGGCCCTGGCTGCGAGCCAATCGTAGCCCGCGGACCGGCAGCCAATCAGGAAAGGCCACAGAGGCGGCTCCTGATTGGCTGCTGCTCCGCAGTCTCCGATTAACTCGCGGCCGGAACCAAATTCAAAATGCCGCTGCCTCCGGGCCCCTCTCTCTGGGATACACTCTGAGTGGCAGCCAGTGCGGCAACCGCAAGCCAGTGGGGAGAGGCTGGGCCAAGAAGAAAGCAGCCAAAGGAGAGGGAGAAGCAGCAGCGGCAGCCACAGTGAAGAGGAAATGCTCAGTCGGCCAGGAGCAGGAGAGGCTGCGGGGGTCCCACTTCCCATACAGTTACAGAGATTCCTGCATTCCCACCCTCACCCTGCATTCCCACTTTTACCATGCATAACTACCCTCACCCTGCTTTTCCACCCTCACCCTGCAATCCCACCCACACCCTGCATTCCCACTATTACCCTGCATTCCCACCCTCACCCTGCATCCCCACTTTTACCCTGCTTTCCTACTCTCACCCTGCATTACCACTATTACTCTGCATTCCCACCCTCACCCTGCATTCCCACCCTCACCGTGCTTTCCCACTTTTACCCTGCATTCCCACCCTCACCCTGCATTCCCACCCTAAACCTGCTTTATCACTTTTACCCTGCCTTCCAATCCTCACCCTGTTTTTCCACCCTTACCCTGCATTCCCACTTTTAACCTGCATTCCCACCCTCACCCTGCATCCCCACTTTTTCCCTGCACTCCCACCCTCACCCTGCATTCCCACTATTACCCTGCATTCCCACCCTCACCCTGCATTCCCACCCTCACCGTGCTTTCCCACTTTTACTCTGCCTTCCCATCCTCACCCTGTTTTCCCACCCTCACCCTGCATTCCCACCCTCACCGTGCATTCCCACTTTTACCCTGCATTTGCACTTTTATCCTGTATTCCCACTTTTACCCTGCTATCCCACACTCACCCTGCATTCCCACCCACACCCTGCATTCCCACTTTTACCCTGCATTCCCACCCTCACCCTTCATTCCCACCATCACCCTGCATTCACACTTTTACCCTGCTTTCCCACTATTACCCTGCCTTCCCACACTCGCCCTGCCTTCCATCCTCACCCTGTTTTCCCATCCTTACCCTGCTATCCCACTTTTACCCTGCATTCTCACCCTAACCCTGCATTCCCACTATTACTGTGCAATCCCACTTTTACCCTGCATTCCCAATTTTACCCTGCTTTGTCACTTTTACCCTGCATTCCCACCCTCACCCTGCATTCCCACTATTGCCCCGCATTCCCACCCTCACCGTGCTTTCCCTCTTTTACCCTGCCTTCCCATCCTCACCCTTTTTCCCACCCTTACCCTGCATTCCCACCCTCACCGTGCATTCCCATTTTTACCCTGCATTCCCACGTTTATCCTGCATTCCCACTTTTACCTTGCTATCGCGCTTTTACCCTGCTATCCCACTCTCAACCTGCATTCCCACTTTTACCCTGCCTTCCCACCCTTGCCTTGCCTTCCCATCCTCACCCTGTTTTCCCACCCTTACCCTGCTATCCCACTTTTACCCTGCATTCCCACCCTCACCCTGAATTCCCATTTTTTCCCTGCATTCCCAACCTCACCCTGCATTCCCACTATTACCCTGCTTTCCCACTTTTACCCTTCATTCCCACCCTCACCCTGCATTCCCACTATTACCCTGCATTCCCAATTTTACCCTGCATTCCCACTTTAACCCTACATTCCCAGCCTCACCCTGCCTTCCCATCCTCACCCTGTTTTCCCACACTTACCCTGCTATCCCACTTGTTCCCTGCTATATCACTATTACCGTGCATTCCCAACCTCACCCTGCATTCTCACAATTACCCTGCATTCCCACCCTCACCCTGCATTCCCACTATTACCTTGAATTCCCACTTTTACCCTGCATTCCCACCCTCACCCTGCATTCCCACTTTTACCATGCATTCCCACCCTCACCGTGCATTCCCACATTTACCCTGCATTCCCATCCTCAACCTGTTTTCCCACCCTTACCCTGCATTCCCACCCTCACCGTGCATTCCCACTTTTACCCTGCATTCCCACTTTTACCCTTCTATCCCACTTTTACCCTGCTATCCCACTCTCACCCTGCATTCCCACCCTCTCCCTGTTTTCCCACATTTACCCTTCATTCCCACACTCACCCTGCATTCCCACTTTTACCCTGATTTCCAACTTTTAACCTGCATTCCCATTTTTACACTTGCTTCCCATCCTCTTCCTGTTTTCCCACCCTTACCCTGCATTCCCACCCTCACCGTGTATTCCCACTTTTACCCTGCATTCCCACTTTTACCCTGCTATCCCACTCTCACCCTGCATTCCCACTATTACCATGCATTCCCACACTCATCCTTCATTCCCACCCTCTCCCTCTATTCCCACTATTTTCCCAGCTTTCCCACTATTACCCTGCATTCCCACCCTCACTGTGCATTCCCACCCTCACCCTGTTTTCCCACTTTTACCCTGCTTTTCCACACTCACTCTGCATTCCCAAAACTCACCCTGCATTCCCACCCTCACCCTGCATTCCCACTATTACCCTGCACTCCCACTTTTACCCTGCATTCCCACCCTCACCCTGCATCCCAACTTTTACCCTGCTATTCCAGTTTTACCCTGCATTCCCACCCTAACGCTGCATTCCCACTATTAACCTGCATCCCCACCCTCACCCTGCATTCCCACCATCACCGTGCATTCCCACTTTTACCCTGCATTCCCACCCTCACCTGTGCTTTACCACTTTTACCCTGCCTTCCCATCCTCACCCTGTTTTCCCACCCTTACCCTGCATTCCCACCCTCACCGTGCATTCCCACATTTATCCTGCATTCCCAGCCTTACCCTACATTCCCACCCTCACCCTTCATTCCCACCCTCACCCTGCTTTCCCACTTTTACCCTGCTTTCCCACTTTTATCCTGAATTCCCACTTTTACCCTGCATTCCCACTTTTACCCTGCCTTCCCATCCTCAGTCTGTTTTCCCACCCTTACCCTGCATTCTTACCCTCACCGTGGATTCCCACTTTTACCCTGCATTCCCACTTTTACCCTGCTATTTCACTCTCACCCTGCATTTCCACTATTACCCTGCATTCCCACTTTCACCCTGCATTCCCACCCTCACCCTTCATTCCCAACCTCACCCTGCATTCACACTTTAACCCTGCATTCCCACCCTCACCCTGGATTCCCACTTTTTCCCTGCCTTCCCACCCTCGCCCTGCCTTCCCATCCTCACCCTGTTTTCCCACCCTTACTCTGCTATCCCACTTTTACCCTGCATTCCCACCCTCACCCTGCATTCCCTCTTTTACCCTGCATTCCCAACCTCACCCTGCTTTCCCACTTTTACCCTACATTCCCACTATTACCCTGCATTCCCACTTTTACCCTGCATTCCCACTTTTACCCTACATTCCCAGCCTCACCCTTCCTTCCCATCCTCACCATGTTTTCCCACCCTTGTACCCTGCTATCTCACTATTACCATGCATTCCCACTATTTCCCTGCATTCCCACTTTTACCCTGCATTCCAACCCTCACCCTGCTTTCCCACTATTAGCCTACATTCCCAACCCCACCCCGCATTCCCACTTTTTCCCTGCATTCCCACCCTCACCCTGCATTCCCACTTTTACCCTGCTTTCCCACTTTTAACCTGCTTTTCCAACCTCTCCCTGCATTCCCACTTTTACCCTGCAATCCCACCCTCACCCTGCTTTCCCACTTTTACCCTGATCTCACATCCACATCTTGCTCTCATACCCTCACACCACTGTATTATACTCTCTCTATTATACTGTAGCTCATGTTAATACCCACCTCTGACAAATTGCCCCAGTCCCCCCAACCCAAGTAGACGTGCCCTACCTATTTTGACAGTTCCGGGCCCCACAATCTCTGATGGCAGCCCTTCCCTCAATCAGAGTACACCCAATGACAATCAATCAGTTTGTCAGAGTTCAGCCTAGGGTCAGTCGATGCTCACCTCTATGCTGGCTTCTCATGTTGTCAGACGTCAGGTGCAGCGGCGGGTGACGTGCTGAGGATTCTGCCTTAGGCGCTGGTGGACTTACATGGGTGGCCCCATGTCTTGGGTATTGTGGTTCCCGTCGTGGGTGCCGCCATGACAGTACTTCTCACTTGTCAGTATCTCCAACCAACTGTAGTATGGTTTGGGTCAGCTGACGCTGCCCTCCTATCAACTGCTACCCCTGGGTATATATACTGGCCCCAGTACACCAGGAAGTTGCCTGAACAACGTTTGTCATTCTTAGGGGCATATCCAATTAGCCGCGGTGTTTACCCGGCGGCTAATTATTGGGCTTGTCGGAATGCAATTATCGGGGAATGCACGCGTGGGTGTCCCTGAGACCCCCCGCATGAGACCTCGCTGTCAGGCTTTACCTCGCACCTCATGTAGGTGCGAGGTAAAATCTGCGTGAAGCCACCCTAATCGGCTTCACGCTAGAGGCACTAACACACTGTTTCCGCGTTTCTCACGGAAACTGTGTGATCCCGCGAACGAGAGCCGTTTTAATGGCGCCGGGAAATAGCTATTTTATTGAATAGCTTAACCCCGCGCTGCGCGACTTACAAGCCTCAATTACTCGTGGGAGAAGTGTATGCTAGTTTGCTCCTCATTCCAGATTCCCCTGAGATTACCTCCGTGTCTTCTCCCTCAATCAGGATGGCAAATAGTATGTTCTTTAAACAGCACTCAGCTAGAGATTTCCTGCAAAAGTGTACAGCGAATAGGTCTGGTAGATATATATATCACACTAGACCACTCAAATGATGGCCGGCACTCAGGTATTATAATAAATCACAAATAATTATTTTAATTTTAAGACCTAAGTGCCACCGTCATATCAGTGGTCTGGATTGGGGTTTCCTATGGAAGGCACCAGGGATGTTGGTTCTATTCATGTGAGTGCTGCCTGACAGTGACTATTATAGTATACACTATATATACTATATATGTACATGTCTACAATATCTACCATTTCCCTACATAAACTATTAATATCATTAAATAATTTTTGCCTATTATTAATTTTCATGTAGATTGTAATAGTGTCCAATCGCCATATTAATTCTTATTCATAATGATATAGTCATATTGAAATCATATTAATATTGTCATATTATTTGCAGGACGCAGGCAACAGAAGCTACATCCTGTTCAACCTCCCAGCCAGTCTCCACCTGATGTGGCCTCGCCACGGCTTCCAGAAAGCCAGCACTCCACCCCACCTGCCTTCACCCCACCTGCCAGTCTTCATCCCTTCAGCCCACCAGAGAGTCAGGTGTCCACCCCACCTACACTTGCTGTGAGGAGCTCGGAGCCCACAGACTTCTCTGGTGGGACTGGAGGATGATGGCTATCCTCCCCCACCCCAAAACCAGCTTTCCCCTCTTTTACGTTCTCCTAGTTCAAATTTCTCACCTCCGCCCAGTCCAAGATCCCTTTTCAACATGCTTGGGACACCTCAAGAGGAAGAAGTGTCCCATGAAGGTATGTAGTGCAATTACTTTACTAAAGGTATATGTTTAATACTCTTACAGTATATTACATGTGCCCTTATATTTATATCCACAGCATCTGAAAGATCCAGCAATCTGGAGGCCTTGGCCAGGGAAGTGGGCAGAGTGGCAGGCTGAAGGCAAAAATATCAGCCCACTGGAAGCATGCGAGGGGGACAGGTGGTGGGTGGACCCAGAGCAGTAACTAGAATTTTTGGTGCCCTGGGCCAGAAAGAGCATTGGCACCCCCCCTTCATTTTTCAAATAGGGACATAAGATGCAAAACTGAAAAGGGACGTGGCCTCATGGGGAAGGGGCATGACAAATCTGATTTGTCCTATACAATGCTGAAGGGGTACCGATTTCATTGTACCACTGTTATCCATATGTCACTGACAAATACAGTGTGAATCCAATGGCTGCAGTGATGATACACAATAATTATGCAGAGGTGATGGGTTTCAGTACTGGGTATGACAATATTTTTAAATGTGTGTGTTAAATAAAATGACTGGAGGTGCTTGGGGAGGTGTCCAGATAGAGGTGGAGTCGGCCAGGGAGGAGATAAGGACAGTCAGGAGATGCTCGGGATAAAATAAGAGAAAGCTACAAGTGAGAATGATTATAAATAGGGGTGAGCGGGTTCGGATTTCTGAAATCCGAACTCCCCCGAGCCCCCCCGATCCGAGGCCGATCCGAGTCAGGCTCGACTTTTCCCGCCAGACTCGGATCTGAAATCGAGGCAAAACGTCATCATCCCGCCTTCCGGGTCTCGTGGGTTTTGGATCCTATATAAGGTACCCGCGTCGGCGCCATTTTCTCACTCGGCTGTGGACAGTGAAGAGGGAGGGTGGGAGTTAGTGCTGGCTGGGCTGTGTAGTGTAGTGTAGTGCAGTGTAGTGTTGTGCTGTGCTGTGCTGTGCTGTGCAGTCAGTTGTCCATAGGGGCTGTGTCCACTCCAAAGTCCTGTGCAGTGTCCCAGTCCTAAAGGGGTGCTGTAGTGTTGTCCAGGGGGTGCTCTGTCCATCAGGGGTGCACCCCCCAAGAGCAAAAAAAAAATATTTTTCTGTTTGTGTGCGCTGTAGCTGCACGTGCATCAACAAAGTTGCGCCAAGCGTGCGCCTGTGTCATAAGTAAAGGGTCGGTTGGCTAGTCTGTTGAAGGGTGGTGTAACCCCCAAAGTGCCTGAAAAAAAAATAATTTTGTGTTTGTGACTTGTGTGCGCTGTAACCGCATGTGCATCAACAAAGTAGTGCCAAGCGTGCGCCTGTGTCATAAGTCAGGAGCCGGCTGGTCTGTTGAAGAGTGGTGTAACCCCCATAGTGCCCCCCAAAAATGTTAACATTTAAAAAGTGTTTATTTTTCTGTGTTTGTGTGCGCGTTAGCTGCACGTGCATCAACATAGTAGCAGCACCAAGCATGCGCCTGTGTCATAAGTCAAGGGCCGGCTGGTCTGTTGAAGAGTGGTGTAACCCCCATAGTGCCCCCAAAAATGTAAACATTTAAAAAGTGTTTATTTTTCTGTGTTTGTGTGCGCATTAGCCGCATGTGCATCAACAAAGGATGAGGATGACACCTTGCCTCTGTAGAGCCAGTTTGTGCAGGGACAGATTAATTGCCATCTTGTTTTGTGGGGGCCCAAAAGGAACCAATCATTTCAGCCACAGTCGTGTGGCAGACCCTGGCGCTGAAATGACTGCTTTGTTAATGTGTGCATGTCCTGTTTATTCAACATAAGGGTGGGTAGGAGGGACCAAGGACAACTCCATCTTGCACCTCTTTTTTTTCTTTGCAGTATGTACTCTTTGGGGCCTAGTTTTTCAAACTGACATCCTGTCCGCCACTGCAGTGCCACTCCTAGATGTGCCACGTGTTTGTGCCACCCACTTGTGTTGCTTAGCATAATCATCCAGCTACTGTACCTCGGTGCAACATTTTGGCCTAAAAACAATAGTGTGAGGTGTTCAGAATTAGCTGTAAATTAGTGGACATTAATGTTATTGAGGTTAATAATAGCGTAGGACCAAAAAAAACCCAAAAATTCTGTGATTTTAGCTGTTTTTATGCTTTTTTCCCAAAAAATATAGATCCCAAACACGGAAGGGTGGTTTTGCCAAAACCAATCCAGATCCAAAACACGAAGAAAGATCCAAACACAAAACATGAAAAGTGGCCGGTGTACACCCCTAGTATATACCAGGGCCGTAACTAGGGTGGTGCGACCTGTGCCATGGCACAGGGCACTGCAGGGCAGGGGGCACTGTTTGGGCCTGTAAATTTTCTGTTTATTTTCATTCTCACTTGTAGCTTCCTCTTTTTTTATCCCCAGCATCTCCTGGCCTCTCTTATCTCTTCCCTGGCTCTTCCCCATGAGGCCATGGCCCTTTTTTGTGTGCGCCTCTTAATTCCCTATTTACAAAAAATAGAGGGGGGCAGCGCCAATGCTCTTTCTGGCACAGGGCACCAAAAAGTCTAGTTATGGCTCTGGTATATACTATATATATTTGTATAGGGGCCCAAATCATGCACTCTGCAGCCAGGCCTCTGTGGTGGCCGGCCACACCTCTTACATATGGGCCCCAACCACTGCATTCCTTGATGGGCCCTTTATGCCCCAGTCTGATACTATGTACATATTTTTTTGCATTTGACTATTAGAGGTGTAAGTGGATTTTAACCTCATATACTGTACGACATGTATTTACATCTAGATAAAGATTCAGCTTTATATACTCATGAACCGCGTGGCTAAGTGCACATGAACAGAAAGTGAAACGTGGTATGTGTAATGGAACTAATGTTTGCTCTTGAACATGGGCTAATTTCATTATTGCATCAGCTATAAAGTCTTATTTATTATAGGGAGAAAATCAGGGTTGTTTTAACAGCAGTGTGGGCCCTGGGCAAAGCAATGCCCTGGGGCCCCTACCCACCCATACACGGGAAAAATGTAAATTGTCAATAAAATTAAACCCTCCTGCATGCCCATCAAACCTCCCACACATGCAGAGAGACTCTGACTGGTCTGAAGCCAGCATATGAAGTGAAACTGGGACTGAGGTGAGTACTCATCGCCAGGGTGGGGGATTGGGTGAGGGAGGTTAGTTTCTTAATACAGTGCACCGGCGGCCGGCTTATAAAAATATTACAAATTTACCAACTGGCAGCGGCTGCAGGTGGGGCAGGTTGGCGGGCCCCTACAAGCTTCGGGCCCTTGGGCAACTGCCCAACAAGCCCAATGGAAGAGATGGCCCTGGGTAAAAAACCCTTTTTAAGCATCTGGGATTCTCCAAATTGACAAAACCTTTCTTGATAATGAAAGCACCTGGAATTGGAACAAACCTCATCGCCAGCAGCAGTGGAGGAGAAAATGGTGGGTTGGCGAGAAATGAAAGTTGGCGGATTTTGGGAGGAAAGGTACTAGCCGAAAGAAGCAATTTTTGGAGAAAAAGTAAATAGCAAAGTAAAGGGCTGTGAGGGGAGGGAGAATGCATAGTAGGGATGTGAAGGTGGTGTAGTGTTGGAGGATTTGGATGAGATGAGAGATTTTAAATAAAAGTGCAACAAAGCTTGGCAGCACAGATAGTGTAATGGTTAGCATTACTGCCTCACAGCACTGAGGTTGTTGGTTCAATTCCCACCACGGCCATAACAGTGCAGAGTTTGTATATTCTCCCTGTGCTTGCGTGGGTTTCCTCCAGGTACTCTGGTTTCCTCCCACACTCCAAAAATATACTCGTAGGTTAATTGGCACCCAACAAATATTAACCCTAGTGTGTATGTGTGTGCATGTGATATGGAACATAGATTGTAAGCTCCACTGGGGCAGGGACTGATGTGAATGGCCAACTATTCTCTGTAAAAGTGCTGCGGAATATGTGTGCGCTATATAAATAACTGGTAATCAATCAAACAGAGCGGTAAAAGCAGAGCATAAATATAAAGGAAGTCAGAGTAATATTTTTTTGTAATAAGCAGATCAGTTTAGAGTTGCATGGTTGGAGTGTGGACCATCAGAGAGTGAGAGTAACCACCCAAGTACCTGAGTCCAGGATGGATGTCAATTGCTGAGTAGCGTTTATTCCAGATGATGTAACAGTATGAGATGTTGTATATTGCTGTCCTGATGTCATCACATTGTTCACTGTCGATGGTAATTTGGTGCTGAGGACGGCCTGTGTAGTTGTAGCTGATGATGAAGGATACACTGCAGTCAGGGTGCTAGGTGTCTCAGTTGTATTATCTGTTTAAATTTTGGATGATAAAACATTTGAAAAAAATATATATTTGTATTTTTATATTTAGTAGTACATAACAATATAGATAAAAACAGAAAATGAATACAAACACATAGATGAAAAATTGCTAATATAAATAAAAAAAGGGACGTGTGAGGAAAGGAAGGGAGGGGGGTGGGTGGACTTGTCCGGGGCCACAAAAGAAAAGTGGGAAACTGAAGAGAAAGAAACAACATAGCTCTAACCAACCATGTAGACATATTATTATTATTATTATTATTATTATTATTATTATTATTATTATTATTATTATTATCCTTTATTTATATGGTGCCACAAGTGTTCCGCAGCGCCTTACAGAGTACGCAAGTGAGGTCTACGAGGGAGAGAAATTAAGCGAGAAGATCCACAATTCTTCCTGGAACAGTAATAGTGGGAGAGGGATGATTTAGAGTAAACCAAGGACTTCGAATTTGATCTTTAAATTATCACAACAAAAAATAACGTTATATATACTGCAGCTGAAAATATGAGAGGCAAAGTTCCTTATATGAGAAAAAACAAGTCTATTTGAAAGACAATCATGTCCAAATAGATAACTCTGAAAATCTGTTGTAAAATGATAATTAAAGGGTTAGAGCTGATATACTAGGACAGACTAGAAGTGGATCTAGTAATCACCTCACGTGAGCTTACTTACATGAGGCCTCCAGTCTGCTCTCAAAGAAGCAAAACCGTGGCCTCAGAAGTGTAATCTGTCATAGCCCACCCACATTTCAGGATCTGCAATATATTTCTCCTGTCCAGGCACTCGAGATATGCCCACATTTGTGTGCAAAGGCTCAACAAGAAAGTGCAGATATGTACAGTATGCCACAAAAATTTACATGAACCCAACTGTAAATGAGGTCCCTTTGTCTGACATGTACATTCATCATTGATATGTAATACTCCCTCATTATAATACCAATTGATTCATCATATGTAACTAAATAACATCTCTGCAGCAATCTTAATATTTTATTATTATTATATATTTTTTTTTATTTCAGAACAGTTTTTTCTTTGAACCCAGGAGTGTGACATTTTCATAGGAAGGATAAACCAACAGAGAGGACTGAAATTCCATAGGTCATAGGTGCAATGGGACCCATGCTTCTGGTGAGGTATACAGCCTTGTATTTGTGACTAATGACACAAACCCTGTTTTAAGCCCATAATGTAAAAGGTTACCAATAAGGACAAAGGGCATAATTTAGAAAGGATCACAACTGCGAACATATGCAACCGATCTGTGAATGCAAACGCTATCTTTCGAACTCCAAAAGCCACACCCCAGATTGTAACTGAATGTCACCCTGCATGTACGCTCACTAAAGAACCCACCCAGCTCTCGCGAATTCATACACTGATAATAGCAAGCGTTCTCGCAAATGTGCAACACTACGCAGTAACAAGCATCCGATGCTTTTGCAACCACAAATACTCATTTGCAGATATGCAAGCGATTAAACAATGAAAGCGGATAGGGATTGTATTAATTGTTATAAAGTGGTTCTGATTTACTAACTGCTAAATTGAACAATGCAAATGCCTGTGGCTACTATGTATCAAGTGCAATATATACAGATACTGTAGTATAAAACATCACCACTGCAATTATATTTATAAACACAAGCACACATATTAAAATGTATATGTTTATGTGGGATCAATACAATGTGTGTGTGTGAATTTATATATATATATATATATATATATATATATTTTTTTTTTGTTTGTGATACAGTCGGGATAGGGGTCCCACTCCTGGGGTAGCTGGACTCCCTGTTTACACACACCGCAGCCAGAGAAGCAGGACACAATTCTGGGGTACTCGTGCAAGCTTGTCAGAGCCAGTCTTTATTGTACCAGGTACATAAACAAAACAAAACACAAACAAAATCCTAGCCCGTCTGGGCTCTAACTAGACAGTAGGTTCCCCCACTATCAGAAAACTATAAACAAGTTCACATCCACAGTACTTACAGGTCTGTATCAAAACAATGTCTCAGAGAAAGCTAGCCTGCGGGCCTGCTCTCCCAGGTGTGAGACACTCAGCCAGAACTAAATCCAGCTTATAACACCCATTTCCAGGTGCAAGCCATATTGAACCTGCTACCAGGCTGAAAGGCCCAACACCCAGAGTGGCCTGTGGATGGAGCCCTCCCTCTCCTCACATCAACACCCCCTGGACCCATTCCGGCTTTTCACCAAAGCCAACATTCCAATCTGTTCAGCAGAACAGACTAAACTGGGGGTTTAAAAGACATATGTGAGAAATCTGGGACACACATATATATGCCATCCACAACTTTTCCAGTGCTTCTATCACAATATTTTTAGTTATGTGTATCTGTATTGTGACCCTTATGCAGTGCCCCCTGCATTTGTACCCCATATGCAGTGCCCCCGGTAGTTTTGCCCCATATGCAGCACACCTTATGCCATGCCCCCTGTAGTTTTGACCCATATGTAGGTCCCCCCTAATGTAGGTCCCCCCTAAAGTAGTGCCCGTTACACAGTGCCCCCTGTAATTTTGCCCCATATGCAGGTCCCCCTAACGTAGTGCCCTTTATGCAGTCCCCATATGCGGGGCCCCCTAAAGTAGTTCCCATTATGCAGTGCCCCATATGCAAGGCCGCCTAAAGTAGTGTCCACTATACAGTTCCCCCTAAAGTAGAGCCCCATATACAAGGCCCCAAAAGTAGTGCCATTATGCAGTACCCCCTGTAATTTTGCCCCATATGCAGGTCCCTCTAAAGTAGTGCCCCTTATGCAGTCCCCAAATGCAGGGTCCCCTAAAGTAGTGCCCCTTATGCAGTCCCCATATGCAGGGCCCCCTAAAGTAGTGCCCGTTACACAGTGCCCGCTGTAATTTTGCCCCAAATGCAGGTCCCCCTAACGTAGTGCTCCTTATGCAGTCCCCATATGCAAGGCCCCCTAAAGTAATTCCCATTATGCAGTGCCCCATATGCAAGGCCCCTAAAGTAGTGCCCACTATACAGGTCCCCCTAACGTAGAGCCCCATATGCAAGGCCCCAAAAGTAGTGCCCATTATGCAGTGCCCCATATGCAAGGCCCCCTAAAGTAGTGCCAGTAATGCACTGCTGCCCCCTGCACCAAGTACTTACCTCACCACGCTGGCTCCTACTCCGGCAGGCTCCCGATGTGCCGCTGCCTCTGACTGAATCTGTCTAGATCCAGCAGCTCCTCACATCGCAGATGACATTATGACATCATCCGTGCAGTGCATCACTGGGAACGCTGGCCTCTGAAGTGATCAGAGGCTTTTTTTAGCTTCCGATTGCTTCAGTGGCCAGTGTTCGCAGTGCAGGGGGCTGCATTGTAAAGCAGAAGTCGGAGATGGAGCGCTGTCTCCGTCTCTGAAAAAAAAAATTGGATCGTTAGGGGGGGTTTCTGAGTAATCAGAAACCCCCCTTGTATGCGCGGGTGCTATCAGCGGGAAAATTAATTTCTTTTGCACCTGCTGATTGCACCCAGTATGCCTGCGATTATAATCCAAGTTTCTATAATTTTAATATATACATACATATATATAAATATATATATATATATATATATTTATTAGTATAATACAATACCAATATTACGCTGCATCAACCGATTTATCTTAAAATGCAAATATAAAAAACATACAGTACGAGTCTTTTTAGTAGAGGCTGCTTCCCCGAGTGCGGTCCCTTGCCAGTATAGACCAGAAGGGTTCTACAGAATGATGGTCTTGGGGAGCGCCAAATTCCAATTACGCAGGTTAAAATATTCCATTGATATTTTATATTTTAATTTCCTTTTAAGGGGATGAAGATGAAAACGAAGAAGGGATCCACTTTCAGTTTCTACAATGATACCCTCAATCAGGGCCGCCATCAGGGGCGGACTGCCGGGAGTAGCGTCCTGGGCCCTGACAGAAAGGGGGCCCGCCAGCCTGGCAGTGGAACGCCCCCATGAGATTCTTACTGGATAAGCGCTGGAGGAGTTTTAAAGTGGCCCTGGCTGCGAGCCAATCGTAGCTCGTGGACCGGCAGCCAATCAGGAAAGGCCACAGCGGCGGCTCCTGATTGGCTGCTGGTCCGCAGTCTCCGATTAACTCGAGGCCTGCACCAAATTCAAAAAGCCGCTGCCTCCGGGCCCCTCTCTCTGGGATACACTCTGAGTGGCAGCCAGTGCGGCAACCGCAAGCCAGTGGGGAGAGGCTGGGCCAAGAAGAAAGCAGCCGAAGGAGAGGGAGAAGCAGCAGCAGCAGCCACAGTGAAGAGGAAATGCTCAGTCGGCCAGGAGCAGGAGAGGCTGCGGGGGTCCCACTTCCCATACAGTTACAGAGATTCCTGCATTCCCACCCTCACCCTGCATTCCCACTTTTACCATGCATTCCTACCCTCACCCTGCTTTTCCACCCTCACCCTGCATTCCCACCCTCACCCTGCATTCCCACTATTACCCTGCATTCCCACTTTTACCCCGCATTCCCACCCTCACCCTGCATCCCCACTTTTACCCTGCTTTCCCACTCTCACCCTGCATTCCCACTATTACTCTGCATTCCCACCCTCACCCTGCTTTCCCACCCTCACCGTGCTTTCCAACTTGTACCCTGCCTTCCCATCCTCACCCTGTTTTCCCACCCTTACCCTGCATTCCCACCCTCACGTGCATTCCCACTTTTACCCTGCATTACCACTTTTACCCTGCATTCCCACCCTCACCCTGCATCCCCACTTTTACCCTGTTTACCCACTTTTACCATGCATTCCCACCCTCACCCTGCATTCCCACTATTACACGCATTCCCACCCTCACCCTGCATTCCCACCCTCACCGTGCTTTCCCACTTTTGCCCTGCCTTCCCACATTTCTCCTGCATTCCCACATTTACCCTGCCTTCCATACTCACCCTGTTTTCCCACCCTTACCCTGCATTCCCACCCTCACCGTGCATTCCCACTTTTACCATGCATTCCCACATTTATCCTGCTATCGCACTTTTACCCTGCTATCCCACTCTCACCCTGCATTCCCACCCTCACCCTGCATTCCCACTTTTACCCTGCATTCCCACCCTCACCCTTCATTCTCACCCTCACCCTTCATTCCCACCATCACCCTGCATTCCCACTTTTACCCTTCTTTCCCACTTGTACCCTGCATTCCCAAACTCACCCTGCATTCCCACTTTTACCCTGCCTTCCCACACTCGCCCTGCCTTCCCATCCTCACCCTGTTTTCCCACCCTTACCCTGCTATCCCACTTTTACCCTGCATTCCCACCCTCACCCTGCATTGCCACCCTGACACTGCATCCCTACTTTTGCCCTGCTTTCCCACTTTTACCCTGCATTCCCACCCTCACCCTACATTCCCACTATTACCCCGCATTCCCACCCTCACCCTGCATTCCCACCCTCACCCTGCATTCCCACTTTTACCCTGTCTTCCCATCCTCACCTGTTTTCCCACCCTTACCCTGCATTCCCACCCTCACCCTGCATTCCCACCCTCACCGTGCTTTCCCACTTTTACCCTGCATTCCCACCTTCCACCTTGCATTCTCACCCTCACCGTGGTTTCCAACTTGTACCCTGCCTTCCCATCCTCACCCTGTTTTCCCACCCTTACCCTGCATTCCCACCCTCACATGCATTCCCACTTTTACCCTGCATTCCCACCCTCACCCTGCATTCCCACTATAACCCCGCCTTCCCACCCTCACCCTGCATTCCCACCCTCACCGTGCTTTCCCACTTTTGCCCTGCCTTCCCATCCTCACCCTGTTTTCCCAACCTTACCCTACATTCCCACCCTCACCGTGCATTCCCACTTTTACCCTGCATTCCCACTTTTATCCTGCTATCGCACTTTTACCCTGCTATCCCACTCTCACCCTGCATTCCCACCCTCACCCTGCATTCACACTTCTACCCTGCATTCCCACCCTCACCCTTCATTCCCACCCTCACCCTGCATTCACACTTTTACCCTGTTTTCCCACTTTTCCTTTGCATTCCCAAACTCACCCAGCATTCCCACTTTTACCCTGCCTTCCCACTGTCGCCCTGCCTTGCCATCCTCACCCTGTTTTCCCACCCTTACCCTGCTATCCCACTTTCACCCTGCATTCCCACCCTCACCCTGCATTCCCAACCTCACCCTGCATTCCCACTATTACCCTGCATTCCCACTTTTACCCTGCATTCCCACCCTCACCCTGCATTCCCAATCTCACACTGCATTCCCAACCTCACCCTGCATTCCCACTATTACCCTGCTTTCCAACTTTTACTCTGCATTCCCATCCTCGCCCTGCATTCCCACTATTACCCTGAATTCCCACTTTTACCCTGCTTTCCCACTTTTACCCTACATTCCCAGCCTCACCCTGCCTTCCCATCCTCACATTGTTTTTCCACACTTACACTGCTATCCCACTTGTAACCTGCTATATCACTATTACCGTGCATTCTCAACCTCACCCTGCATTCCCACTATTACCCTGCATTCCCACCCTCACCCTGCATTCCCACTATTACCCTGCATTCCCACTTTTACCATGCATTCCCACCCTCACCGTGCATTCCCACCTTCACCGTACATTCCCACTTTTACCCTGCAATTCCATCCTCACCCAGTTTTCCCACCGTTACCCTGCATTCTCACCCTCACCGTGCATTCCAACTTTTACCCTGCATTCCCCCTTTTACCCTGCTATCCCACTCTCACCCTGTATTCCCACCCTCACCCTGTTTTCCCACTATTACTCTTCATTCCCACACTCACCTTGCTTTCCCACTTTTACCCTGCTTTCCCACTTTTGTCCTGCATTCCCATTTTTACCCTGCCTTCCCATCCTCACCCTGTTTTCCCACCCTTACACTGCTTTCCCACCCTCACCGTGCATTCCCACTTTTACCCTGCATTCCCACTTTTACCCTGCTATCCCACTCTCATCCTGCATTCCCACTATCAAACTGCATTGCCACACTCATCCTTCATTCCCACCCTCACCCTGCATTCCCACCCTCACCCTGAATTCCCACTTTTACCCTGCATTCCCACTTTTACCCTGCATTCCCACCCTCAGCCTCTATTCCCACTATTACCCTGCATTCCCACTTTTACCGTGCACTCCCACCCTCACCGTGCATTCCCACCCTCATCGTGCATTCCCACTTTTACCCTGCATTCCCATCCTCACCCAGATTTCCCACCCTTACCCTGCATTCTCCACCCTCACCCTGCATTCCCACCCTCACCCTGCATCCCAACTTTTACCCTGCATTCCCATTATTACCCTGCATCCCCACCCTCACCCTGCATTCCCACTTTTCCCCTGCATTCCCACCCCCACCCTGCATTCCCACCCTCACCTGTGCTTTCCCACTTTTACCCTGCATTCCCATCCTCACCCTGTTTTCCCACCCTTACCTGCATTCCCACCCTCACCGTGCATTCCCACCCTCACCGTGCATTCGCACTTTTACCCTGCATTCCCACCCTCACCCTTAATTCCCTCCCTCACCCTGCATTCACACTTTTACCCTGTTTTCCCACTTTTCCCCTGCATTCCCAAACTCACCCAGCATTCCCACTTTTACCCTGCCTTCCCACCGTCGCCCTGCCTTCCCATCCTCACCCTGTTTTCCCACCCTTACCCTGCTATCCCACTTTCAAAATGCATTCCCACCCTCACCCTGCTTTCCCAACCTCACCCTGCATTCCCACTATTACCCTGCATTCCCACTTTTACCCTGCTTTCCCACTTTTACCCTACATTCCCAGCCTCACCCTGCCTTCCCATCCTCACATTGTTTTTCCACACTTACACTGCTATCCCACTTGTACCCTGCTATATCATTATTACCGTGCATTCTCAACCTCACCCTGCATTCCCACTATTACCCTGCATTCCCACCCTCACCCTGCATTCCC
Source organism: Taudactylus pleione (assembly GCA_031769625.1). Classification (NCBI taxonomy): domain Eukaryota; kingdom Metazoa; phylum Chordata; class Amphibia; order Anura; family Myobatrachidae; genus Taudactylus; species Taudactylus pleione. Next base: position 5,498,530 of record JAUIMM010000010.1, read on the forward strand.
ACTATTACCCTGCATTCCCACCCTCACCCTGCATGCCCACTTTTACCGTGCATTCCCACCCTCACCGTGCATTCCCACCCTCACCGTGCATTCCCACTTTTACCCTGCATTCCCATCCTCACCAAGTTTTCCCACCCTTACCCTGCATTCTCACCCTCACCGTGCATTCCAACTTTTACCCTGCATTCCCACTTTTACCCTGCTATCCCACTCTCACCCTGCATTCCCACCCTCACCCTGTTTTCCCACTTTTACTCTTCATTCCCACACTCACCCTGCATTCCCACTTTTACCCTGCTTTCCCATTTTTGTCCTGTATTCCCATTTTTACCCTGCCTTCCCATCCTCACCCTGTTTTCCCACCCTTACCCTGCTCTCCCACCCTCACCTTGCATTCCCACTTTTACCCTGCTATCCCACTCTCACCCTGCATTCCCACTCTCAAACTGCATTCCCACACTCATCCTTCATTCCCACCCTCACCCTGCATTCCCACCCTCACCCTGAATTCCCACTTTTACCCTGCATTCCCACTTTTACCCTGCATTCCCAACCTCTCCATGTTTTCCCACTTTTACCCTGCTTTTCCACCCTCACCCTGCATTCCCACCCTCACCCTGCATCCCAACTTTTACCCTGCTATCCCAGTTTTACCCTGCATTCCCATTATTACCCTGCATCCCCACCCTCACCCTGCATTCCCACCCTCACCGTGCATTCCCACTTTTCCCCTGCATTCCCACCCTCACCCTGCATTCCCACCCTCACCTGGGCTTTCCCACTTTTACCCTGTCTTCCCATCCTCACCCTGTTTCCCACCCTTACCTGCATCCCCACCCTTACCCTGCATTTCCACCCTCACCGTGCATTCCCACTTGTACCCTGCATTCCCACTTTTATCCTGCATTCCCACTTATACCCTGCTATCCCACTTTTACCCTGCATTTCCACCCTCACTCTGCTTTCCACCTTTTACCCTGCATTCCCACCCTCACCCTTCATTCCCACTTTTATCCTGAATTCCCACTTTTACCCTACATTCCCACTTTTACCCTGCCTTCCCATCTTCACCCTGTTTTCCCACCCTTACCCTGCATTCCCACCCTCACCGTGCATTCCCAATTTTACCCTGCATTCCCACTTTTATCCTGCATTCCCACTTTTACCCTGCTATCCCACTCTCACCATGCATTTCAACTATTACCCTGCATTCCCACCCTCACCCTGCATTCCCACTTTTATCCTTTATTTCCACTATTACACTGCATTTCCACCCTCACCCTGCATTCCCACTTTTACCCTGCATTCCCACCCTCACCCTTCATTCCCACCCTTACCCTGCATTCACACTTTATCCTTGCATTCCCACCCTCACCCTGGATTCCCACTCTCACCGTGCATTCCCACTATTACCCTGCATTCCCACTCTCATACTACATTCCCACTCTCAAACTGCATTCCCACCCTCACCCTGCATTCCCACTTTTACCCTGATTTCCCACTTTTACCCTGCATTCCCACCCTCACCCTGTTTTCCTACCATTACCCTGCATTCCCACCCTTACCCTGCATTCCCACCATCACCGTGCATTCCCACTATTACCCTGCATTCCCACTCTCATACTGCATTCCCACTCTCAAACTGCATTCCCACCCTCACCCTGCATTCCCACTTTTACCCTGATTTCCCACTTTTACCCTGCATTCCCACCCTCACCCTGTTTTCCCACTTTTACCCTGCATTCCCAAACCTCTCCCTGCATTCCCACCCTCACCCTGCATTCCCACTATTACCATGCATTCCCAACCTCACCCTGCATCCCCACTTTTACCCTGCTATCCCAGTTTTACCCTGCATTCCAATTATTACCCTGCATCCCCACCCTCACCTTGCATTCCCACTATTTCCCTGCATTCCCACTTTTCCCCTGCATTCCCACCCTCACCCTGCATTCCCACTTTTACCCTGCCTTCCCATCCTCACCCTGTTTTCCCACCCTTACCCTGCATTCCCACCCTCACCGTGCTTTCCCACTTTTACCCTGCATTCCCACCCTCACCGTGCATTCCCACTTTTCCCCTGCATTCCCACCCTCACCCTGCATTCCCACCCTCACCTGTGCTTTCCCACTTTTACCCTGTCTTCCCATCCTCACCCTGTTTTCCCACCCTTACCTGCATCCCCACCCTTACCCTGCATTTCCACCCTCACCGTGCATTCCCACTTTTACCCTGCATTCCCACTTTTATCCTGCATTCCCACTTATACCCTGCTATCCCACTTTTACCCTGCATTTCCACCCTCACTCTGCTTTCCACCTTTTACCCTGCATTCCCACCCTCACCCTTCATTCCCACTTTTATCCTGAATTCCCACTTTTACCCTACATTCCCACTTTTACCCTGCCTTCCCATCTTCACCCTGTTTTCCCACCCTTACCCTGCATTCCCACCCTCACCGTGCATTCCCAATTTTACCCTGCATTCCCACTTTTATCCTGCATTCCCACTTTTACCCTGCTATCCCACTCTCACCCTGCATTTCAACTATTACCCTGCATTCCCACCCTCACCCTCCATTCCCACTTTTACCCTTTATTTCCACTATTACACTGCATTTCCACCCTCACCCTGCATTCCCACTTTTACCCTGCATTCCCACCCTTACCCTGCATTCACACTTTATCCTTGCATTCCCACCCTCACCCTGGATTCCCACTCTCACCGTGCATTCCCACTATTACCCTGCATTCCCACTCTCATACTGCATTCCCATTCTCAAACTGCATTCCCACCCTCACCCTGCATTCCCACTTTTACCCTGATTTCCCACTTTTACCCTGCATTCCCACCCTCACCCTGTTTTCCTACCCTTACCCTGCATTCCCACCCTTACCCTGCATTCCCACCATCACCGTGCATTCCCACTATTACCCTGCATTCCCACTCTCATACTGCATTCCCACTCTCAAACTGCATTCCCACCCTCACCCTGCATTCCCACTTTTACCCTTATTTCCCACTTTTACACTGCATTCCCACCCTCACCCTGTTTTCCCACTTTTACCCTGCATTCCCAAACCTCTCCCTGCATTCCCACCCTCACCCTGCATTCCCACTATTACCATGCATTCCCAACCTCACCCTGCATCCCCACTTTTACCCTGCTATCCCAGTTTTACCCTGCATTCCAATTATTACCGTGCATCCCCACCCTCACCTTGCATTCCCACTATTTCCCTGCATTCCCACTTTTCCCCTGCATTCCCACTTTTACCCTGCCTTCCCATACTCACCCTGTTTTCCCACCCTTACCCTGCATTCCCACCCTCACCCTGCCTTCCCATCCTCACCCTGTTTTCTCACCCTTACCCTGCATTCCCACCCTCACCGTGCTTTCCCACTTTTACCCTGCATTCCCACCCTCACCGTGCATTCCCACTTTTTCCCTGCATTCCCACCCTCACCCTGCATTCCCACCCTCACCTGTGCTTTCCCACTTTTACCCTGTCTTCCCATCCTCACCCTGTTTTCCCACCCTTACCTGCATCCCCACCCTTACCCTGCATTTCCACCCTCACCGTGCATTCCCACTTTTACCCTGCATTCCCACTTTTATCCTGCATTCCCACTTATACCCTGCTATCCCACTTTTACCCTGCATTTCCACCCTCACTCTGCTTTCCACCTTTTACCCTGCATTCCCACCCTCACCCTTCATTCCCACTTTTATCCTGAATTCCCACTTTTACCCTACATTCCCACTTTTACCCTGCCTTCCCATCTTCACCCTGTTTTCCCACCCTTACCCTGCATTCCCACCCTCACCGTGCATTCCCAATTTTACCCTGCATTCCCACTTTTATCCTGCATTCCCACTTTTACCCTGCTATCCCACTCTCACCCTGTATTTCAACTATTACCCTGCATTCCCACCCTCACCCTGCATTCCCACTTTTACCCTTTATTTCCACTATTACACTGCATTTCCACCCTCACCCTGCATTCCCACTTTTACCCTGCATTCCCACCCTCACCCTTCATTCCCACCCTTACCCTGCATTCACACTTTATCCTTGCATTCCCACCCTCACCCTGGATTCCCACTCTCACCGTGCATTCCCACTATTACCCTGCATTCCCATTCTCATACTGCATTCCCACTCTCAAACTGGATTCCCACCCTCACCCTGCATTCCCACTTTTACCCTGATTTCCCACTTTTACCCTGCATTCCCACCCTCACCCTGTTTTCCTACCCTTACCCTGCATTCCCACCCTTACCCTGCATTCCCACCCTCACCGTGCATTCCCACTATTACCCTGCATTCCCACTCTCATACTGCATTCCCACTCTCAAACTGCATTCCCACCCTCACCCTGCATTCCCACTATTACCCTGATTTCCCACTTTTACCCTGCATTCCCACCCTCACCCTGTTTTCCCACTTTTACCCTGCATTCCCAAACCTCTCCCTGCATTCCCACCCTCACCCTGCATTCCCACTATTACCATGCATTCCCAACCTCACCCTGCATCCCCACTTTTACCCTGCTATCCCAGTTTTACCCTGCATTCCAATTATTACCCTGCATCCCCACCCTCACCTTGCATTCCCACTATTTCCCTGCATTCCCACTTTTCCCCTGCATTTCCACTTTTACCCTGCCTTCCCATACTCACCCTGTTTTCCCACCCTTACCCTGCATTCCCACCCTCACCCTGCATTCCCACTTTTACCCTGCCTTCCCATCCTTACCCTGCATTCCCACCCTTACCCTGCATTCCCACCCTCACCGTGCTTTCCCACTTTTACCCTGCATTCCCACCCTCACCCTGCATTCTCACCCTCACCGTGGTTTCCAACTTGTACCCTGCCTTCCCATCCTCACCCTGTTTTCCCACCCTTATCCTGCATTCCCACCCTCACATGCATTCCCACTTTTACCCTGCATTCCCACCCTCACCCTGCATCCCCACTTTTACCGTGCTTTCCCACTTTTACCGTGCATTCCCACCCTCACCCTGCATTCCCACTATTACCCCGCATTCCCACCCTCACCCTGCATTCCCACCATCACCGTGCTTTCCCACTTTTGCCCTGCCTTCTCATCCTCACCCTGTTTTCCCAACCTTACCCTGCATTCCCACCCTCACCGTGCATTCCCACTTTTACCCTGCATTCCCACTTTTATCCTGCTATTGCACTTTTACCCTGCTATCCCACTCTCACCCTGCATTCCCACCCTCACCCTGCATTCCCACTTTTACCCTGCATTCCCACCCTCACCCTTCATTCCCACCCTAACCCTTCATTCACACTTTTACCCTTCTTTCACACTTTTACCCTGCATTCCCAAACTCTCCCTGCATTCCATTTTTATCCTGCCTTCCCACAATCACCCTGCCTTCCCATCCTCACCCTGTTTTTCCACCCTTACCCTGCTATCCCACTTTTACCCTGCATTCCCACCCTCACCCTGCATTCCCTTTATTACCCTGCATTCCCACCCTCACCCTGCATCCCTACTTTTGCCCTGCTTTCCCACTTTTACCCTGCATTCCCACCCTCACCCTGCATTCCCACTATTACCCCGCATTCCCACCCTCACCCTGCATTCCCACCCTCACCCTGCATTCCCACTTTTACCCTGCCATCCCATCCTCACCCTGTTTTCCCACCCTTACCCTGCATTCCCACCCTCACCGTGCATTCCCAATTTACCCTGCATTCCCACTTTTACCCTGCTATCGCACTTTTACCCTGCTATCGCACTCTCACCCTGCATTCCCACCCTCACCCTGCATTCCCAATTTTACCCTGCATTCCCACCAACACCCTTAATTCCCACCCTCACCCTGCATTCACAGTTTTACCCTGTTTTCCCACTTTTCCCCTGCATTCCCAAACTCACCCAGCATTCCTACTTTTACCCTGCCTTCCCGCCGTCGCCCTGACTTCCCATCCTCACCCTGTTTTCCCACCCTTACCCTGCTATCCCACTTTCACCCTGCATTCCCACCCTCACCCTGCATTCCCAACCTCACCCTGCATTCCCACTATTACCCTGCTTTCCAACTATTACTCTGCATTCCCACCCTCGCCCTGCATTCCCACTATTACCCTGCATTCCCACCCTCACCCTTCATTCCCACCCTAAACCTTCATTCACACTTTTACCCTTCTTTCACACTTTTACCCTGCATTCCCAAACTCTCCCTGCATTCCCACTTTTACCCTGCCTTCCCACAATCACCCTGCCTTCCCATCCTCACCCTGCTATCCCACTTTTACCCTGCATTCCCACCCTCACCCTGCCTTCCCATCCTCACATTATTTTTCCACACTTACACTGCTATCCCACTTGTACCCTGCTATATCATTATTACCGTGCATTCTCAACCTCACCCTGCATTCCCACTATTACCCTGCATTCCCACCCTCACCCTGCATTCCCACTATTACCCTGCATTCCCACTTTTACCCTGCATTCCCACCCTCACCCTGCATCCCCACTTTTACCGTGCATTCCCACCATCACCGTGCATTCCCACCCTCACCGTGCATTCCCACTTTTACCCTGCATTCCCATCCTTACCCAGTTTTCCCACCCTTACCCTGCATTCTCAACCTCACCGTTCATTCCAACTTTTACCCTGCATTCCCACTTTTACCCTGCTATCCCACTCTCACCCTGTTTTCCCACCCTTACCTGCATTCCCACCCTTACCCTGCATTTCCACCCTCACCGTGCATTCCCACTTTTACCCTGCATTCCCACTTTTATCCTGCCTTCCCACTTTTACACAGCTATCCCACATTTACCCTGCATTCCCACCCTCACCCAGCTTTCCACCTTTTACCCTGCATTCCCACCCTCACCCTTCATTCCCACTTTTATCCTGAATTTCCACTTTTACCCTGCATTCCCACTTTTACCCTGCCTTCCTATCCTCACCCTGTTTTCCCACCCTTACCCTGCATTCCCACACTCACCGTGCATTCCCACTTTTACCCTGCATTCCCACTTTTATCCTGCATTCCCACTTTTACCCTGCTATCCCACTCTATCCCTGCATTTCAACTATTACCCTGCATTCCCACCCTCACCCTGCATTCCCACTTTTACCCTGCATTTCCACTATTACCCTGCATTCCCACCCTCACCCTGCATTCCCACTTTTACCCTGCATGCCCACCCTCACCCTTCATTCCCACCCTTACCCTGCATTCACACTTTAACCTTGCATTCCCACCCTCACCCTGGATTCCCACTTTTCCCTGCCTTCCCATCCTCACCCTGTTTTCCCACCCTTACCCTGCATTCCCACCCTTACCCTGCATTCCCAACCTCACCGTGCATTCCCACTATTACCCTGCATTCCCACTCTCAAACTGCATTCCCACTCTCAAACTGCATTCCCACCCTCACCCTGCATTCCCACTTTTACTCTGCATTCCCACCGTCACCCTTCATTCCCACCCTTACCCTGCATTCACACTTTAACCTTGCATTCCCACCCTCACCCTGGATTCCCACTTTTCCCTGCCTTCCCATCCTCACCCTGTTTTCCCACCCTTACCCTGCATTCCCACCCTCACCCTGCATTCCCAGTATTACCCTGCATTCCCACTATTACCCTGCATTCCCACTTTTACCGTGCATTCCCACCCTCACCGTGCATTCCCACCTTCACCGTACATTCCCACTTTTACCCTGCAATCCCATCCTCACCCAGTTTTCCCACCGTTACCCTGCATTCTCACCCTCACCGTGCATTCCAACTTTTACCCTGCATTCCCCCTTTTACCCTGCTATCCCACTCTCACCCTGCATTCCCACCCTCACCCTGTTTTCCCACTATTACTCTTCATTCCCACACTCACCTTGCTTTCCCACTTTTACCCTGCTTTCCCACTTTTGTCCTGCATTCCCATTTTTACCCTGCCTTCCCATCCTCACCCTGTTTTCCCACCCTTACCCTGCTTTCCCACCCTCACCGTGCATTCCCACTTTTACCCTGCATTCCCACTTTTAACCTGCTATCCCACTCTCATCCTGCATTCCCACTATCAAACTGCATTGCCACACTCATCCTTCATTCCCACCCTCACCCTGAATTCCCACTTTTACCCTGCATTCCCACTTTTACCCTGCATTCCCAACCTCAGCCTCTATTCCCACTATTACCCTGCATTCCCACTTTTACCGTGCATTCCCACCCTCACCGTGCATTCCCACCCTCATCGTGCATTCCCACTTTTACCCTGCATTCCCATCCTCACCCAGATTTCCCACCCTTACCCTGCATTCTCCACCCTCACCCTGCATTCCCACCCTCACCCTGCATCCCAACTTTTACCCTGCTATCCCAGTTTTACCCTGCATTCCCATTATTACCCTGCATCCCCACCCTCACCCTGCATTCCCACCCTCACCCTGCATTCCCACTTTTCCCCTGCATTCCCACCCCCACCCTGCATTCCCACCCTCACCTGTGCTTTCCCACTTTTACCCTGCGTTCCCATCCCCACCCTGTTTTCCCACCCTTACCTGCATTCCCACCCTCACCGTGCATTCCCACCCTCACCGTGCATTCACACTTTTACCCTGCATTCCCACCCTCACCCTTAATTCCCTCCCTCACCCTGCATTCACACTTTTACCCTGTTTTCCCACTTTTCCCCTGCATTCCCAAACTCACCCTGCATTCCAACTTTTACCCTGCCTTCCCACCGTCGCCCTGCCTTCCCATCCTCACCCTGTTTTCCCACCCTTACCCTGCTATCCCACTTTCACAATGCATTCCCACCCTCACCCTGCTTTCCCAACCTCACCCTGCATTCCCACTATTACCCTGCATTCCCACTTTTACCCTGCTTTCCCACTTTTACCCTACATTCCCAGCCTCACCCTGCCTTCCCATCCTCACATTGTTTTTCCACACTTACACTGCTATCCCACTTGTACCCTGCTATATCATTATTACCGTGCATTCTCAACCTCACCCTGCATTCCCACTATTACCCTGCATTCCCACCCTCACCCTGCATTCCCACTATTACCCTGCATTCCCACTTTTACCCTGCATTCCCACCCTCACCCTGCATGCCCACTTTTACCGTGCATTCCCACCCTCACCGTGCATTCCCACCCTCACCGTGCATTCCCACTTTTACCCTGCATTCCCATCCTCACCAAGTTTTCCCACCCTTACCCTGCATTCTCACCCTCACCGTGCATTCCAACTTTTACCCTGCATTCCCACTTTTACCCTGCTATCCCACTCTCACCCTGCATTCCCACCCTCACCCTGTTTTCCCACTTTTACTCTTCATTCCCACACTCACCCTGCATTCCCACTTTTACCCTGCTTTCCCACTTTTGTCCTGTATTCCCATTTTTACCCTGCCTTCCCATCCTCACCCTGTTTTCCCACCCTTACCCTGCTCTCCCACCCTCACCTTGCATTCCCACTTTTACCCTGCATTCCCACTTTTACCCTGCTATCCCACTTTTACCCTGCTATCCCACTCTCACCCTGCATTCCCACTCTCAAACTGCATTCCCACACTCATCCTTCATTCCCACCCTCACCCTGAATTCCCACTTTTACCCTGCATTCCCACTTTTACCCTGCATTCCCAACCTTTCCATGTTTTCCCACTTTTACCCTGCTTTTCCACCCTCACCCTGCATTCCCACCCTCACCCTGCATCCCAACTTTTACCCTGCTATCCCAGTTTTACCCTGCATTCCCATTATTACCCTGCATCCCCACCCTCACCCTGCATTCCCACCCTCACCCTGCATTCCCACTCTCATACTGCATTCCCACTCTCAAACTGCATTCCCACCCTCACCCTGCATTCCCACTTTTACCCTGATTTCCCACTTTTACCCTGCATTCCCACCCTCACCCTGTTTTCCTACCCTTACCCTGCATTCCCACCCTTACCCTGCATTCCCACCCTCACCGTGCATTCCCACTATTACCCTGCATTCCCACTCTCATACTGCATTCCCACTCTCAAACTGCATTCCCACCCTCACCCTGCATTCCCACTTTTACCCTGATTTCCCACTTTTACCCTGCATTCCCACCCTCACCCTAATTTCCCACTTTTACCCTGCATTCCCAAACCTCTCCCTGCATTCCCACCCTCACCCTGCATTCCCACTATTACCATGCATTCCCAACCTCACCCTGCATCCCCACTTTTACCCTGCTATCCCAGTTTTACCCTGCATTCCAATTATTACCCTGCATCCCCACCCTCACCTTGCATTTCCACTATTTCCCTGCATTCCCACTTTTCCCCTGCATTCCCACTTTTACCCTGCCTTCCCATACTCACCCTGTTTTCCCACCCTTACCCTGCATTCCCACCCTCACCCTGCATTCCCACTTTTACCCTTCCTTCCCATCCTCACCCTGTTTTCCCACCCTTACCCTGCATTCCCACCCTCACCGTGCTTTCCCACTTTTACCCTGCATTCCCATACTCACCGTGCATTCCCACTTTTCCCCTGCATTCCCACCCTCACCTGTGCTTTCCCACTTTTACCCTGTCTTCCCATCCTCACACTGTTTTCCCACCCTTACCTGCATCCCCACCCTTACCCTGCATTTCCACCCTCACCGTGCATTCCCACTTTTACCCTGCATTCCCACTTTTATCCTGCATTCCCACTTATACCCTGCTATCCCACTTTTACCCTGCATTTCCACCCTCACTCTGCTTTCCACCTTTTACCCTGCATTCCCACCCTCACCCTTCATTCCCACTTTTATCCTGAATTCCCACTTTTACCCTGCCTTCCCATCTTCACCCTGTTTTCCCACCCTTACCCTGCATTCCCACCCTCACCGTGCATTCCCAATTTTACCCTGCATTCCCACTTTTATCCTGCATTCCCACTTTTACCCTGCTATCCCACTCTCACCCTGCATTTCAACTATTACCCTGCATTCCAACCCTCACCCTGCATTCCCACTTTTACCCTTTATTTCCACTATTACACTGCATTTCCACCCTCACCCTGCATTCCCACTTATACCCTGCATTCCCACACTCACCCTTCATTCCCACCCTTACCCTGCATTCACACTTTATCCTTGCATTCCCACCCTCACCCTGGATTCCCACTCTCACCGTGCATTCCCACTATTACCCTGCATTCCCACTCTCATACTGCATTCCCACTCTCAAACTGCATTCCCACCCTCACCCTGCATTCCCACTTTTACCCTGATTTCCCACTTTTACCCTGCATTCCCACCCTCACCCTGTTTTCCTACCCTTACCCTGCATTCCCACCCTTACCCTGCATTCCCACCCTCACCGTGCATTCCCACTATTACCCTGCATTCCCACTCTCATACTGCATTCCCACTCTCAAACTGCATTCCCACCCTCACCCTGCATTCCCACTTTTACCCTGATTTCCCACTTTTACCCTGCATTCCCACCCTCACCCTGTTTTCCCACTTTTACCCTGCATTCCCAAACCACTCCCTGCATTCCCACCCTCACCCTGCATTCCCACTATTACCATGCATTCCCAACCTCACCCTGCATCCCCACTCTTACCCTGCTATCCCAGTTTTACCCTGCATTCCAATTATTACCCTGCATCCCCACCCTCACCTTGCATTCCCACTATTTCCCTGCATTCCCACTTTTCCCCTGCATTCCCACTTTTACCCTGCCTTCCCATACTCACCCTGTTTTCCCACCCTTACCCTGCATTCCCACCCTCACCCTGCATTCCCACTTTTACCCTGCCTTCCCATCCTCACCCTGTTTTCCCACCCTTACCCTGCATTCCCACCCTCACCGTGCTTTCCCACTTTTACCCTGCATTCCCACCCTCACCCTGCATTCTCACCCTCACCGTGGTTTCCAACTTGTACCCTGCCTTCCCATCCTCACCCTGTTTTCCCAACCTTACCCTGCATTCCCACCCTCACCGTGCATTCCCACTTTTACCCTGCATTCCCACTTTTATCCTGCTATTGCACTTTTACCCTGCTATCCCACTCTCACCCAGCATTCCCACCCTCACCCTGCATTCCCACTTTTACCCTGCATTCCCACCCTCACCCTTCATTCCCACCCTAACCCTTCATTCACACTTTTACCCTTCTTTCACACTTTTACCCTGCATTCCCAAACTCTCCCTGCATTCCCACTTTTACCCTGCCTTCCCACAATCACCCTGCCTTCCCATCCTCACCCTGTTTTTCCACCCTTACCCTGCTATCCCACTTTTACCCTGCTTTCCCACCCTCACCCTGCATTCCCTTTATTACCCTGCATTCCCACCCTCACCCTGCATCCCTACTTTTGCCCTGCTTTTCCACTTTTACCCTGCATTCCCACCCTCACCCTGCATTCCCACTATTACCCCGCATTCCCACCCTCACCCTGCATTCCCACCCTCACCCTGCATTCCCACTTTTACCCTGCCATCCCATCCTCACCCTGTTTTCCCACCCTTACCCTGCATTCCCACCCTCACCGTGCATTCCCAATTTACCCTGCATTCCCACTTTTACCCTGCTATCGCACTTTTACCCTGCTATCGCACTCTCACCCTGCATTCCCACCCTCACCCTGCATTCCCAATTTTACCCTGCATTCCGACCAACACCCTTAATTCCCACCCTCACCCTGCATTCACAGTTTTACCCTGTTTTCCCACTTTTCCCCTGCATTCCCAAACTCACCCAGCATTCCTACTTTTACCGTGCCTTCCCGCCGTCGCCCTGACTTCCCATCCTCACCCTGTTTTCCCACCCTTACCCTGCTATCCCACTTTCACCCTGCATTCCCACCCTCACCCTGCATTCCCAACCTCACCCTGCATTCCCACTATTACCCTGCTTTCCAACTATTACTCTGCATTCCCACCCTCGCCCTGCATTCCCACTATTACCCTGCATTCCCACCCTCACCCTTCATTCCCACCCTAACCCTTCATTCACACTTTTACCCTTCTTTCACACTTTTACCCTGCATTCCCAAACTCTCCCTGCATTCCCACTTTTACCCTGCCTTCCCACAATCACACTGCCTTCCCATCCTCACCCTGTTTTTCCACCCTTACCCTGCTATCCCACTTTTACCCTGCATTCCCACCCTCACCCTGCCTTCCCATCCTCACATTATTTTTCCACACTTACACTGCTATCCCACTTGTACCCTGCTATATCATTATTACCGTGCATTCTCAACCTCACCCTGCATTCCCACTATTACCCTGCATTCCCACCCTCACCCTGCATTCCCACTATTACCCTGCATTCCCACCCTCACCCTGCATTCCCACTATTACCCTGCATTCCCACTTTTACCCTGCATTCCCACCCTCACCCTGCATCCCCACTTTTACCGTGCATTCCCACTCTCACCGGGCATTCCCACTTTTACCCTGCATTCCCATCCTCACCCAGTTTTCCCACCCTTACCCTGCATTCTCACCCTCACTGTGCATTCCAACTTTTACCCTGCATTCCCACTTTTACCCTGCTATCCAACTCTCACCCTGTTTTCCCACCCTTACCCTGCATTTCCACCCTCACCATGCATTCCCACTTTTACCCTGCATTCCCACTTTTATCCTGCCTTCCCACTTTTACACAGCTATCCCACATTTACCCTGCATTCCCACCCTCACCCAGCTTTCCACCTTTTACCCTGCATTCCCACCCTCACCCTTCATTCCCACTTTTATCCTGAATTTCCACTTTTACCCTGCATTCCCACTTTTACCCTGCCTTCCTATCCTCACCCTGTTTTCCCACCCTTACCCTGCATTCCCACACTCACCGTGCATTCCAACTTTTACCCTGCAATCCCACTTTTATCCTGCATTCCCACTTTTACCCTGCTATCCCACTCTAACCCTGCATTTCAACTATTACCCTGAATTCCCACCCTCACCCTGCATTCCCACTTTTACCCTGCATTTCCACTATTACCCTGCATTCCCACCCTCACCCTTCATTCCCACCCTTACCCTGCATTCACACTTTAACCTTGCATTCCCACCCTCACCCTGGATTCCCACATTTCCCTGCCTTCCCATCCTCACCCTGTTTTCCCACCCTTACCCTGCATTCCCACCCTTACCCTGCATTCCCAACCTCACCGTGCATTCCCACTATTACCCTGCATTCCCACTCTCAAACTGCATTCCCACTCTCAAACTGCATTCCCACCCTCACCCTGCATTCCCACTTTTACCCTGCATTCCCACCCTCACCCTTCATTCCCACCCTTACCCTGCATTCACACTTTAACCTTGCATTCCCACCCTCACCCTGGATTCCCACTTTTCCCTGCCTTCCCATCCTCACCCTGTTTTCCCACCCTTACCCTGCATTCCCACCCTCACCGTGCATTCCCACTTTTACCCTGCATTCCCACTTTTACCCTGCTATCCCACTCTCACCCTGCATTCCCACTATTACCCTGCATTCCCTCTCTCAAACTGCATTCCCACTCTCAAACTGCATTCCCACCCTCGCCCTTCATTCCCACCCTAACCCTTCATTCACACTTTTACCCTTCTTTCACACTTTTACCCTGCATTCCCAAACTCTCCCTGCATTCCCACTTTTACCCTGCCTTCCCACAATCACCCTGCCTTCCCATACTCACCCTGTTTTTCCACCCTTACCCTGCTATCCCACTTTTACCCTGCATTCCCACCCTCACCCTGCCTTCCCATCCTCACATTATTTTTCCACACTTACACTGCTATCCCACTTGTACCCTGCTATATCATTATTACCGTGCATTCTCAACCTCACCCTGCATTCCCACTATTACCCTGCATTCCCACCCTCACCCTGCATTCCCACTATTACCCTGCATTCCCACTTTTACCCTGCATTCCCACCCTCACCCTGCATCCCCACTTTTACCGTGCATTCCCACCCTCACCGTGCATTCCCACCCTCACCGTGCATTCCCACTTTTACCCTGCATTCCCATCCTCACCCAGTTTTCCCACCCTTACCCTGCATTCTCACCCTCACTGTGCATTCCAACTTTTACCCTGCATTCCCACTTTTACCCTGCTATCCCACTCTCACCCTGTTTTCCCACCCTTACTTGCATTCCCACCCTTACCCTGCATTTCCACCCTCACCGTGCATTCCCACTTTTACCCTGCATTCCCACTTTTATCCTGCCTTCCCACTTTTACACAGCTATCCCACATTTACCCTGCATTCCCACCCTCACCCAGCTTTCCACCTTTTACCCTGCATTCCCACCCTCACCCTTCATTCCCACTTTTATCCTGAATTTCCACTTTTACCCTGCATTCCCACTTTTACCCTGCCTTCCTATCCTCACCCTGTTTTCCCACCCTTACCCTGCATTCCCACACTCACCGTGCATTCCCACTTTTACCCTGCAATCCCACTTTTATCCTGCATTCCCACTTTTACCCTGCTATCCCACTCTAACCCTGCATTTCAACTATTACCCTGCATTCCCACCCTCACCCTGCATTCCCACTTTTACCCTGCATTTCCACTATAACCCTGCATTCCCACCCTCACCCTGCATTCCCACTTTTACCCTGCATTCCCACCCTCACCCTTCATTCCCACCCTTACCCTGCATTCACACTTTAACCTTGCATTCCCACCCTCACCCTGGATTCCCACTTTTCCCTGCCTTCCCATCCTCACCCTGTTTTCCCACCCTTACCCTGCATTCCCACCCTTACCCTGCATTCCCAACCTCACCGTGCATTCCCACTATTACCCTGCATTCCCACTCTCAAACTGCATTCCCACTCTCAAACTGCATTCCCACCCTCACCCTGCATTCCCACTTTTACCCTGCATTCCCACCCTCACCCTTCATTCCCACCCTTACCCTGCATTCACACTTTAACCTTGCATTCCCACCCTCACCCTGGATTCCCACTTTTCCCTGCCTTCCCATCCTCACCCTGTTTTCCCACCCTTACCCTGCATTCCCACCCTTACCCTGCATTCCCACCCTCACCGTGCATTCCCACTTTTACCCTGCATTCCCACTTTTACCCTGCTATCCCACTCTCACCTTGCATTCCCCCTATTACCCTGCATTCCCTCTCTCAAACTGCATTCCCACTCTCAAACTGCATTGCCACCCTCACCCTGCATTCCCACTTTTACCCTGATTTCCCACTTTTACCCTGCATTCCCACCCTCTCCGTGCATTCCCACCCTCACCCAGTTTTCCCACTTTTACCCTGCTTTTCCACCCTCACCCTGCATTCCCAAACCTCACCCTGCATTCCCACCCTCACCCTGCATTCCCACTATTACCCTGCATTCCCTCTTTTACCCTGCATTCCCAACCTCACCCTGCATCCACACTTTTACCCTGCTATCCCAGTTTTACCCTGCATTCCCATTATTACCCTGCATCCCCACCCTCACCCTGCATTCCCACTTTTCCCCTGCATTCCCACTTTTACCCTGCATTCCCACATTTACCCTGCATTCCCACCCTCTCCGTGCATTCCCACCCTCACCCTGTTTTCCCACTTTTACCCTGCTTTTACACCCTCACCCTGCATTCCCAAACCTCACCCTGCATTCCCACCCTCACCCTGCATTCCCACTATTACCCTGCATTCCCTCTTTTACCCTGCATTCCCAACCTCACCCTGCATCCACACTTTTACCCTGCTATCCCAGTTTTACCCTCCATTCCCATTATTACCCTGCATCCCCACCCCCACCCTGCATTCCCACTTTTCCCCTGCATTCCCACTTTTACCCTGCATTCCCACTTTTACCATGCTATCCCACTTTTACCCTGCCTTCCCTCCGTCACCCTGCATTCCACCTTTTACCCTGCATTCCCACCCACACCCTGCATTCCCACCCTCACCCTGCATCCCCACTTTTACCGTGCTTTCCCACTTTTACCGTGCATTCCCACCCTCACCCTGCATTCCCACTATTACCCCGCATTCCCACCCTCACCCTGCATTCCCACCATCACCGTGCTTTCCCACTTTTGCCCTGCCTTCTCATCCTCACCCTGTTTTCCCAACCTTACCCTGCATTCCCACCCTCACCGTGCATTCCCACTTTTACCCTGCATTCCCACTTTTATCCTGCTATTGCACTTTTACCCTGCTATCCCACTCTCACCCTGCATTCCCACCCTCACCCTGCATTCCCACTTTTACCCTGCATTCCCACCCTCACCCTTCATTCCCACCCTAACCCTTCATTCACACTTTTACCCTTCTTTCACACTTTTACCCTGCATTCCCAAACTCTCCCTGCATTCCATTTTTACCCTGCCTACCCACAATCACCCTGCCTTCCCATCCTCACCCTGTTTTTCCACCCTTACCCTGCTATCCCACTTTTACCCTGCATTCCCACCCTCACCCTGCATTCCCTTTATTACCCTGCATTCCCACCCTCACCCTGCATCCCTACTTTTGCCCTGCTTTCCCACTTTTACCCTGCATTCCCACCCTCACCCTGCATTCCCACTATTACCCCGCATTCCCACCCTCACCCTGCATTCCCACCCTCACCCTGCATTCCCACTTTTACCCTGCCATCCCATCCTCACCCTGTTTTCCCACCCTTACCCTGCATTCCCACCCTCACCGTGCATTCCCAATTTACCCTGCATTCCCACTTTTACCCTGCTATCGCACTTTTACCCTGCTATCGCACTCTCACTCTGCATTCCCACCCTCACCCTGCATTCCCAATTTTACCCTGCATTCCCACCAACACCCTTAATTCCCACCCTCACCCTGCATTCACAGTTTTACCCTGTTTTCCCACTTTTCCCCTGCATTCCCAAACTCACCCAGCATTCCTACTTTTACCCTGCCTTCCCGCCGTCGCCCTGACTTCCCATCCTCACCCTGTTTTCCCACCCTTACCCTGCTATCCCACTTTCACCCTGCATTCCCACCCTCACCCTGCATTCCCAACCTCACCCTGCATTCCCACTATTACCCTTCTTTCCAACTATTACTCTGCATTCCCACCCTCACCCTGCATTCCCACTATTACCCTGCATTCCCACCCTCACCCTTCATTCCCACCCTAACCCTTCATTCACACTTTTACCCTTCTTTCACACTTTTACCCTGCATTCCCAAACTCTCCCTGCATTCCCACTTTTACCCTGCCTTCCCACAATCACCCTGCCTTCCCATCCTCACCCTGCTATCCCACTTTTACCCTGCATTCCCACCCTCACCCTGCCTTCCCATCCTCACATTATTTTTCCACACTTACACTGCTATCCCACTTGTACCCTGCTATATCATTATTACCGTGCATTCTCAACCTCACCCTGCATTCCCACTATTACCCTGCATTCCCACCCTCACCCTGCATTCCCACTATTACCCTGCATTCCCACTTTTACCCTGCATTCCCACCCTCACCCTGCATCCCCACTTTTACCGTGCATTCCCACCATCACCGTGCATTCCCACCCTCACCGTGCATTCCCACTTTTACCCTGCATTCCCATCCTTACCCAGTTTTCCCACCCTTACCCTGCATTCTCACCCTCACCATTCATTCCAACTTTTACCCTGCATTCCCACTTTTACCCTGCTATCCCACTCTCACCCTGTTTTCCCACCCTTACCTGCATTCCCACCCTTACCCTGCATTTCCACCCTCACCGTGCATTCCCACTTTTACCCTGCATTCCCACTTTTATCCTGCCTTCCCACTTTTACACAGCTATCCCACATTTACCCTGCATTCCCACCCTCACCCAGCTTTCCCACTTTTACCCTGCTTTCCCACTTTTGTCCTGCATTCCCATTTTTACCCTGCCTTCCCATCCTCACCCTGTTTTCCCACCCTTACCCTGCTTTCCCACCCTCACCGTGCATTCCCACTTTTACCCTGCATTCCCTCTTTTATCCTGCCTTCCCACTTTTACACAGCTATCCCACATTTACCCTGCATTCCCACCCTCACCCAGCTTTCCACCTTTTACCCTGCATTCCCACCCTCACCCTTCATTCCCACTTTTATCCTGAATTTCCACTTTTACCCTGCATTCCCACTTTTACCCTGCCTTCCTATCCTCACCCTGTTTTCCCACCCTTACCCTGCATTCCCACACTCACCGTGCATTCCCACTTTTACCCTGCATTCCCACTTATATCCTGCATTCCCACTTTTACCCTGCTATCCCACTCTAACCCTGCATTTCAACTATTACCCTGCATTCCCACCCTCACCCTGCATTCCCACTTTTACCCTGCATTTCCACTATTACCCTGCATTCCCACCCTCACCCTGCATTCCCACTTTTACCCTGCATTCCCACCCTCACCCTTCATTCCCACCCTTACCCTGCATTCACACTTTAACCTTGCATTCCCACCCTCACCCTGGATTCCCACTTTTCCCTGCCTTCCCATCCTCACCCTGTTTTCCCACACTTACCCTGCATTCCCACCCTTACCCTGCATTCCCAACCTCACCGTGCATTCCCACTATTACCCTGCATTCCCACTCTCAAACTGCATTCCCACTCTCAAACTGCATTCCCACCCTCACCCTGCATTCCCACTTTTACTCTGCATTCCCACCGTCACCCTTCATTCCCACCCTTACCCTGCATTCACACTTTAACCTTGCATTCCCACCCTCACCCTGGATTCCCACTTTTCCCTGCCTTCCCATCCTCACCCTGTTTTCCCACCCTTACCCTGCATTCCCACCCTCACCCTGCATTCCCACTATTACCCTGCATTCCCACTATTACCCTGCATTCCCACTTTTACCGTGCATTCCCACCCTCACCGTGCATTCCCACCTTCACCGTACATTCCCACTTTTACCCTGCAATCCCATCCTCACCCAGTTTTCCCACCGTTACCCTGCATTCTCACCCTCACCGTGCATTCCAACTTTTACCCTGCATTCCCCCTTTTACCCTGCTATCCCACTCTCACCCTGCATTCCCACCCTCACCCTGTTTTCCCACTATTACTCTTCATTCCCACACTCACCTTGCTTTCCCACTTTTACCCTGCTTTCCCACTTTTGTCCTGCATTCCCATTTTAACCCTGCCTTCCCATCCTCACCCTGTTTTCCCACCCTTACCCTGCTTTCCCACCCTCACCGTGCATTCCCACTTTTACCCTGCATTCCCACTTTTACCCTGCTATCCCACTCTCATCCTGCATTCCCACTATCAAACTGCATTGCCACACTCATCCTTCATTCCCACCCTCACCCTGAATTCCCACTTTTACCCTGCATTCCCACTTTTACCCTGCATTCCCACCCTCAGCCTCTATTCCCACTATTACCCTGCATTCCCACTTTTACCGTGCATTCCCACCCTCACCGTGCATTCCCACCCTCATCGTGCATTCCCACTTTTACCCTGCATTCCCATCCTCACCCAGATTTCCCACCCTTACCCTGCATTCTCCACCCTCACCCTGCATTCCCACCCTCACCCTGCATCCCAACTTTTACCCTGCTATCCCAGTTTTACCCTGCATTCCCATTATTACCCTGCATCCCCACCCTCACCCTGCATTCCCACCCTCACCCTGCATTCCCACCCCCACCCTGCATTCCCACCCTCACCTGTGCTTTCCCACTTTTACCCTGCGTTCCCATCCTCACCCTGTTTTCCCACCCTTACCTGCATTCCCACCCTCACCGTGCATTCCCACCCTCACCATGCATTCGCACTTTTACCCTGCATTCCCACCCTCACCCTTAATTCCCTCCCTCACCCTGCATTCACACTTTTACCCTGTTTTCCCACTTTTCCCCTGCATTCCCAAACTCACCCTGCATTCCAACTTTTACCCTGCCTTCCCACCGTCGCCCTGCCTTCCCATCCTCACCCTGTTTTCCCACCCTTACCCTGCTATCCCACTTTCACAATGCATTCCCACCCTCACCCTGCTTTCCCAACCTCACCCTGCATTCCCACTATTACCCTGCATTCCCACTTTTACCCTGCTTTCCCACTTTTACCCTACATTCCCAGCCTCACCCTGCCTTCCCATCCTCACATTATTTTTCCACACTTACACTGCTATCCCACTTGTACCCTGCTATATCATTATTACCGTGCATTCTCAACCTCACCCTGCATTCCCACTATTACCCTGCATTCCCACCCTCACCCTGCATTCCCACTATTACCCTGCATTCCCACTTTTACCCTGCATTCCCACCCTCAACCTGCATGCCCACTTTTACCGTGCATTCCCACCCTCACCGTGCATTCCCACCCTCACCGTGCATTCCCACTTTTACCCTGCATTCCCATCCTCACCAAGTTTTCCCACCCTTACCCTGCATTCTCACCCTCACCGTGCATTCCAACTTTTACCCTGCATTCCCACTTTTACCCTGCTATCCCACTCTCACCCTGCATTCCCACCCTCACCCTGTTTTCCCACTTTTACTCTTCATTCCCACACTCACCCTGCATTCCCACTTTTACCCTGCTTTCCCACTTTTGTCCTGTATTCCCATTTTTACCCTGCCTTCCCATCCTCACCCTGTTTTCCCACCCTTACCCTGCTCTCCCACCCTCACCTTGCATTCCCACTTTTACCCTGCATTCCCACTTTTACCCTGCTATCCCACTTTTACCCTGCTATCCCACTCTCACCCTGCATTCCCACTCTCAAACTGCATTCCCACACTCATCCTTCATTCCCACCCTCACCCTGAATTCCCACTTTTACCCTGCATTCCCACTTTTACCCTGCATTCCCAACCTTTCCATGTTTTCCCACTTTTACCCTGCTTTTCCACCCTCACCCTGCATTCCCACCCTCACCCTGCATCCCAACTTTTACCCTGCTATCCCAGTTTTACCCTGCATTCCCATTATTACCCTGCATCCCCACCCTCACCCTGCATTCCCACCCTCACCCTGCATTCCCACTCTCATACTGCATTCCCACTCTCATACTGCATTCCCACCCTCACCCTGCATTCCCACTTTTACCCTGATTTCCCACTTTTACCCTGCATTCCCACCCTCACCCTGTTTTCCTACCCTTACCCTGCATTCCCACCCTTACCCTGCATTCCCACCCTCACCGTGCATTCCCACTATTACCCTGCATTCCCACTCTCATACTGCATTCCCACTCTCAAACTGCATTCCCACCCTCACCCTGCATTCCCACTTTTACCCTGATTTCCCACTTTTACCCTGCATTCCCACCCTCACCCTGTTTTCCCACTTTTACCCTGCATTCCCAAACCTCTCCCTGCATTCCCACCCTCACCCTGCATTCCCACTATTACCATGCATTCCCAACCTCACCCTGCATCCCCACTTTTACCCTGCTATCCCAGTTTTACCCTGCATTCCAATTATTACCCTGCATCCCCACCCTCACCTTGCATTTCCACTATTTCCCTGCATTCCCACTTTTCCCCTGCATTCCCACTTTTACCCTGCCTTCCCATACTCACCCTGTTTTCCCACCCTTACCCTGCATTCCCACCCTCACCCTGCATTCCCACTTTTACCCTGCCTTCCCATCCTCACCCTGTTTTCCCACCCTTACCCTGCATTCCCACCCTCACCGTGCTTTCCCACTTTTACCCTGCATTCCCACCCTCACCGTGCATTCCCACGTTTCCCCTGCATTCCCACCCTCACCTGTGCTTTCCCACTTTTACCCTGTCTTCCCATCCTCACCCTGTTTTCGCACCCTTACCTGCATCCCCACCCTTACCCTGCATTTCCACCCTCACCGTGCATTCCCACTTTTACCCTGCATTCCCACTTTTATCCTGCATTCCCACTTATACCCTGCTATCCCACTTTTACCCTGCATTTCCACCCTCACTCTGCTTTCCACCTTTTACCCTGCATTCCCACCCTCACCCTTCATTCCCACTTTTATCCTGAATTCCCACTTTTACCCTACATTCCCACTTTTACCCTGCCTTCCCATCTTCACCCTGTTTTCCCACCCTTACCCTGCATTCCCACCCTCACCGTGCATTCCCAATTTTACCCTGCATTCCCACTTTTATCCTGCATTCCCACTTTTACCCTGCTATCCCACTCTCACCCTGCATTTCAACTATTACCCTGCATTCCCACCCTCACCCTGCATTCCCACTTTTACCCTTTATTTCCACTATTACACTGCATTTCCACCCTCACCCTGCATTCCCACTTATACCCTGCATTCCCACACTCACCCTTCATTCCCACCCTTACCCTGCATTCACACTTTATCCTTGCATTCCCACCCTCACCCTGGATTCCCACTCTCACCGTGCATTCCCACTATTACCCTGCATTCCCACTCTCATACTGCATTCCCACTCTCAAACTGCATTCCCACCCTCACCCTGCATTCCCACTTTTACCCTGATTTCCCACTTTTACCCTGCATTCCCACCCTCACCCTGTTTTCCTACCCTTACCCAGCATTCCCACCCTTACCCTGCATTCCCACCCTCACCGTGCATTCCCACTATTACCCTGCATTCCCACTCTCATACTGCATTCCCACTCTCAAACTGCATTCCCACCCTCACCCTGCATTCCCACTTTTACCCTGATTTCCCACTTTTACCCTGCATTCCCAAACCTCTCCCTGCATTCCCACCCTCACCCTGCATTCCCACTATTACCATGCATTCCCAACCTCACCCTGCATCCCCACTCTTACCCTGCTATCCCAGTTTTACCCTGCATTCCAATTATTACCCTGCATCCCCACCCTCACCTTGCATTCCCACTATTTCCCTGCATTCCCACTTTTCCACTGCATTCCCACTTTTACCCTGCCTTCCCATACTCACCCTGTTTTCCCACCCTTACCCTGCATTCCCACCCTCACCCTGCATTCCCACTTTTACCCTGCCTTCCCATCCTCACCCTGTTTTCCCACCCTTACCCTGCATTCCCACCCTCACCGTGCTTTCCCACTTTTACCCTGCATTCCCACCCTCACCCTGCATTCTCACCCTCACCGTGGTTTCCAACTTGTACCCTGCCTTCCCATCCTCACCCTGTTTTCCCACCCTCATCCTGCATTCCCACCCTCACATGCATTCCCACTTTTACCCTGCATTCCCACCCTCACCCTTCATCCCCACTTTTACCGTGCTTTCCCACTTTTACCCTGCATTCCCACCCTCACCCTGCATTCCCAGTATTACCCCGCATTCCCACCCTCACCCTGCATTCCCACCCTCACCGTGCTTTCCCACTTTTGCCCTGCCTTCTCATCCTCACCCTGTTTTCCCAACCTTACCCTGCATTCCCACCCTCACCGTGCATTCCCACTTTTACCCTGCATTCCCACTTTTATCCTGCTATTGCACTTTTACCCTGCTATCCCACTCTCACCCAGCATTCCCACCCTCACCCTGCATTCCCACTTTTACCCTGCATTCCCACCCTCACCCTTCATTCCCACCCTAACCCTTCATTCACACTTTTACCCTTCTTTCACACTTTTACCCTGCATTCCCAAACTCTCCCTGCATTCCCACTTTTACCCTGCCTTCCCACAATCACCCTGCCTTCCCATCCTCACCCTGTTTTTCCACCCTTACCCTGCTATCCCACTTTTACCCTGCTTTCCCACCCTCACCCTGCATTCCCTTTATTACCCTGCATTCCCACCCTCACCCTGCATCCCTACTTTTGCCCTGCTTTCCCACTTTTACCCTGCATTCCCACCCTCACCCTGCATTCCCACTATTACCCCGCATTCCCACCCTCACCCTGCATTCCCACTTTTACCCTGCCATCCCATCCTCACCCTGTTTTCCCACCCTTACCCTGCATTCCCACCCTCACCATGCATTCCCAATTTACCCTGCATTCCCACTTTTACCCTGCTATCGCACTTTTACCCTGCTATCGCACTCTCACCCTGCATTCCCACCCTCACCCTGCATTCCCAATTTTACCCTGCATTCCGACCAACACCCTTAATTCCCACCCTCACCCTGCATTCACAGTTTTACCCTGTTTTCCCACTTTTCCCCTGCATTCCCAAACTCACCCAGCATTCCTACTTTTACCGTGCCTTCCCGCCGTCGCCCTGACTTCCCATCCTCACCCTGTTTTCCCACCCTTACCCTGCTATCCC
The DNA here is from genome assembly GCA_031769625.1 of Taudactylus pleione. Classification (NCBI taxonomy): domain Eukaryota; kingdom Metazoa; phylum Chordata; class Amphibia; order Anura; family Myobatrachidae; genus Taudactylus; species Taudactylus pleione. The sequence goes on from JAUIMM010000010.1 coordinate 5,523,677, forward strand.
ACTTTCACCCTGCATTCCCACCCTCACCCTGCATTCCCAACCTCACCCTGCATTCCCACTATTACCCTGCTTTCCAACTATTACTCTGCATTCCCACCCTCGCCCTGCATTCCCACTATTACCCTGCATTCCCACCCTCACCCTTCATTCCCACCCTAACCCTTCATTCACACTTTTACCCTTCTTTCACACTTTTACCCTGCATTCCCAAACTCTCCCTGCATTCCCACTTTTACCCTGCCTTCCCACAATCACACTGCCTTCCCATCCTCACCCTGTTTTTCCACCCTTACCCTGCTATCCCACTTTTACCCTGCATTCCCACCCTCACCCTGCCTTCCCATCCTCACATTATTTTTCCACACTTACACTGCTATCCCACTTGTACCCTGCTATATCATTATTACCGTGCATTCTCAACCTCACCCTGCATTCCCACTATTACCCTGCATTCCCACCCTCACCCTGCATTCCCACTATTACCCTGCATTCCCACCCTCACCCTGCATTCCCACTATTACCCTGCATTCCCACTTTTACCCTGCATTCCCACCCTCACCCTGCATCCCCACTTTTACCGTGCATTCCCACCCTCACCGTGCATTCCCACCCTCACCGGGCATTCCCACTTTTACCCTGCATTCCCATCCTCACCCAGTTTTCCCACCCTTACCCTGCATTCTCACCCTCACTGTGCATTCCAACTTTTACCCTGCATTCCCACTTTTACCCTGCTATCCCACTCTCACCCTGTTTTCCCACCCTTACCTGCATTCCCACCCTTACCCTGCATTTCCACCCTCACCGTGCATTCCCACTTTTACCCTGCATTCCCACTTTTATCCTGCCTTCCCACTTTTACACAGCTATCCCACATTTACCCTGCATTCCCCCCCTCACCCAGCTTTCCACCTTTTACCCTGCATTCCCACCCTCACCCTTCATTCCCACTTTTATCCTGAATTTCCACTTTTACCCTGCATTCCCACTTTTACCCTGCCTTCCTATCCTCACCCTGTTTTCCCACCCTTACCCTGCATTCCCACACTCACCGTGCATTCCAACTTTTACCCTGCAATCCCACTTTTATCCTGCATTCCCACTTTTACCCTGCTATCCCACTCTAACCCTGCATTTCAACTATTACCCTGCATTCCCACCCTCACCCTGCATTCCCACTTTTACCCTGCATTTCCACTATTACCCTGCATTCCCACCCTCACCCTGCATTCCCACTTTTACCCTGCATTCCCACCCTCACCCTTCATTCCCACCCTTACCCTGCATTCACACTTTAACCTTGCATTCCCACCCTCACCCTGGATTCCCACATTTCCCTGCCTTCCCATCCTCACCCTGTTTTCCCACCCTTACCCTGCATTCCCACCCTTACCCTGCATTCCCAACCTCACCGTGCATTCCCACTATTACCCTGCATTCCCACTCTCAAACTGCATTCCCACTCTCAAACTGCATTCCCACCCTCACCCTGCATTCCCACTTTTACCCTGCATTCCCACCCTCACCCTTCATTCCCACCCTTACCCTGCATTCACACTTTAACCTTGCATTCCCACCCTCACCCTGGATTCCCACTTTTCCCTGCCTTCCCATCCTCACCCTGTTTTCCCACCCTTACCCTGCATTCCCACCCTCACCGTGCATTCCCACTTTTACCCTGCATTCCCACTTTTACCCTGCTATCCCACTCTCACCCTGCATTCCCACTATTACCCTGCATTCCCTCTCTCAAACTGCATTCCCACTCTCAAACTGCATTGCCACCCTCACCCTGCATTCCCACTTTTACCCTGCTTTCCAACTATTACTCTGCATTCCCACCCTCGCCCTGCATTCCCACTATTACCCTGCATTCCCACCCTCACCCTTCATTCCCACCCTAACCCTTCATTCACACTTTTACCCTTCTTTCACACTTTTACCCTGCATTCCCAAACTCTCCCTGCATTCCCACTTTTACCCTGCCTTCCCACAATCACCCTGCCTTCCCATCCTCACCCTGTTTTTCCACCCTTACCCTGCTATCCCACTTTTACCCTGCATTCCCACCCTCACCCTGCCTTCCCATCCTCACATTATTTTTCCACACTTACACTGCTATCCCACTTGTACCCTGCTATATCATTATTACCGTGCATTCTCAACCTCACCCTGCATTCCCACTATTACCCTGCATTCCCTCCCTCACCCTGCATTCCCACTATTACCCTGCATTCCCACTTTTACCCTGCATTCCCACCCTCACCCTGCATCCCCACTTTTACCGTGCATTCCCACCCTCACCGTGCATTCCCACTTTTACCCTGCATTCCCATCCTCACCCAGTTTTCCCACCCTTACCCTGCATTCTCACCCTCACTGTGCATTCCAACTTTTATCCTGCATTCCCACTTTTACCCTGCTATCCCACTCTCACCCTGTTTTCCCACCCTTACTTGCATTCCCACCCTTACCCTGCATTTCCACCCTCACCGTGCATTCCCACTTTTACCCTGCATTCCCACTTTTATCCTGCCTTCCCACTTTTACACAGCTATCCCACATTTACCCTGCATTCCCACCCTCACCCAGCTTTCCACCTTTTACCCTGCATTCCCACCCTCACCCTTCATTCCCACTTTTATCCTGAATTTCCACTTTTACCCTGCATTCCCACTTTTACCCTGCCTTCCTATCCTCACCCTGTTTTCCACCCTTACCCTGCATTCCCACACTCACCGTGCATTCCCACTTTTACCCTGCAATCCCACTTTTATCCTGCATTCCCACTTTTACCCTGCTATCCCACTCTAACCCTGCATTTCAACTATTACCCTGCATTCCCACCCTCACCCTGCATTCCCACTTTTACCCTGCATTTCCACTATTACCCTGCATTCCCACCCTCACCCTGCATTCCCACTTTTACCCTGCATTCCCACCCTCACCCTTCATTCCCACCCTTACCCTGCATTCACACTTTAACCTTGCATTCCCCACCCTCACCCTGGATTCCCACTTTTCCCTGCCTTCCCATCCTCACCCTGTTTTCCCACCCTTACCCTGCATTCCCACCCTCACCGTGCATTCCCACTTTTACCCTGCATTCCCACTCTCACCTTGCATTCCCACTATTACCCTGCATTCCCTCTCTCAAACTGCATTCCCACTCTCAAACTGCATTTGCCACCCTCACCCTGCATTCCCACTTTTACCCTGATTTCCCACTTTTACCCTGCATTCCCACCCTCTCCGTGCATTCCCACCCTCACCCAGTTTTCCCACTTTTACCCTGCTTTTCCACCTCACCCTGCATTCCCAAACCTCACCCTGCATTCCCACCCTCACCCTGCATTCCCACTATTACCCTGCATTCCCTCTTTTACCCTGCATTCCCAACCTCACCCTGCATCCACACTTTTACCCTGCTATCCCAGTTTTACCCTGCATTCCCATTATTACCCTGCATCCCCACCCTCACCCTGCATTACCACTTTTCCCCTGCATTCCCACTTTTACCCTGCATTCCCACCCTCTCCGTGCATTCCCACCCTCACCCTGTTTTCCCACTTTTACCCTGCTTTTCCACCCTCACCCTGCATTCCCAAACCTCACCCTGCATTCCACCCTCACCCTGCATTCCCACTATTACCCTGCATTCCCTCTTTTACCCTGCATTCCCAACCTCACCCTGCATCCACACTTTTACCCTGCTATCCCAGTTTTACCCTCCATTCCCATTATTACCCTGCATCCCACACCCCCACCCCTGCATTCCCACTTTTCCCCTGCATTCCCACTTTTACCCTGCATTCCCACTTTTACCATGCTATCCCACTTTTACCCTGCCTTCCCTCCGTCACCCTGCATTCCACCTTTTACCTGCATTCCCACCCACACCCTTCATTCCCACTTTTACCCCTGCATTCCCACTTTTACCCAGCCTTCCCATCCTCACCCTGTTTTCCCACCCTTACGCTGCATTCCCACCCTCCACGTGCATTCCCACTTTTACCATGCATCCCCATTTTTATCCTGCATTCCACACTTTTACCCTGCTATCCCACTCTCACCCTACATTTCCACTATTACCCTGCATTCCCACCCTCACCCCTGCATTCAAACTTTAACCTTGCATTCCCACCCTCACCCTGCCTTCCCATCCTCACCCTGTTTTCCCACCCTTATCCAGCTATCCCACTTTTACCCTGCATTCCCAACCTTACCCTGCATTCCCTCTTTTACCCTGCATTCCCAACCTCACCCTGCATTCCCACTTTTACCCTACATTCCCAGCCTCACCCTGCATTCCCATCCTCACCATGTTTTCCCACCCTTGTACCCCTGCTATCACACTATTACCATGCATTCCCACAATTTCCGTGCATTCCCACTTTTACCCTGCATTCCAACCCTCACCCTGCATTCCCACTATTACCCTACATTCCCACCCCCACCCCACATTCCATTTTTATCCTGCATTCCGACCCTCAAACTGCATTCCACTTTTACCCTGGTTTCCCACTTTTAACCTGCTTTTCCATCCTCATCCTGCGTTCCCACCCTCACCCTGCAATCCCACCCTCACACTGCATTCCAACTATTACCCTGCATGCCCACCCTCACCCTGCAATCCAACCCTCACCCTGCATTCCCAGCCTCACCCTGAATTCCCACTTTTACCCTGCATTCCCACTTTTACACTGTATTCCCACCCTCACCCTGCATTCCCACTTTTACCGTGCCTTCCCACCCTCACACTGTTTTCCCACCCTTACCCTGCTATCCCCCCATTTACCCTGCTATCCCACTTTTACCCTGCATTTCCACCCTCACCCTGCATTCCCCACTTTTACACTGCATTCCCACTTTTACCCTGCTTTTCCACCCTCACTCTGCAATCCCACTTTTAACCTGCTTTTCCCAATTTTACCCTGCATTCCCACCCACTCACCCTGCATTCCCCACTGTTACCCAGCATTCCCACTATTACCCTGCATTCCTACCCTCAACCTGCAATCCAACCCTCACCCTGCATTCCCACTTTTACCCTCCCTTCCAACCTCACCCTGCATTTCACTTTTACCCTGCTTTCCCACTTTTACCCTGCTGTCCCATCCTCACCCTGTTTTCCCACCCTTACCTGCATTCCCACCCTTACCCTGCATTTCCACCCTCATCGTGCATTCCCACTTTTACCCTGCATTCCCACTTTTTTCCTGCATTCCCACTTTTACCCTGCTATCCCACTTTTACCCTGCATTCCCACCCTCACACCTGCTTTCCACCTTTTACCCTGCATTCCCACCCTCACCCGTGCTTTCCAACATGTACCCCTGCAATTCCATCCTCACCCTGTTTTCTCACCCCTTACCCTGCATTCCCACCCTCACGTGCATTCCCAATTTTACCCTGCATTCCCACCCTCACCCTGCATCACCACTTTTACCCTGCTTTCCCACTATTACCCTGCATGCCCACCCTCACCCTGCAATCCCACCCTCACCCTGCATTCCCAGCCTCACCCTGAATTCCCACTTTTTACCCTGCATTCCCACTTTTACACTGTATTCCCACCCTCACCCTGCATTCCCACTTTTACCGTGCCTTCCCACCCTCACCCTGTTTTCCCACCCTTACCCTGCTATCCCCCATTTACCCTGCTATCCCACTTTTACCCTGCATTTCCACCCTCACCCTGCATTCCCACTTTTACCCTGCTTTTCCACCCTCACTCTGCATTCCCACTTTTAACCTGCTTTCCCAATTTTACCCTGCATTCCCACCCTCACCCTGCATTCCCACTGTTACCCAGCATTCCCACTATTACCCTGCATTCCTACCCTCACCCTGCAATCCAACCCTCACCCTGCATTCCCACTTTTACCCTCCCTTCCCAACCTCACCCTGCATTTCCACTTTTACCCTGCTTTCCCACTTTTACCCTGCTGTCCCATCCTCACCCTGTTTTCCCACCCTTACCTGCATTCCCACCCTTACCCTGCATTTCCACCCTCACCGTGCATTCCCACTTTTACCCTGCATTCCCACTTTTACCCTGCATTCCCACTTTTTTCCTGCATTCCCACTTTTACCCTGCTATCCCACTTTTACCCTGCATTCCCACCCTCACCCTGCTTTCCACCTTTTACCCTGCATTCCCACCCTCACCCGTGCTTTCCAACATGTACCCTGCCATTCCATCCTCACCCTGTTTTCCCACCCTTACCCTGCATTCCCACCCTCACGTGCATTCCCAATTTTACCCTGCATCGCCACTTTTACCCTGCTTTCCCACTTTTACCATGCATTCCCACCCTCACCCTGCATTCCCACTATTACCCCCGCATTCCGACCCTCACCGTGCTTTCCCACTTTTGCCCTGCCTTCCCATCCTCACCCCTGTTTTCCCACCCTTACCCTGCATTCCACCCTCACCGTTGCATTCCCACTTTTACCCTGCATTCCCACTTTTATCCTGCTATCGCACTTTTACCCTGCTATCCCACTATCACCCTGCATTCCCACCCTCACCCTGCATTCCCACTTTTACCCTGCATTCCCACCGTCACACTTCATTCTCACACTCACCCTTCATTCCCCACCCTCACCCTGCATTCACACTTTTACCCTTCTTTCCCACTTTTACCCCTGCATTCCCAAACTCACCCTGCATTCCCCACTTTTATCCTACCTTCCCACACTCGCCCTGCCTTCCCATCCTCACCCTGTTTTCCCACCCTTACCCTGCTATCCCACTTTTACCCTGCATTCCCACCCTCACCCTGCATTCCCACTATTAAACTGCATTCCCACCCTCACCCTGCATCCCTACTTTTACCCTGCATTCCCACTTTTACCCTGCCTTCCCATCCTCACCCTGTTTTCCCTCCCTTACCCTGCATTCCCACCCTCACCGTGCATTCCCACTTTTACCCTGCATTCCCACTTTTATCCTGCATTCCCACTTTTACCCTGCTATCCCACTCTCACCCATGCATTTCAACTATTACCTGCATTCTCACCCTTACCCTGCATTCCCACTTTTACCCTGCATTTCCACTATTACCCTGCATTCCCACCCTCACTCTGCATTCCCACTATTACCCTGCATTCCCACCCTCACCCTTCATTCCCACCCTTACCCTGCATTCACACTTTAACCTTGCATTCCCACTCTCACCCTGGATTCCCACTTTTCCCTGCCTTCCCATCCTCACCCTGTTTTCCCAAACTTACCCTGCATTCCCACGCCTTACACTGCATTCCCACCCTCACCGTGCATTCCCACTTTTACCCTGCATTCCCACCCTCACCCTGCATTCCCTCTTTTACCCTGCATTCCCAACCTCACCCTGCATCCACACTTTTACCCTGCTATCCCAGTTTTACCCTCCATTCCCATTATTACCCTGCATCCCCACCCCCACCCTGCATTCCCACTTTTCCCCTGCATTCCCACTTTTACCCTGCATTGCCACTTTTACCATGCTATCCCACTTTTACCCTGCCTTCCCACCGTCACCCTGCATTCCACCTTTTACCCTGCATTCCCACCCACACCCTTCATTCCCACTTTTCTCCTGAATACCCACTTTTACCCTGCATTCCCACTTTTACCCAGCCTTCCCATCCTCACCCTGTTTTCCCACCCTTACCCTGCATTCCCACCCTCCCCGTGCATTCCCACTTTTAACATGCATCCCCACTTTTATCCTGCATTCCCACTTTTACCCTGCTATCCCACTCTCACCCTACATTTCCACTATTACCCTGCATTCCCACCCTCACCCTGCATTCAAACTTTAACCTTGCATTCCCACCCTCACCCTGGATTCCCACTTTTTCCCTGCCTTCCCATCCTCACCCTGTTTTCCCACCCTTATCCAGCTATCCCACTTTTACCCTGCATTCCCAACCTTACCCTGCATTCCCTCTTTTACCCTGCATTCCCAACCTCACCCTGCATTCCCACTTTTACCCTACATTCCCAGCCTCACCCTGCATTCCCATCCTCACCATGTTTTCCCACCCTTGTACCCTGCTATCTCACTATTACCATGCATTCCCACTATTTCCGTCCATTCCCACTTTTACCCTGCATTCCAACCCTCACCCTGCATTCCCACTATTAGCCTACATTCCCAACCCCACCCCGCATTCCCACTTTTTCCCTGCAATCCCACCCTCACCCTGCATTCCCAGCCTCACCCTGAATTCCCACTTTTACCCTGCATTCCCACTTTTACACTGTATTCCCACCCTCACCCTGCATTCCCACTTTTACCGTGCCTTCCCACCCTCACCCTGTTTTCCCACCATTACCCTGCTATCCCCCATTTACCCTGCTATCCCACTTTTACCCTGCATTCCCACCCTCACCCTGCATTCCCACTGTTACCCAGCATTCCCACTATTACCCTGCATTCCCACCCTCACCCTGCAATCCAACCCTCACCCTGAATTCCCACCCTCACCCTGCATTCCCACCCTCACCCTGCATTTCCACTTTTAACCTGCTTTCCCACTTTTACCCTGCTGTCCCATCCTCACCCTGTTTTCCCACCCTTACCTGCATTCCCACCCTTACCCTGCATTTCCACCCTCACCGTGCATTCCCACTTTTACCCTGCATTCCCACTTTTTTCCTGCATTCCCACTTTTACCCTGCTATCCCACTTTTACCCTGCATTCCCACCCTCACCCTGCATTCCCAATCTCACACTGCATTCCCAACCTCACCCTGCATTCCCACTATTACCCTGCTTTCCAACTTTTACTCTGCATTCCCATCCTCGCCCTGCATTCCCACTATTACCCTGAATTCCCACTTTTACCCTGCTTTCTCACTTTTACCCTACAGTCCCAGCCTCACCCTGCCTTCCCATCCTCACATTGTTTTTCCACACTTACACTGCTATCCCACTTGTAACCTGCTATATCACTATTACCGTGCATTCTCAACCTCACCCTGCATTCCCACTATTACCCTGCATTCCCACCCTCACCCTGCATTCCCACTATTACCCTGCATTCCCACTATTACCCTGCATTCCCACTTTTACCGTGCATTCCCACCCTCACCGTGCATTCCCACCCTCACCGTACATTCCCACTTTTACCCTGCAATCCCATCCTCACCCTGCAATCCCACCCTCACACTGCATTCCAACTATTACCCTGCATGCCCACCCTCACCCTGCATTCCCAGCCTCACCCTGAATTCCCACTTTTACCCTGCATTCCCACTTTTACACTGTATTCCCACCCTCACCCTGCATTCCCACTTTTACCGTGCCTTCCCACCCTCACCCTGTTTTCCCACCATTACCCTGCTATCCCCCATTTACCCTGCTATCCCACTTTTACCCTGCATTCCCACCCTCACCCTGCATTCCCACTGTTACCCAGTATTCCCACTATTACCCTGCATTCCCACCCTCACCCTGCAATCCAACCCTCACCCTGCATTCCCACCCTCACCCTGCATTCCCACCCTCACCCTGCATTTCCACTTTTAACCTGCTTTCCCACTTTTACCCTGCTGTCCCATCCTCACCCTGTTTTCCCACCCTTACCTGCATTCCCACCCTTACCCTGCATTTCCACCCTCACCGTGCATTCCCACTTTTAACCTGCATTCCCACTTTTACCGTGCATTCCCACCCTCACCGTGCATTCCCACCCTCACCGTACATTCCCACTTTTACCCTGCAATCCCATCCTCACCCAGTTTTCCCACCGTTACCCAGCATTCTCACCCTCACCGTGCATTCCAACTTTTACCCTGCATTCCCCCTTTTACCCTGCTATCCCACTCTCACCCTGCATTCCCACCCTCACCCTGTTTTCCCACTATTACTCTTCATTCCCACACTCACCTTGCATTCCCACTTTTACCCAGCTTTCCCACTTTTGTCCTGCATTCCCATTTTTACCCTGCCTTCCCATCCTCACCCTGTTTTCCCACCCTTACCCTGCTTTCCCACCCTCACCGTGCATTCCCACTTTTACCCTGCTATCCAACTCTCACCCTGCATTCCCACTATCAAACTGCATTGCCGCACTCATCCTTCATTCCCACCCTCACCCTGCATTCCCACCCTCACCCTGAATTCCCACTTTTACCCTGCATTCCCACTTTTACCCTGCATTCCCACCCTCACCCTCTATTCCCACTATTACCCTGCATTCCCACTTTTACCGTGCATTCCCACCCTCACCGTGCATTCCCACCCTCATCGTGCATTCCCACTTTTACCCAGCCTTCCCATCCTCACCCTGTTTTCCCACCCTTACCCTGCATTCCCACCCTCCCCGTGCATTCCCACTTTTACCATGCATCCCCACTTTTACCCTGCTATCCCACTCTCACCCTACATTTCCACTATTACCCTGCATTCCCACCCTCACCCTGCATTCAAACTTTAACCTTGCATTCCCACCCTCACCCTGGATTCCCACTTTTTCCCTGCCTTCCCATCATCACCCTGTTTTCCCACCCTTATCCAGCTATCCCACTTTTACCCTGCATTCCCAACCTTACCCTGCATTCCCTCTTTTACCCTGCATTCCCAATCTCACCCTGCATTCCCACTTTTACCCTACATTCCCATCCTCACCATGTTTTCCCACCCTTGTACCCTGCTATCTCACTATTACCATGCATTCCCACTATTTCCGTGCATTCCCACTTTTACCCTGCATTCCAACCCTCACCCTGCATTCCCACTATTACCCTACATTCCCACCCCCACCCCGCATTCCCATTTTTATCCTGCATTCCGACCCTCAAACTGCATTCCACTTTTACCCTGGTTTCCCACTTTTAACCTGCTTTTCCATCCTCATCCTGCATTCCCACCCTCACCCTGCAATCCCACCCTCACACTGCATTCCAACTATTACCCTGCATGCCCACCCTCACCCTGCAATCCCACCCTCACCCTGCATTCCCAGCCTCACCCTGAATTCCCACTTTTACCCTGCATTCCCACTTTTACACTGTATTCCCACCCTCACCCTGCATTCCCACTTTTACCGTGCCTTCCCACCCTCACCCTGTTTTCCCACCATTACCCTGCTATCCCCCATTTACCCTGCTATCCCACTTTTACCCTGCATTCCCACCCTCACCCTGCATTCCCACTGTTACCCAGCATTCCCACTATTACCCTGCATTCCCACCCTCACCCTGCAATCCAACCCTCACCCTGCATTCCCACCCTCACCCTGCATTCCCACCCTCACCCTGCATTTCCACTTTTAACCTGCTTTCCCACTTTTACCCTGCTGTCCCATCCTCACCCTGTTTTCCCACCCTTACCTGCATTCCCACCCTTACCCTGCATTTCCACCCTCACCGTGCATTCCAAATTTACCCTGCATTCCCACTTTTTTCCTGCATTCCCACTTTTACCCTGCTATCCCACTTTTACCCTGCATTCCCACCCTCACCCTGCATTCCCAATCTCCCACTGCATTCCCAACCTCACCCTGCATTCCCACTATTACCCTGCTTTCCAACTTTTACTCTGCATTCCCATCCTCGCCCTGCATTCCCACTATTACCCTGAATTCCCACTTTTACCCTGCTTTCCCACTTTTACCCTACAGTCCCAGCCTCACCCTGCCTTTCCATCCTCACATTGTTTTTCCACACTTACACTGCTATCCCACTTGTAACCTGCTATATCACTATTACCGTGCATTCTCAACCTCACCCTGCATTCCCACTATTACCCTGCATTCCCACCCTCACCCTGCATTCCCACTATTACCCTGCATTCCCACTATTACCCTGCATTCCCACTTTTACCGTGCATTCCCACCCTCACCGTGCATTCCCACCCTCACCGTACGTTCCCACTTTTACCCTGCAATCCCATCCTCACCCAGTTTTACCACCGTTACCCAGCATTCTCACCCTCACCGTGCATTCCAACTTTTACCCTGCATTCCCCCTTTTACCCTGCTATCCCACTCTCACCCTGCATTCCCACCCTCACCCTGTTTTCCCGCTATTACTCTTCATTCCCACACTCACCTTGCATTCCCACTTTTACCCTGCTTTCCCACTTTTGTCCTGCATTCCCATTTTTACCCTGCCTTCCCATCCTCACCCTGTTTTCCCACCCTTACCCTGCTTTCCCACCCTCACCGTGCATTCCCACTTTTACCCTGCTATCCAACTCTCACCCTGCATTCCCACTATCAAACTGCATTGCCACCCTCACCCTGCATTCCCACCCTCACCCTGAATTCCCACTTTTACCCTGCATTCCCACTTTTACCCGGCATTCCCACCCTCACCCTCTATTCCCACTATTACCCTGCATTCCCACTTTTACCGTGCATTCCCACCCTCACCGTGCATTCCCACCCTCATCGTGCATTCCCACTTTTACCCTGCATTCCCATCCTCACCCAGATTTCCCACCCTTACCCTGCATTCTCCACCCTCACCCTGCATTCCCACCCTCACCCTGCATCCCAACTTTTACCCTGCTATCCCAGTTTTACCCTGCATTCCCATTATTACCCTGCATCCCCACCCTCACCCTGCATTCCCACCCTCACCCTGCATTCCCACTTTTCCCCTGCATTCCCACCCCCACCCTGCATTCCCACCCTCAACTGTGCTTTCCCACTTTTACCCTGCGTTCCCATCCTCACCCTGTTTTCCCACCCTTACCCTGCATTTGCACACTCACCGTGCATTCCCACTTTTACCCTGCATTCCCACTTTTACCCTGAATTCCCACCCTCACCGTGCTTTCTCACTTTTACCCTGCATTCCCACCCTCACCCTGCATTCTCACCCTCACCCTGGTTTCCAACTTGTACTCTGCCTTCCCATCCTCACCCTGTTTTCCCACCTTTAGCCTGCATTTCCACCCTCACATGCATTCCCACTTTTACCCTGCATTCCCACTTTTACCCTGCATTCCCACCCTCACCCTGCATCCCCACTTTTACCCTGCTTTCCCACTTTTACCCTGCATTCCCACCTTCACCGTGCATTCCCACTTTTACCCTGCATTCCCACTTTTATCCTGCTATCGCACTTTTACCCTGCTATCCCACTCTCACCCTGCATTCCCACCCTCACCCTGCATTCCCACTTCTACCCTGCATTCCCACCCTCACCCTTCATTCCCACCCTCACCCTTCATTCACACTTTTACCCTTCTTTCCCACTTTTACCCTGCATTCCCAAACTCACCCTGCATTCCCATTATTACCCTGAATTCCCACCCTCACCCTGCATCCCTACTTTTGCCCTGCTTTCCCACTTTTACCCTGCATTCCCACAGTCACCCTGCATTCCTACTATTACCCCGCATTCCCACCTTCACCCTGCATTCCCACACTCACCCTGCATTCCCACTTTTACCCTGCCTTCCCATCCTCACCCTGTTATCCCACCCTTACCCTGCATTCCCACCCTCACCGTGAATTCCCACTTTTACCCTGCATTCCCACTTTTACCATGCTATCGCACTTTTACCCTGCATTCACACCCTCACCCTGCATTCCCACCCTCACCCTTAATTCCCTCCCTCACCCTGCATTCACACTTTTACCCTGTTTTCCCACTTTTCCCCTGCATTCCCAAACTCACCCAGCATTCCCACTTTTACCCTGCCTTCCCACCGTCGCCCTGCCTTCCCATCCTCACCCTGTTTTCCCACCCTTACCCTGCTATCCCACTTTCACAATGCATTCCCACCCTCACCCTGCATTCCCAACCTCACCCTGCATTCCCACTATTACCCTGCATTCCCACTTTTACCCTGCTTTCCCACTTTTACCCTACATTCCCAGCCTCACCCTGCCTTCCCATCCTCACATTGTTTTTCCACACTTACACTGCTATCCCACTTGTACCCTGCTATATCATTATTACCGTGCATTCTCAACCTCACCCTGCATTCCCACTATTACCCTGCATTCCCACCCTCACCCTGCATTCCCACTATTACCCTGCATTCCCACTTTTACCCTGCATTCCCACCCTCACCCTGCATTCCCACCCTCACCGTGCATTCCCACCCTCACCGTGCATTCCCACTTTTACCCTGCATTCCCATCCTCACCAAGTTTTCCCACCCTTACCCTGCATTCTCACCCTCACCGTGCATTCCAACTTTTACCCTGCATTCCCACTTTTACCCTGCTATCCCACTCTCACCCTGCATTCCCACCCTCACCCTGTTTTCCCACTTTTACTCTTCATTCCCACACTCACCCTGCATTCCCACGTTTACCCTGCTTTCCCACTTTTGTCCTGTATTCCCATTTTTACCCTGCCTTCCCATCCTCACCCTGTTTTCCCACCCTTACCCTGCTCTCCCACCCTCAGCTTGCATTCCCACTTTTACCCTGCTATCCCACTCTCACCCTGCATTCCCACTCTCAAACTGCATTCCCACACTCATCCTTCATTCCCACACTCACCCTGCATTCCCACCCTCACCCTGCATTCCCACTTTTACCCTGCATTCCCACTTTTACCCTGCATTCCCAACCTCACCATGTTTTCCCACTTTTACCCTGCTTTTCCACCCTCACCCTGCATTCCCACCCTCACCCTGCATCCCAACTTTTACCCTGCTATCCCAGTTTTACCCTGCATTCCCATTATTACCCTGCATCCCCACCCTCACCCTGCATTCCCACCCTCACCGTGCATTCCCACTTTTCCCCTGCATTCCCACCCTCACCCTGCATTCCCACCCTCACCTGTGCTTTCCCACTTTTACCCTGTCTTCCCATCCTCACCCTGTTTTCCCACCCTTACCTGCATTCCCACCCTTACCCTGCATTTCCACCCTCACCGTGCATTTCCACTTTTACCCTGCATTCCCACTTTTATCCAGCATTCCCACTTATACCCTGCTATCCCACTTTTACCCTGCATTTCCACCCTCACTCTGCTTTCCACCTTTTACCCTGCATTCCCACCCTCACCCTTCATTCCCACTTTTATCCTGAATTCCCACTTTTACCCTGCATTCCCACTTTTACCCTGCCTTCCCATCTTCACCCTGTTTTCCCACCCTTACCCTGCATTCCCACCCTCACCGTGCATTCCCAATTTTACCCTGCATTCCCACTTTTATCCTGCATTCCCACTTTTACCCTGCTATCCCACTCTCACCCTGCATTTCAACTATTACCCTGCATTCCCACCCTCACCCTGCATTCACACTTTTACCCTTTATTTCCACTATTACACTGCATTTCCACCCTCACCCTGCATTCCCACTTTTACCCTGCATTCCCACCCTCACCCTTCATTCCCACCCTTACCCTGCATTCACACTTTATCCTTGCATTCCCACCCTCACCCTGGATTCCCACTCTCACCGTGCATTCCCACTATTACCCTGCATTCCCACTCTCATACTGCATTCCCACTCTCAAACTGCATTCCCACCCTCACCCTGCATTCCCAGTTTTACCCTGATTTCCCACTTTTACCCTGCATTCCCACCCTCACCCTGTTTTACTACCCTTACCCTGCATTCCCACCCTTACCCTGCATTCCCACCCTCACCGTGCATTCCCACTATTACCCTGCATTCCCACTCTCATACTGCATTCCCACTCTCACCCTGCATTCCCACTTTTACCCTGATTTCCCACTTTTACCCTGCATTCCCACCCTCACCCTGTTTTCCCACTTTTACCCTGCATTCCCAAACCTCTCCCTGCATTCCCACCCTCACCCTGCATTCCCACTATTACCATGCATTCCCAACCTCACCCTGCATCCCCACTTTTACACTGCTATCCCAGTTTTACCCTGCATTCCCATTATTACCCTGCATCCCCACCCTCACCTTGCATTCCCACTATTTCCCTGCATTCCCACTTTTACCCTGCCTTCCCATACTCACCCTGTTTTTCCACCCTTACCCTGCATTCCCACCCTCACCCTGCATTCCCACTTTTACCCTGCCTTCCCATCCTCACCCTGTTTTCCCACCCTTACCCTGCATTCCCACCCTCACCGTGCTTTCCCACTTTTACCCTGCATTCCCACCCTCACCCTGCATTCTTACCCTCACCGTGGTTTCCAACTTGTACCCTGCCTTCCCATCCTCACCCTGTTTTCCCACCCTTATCCTGCATTCCCACCCTCACATGCATTCCCACTTTTACCCTGCATTCCCACCCTCACCCTGCATCCCCACTTTTACTGTGCTTTCCCACTTTTACCCTGCATTCCCACCCTCACCCTGCATTCCCACTATTACCCCGCATTCCCACCCTCACCCTGCATTCCCACCCTCACCGTGCTTTCCCACTTTTGCCCAGCCTTCTCATCCTCACCCTGTTTTCCCAACCTTACCCTGCATTCCCACCCTCACCGTGCATTCCCACTTTTACCCTGCATTCCCACTTTTATCCTGCTATTGCACTTTTACCCTGCTATCCCACTATCACCCTGCATTCCCACCCTCACCCTGCATTCCCACTTTTACCCTGCATTCCCACCCTCACCCTTCATTCACACTTTTACCCTTCTTTCACACTTTTACCCTGCATTCCCAAACTCTCCCTGCATTCCCACTTTTACCCCTGCCTTCTCACAATCACCCTGCCTTCTCACAATCACCCTGCATTCCCAATTTTACCCTGCATTCCCACCCACACCCTTAATTCCCACCCTCACCCTGCATTCACACTTTTACCCTGTTTTCCCACTTTTCCCCTGCATTCCCAAACTCACCCAGCATTCCTACTTTTACCTGCCTTCCCGCCGTCGCCCTGACTTCCCATCCTCACCCTGTTTTCCCACCCTTACCCTGCTATCCCACTTTCACCCTGCATTCCCACCCTCACCCTGCATTCCCAACCTCACCCTGCATTCCCACTATTACCCTGCTTTCCAACTATTACTCTGCATTCCCACCCTCGCCCTGCATTCCCACTATTACCCTTCATTCCCAATTTTACCCTGCTTTCCCACTTTTACCCTACATTCCCAGCCTCACCCTGCCTTCCCATCCTCACATTATTTTTCCACACTTACACTGCTATCCCACTTGTACCCTGCTATATCATTATTACCGTGCATTCTCAACCTCACCCTGCATTCCCACTATTACCCTGCATTCCCACCCTCACCCTGCATTCCCACTATTACCCTGCATTCCCACCCTCACCCTGCATCCCCACTTTTACCGTGCATTCCCACCCTCACCGTGCATTCCCACCCTCACCGTGCATTCCCACTTTTACCCTGCATTCCCATCCTCACCCAGTTTTCCCACCCTTACCCTGCATTCTCACCCTCACCGTGCATTCCAACTTTTACCCTGCATTCCCACTTTTACCCTGCTATCCCACTCTCACCCTGCATTCCCATCCTCACCCTGTTTTCCCACCCTTACCTGCATTCCCACCCTTACCCTGCATTTCCACCCTCACCGTGCATTCCCACTTTTACCCTGCATTCCCACTTTTATCCTGCCTTCCCACTTTTACACAGCTATCCCACTTTTACCCTGCATTCCCACCCTCACCCAGCTTTCCACCTTTTACCCTGCATTCCCACCCTCACCCTTCATTCCCACTTTTATCCTGATTTTCCACTTTTACCCTGCATTCCCACTTTTACCCTGCCTTCCTATCCTCACCCTGTTTTCTCACCCTTACCCTGCATTCCCACACTCACCGTGCATTCCCACTTTTACCCTGCATTCCCACTTTTATCCTGCATTCCCACTTTTACCCTGCTATCCCACTCTAACCCTGCATTTCAACTATTACCCTGCATTCCCACCCTCACCCTGCATTCCCACTTTTACCCTGCATTTCCACTATTACCCTGCATTCCCACCCTCACCCAGCATTCCCACTTTTACCCTGCATTCCCACCCTCACCCTTCATTCCCACCCTTACCCTGCATTCACACTTTAACCTTGCATTCCCACCCTCACCCTGGATTCCCACTTTTCCCTGCCTTCCCATCCTCACCCTGTTTTCCCACCCTTACCTGCATTCCCAACCTCACCGTGCATTCCCACTATTACCCTGCATTCCCACTCTCAAACTGCATTCCCACTCTCAAACTGCATTCCCACCCTCACCCTGCATTCCCACTTTTACCCTGCATTCCCACCCTCACCCTTCATTCCCACCCTTACCCTGCTTTCACACTTTAACCTTGCATTCCCACCCTCACCATGGATTCCCACTTTTCCCTGCCTTCCCATCCTCACCCTGTTTTCCCACCCTTACCCTGCATTCCCACTTTTACCCTGCTATCCCACTCTCACCCTGCATTCCCACTATTACCCTGCATTCCCTCTCTCAAACTGCATTCCCACTCTCAAACTGCATTGCCACCCTCACCCTGCATTCCCACTTTTACCCTGCTTTCCCACTTTTACCCTGCATTCCCACCCTCTCCGTGCATTCCCACCCTCACCCAGTTTTCCCACTTTTACCCTGCTTTTCCACCCTCACCCTGCATTCCCAAACCTCACCCTGCATTCCCACCCTCACCCTGCATTCCCACTATTACCCTGCATTCCCTCTTTTACACTGCATTCCCAACCTCACCCTGCATCCACACTTTTACACTGCTATCCCAGTTTTACCCTGCATTCCCATTATTACCCTGCATCCCCACCCTCACCCTGCATTCCCACTTTTCCCCTGCATTCCCACTTTTCCCCTGCATTCCCACTTTTACCCTGCATTCCCACCCTCTCCGTGCATTCCCACCCTCACCCTGTTTTCCCACTTTTACCCTGCTTTTCCACCCTCACCCTGCATTCCCAAACCTCACCCTGCATTCCCACCCTCACCCTGCATTCCCACTATTACCCTGCATTCCCTCTTTTACCCTGCATTCCCAACCTCACCCTGCATCCACACTTTTACCCTGCTATCCCAGTTTTACCCTCCATTCCCATTATTACCCTGCATCCCCACCCCCACCCTGCATTCCCACTTTTCCCCTGCATTCCCACTTTTACCCTGCATTCCCACTTTTACCATGCTATCTCACTTTTACCCTGCCTTCCCACCGTCACCCTGCATTCCACCTTTTACCCTGCATTCCCACCCACACCCTTCATTCCCACTTTTCTCCTGAATTCCCACTTTTACCCTGCATTCCCACTTTTACCCAGCCTTCCCATCCTCACCCTGTTTTCCCACCCTTACCCTGCATTCCCACTTTTACCATGCTTCCCCACTTTTATCCTGCATTCCCACTTTTACCCTGCTATCCCACTCTCACCCTACATTTCCACTATTACCCTGCATTCCCACCCTCACCCTGCATTCAAACTTTAACCTTGCATTCCCACCCTCACCCTGGATTCCCACTTTTTCCCTGCCTTCCCATCCTCACCCTGTTTTCCCACCCTTATCCAGCTATCCCACTTTTACCCTGCATTCCCAACCTTACCCTGCATTCCCTCTTTTACCCTGCATTCCCAACCTCACCCTGCATTCCCACTTTTACCCTACATTCCCATCCTCACCATGTTTTCCCACCCTTGTACCCTGCTATCTCACTATTACCATGCATTCCCACTATTTCCGTGCATTCCCACTTTTACCC
This sequence comes from Taudactylus pleione, assembly GCA_031769625.1. NCBI lineage: Eukaryota > Metazoa > Chordata > Amphibia > Anura > Myobatrachidae > Taudactylus > Taudactylus pleione. The sequence goes on from JAUIMM010000010.1 coordinate 5,543,269, forward strand.
TGCATTCCAACCCTCACCCTGCATTCCCACTATTACCCTACATTCCCACCCCCACCCCACATTCCCATTTTTATCCTGCATTCCGACCCTCAAACTGCATTCCACTTTTACCCTGGTTTCCCACTTTTAACCTGCTTTTCCATCCTCATCCTGCATTCCCACCCTCACCCTGCAATCCCACCCTCACACTGCATTCCAACTATAACCCTGCATGCCCACCCTCACCCTGCAATCCCACCCTCACCCTGCATTCCCAGCCTCACCCTGAATTCCCACTTTTACACTGTATTCCCACCCTCACCCTGCATTCCCACTTTTACCGTGCCTTCCCACCCTCACCCTGTTTTCCCACCCTTACCCTGCTATCCCCCATTTACCCTGCTATCCCACTTTTACCCTGCATTTCCACCCTCACCCTGCATTCCCACTTTTACCCTGCTTTTCCACCCTCACTCTGCATTCCCACTTTTAACCTGCTTTCCCAATTTTACCCTGCATTCCCACCCTCACCCTGCATTCCCACTGTTACCCAGCATTCCCACTATTACCCTGCATTCCCACACTCACCCTGCAATCCAACCCTCACCCTGCATTCCCACTTTTACCCTCCCTTCCCAACCTCACCCTGCATTTCCACTTTTACCCTGCTTTCCCACTTTTACCCTGCTGTCCCATCCTCACCCTGTTTTCCCACCCTTACCTGCATTCCCACCTTTACCCTGCATTTCCACCCTCACCGTGCATTCCCACTTTTACCCTGCATTCCCACTTTTTTCCTGCATTCCCACTTTTACCCTGCTATCCCACTTTTACCCTGCATTCCCACCCTCACCCTGCTTTCCACCTTTTACCCTGCATTCCCACCCTCACCGTGCTTTCCAACATGTACCCTGCCATTCCATCCTCACCCTGTTTTCCCACCCTTACCCTGCATTCCCACCCTCACGTGCATTCCCAATTTTACCCTGCATTCCCACCCTCACCTTGCATCGCCACTTTTACCATGCTTTCCCACTTTTACCATGCATTCCCACCCTCACCCTGCATTCCCACTATTACCCCGCATTCCGACCCTCACCGTGCTTTCCCACTTTTGCCCTGCCTTCCCATCCTCACCCTGTTTTCCCACCCTTACCCTGCATTCCCACCCTCACCGTGCATTCCCATTTTTACCCTGCATTCCCACTTTTATCCTGCTATCGCACTTTAATCCTGCTATCCCACTCTCACCCTGCATTCCCACCCTCACCCTGCATTCCCACTTTTACCCTGCATTCCCACCCTCACCCTTCATTCTCACACTCACCCTTCATTCCCACTCTCACCCTGCATTCACACTTTTACCCTTCTTTCCCACTTTTACCCTGCATTCCCAAACTCACCCTGCATTCCCACTTTTATCCTACCTTCCCACACTCGCCCTGCCTTCCCATCCTCACCCTGTTTTCCCACCCTTACCCTGCTATCCCACTTTTACCCTGCATTCCCACCCTCACCCTGCATTCCCACTATTACCCTGCATTCCCACCCTCACCCTGCATCCCTACTTTTACCCTGCATTCCCACTTTTACCCTGCCTTCCCATCCTCACCCTGTTTTCCCTCCCTTACCCTGCATTCCCACCCTCACCGTGCATTCCCACTTTTACCCTGCATTCCCACTTTTATCCTGCATTCCCACTTTTACCCTGCTATCCCACTCTCACCCTGCATTTCAACTATTACCCTGCATTCTCACCCTTACCCTGTATTCCCACTTTTACCCTGCATTTCCACTATTACCCTGCATTCCCACCCTCACTCTGCATTCCCACTATTACCCTGCATTCCCACCCTCACCCTTCATTCCCACCCTTACCCTGCATTCACACTTTAACCTTGCATTCCCATCCTCACCCTGGATTCCCACTTTTCCCTGCCTTCCCATCCTCACCCTGTTTTCCCACCCTTACCCTGCATTCCCACCCTTACACTGCATTCCCACCCTCACCGTGCATTCCCACTTTTACCCTGCATTCCCACCCTCACCCTGCATTCCCTCTTTTAACCTGCATTCCCAACCTCACCCTGCATCCACACTTTTACCCTGCTATCCCAGTTTTACCCTCCATTCCCATTATTACCCTGCATCCCCACCCCCACCCTGCATTCCCACTTTTCCCCTGCATTCCCACTTTTCCCCTGCATTCCCACTTTTACCATGCTATCCCACTTTTACCCTGCCTTCCCACCGTCACCCTGCATTCCACCTTTTACCCTGCATTCCCACCCACACCCTTCATTCCCACTTTTCTCCTGAATACCCACTTTTACCCTGCATTCCCACTTTTACCCAGCCTTCCCATCCTCACCCTGTTTTCCCACCCTTACCCTGCATTCCCACCCTCCCCGTGCATTCCCACTTTTACCATGCATCCCCACTTTTATCCTGCATTCCCACTTTTACCCTGCTATCCCACTCTCACCCTACATTTCCACTATTACCCTGCATTCCCACCCTCACCCTGCATTCAAACTTTAACCTTGCATTCCCACCCTCACCCTGGATTCCCACTTTTTCCCTGCCTTCCCATCCTCACCCTGTTTTCCCACCCTTATCCAGCTATCCCACTTTTACCCTGCATTCCCAACCTTACCCTGCATTCCCTCATTTACCCTGCTTTCCCAACCTCACCCTGCATTCCCACTTTTACCCTACATTCCCAGCCTCACCCTGCATTCCCATCCTCACCATGTTTTCCCACCCTTGTACCCTGCTATCTCACTATTACCATGCATTCCCACTATTTCCGTGCATTCCCACTTTTACCCTGCATTCCAACCCTCACCCTGCATTACCACTATTACCCTACATTCCCACCCCCACCCCGCATTCCCATTTTTATCCTGCATTCCGACCCTCAAACTGCATTCCACTTTTACCCTGGTTTCCCACTTTTAACCTGCTTTTCCATCCTCATCCTGCATTCCCACCCTCACCCTGCAATCCCACCCTCACACTGCATTCCAACTATTACCCGGCATGCCCACCCTCACCCTGCAATCCCACCCTCACACTGCATTCCCAGCCTCACCCTGAATTCCCACTTTTACCCTGCATTCCCACTTTTACACTGTATTCCCACTCTCACCCTGCATTCCCACTTTTACCGTGCCATCCCACCCTCACCCTGTTTTCCCACCATTACCCTGCTATCCTCCATTTGCCCTGCTATCCCACTTTTACCCTGCATTCCCACCCTCACCCTGCATTCCCACTGTTACCCAGCATTCCCACTATTACCCTGCATTCCCACCCTCACCCTGCAATCCAACCCTCACCCTGCATTCCCACTTTTACCCTCCCTTCCCACCCTCACCCTGCATTTCCACTTTTACCCTGCTTTCCCACTTTTACCCTGCTATCCCATCCTCACCCTGTTTTCCCACCCTTACCCTGCATTTCCACCCTCACCGTGCATTCCCACTTTTACCCTGCATTCCCACTTTTTTCCTGAATTCCCACTTTTACCCTGCTATCCCACTTTTACCCTGCATTCCCACCCTCACCCTGCTTTCCACCTTTTACCCTGCATTCCCACCCTCACCGTGCTTTCCAACTTGTACCCTGCCATTCCATCCTCACCCTGTTTTCCCACCCTTACCCTGCATTCCCACCCTCACGTGCATTCCCATTTTTACCCTGCATTCCCACCCTCACCCTGCATCGCCACTTTTACCCTGCTTTCCCACTTTTACCATGCATTCCCACCCTCACCCTGCATTCCCACTATTACCCCGCATTCCCACACTCACCGTGCTTTCCCACTTTTGCCCTGCCTTCCCATCCTCACCCTGTTTTCCCACCCTTACCCTGCATTCCCACCCTCACCGTGCATTCCCACTTTTACCCTGCATTCCCACTTTTATCCTGCTATCGCACTTTTACCCTGCTATCCCACTCTCACCATGCATTTCCACCCTCACCCTGCATTCCCACCTTTACCCTGCATTCCCACCCTCACCCTTCATTCTCACACTCACCCTTCATTCCCACCCTCACCCTGCATTCACACTTTTACCCTTCTTTCCCACTTTTACCCTGCATTCCCAAACTCACCCTGCATTCCCACTTTTATCCTACCTTCCCACACTCTCCCTGCCTTCCCATCCTCACCCTGTTTTCCCACCCTTACCCTGCTATCCCACTTTTACCCTGCATTCCCACCCTCACCCTGCATTCCCACCCTCACCCTGCATCCCTACTTTTACCCTGCATTCCCACTTTTACCATGCCTTCCCATCCTCACCCTCTTTTCCCTCCCTTACCCTGCATTCCCACCCTCACCGTGCATTCCCACTTTTACCCTGCATTCCCACTTTTATCCTGCATTCCCACTTTTACCCTGCATTCCCACTCTCACCCTGCATTTCAACTATTACCCTTCATTCCCACCCTCACTCTGCATTCCCACTTTTACCCTGCATTCCCACCCTCACCCTTCATTCCCACCCTTACCCTGCATTCACACTTTAACCTTGCATTCCCACCCTCACCCTGGATTCCCACTTTTCCCTGCATTCCCATCCTCACCCAGTTTTCCCACCCTTACCCTGCATTCTCACCTTCACCCTGCATTCCCACTTTTACCCTGATTTCCCACTTTTACCCTGCATTCCCACACTCACCCTGTTTTACTACCCTTACCCTGCATTCCCACCCTTACCCTGCATTCCCACCCTTACCGTGCATTCCCACTATTACCCTGCATTCCCACTCTCATACTGCATTCCCACTCTCACCCTGCATTCCCACTTTTACCCTGATTTCCCACTTTTACCCTGCATTCCCACCCTCACCCTGTTTTCCCACTTTTACCCTGCATTCCCAAACCTCTCCCTGCATTCCCACCCTCACCCTGCATTCCCACTATTACCATGCATTCCCAACCTCACCCTGCATCCCCACTTTTACCCTGCTATCCCAGTTTTACCCTGCATTCCCATTATTACCCTGCATCCCCACCCTCACCTTGCATTCCCACTTTTACCCTGCCTTCCCATACTCACCCTGTTTTTCCACCCTTACCCTGCATTCCCACCCTCACCCTGCATTCCCACTTTTACCCTGCCTTCCCATCCTCACCCTGTTTTCCCACCCTCACCGTGCTTTCCCACTTTTACCCTGCATTCCCACCCTCACCCTGCATTCTCACCCTCACCGTGGTTTCCAACTTGTACCCTGCCTTCCCATCCTCACCCTGTTTTCCCACCCTTATCCTGCATTCCCACCCTCACATGCATTCCCACTTTTACCCTGCATTCCCACCCTCACCCTGCATCCCCACTTTTACTGTGCTTTCCCACTTTTACCCTGCATTCCCACCCTCACCCTGCATTCCCACTATTACCCCGCATTCCCACCCTCACCCTGCATTCCCACCCTCACCGTGCTTTCCCACTTTTGCCCAGCCTTCTCATCCTCACCCTGTTTTCCCAACCTTACCCTGCATTCCCACCCTCACCGTGCATTCCCACTTTTACCCTGCATTCCCACTTTTATCCTGCTATTGCACTTTTACCCTGCTATCCCACTATCACCCTGCATTCCCACCCTCACCCTGCATTCCCACTTTTACCCTGCATTCCCACCCTCACCCTTCATTCACACTTTTACCCTTCTTTCACACTTTTACCCTGCATTCCCAAACTCTCCCTGCATTCCCACTTTTACCCTGCCTTCTCACAATCACCCTGCCTTCTCACAATCACCCTGCATTCCCAATTTTACCCTGCATTCCCACCCACACCCTTAATTCCCACCCTCACCCTGCATTCACACTTTTACCCTGTTTTCCCACTTTTCCCCTGCATTCCCAAACTCACCCAGCATTCCTACTTTTACCTGCCTTCCCGCCGTCGCCCTGACTTCCCATCCTCACCCTGTTTTCCCACCCTTACCCTGCTATCCCACTTTCACCCTGCATTCCCACCCTCACCCTGCATTCCCAACCTCACCCTGCATTCCCACTATTACCCTGCTTTCCAACTATTACTCTGCATTCCCACCCTCGCCCTGCATTCCCACTATTACCCTTCATTCCCAATTTTACCCTGCTTTCCCACTTTTACCCTACATTCCCAGCCTCACCCTGCCTTCCCATCCTCACATTATTTTTCCACACTTACACTGCTATCCCACTTGTACCCTGCTATATCATTATTACCGTGCATTCTCAACCTCACCCTGCATTCCCACTATTACCCTGCATTCCCACCCTCACCCTGCATTCCCACTATTACCCTGCATTCCCACCCTCACCCTGCATCCCCACTTTTACCGTGCATTCCCACCCTCACCGTGCATTCCCACCCTCACCGTGCATTCCCACTTTTACCCTGCATTCCCATCCTCACCCAGTTTTCCCACCCTTACCCTGCATTCTCACCCTCACCGTGCATTCCAACTTTTACCCTGCATTCCCACTTTTACCCTGCTATCCCACTCTCACCCTGCATTCCCATCCTCACCCTGTTTTCCCACCCTTACCTGCATTCCCACCCTTACCCTGCATTTCCACCCTCACCGTGCATTCCCACTTTTACCCTGCATTCCCACTTTTATCCTGCCTTCCCACTTTTACACAGCTATCCCACTTTTACCCTGCATTCCCACCCTCACCCAGCTTTCCACCTTTTACCCTGCATTCCCACCCTCACCCTTCATTCCCACTTTTATCCTGATTTTCCACTTTTACCCTGCATTCCCACTTTTACCCTGCCTTCCTATCCTCACCCTGTTTTCTCACCCTTACCCTGCATTCCCACACTCACCGTGCATTCCCACTTTTACCCTGCATTCCCACTTTTATCCTGCATTCCCACTTTTACCCTGCTATCCCACTCTAACCCTGCATTTCAACTATTACCCTGCATTCCCACCCTCACCCTGCATTCCCACTTTTACCCTGCATTTCCACTATTACCCTGCATTCCCACCCTCACCCAGCATTCCCACTTTTACCCTGCATTCCCACCCTCACCCTTCATTCCCACCCTTACCCTGCATTCACACTTTAACCTTGCATTCCCACCCTCACCCTGGATTCCCACTTTTCCCTGCCTTCCCATCCTCACCCTGTTTTCCCACCCTTACCTGCATTCCCAACCTCACCGTGCATTCCCACTATTACCCTGCATTCCCACTCTCAAACTGCATTCCCACTCTCAAACTGCATTCCCACCCTCACCCTGCATTCCCACTTTTACCCTGCATTCCCACCCTCACCCTTCATTCCCACCCTTACCCTGCTTTCACACTTTAACCTTGCATTCCCACCCTCACCATGGATTCCCACTTTTCCCTGCCTTCCCATCCTCACCCTGTTTTCCCACCCTTACCCTGCATTCCCACTTTTACCCTGCTATCCCACTCTCACCCTGCATTCCCACTATTACCCTGCATTCCCTCTCTCAAACTGCATTCCCACTCTCAAACTGCATTGCCACCCTCACCCTGCATTCCCACTTTTACCCTGCTTTCCCACTTTTACCCTGCATTCCCACCCTCTCCGTGCATTCCCACCCTCACCCAGTTTTCCCACTTTTACCCTGCTTTTCCACCCTCACCCTGCATTCCCAAACCTCACCCTGCATTCCCACCCTCACCCTGCATTCCCACTATTACCCTGCATTCCCTCTTTTACACTGCATTCCCAACCTCACCCTGCATCCACACTTTTACACTGCTATCCCAGTTTTACCCTGCATTCCCATTATTACCCTGCATCCCCACCCTCACCCTGCATTCCCACTTTTCCCCTGCATTCCCACTTTTCCCCTGCATTCCCACTTTTACCCTGCATTCCCACCCTCTCCGTGCATTCCCACCCTCACCCTGTTTTCCCACTTTTACCCTGCTTTTCCACCCTCACCCTGCATTCCCAAACCTCACCCTGCATTCCCACCCTCACCCTGCATTCCCACTATTACCCTGCATTCCCTCTTTTACCCTGCATTCCCAACCTCACCCTGCATCCACACTTTTACCCTGCTATCCCAGTTTTACCCTCCATTCCCATTATTACCCTGCATCCCCACCCCCACCCTGCATTCCCACTTTTCCCCTGCATTCCCACTTTTACCCTGCATTCCCACTTTTACCATGCTATCTCACTTTTACCCTGCCTTCCCACCGTCACCCTGCATTCCACCTTTTACCCTGCATTCCCACCCACACCCTTCATTCCCACTTTTCTCCTGAATTCCCACTTTTACCCTGCATTCCCACTTTTACCCAGCCTTCCCATCCTCACCCTGTTTTCCCACCCTTACCCTGCATTCCCACTTTTACCATGCTTCCCCACTTTTATCCTGCATTCCCACTTTTACCCTGCTATCCCACTCTCACCCTACATTTCCACTATTACCCTGCATTCCCACCCTCACCCTGCATTCAAACTTTAACCTTGCATTCCCACCCTCACCCTGGATTCCCACTTTTTCCCTGCCTTCCCATCCTCACCCTGTTTTCCCACCCTTATCCAGCTATCCCACTTTTACCCTGCATTCCCAACCTTACCCAGCATTCCCTCTTTTACCCTGCATTCCCAACCTCACCCTGCATTCCCACTTTTACCCTACATTCCCATCCTCACCATGTTTTCCCACCCTTGTACCCTGCTATCTCACTATTACCATGCATTCCCACTATTTCCGTGCATTCCCACTTTTACCCTGCATTCCAACCCTCACCCTGCATTCCCACTATTACCCTACATTCCCACCCCCACCCCACATTCCCATTTTTATCCTGCATTCCGACCCTCAAACTGCATTCCACTTTTACCCTGGTTTCCCACTTTTAACCTGCTTTTCCATCCTCATCCTGCATTCCCACCCTCACCCTGCAATCCCACCCTCACACTGCATTCCAACTATAACCCTGCATGCCCACCCTCACCCTGCAATCCCACCCTCACCCTGCATTCCCAGCCTCACCCTGAATTCCCACTTTTACACTGTATTCCCACCCTCACCCTGCATTCCCACTTTTACCGTGCCTTCCCACCCTCACCCTGTTTTCCCACCCTTACCCTGCTATCCCCCATTTACCCTGCTATCCCACTTTTACCCTGCATTTCCACCCTCACCCTGCATTCCCACTTTTACCCTGCTTTTCCACCCTCACTCTGCATTCCCACTTTTAACCTGCTTTCCCAATTTTACCCTGCATTCCCACCCTCACCCTGCATTCCCACTGTTACCCAGCATTCCCACTATTACCCTGCATTCCCACCCTCACCCTGCAATCCAACCCTCACCCTGCATTCCCACTTTTACCCTCCCTTCCCAACCTCACCCTGCATTTCCACTTTTACCCTGCTTTCCCACTTTTACCCTGCTGTCCCATCCTCACCCTGTTTTCCCACCCTTACCTGCATTCCCACCTTTACCCTGCATTTCCACCCTCACCGTGCATTCCCACTTTTACCCTGCATTCCCACTTTTTTCCTGCATTCCCACTTTTACCCTGCTATCCCACTTTTACCCTGCATTCCCACCCTCACCCTGCTTTCCACCTTTTACCCTGCATTCCCACCCTCACCGTGCTTTCCAACATGTACCCTGCCATTCCATCCTCACCCTGTTTTCCCACCCTTACCCTGCATTCCCACCCTCACGTGCATTCCCAATTTTACCCTGCATTCCCACCCTCACCTTGCATCGCCACTTTTACCCTGCTTTCCCACTTTTACCATGCATTCCCACCCTCACCCTGCATTCCCACTATTACCCCGCATTCCGACCCTCACCGTGCTTTCCCACTTTTGCCCTGCCTTCCCATCCTCACCCTGTTTTCCCACCCTTACCCTGCATTCCCACCCTCACCGTGCATTCCCATTTTTACCCTGCATTCCCACTTTTATCCTGCTATCGCACTTTAATCCTGCTATCCCACTCTCACCCTGCATTCCCACCCTCACCCTGCATTCCCACTTTTACCCTGCATTCCCACCCTCACCCTTCATTCTCACACTCACCCTTCATTCCCACTCTCACCCTGCATTCACACTTTTACCCTTCTTTCCCACTTTTACCCTGCATTCCCAAACTCACCCTGCATTCCCACTTTTATCCTACCTTCCCACACTCGCCCTGCCTTCCCATCCTCACCCTGTTTTCCCACCCTTACCCTGCTATCCCACTTTTACCCTGCATTCCCACCCTCACCCTGCATTCCCACTATTACCCTGCATTCCCACCCTCACCCTGCATCCCTACTTTTACCCTGCATTCCCACTTTTACCCTGCCTTCCCATCCTCACCCTGTTTTCCCTCCCTTACCCTGCATTCCCACCCTCACCGTGCATTCCCACTTTTACCCTGCATTCCCACTTTTATCCTGCATTCCCACTTTTACCCTGCTATCCCACTCTCACCCTGCATTTCAACTATTACCCTGCATTCTCACCCTTACCCTGTATTCCCACTTTTACCCTGCATTTCCACTATTACCCTGCATTCCCACCCTCACTCTGCATTCCCACTATTACCCTGCATTCCCACCCTCACCCTTCATTCCCACCCTTACCCTGCATTCACACTTTAACCTTGCATTCCCATCCTCACCCTGGATTCCCACTTTTCCCTGCCTTCCCATCCTCACCCTGTTTTCCCACCCTTACCCTGCATTCCCACCCTTACACTGCATTCCCACCCTCACCGTGCATTCCCACTTTTACCCTGCATTCCCACCCTCACCCTGCATTCCCTCTTTTAACCTGCATTCCCAACCTCACCCTGCATCCACACTTTTACCCTGCTATCCCAGTTTTACCCTCCATTCCCATTATTACCCTGCATCCCCACCCCCACCCTGCATTCCCACTTTTCCCCTGCATTCCCACTTTTCCCCTGCATTCCCACTTTTACCATGCTATCCCACTTTTACCCTGCCTTCCCACCGTCACCCTGCATTCCACCTTTTACCCTGCATTCCCACCCACACCCTTCATTCCCACTTTTCTCCTGAATACCCACTTTTACCCTGCATTCCCACTTTTACCCAGCCTTCCCATCCTCACCCTGTTTTCCCACCCTTACCCTGCATTCCCACCCTCCCCGTGCATTCCCACTTTTACCATGCATCCCCACTTTTATCCTGCATTCCCACTTTTACCCTGCTATCCCACTCTCACCCTACATTTCCACTATTACCCTGCATTCCCACCCTCACCCTGCATTCAAACTTTAACCTTGCATTCCCACCCTCACCCTGGATTCCCACTTTTTCCCTGCCTTCCCATCCTCACCCTGTTTTCCCACCCTTATCCAGCTATCCCACTTTTACCCTGCATTCCCAACCTTACCCTGCATTCCCTCATTTACCCTGCTTTCCCAACCTCACCCTGCATTCCCACTTTTACCCTACATTCCCAGCCTCACCCTGCATTCCCATCCTCACCATGTTTTCCCACCCTTGTACCCTGCTATCTCACTATTACCATGCATTCCCACTATTTCCGTGCATTCCCACTTTTACCCTGCATTCCAACCCTCACCCTGCATTACCACTATTACCCTACATTCCCACCCCCACCCCGCATTCCCATTTTTATCCTGCATTCCGACCCTCAAACTGCATTCCACTTTTACCCTGGTTTCCCACTTTTAACCTGCTTTTCCATCCTCATCCTGCATTCCCACCCTCACCCTGCAATCCCACCCTCACACTGCATTCCAACTATTACCCGGCATGCCCACCCTCACCCTGCAATCCCACCCTCACACTGCATTCCCAGCCTCACCCTGAATTCCCACTTTTACCCTGCATTCCCACTTTTACACTGTATTCCCACTCTCACCCTGCATTCCCACTTTTACCGTGCCATCCCACCCTCACCCTGTTTTCCCACCATTACCCTGCTATCCTCCATTTGCCCTGCTATCCCACTTTTACCCTGCATTCCCACCCTCACCCTGCATTCCCACTGTTACCCAGCATTCCCACTATTACCCTGCATTCCCACCCTCACCCTGCAATCCAACCCTCACCCTGCATTCCCACTTTTACCCTCCCTTCCCACCCTCACCCTGCATTTCCACTTTTACCCTGCTTTCCCACTTTTACCCTGCTATCCCATCCTCACCCTGTTTTCCCACCCTTACCCTGCATTTCCACCCTCACCGTGCATTCCCACTTTTACCCTGCATTCCCACTTTTTTCCTGAATTCCCACTTTTAGCCTGCTATCCCACTTTTACCCTGCATTCCCACCCTCACCCTGCTTTCCACCTTTTACCCTGCATTCCCACCCTCACCGTGCTTTCCAACTTGTACCCTGCCATTCCATCCTCACCCTGTTTTCCCACCCTTACCCTGCATTCCCACCCTCACGTGCATTCCCATTTTTACCCTGCATTCCCACCCTCACCCTGCATCGCCACTTTTACCCTGCTTTCCCACTTTTACCATGCATTCCCACCCTCACCCTGCATTCCCACTATTACCCCGCATTCCCACACTCACCGTGCTTTCCCACTTTTGCCCTGCCTTCCCATCCTCACCCTGTTTTCCCACCCTTACCCTGCATTCCCACCCTCACCGTGCATTCCCACTTTTACCCTGCATTCCCACTTTTATCCTGCTATCGCACTTTTACCCTGCTATCCCACTCTCACCATGCATTTCCACCCTCACCCTGCATTCCCACCTTTACCCTGCATTCCCACCCTCACCCTTCATTCTCACACTCACCCTTCATTCCCACCCTCACCCTGCATTCACACTTTTACCCTTCTTTCCCACTTTTACCCTGCATTCCCAAACTCACCCTGCATTCCCACTTTTATCCTACCTTCCCACACTCTCCCTGCCTTCCCATCCTCACCCTGTTTTCCCACCCTTACCCTGCTATCCCACTTTTACCCTGCATTCCCACCCTCACCCTGCATTCCCACCCTCACCCTGCATCCCTACTTTTACCCTGCATTCCCACTTTTACCATGCCTTCCCATCCTCACCCTCTTTTCCCTCCCTTACCCTGCATTCCCACCCTCACCGTGCATTCCCACTTTTACCCTGCATTCCCACTTTTATCCTGCATTCCCACTTTTACCCTGCATTCCCACTCTCACCCTGCATTTCAACTATTACCCTTCATTCCCACCCTCACTCTGCATTCCCACTTTTACCCTGCATTCCCACCCTCACCCTGCATTCACACTTTAACCTTGCATTCCCACCCTCACCCTGGATTCCCACTTTTCCCTGCATTCCCATCCTCACCCAGTTTTCCCACCCTTACCCTGCATTCTCACCTTCACCGTGCATTCCAACTTTTACCCTGCATTCCCACTTTTACCCTGCTATCCCACTCTCACCCTGCATTCCCATCCTCACCCTGTTTTCCCAACCTTACCTGCATTCCCACCCTTACCCTGCATTTCCACCATCTCCGTGCATTTCCACTTTTACCCTGCATTCCCACTTTTATCCTGCCTTCCCACTTTTACCCTGCTATCCCACATTTACCCTGCATTCCCACCCTCACCCTGCTTTCCACCTTTTACCCTGCATTCCCACCCTCACCCTTCATTCCCACTTTTATCCTGAATTCCCACTTTTACCCTTCATTCCCACTTTTACCCTGCCTTCCTATCCTCACCCTGTTTTCCCACCCTTACCCTGCATTCCCACACTCACCGTGCATTCCCACTTTTACCCTGCATTCCCACATTTATCCTGCATTCCCACTTTTACCTTGCTATCCCACTCTAACCCTGCATTTCAACTATTACCCTGCATTACCACTTTTACCCTTCATTCACACTTTTACCCTGCTTTTCCACCCTCACTCTGCATTCCCACTTTTACCCTGCTTTCCCAATTTTACCCTGCATTCCCACCCTCACCCTGCATTCCCACTGTTACCCAGCATTCCCACTATTACCCTGCATTCCCACCCTCACCCTGCAATCCAACCCTCACCCTGCATTCCCACTTTTACCCTCCCTTCCCACCCTCACCCTGCATTTCCACTTTTACCCTGCTTTCCCACTTTTATTCTGCTGTCCAATCCTCACCCTGTTTTCCCACCCTTACCTGCATTTCCACCCTCACCGTGCATTCCCACTTTTACCCTGCATTCCCACTTTTTTCCTGCATTCCCACTTTTACCCTGCTATCCCACATTTACCCTGCATTCCCACCCTTACCCTGCTTTCCACCTTTTACCCTGCATTCCCACCCTCACCGTGCATCCCCACTTTTACCCTGCATTCCCACCCTCACCCTGCATTCCCACTATTACCCCGCATTCCCACCCTCACCGTGCTTTCCCACTTTTGCCCTGCCTTCCCATCCTCACCCTGTTTTCCCACCCTTACCCTGCATTCCCACCCTCACCGTGCATTCCCACTTTTACCCTGCATTCCCACTTTTATCCTGCTATCGCACTTTTACCCTGCTATCCCACTCTCACCCTGCATTCCCAATCTCACCCTGCATTCCCACTTTTACCCTGCATTCCCACCCTCACCCTTCATACTCACACTCACCCTTCATTCCCACACTCACCCTGCATTCACACTTTTACCCTTCTTTCCCACTTTTACCCTGCATTCCCAAACTCACCCTGCATTCCCACTTTTATCCTACCTTCCCACACTCGCCCTGCCTTCCCATCCTCACCCTGTTTTCCCACCCTTACCCTGCTATCCCACTTTTACCCTGCATTCCCACCCTCACCCTGCATTCCCACTATTACCCTGCATTCCCACCCTCACCCTGCATCCCTACTTTTGCCCTGCTTTCCCACTTTTACCCTGCATAACCACCCTCACCCTGCATTCCCAGTATTACCCCTCTTTCCCACCCTCACCCTGCATTCCCACTTTTACCCTGCCTTCCCATCCTCACCCTGTTTTCCCACCCTTACCCTGCATTCCCACCCCCACCCTACATTCCCACCCTCACCGTGCTTTCCCACTTTTACCCTGCATTCCCAACCTCACCCTGCATTCTCACCCTCACCGTGGTTTCCAACTTGTACCCTGCCTTCCCATCCTCACCCTGTTTTCCCACCTTTACCCTGCATTCCCACCCTCACATGCATTCCCACTTTTACCCTGCTTTCCCACTTTTACCCAGCATTCCCACCCTCACCCTGCATCCCCACTTTTACCCTGCTTTCCCTCTTTTACCCTGCATTCCCACCCTCACCCTGCATTCCCACTATTACCCCGCATTCCCACCCTCACCCTGCATTCCCATTCTCACCATGCATTCCCACCCTCACCCTGCATTCCCTTTATTACCCTGCATTCTCACCCTCACCCTGCATCCCTACTTTTACCCTGCATTCCCATCCTCACCCTGTTTTCCCACCCTTACCCTGCATTCTCACCCTCACCGTGTATTCCAACTTTTACCCTGCATTCCCACTGTTACCCTGTTATCCCACTCTCACCCTGCATTCCCACCCTCACCCTGTTTTCCCACTTTTACTCTTCATTCCCACACTCACCCTGCATTCCCACTTTTACCCTGCTTTCCCACTTTTGTCCTGCATTCCCACTTTTACCCTGCTTTTCCACCCTCACCCTGCATCCCAACTTTTACCCTGCTATCCCAGTTTTACCCTGCATTCCCATTATTACCCTGCATCCCCACCCTCACCCTGCATTCCCACTTTTCCCCTGCATTCCCACCCTCACCCTGCATTCCCACCCTCACCTGTGCTTTCCCACTTTTACCCTGCCTTCCCATCCTCACCCTGTTTTCCAACCCTTACCTGAATTCCCACCCTTACCCTGCATTTCCACCCTGACCGTGCATTCCCACTTTTACCCTGCATTCCCACTTTTATCCTGCATTCCCACTTTTATCCCACTTTTAGACACACACACAGACAAAAAATAGGCGCTGGACTATAACCACCTCAGTGGACCAGGATAAATGTAGGGAGTGTGTGAAGGACCAGGAGATTAATTAGTATAAAGCAGCCGTCATAGAGGTGGAGGAATCTGGACCCTCCCAACAATTACCAAGAAATCGAAAGCACAGATAGACAGTCGCTAAAGATACTAATATTTAATAAGAAGACCACAGTAAATAGTAAAATTAAACACTCAAAAAATTAATAAAATTACACACACTTTTACCCTGCATTCCCACCCTCACCCTGCTTTCCACCTTTTACCCTGCATTCCCACCCTCACCCTTCATTCCCACTTTTATCGTGAATTCCCACTTTTACCCTGCATTCCCATCCTCACCCTGTTTTCCCACCCTTACCCTGCATTCCCACCCTCACCGTGCATTCCCACTTTTACCCTGCATTCCCACTTTTACCCTGCATTCCCACTATTACCCTGCATTCCCACCCTCACTCTGCATTCCCACTTTTACCCTGCATTCCCACCCTCACCCTTCATTCCCACCCTTACCCTGCATTCACACTTTAACCTTGCATTCCCACCCTCACCCTGGATTCCCACTTTTCCCTGCCTTCCCATCCTCACCCTGTTTTCCCACCCTTACCCTGCATTCCCACCCTTACACTGCATTCCCACCCTCACCGTGCATTCCCACTTTTACCCTGCATTCCCACTTTTACCCTGCTATCCCACTCTCACCCTGCTTTCCCACTTTTACCCTGCATTCCCACCCTCTCCGTGCATTCCCACCCTCACCCTGTTTTACCACTTTTACCCTGCTTTTCCACCCTCACCCTGCATTCCCAAACCTCACCCTGCATTCCCACCCTCACCCTGCATTCCCACTTTTACCCTGCATTCCCACTTTTATCCCACTTTTATACACACACACAGACAAAAAATAGGCGCTGGACTATAACCACCTCAGTGGACCAGGATAAATGTAGGGAGTGTGTGAAGGACCAGGAGATTAATTAGTATAAAGCAGCCGTCATAGAGGTGGAGGAATCTGGACCCTTCCAACAATTACCAAGAAATCGAAAGCACAGATAGACAGGCTCTAAAGATACTAATATTAATAAGAAGACCACAGTAAATAGTAAAATTAAACACTCAAAAAATTAATAAAAATACACACACTTTTACCATGCCTTCCCATCCTCACCCTGTTTTCCAACCCTTACCTGAATTCCCACCCTTACCCTGCATTTCCACCCTGACCGTGCATTCCCACTTTTACCCTGCATTCCCACTTTTACACTGTATTCCCACCCTCACCCTGCATTCCCACTTTTACCGTGCCTTCGCACCCTCACCCTGTTTTCCCACCCTTACCCTGCTATCCCCCATTTACCCTGCTATCCCACATTTACCCTGCATTTCCACCCTCACCCTGCATTCCCACTTTTACCCTTCATTCACACTTTTACCCTGCTTTTCCACCCTCACTCTGCATTCCCACTTTTACCCTGCTTTCCCAATTTTACCCTCCATTCCCACCCTCACCCTGCATTCCCACTGTTACCCAGCATTCCCACTATTACCCTGCATTCCCACCCTCACCCTGCATTCCCACTTTTACCCTCCCTTCCCACCCTCACCCTGCATTTCCACTTTTACCCTGCTTTCCCACTTTTATTCTGCTGTCCAATCCTCACCCTGTTTTCCCACCCTTACCTGCATTCCCACCCTTACCCTGCATTTCCACCCTCACCGTGCATTCCAACTTTTACCCTGCATTCCCACTTTTTTCCTGCATTCCCACTTTTACCCTGCTATCCCACTTTTACCCTGCATTCCCACCCTCACCCTGCTTTCCACCTTTTACCCTGCATTCCCACCCTCACCGTGCATCCCCACTTTTACCCTGCTTTCCCACTTTTACCATGCATTCCCACCCTCACCCTGCATTCCCACTATTACCCCGCATTCCCACCCTCACCGTGCTTTCCCACTTTTGCCCTGCCTTCCCATCCTCACCCTGTTTTCCCACCCTTACCCTGCATTCCCACCCTCACCGTGCATTCCCACTTTTGCCCTGCATTCCCACTTTTATCCTGCTATCGCACTTTTACCCTGCTATCCCACTCTCACCCTGCATTCCCACCCTCACCCTGCATTCCCACTTTTACCCTGCATTCCCACCCTCACCCTTCATTCTCACACTCACCCTTCATTCCCACCCTCACCCTGCATTCACACTTTTACCCTTCTTTCCCACTTTTACCCTGCATTCCCAAACTCACCCTGCATTCCCACTTTTATCCTACCTTCCCACACTTGCCCTGCCTTCCCATCCTCACCCTGTTTTCCCACCCTTACCCTGCTATCCCACTTTTACCCTGCATTCCCACCCTCACCCTGCATTCCCACTATTACCCTGCATTCCCACCCTCACCCTGCATCCCTACTTTTGCCCTGCTTTCCCACTTTTATCCTGCATACCCACCCTCACCCTGCATTCCCAGTATTACCCCTCTTTCCCACCCTCATCCTGCATTCCCACTTTTACCCTGCCTTCCCATCCTCACCCTGTTTTCCCACCCTTACCCTGCATTCCCACCCTCACCCTACATTCCCACCCTCACCGTGCTTTCCCACTTTTACCCTGCATTCCCAACCTCACCCTGCATTCTCACCCTCACCGTGGTTTCCAACTTGTACCCTGCCTTCCCATCCTCACCCTGTTTTCCCACCTTTACCCTGCATTCCCACCCTCACATGCATTCCCACTTTTACCCTGCTTTCCCACTTTTACCCAGCATTCCCGCCCTCACCCTGCATCCCCACTTTTACCCTGCTTTCCCTCTTTTACCCTGCATTCCCACCCTCACCCTGCATTCCCACTATTACCCCGCATTCCCACCCTCACCCTGCATTCCCATTCTCACCATGCATTCCCACCCTCACCCTGCATTCCCTTTATTACCCTGCATTCTCACCCTCACCCTGCATCCCTAATTTTACCCTGCATTCCCATCCTCACCCTGTTTTCCCACCCTTACCCTGCATTCTCACCCTCACCGTGTATTCCAACTTTTACCCTGCATTCCCACTTTTACCTTGCTATCCCACTCTCACCCTGCATTCCCACCCTCACCCTGCTTTCTCACACTCACCGTGGTTTCCAACTTGTACCCTGCCTTCCCATCCTCACCCTGTTTTCCCACCTTTACCCTGCATTCCCACCCTCACATGCATTCCCACTTTTACCCTGCTTTCCCACTTTTACCCAGCATTCCCACCCTCACCCTGCATCCCCACTTTTACCCTGCTTTCCCTCTTTTACCCTGCATTCCCACCCTCACCCTGCATTCCCACTATTACCCCGCATTCCCACCCTCACCCTGCATTCCCATTCTCACCATGCATTCCCACCCTCACCCTGCATTCCCTTTATTACCCTGCATTCTCACCCTCACCCTGCATCCCTACTTTTACCCTGCATTCCCATCCTCACCCTGTTTTCCCACCCTTACCCTGCATTCTCACCCTCACCGTGTATTCCAACTTTTACCCTGCATCCCAACTTTTACCCTGCTATCCCAGTTTTACCCTGCATTCCCATTATTACCCTGCATCCCCACCCTCACCCTGCATTCCCACTTTTCCCCTGCATTCCCACCCTCACCCTGCATTCCCACCCTCACCTGTGCTTTCCCACTTTTACCCTGCCTTCCCATCCTCACCCTGTTTTCCAACCCTTACCTGAATTCCCACCCTTACCCTGCATTTCCACCCTGACCGTGCATTCCCACTTTTACCCTGCATTCCCACTTTTATCCTGCATTCCCACTTTTATCCCACTTTTAGACACACACACAGACAAAAAATAGGCGCTGGACTATAACCACCTCAGTGGACCAGGATAAATGTAGGGAGTGTGTGAAGGACCAGGAGATTAATTAGTATAAAGCAGCCGTCATAGAGGTGGAGGAATCTGGACCCTCCCAACAATTACCAAGAAATCGAAAGCACAGATAGACAGTCGCTAAAGATACTAATATTTAATAAGAAGACCACAGTAAATAGTAAAATTAAACACTCAAAAAATTAATAAAAATACACACACTTTTACCCTGCATTCCCACCCTCACCCTGCTTTCCACCTTTTACCCTGCATTCCCACCCTCACCCTTCATTCCCACTTTTATCCTGAATTCCCACTTTTACCCTGCATTCCCACTTTTACCCTGCCTTCCCATCCTCACCCTGTTTTCCCACCCTTACCTTGCATTCCCACCCTCACCGTGCATTCCCACTTTTACCCTGCATTCCCACTTTTATCCTGCATTCCCACTTTTACCCTGCTATCCCACTCTCACCCTGCATTTCAACTATTACCCTGCATTCCCACTTTTACCATGCATTTCCACTATTACCCTGCATTCCCACCCTCACTCTGCATTCCCACTTTTACCCTGCATTCCCACCCTCACCCTTCATTCCCACCCTTACCCTGCATTCACACTTTAACCTTGCATTCCCACCCTCACCCTGGATTCCCACTTTTCCCTGCCTTCCCATCCTCACCCTGTTTTCCCACCCTTACCCTGCATTCCCACTCTTACACTGCATTCCCACCCTCACCGTGCATTCCCACTTTTACCCTGCATTCCCACTTTTACCCTGCTATCCCACTCTCACCCTGCATTCCCACTATTACCCTGCATTCCCACTCTCAAACTGCATTCCCACTCTCAAACTGCATTCACACTTTAACCTTGCATTCCCACCCTCACCCTGGATTCCCACTTTTCCCTGCCTTCCCATCCTCACCCTGTTTTCCCACCCTTACCCTGCATACCCACCCTCACCGTGCATTCCCACTTTTACCCTGCATTCCCACTTATATCCTGCATTCCCACTTTTACCATGCTATCCCACTCTCACCCTGCATTTCAACTATTACCCTGCATTCCCACCCTCATCCTGCATTTCCACTTTTACCCTGCATTTCCACTATTACCCTGCATTCCCACCCTCACTCTGCATTCCCACTTTTACCCTGCATTCCCACCCTCACCCTTCATTCCCACCCTTACCCTGCATTCACACTTTAACCTTGCATTCCCACCCTCACCCTGGATTCCCACTTTTCCCTGCCTTCCCATCCTCACCCTGTTTTCCCACCCTTACCCTGCATTCCCACCCTTACACTGCATTCCCACCCTCACCGTGCATTCCCACTTTTACCCTGCATTCCCACTTTTACCCTGCTATCCCACTCTCACCCTGCATTCCCACTATTACCCTGCATTCCCACTCTCAAACTGCATTCCCACTCTCAAACTGCATTCCCACTTTAACCTTGCATTCCCACCCTCACCCTGGATTCCCACTTTTCCCTGCCTTCCCATCCTCACCCTGTTTTCCCACCCTTACCTGAATTCCCACCCTTACCCTGCATTTCCACCCTGACCGTGCATTCCCACTTTTACCCTGCATTCCCACTTTTACCCTGCTATCCCACTCTCACCCTGCTTTCCCACTTTTACCCTGCATTCCCACCCTCTCCGTGCATTCCCACCCTTACCCTGCTATCCCCCATTTACCCTGCTATCCCACTTTTACCCTGCATTTCCACCCTCACCCTGCATTCCCACTTTTACCCTTCATTCACACTTTTACCCTGCTTTTCCACCCTCACTCTGCATTCCCACTTTTACCCTGCTTTCCCAATTTTACCCTGCATTCCCACCCTCACCCTGCATTCCCACTGTTACCCAGCATTCCCACTATTACCCTGCATTCCCACCCTCACCCTGCAATCCAACCCTCACCCTGCATTCCCACTTTTACCCTCCCTTCCCACCCTCACCCTGCATTTCCACTTTTACCCTGCTTTCCCACTTTTATTCTGCTGTCCAATCCTCACCCTGTTTTCCCACCCTTACCTGCATTCCCACCCTTACCCTGCATTTCTACCCTCACCGTTCATTCCCACTTTTACCCTGCATTCCCACTTTTTTCCTGCATTCCCACTATTACCCTGCTATCCCACTTTTACCCTGCATTCCCACCCTCACCCTGCTTTCCACCTTTTACCCTGCATTCCCACCCTCACCGTGCATCCCCACTTTTACCCTGCTTTCCCACTTTTACCATGCATTCCCACCCTTACCCTGCATTCCCACTATTACCCCGCATTCCCACCCTCACCGTGCTTTCCCACTTTTGCCCTGCCTTCCCATCCTCACCCTGTTTTCCCACCCTTACCCTGCATTCCCACCCTCACCGTGCATTCCCACTTTTACCCTGCATTCCCACTTTTATCCTGCTATCGCACTTTTACCCTGCTATCCCACCATCACCCTGCATTCCCACTTTTACCCTGCATTCCCACCCTCACCCTTCATTCTCACACTCACCCTTCATTCACACTTTTACCCTTCTTTCCCACTTTTACCCTGCATTCCCAAACTCACCCTGCATTCCCACTTTTATCCTACCTTCCCACACTCGCCCTGCCTTCCCATCCTCACCCTGTTTTCCCACCCTTACCCTGCTATCCCACTTTTACGATGCATTCCCACCCTCACCCTGCATTCCCACTATTACCCTGCATTCCCACCCTCACCCTGCATCCCTACTTTTGCCCTGCTTTCCCACTTTTACCCTGCATACCCACCCTCACCCTGCATTCCCAGTATTACCCCTCTTTCCCACCCTCACCCTGCATTCCCACTTTTACCCTGCCTTCCCATCCTCACCCTGTTTTCCCACCCTTACCCTGCATTCCCACCCTCACCCTACATTCCCACCCTCACCGTGCTTTCCCACTTTTACCCTGCATTCCCAACCTCACCCTGCATTCTCACCCTCACCGTGGTTTCCAACTTGTACCCTGCCTTCCCATCCTCACCCTGTTTTCCCACCTTTACCCTGCATTCCCACCCTCACATGCATTCCCACTTTTACCCTGCTTTCCCACTTTTACCCAGCATTCCCACCCTCACCCTGCATCCCCACTTTTACCCTGCTTTCCCTCTTTTACCCTGCATTCCCACCCTCACCCTGCATTCCCACTATTACCCCGCATTCCCACCCTCACCCTGCATTCCCATTCTCACCATGCATTCCCACCCTCACCCTGCATTCCCTTTATTACCCTGCATTCTCACCCTCACCCTGCATCCCTACTTTTACCCTGCATTACCATCCTCACCCTGTTTTCCCACCCTTACCCTGCATTCTCACCCTCACCGTGTATTCCAACTTTTACCCTGCATTCCCACTTTTACCCTGCTATCCCACTCTCACCCTGCATTCCCACCCTCACCCTGTTTTCCCACTTTTACTCTTGATTCCCACACTCACCCTGCATTCCCACTTTTACCCTACTTTCCCAGTTTTGTCCTGCATTCCCACTTTTACCCTGCTTTTCCACCCTCACCCTGCATCCCAACTTTTACCCTGCTATCCCAGTTTTACCCTGCATTCCCATTATTACCCTGCATCCCCACCCTCACCCTGCATTCCCACTTTTCCCCTGCATTCCCACCCTCACCCTGCATTCCCACCCTCACCTGTGCTTTCCCACTTTTACCCTGCCTTCCCATCCTCACCCTGTTTTCCAACCCTTACCTGAATTCCCACCCTTACCCTGCATTTCCACCCTGACCGTGCATTCCCACTTTTACCCTGCATTCCCACTTTTATCCTGCATTCCCACTTTTATCCCACTTTTAGACACACACACAGACAAAAAATAGGCGCTGGACTATAACCACCTCAGTGGACCAGGATAAATGTAGGGAGTGTGTGAAGGACCAGGAGATTAATTAGTATAAAGCAGCCGTCATAGAGGTGGAGGAATCTGGACCCTCCCAACAATTACCAAGAAATCGAAAGCACAGATAGACAGTCGCTAAAGATACTAATATTTAATAAGAAGACCACAGTAAATAGTAAAATTAAACACTCAAAAAATTAATAAAAATACACACACTTTTACCCTGCATTCCCACCCTCACCCTGCTTTCCACCTTTTACCCTGCATTCCCACCCTCACCCTTCATTCCCACTTTTATCCTGAATTCCCACTTTTACCCTGCATTCCCACTTTTACCCTGCCTTCCCATCCTCACCCTGTTTTCCCACCCTTACCCTGCATTCCCACTCTCACCGTGCATTCCCACTTTTACCCTGCATTCCCACTTTTATCCTGCATTCCCACTTTTACCCTGCTATCCCACTCTCACCCTGCATTTCAACTATTACCCTGCATTCCCACCCTCACCCTGCATTCCCACTTTTACCCTGCATTTCCACTATTACCCTGCATTCCCACCCTCACTCTGCATTCCCACTTTTACCCTGCATTCCCACCCTCACCCTTCATTCCCACCCTTACCCTGCATTCACACTTTAACCTTGCATTCCCACCCTCACCCTGGATTCCCACTTTTCCCTGCCTTCCCATCCTCACCCTGTTTTCCCACCCTTACCCTGCATTCCCACCCTTACACTGCATTCCCACCCTCACCGTGCATTCCCACTTTTACCCTGCATTCCCACTTTTACCCTGCTATCCCACTCTCACCCTGCATTCCCACTATTACCCTGCATTCCCACTCTCAAACTGCATTCCCACTCTCAAACTGCATTCACACTTTAACCTTGCATTCCCACCCTCACCCTGGATTCCCACTTTTCCCTGCCTTCCCATCCTCACCCTGTTTTCCCACCCTTACCCTGCATTCCCACCCTTACACTGCATTCCCACCCTCACCGTGCATTCCCACTTTTACCCTGCATTCCCACTTTTACCCTGCTATCCCACTCTCACCCTGCTTTCCCACTTTTACCCTGCATTCCCACCCTCTCCGTGCATTCCCACCCTCACCCTGTTTTACCACTTTTACCCTGCTTTTCCACCCTCACCCTGCATTCCCAAACCTCACCCTGCATTCCCACCCTCACCCTGCATTCCCACTTTTACCCTGCATTCCCACTTTTATCCCACTTTTATACACACACACAGACAAAAAATAGGCGCTGGACTATAACCACCTCAGTGGACCAGGATAAATGTAGGGAGTGTGTGAAGGACCAGGAGATTAATTAGTATAAAGCAGCCGTCATAGAGGTGGAGGAATCTGGACCCTTCCAACAATTACCAAGAAATCGAAAGCACAGATAGACAGGCTCTAAAGATACTAATATTTAATAAGAAGACCACAGTAAATAGTAAAATTAAACACTCAAAAAATTAATAAAAATACACACACTTTTACCCTGCATTCCCACACCTCACCCTGCAATCCCACTATCACCCTGCATTCCCACTATTACCCTGCATTCCCTCTTTTACCCTGCATTCCCAACCTCACCCTGCATCCCAACTTTTACCCTGCTATCCCAGTTTTACCCTGCATTCCCATTATTACCCTGCATCCCCACCCTCACCCTGCATTCCCACTATTACCCTGCATTCCCACTTTTCCCCAGCATTTCCACATTTACCCTGCCTTCCCATACTCACCCTGTTTACCCACCCTTACCCTGCATTTCCACCCTCACCGTGCATTCCCACTTTTACCCTGCATTCCCACTATTATCCTGCCTTCCCACTTTTACCCTGCTATCCCACTTTTACCCTGCCTTCCCACCGTCACCCTGCAATCCACCTTTTACCCTGCATTCCCAACCTCACCCTTCATTCCCACTTTTATCCTGAATTCCCACTTTTACCCTGCATTCCCACTTTTACCCTGCCTTCCCATCCTCATCCTCACTGTGCATTCCCACTTTTACCATGCATTCCCACTTTTATCCTGCATTCCCACTTTTACCCTGCAATCCCACTCTCACCCTGGATTCCCACTTTTTCCCTGCCTTCCCATCCTCACCCTGTTTACCCACCCTAACCCAGCTATCCCACTTTTACCCTGCATTCCCAACCTTACCCTGCATTCCCTCTTTTACCCTTCATTCCCAACCTCACCCTGCATTCCCACTTTTACCCTACATTCCAAGCCTCACCCTGCCTTCCCATCATCACCATGTTTTCCCACCCTTGTACCCTGCTATCTCACTATTACCATGCATTCCCACTATTTCCCTGCATTCCCAATTTTACCCTGCATTCCAAACATCGCCCTGCTTTCACACAATTACCCTACATTCCCACCCCCACCCCGCATTCCGACACTCAAACTGCTTTCCACTTTTACGCTGGTTTCCCACTTTTAACCTGCTTTTCCATCCTCACCCTGCATTTCCACCCTCACCCTACAATCCCACCCTCACCCTGCATTCCCAGCCTCCTCCTGCATTCCCACTTTTACCCGGCTTTCGCACTTTTACCCTCCATTCCCACACTCACTCTGCATACCCACTTTTACCCTGTATTCCCACCCTCACCCTGCATTCCCACTTTTACCCTACCATCCCACCCTCACCCTGTTTTCCCACCCTTAACCTGCTATACCCCATTTACTCTGCTATCCCACTTTTATCCTGCATTCCCACCCTCTCCCTGCATTCCCACAATTACCCTGCTTTCAGATTTTTACCCTTCATTCCAACCCTCACCCTGCATTCCCACTATTACCCCGCATTCCCACCCTCACCGTGCTTTCCCACTTTTGCCCTGCCTTACCATCCTCACCCTGTTTTCCCACCCTTACCCTGCATTCCCACCCTCACCGTGCATTCCCACTTTTATCCTGCTATCGCACTTTTACCCTGCTATCCCATTCTCACCCTGCATTCCCACCCTCACCCTGCATTCCCACTTTTACCCTGCATTCCCACCCTCACCCTTCATTCTCACACTCACCCTTCATTCCCACCCTCACACTGCATTCACACTTTTACTCTTCTTTCCCACTTTTACCCTGCATTCCCACTTTTACCCTACCTTCCCACACTCGCCCTGCCTTCCCATCCTCACCCTGTTTTCCCACCCTTACCCTGCATTCCCACCCTCACCCTGCATTCCCACTATTACCCTGCATTCCCACCCTCACCCTGCATCCCTACTTTTGCCCTGCTTTCCCACTTTTACCCTGCAATCCCACCCTCACCCTCCATTCCCACTATTACCCCGCATTCCCACTTTTACCCTGCATTCCCACACTCACCCTTCATTCCCAAACTCACCCTGCATTCCCACTTTTACCCTACCTTCCCACACTCGCCCTGCCTTCCCATCCTCACCCTGTTTTCTCACCCTTACCCTGCTATCCCACTTTTACCCTGCATTCCCACCCTCACCCTGCATTCCCACTATTACCCTGCATTCCCATCCTCACCCTGCATCCCTACTTTTGCCCTGCTTTCCCACTTTTACCCAGCATTCCCACCCTCACCCTGCATTCCCACTATTACCCCGCATTCCCACCCTCACCCTGCATTCCCACTTTTACCCTGCCTTCCCATCCTCACCCTGTTTTCCCACCCTTACCCTGCATTCCCACCCTCGCCCTGCATTCCCACCCTCACCGTGCTTTCCCACTTTTTCCCTGCATTCCCACCCTCACCCTGCATTCTCACCCTCACCGTGGTTTCCAACTTGTACCCTGCCTTCCCATCCTCACCCTGTTTTCCCACCTTTACCCTGCATTCCCACCCTCACATGCATTCCCACTTTTAACCTGCATTCCCACTTTTACCCTACATTCCAAGCCTCACCCTGCCTTCCCATCATCACCATGTTTTCCCACCCTTGTACCCTGCTATCTCACTATTACCATGCATTCCCACTATTTCCCTGCATTCCCAATTTTACCCTGCATTCCAAACATCGCCCTGCTTTCACACAATTACCCTTCATTCCCACCCCCACCCCGCATTCCGACACTCAAACTGCTTTCCACTTTTACGCTGGTTTCCCACTTTTAACCTGCTTTTCCATCCTCACCCTGCATTTCCACCCTCACCCTACAATCCCACCCTCACCCTGCATTCCCAGCCTCCTCCTGCATTCCCACTTTTACCCGGCTTTCGCACTTTTACCCTCCATTCCCACACTCACTCTGCATACCCACTTTTACCCTGTATTCCCACCCTCACCCTGCATTCCCACTTTTACCCTACCATCCCACCCTCACCCTGTTTTCCCACCCTTAACCTGCTATACCCCATTTACTCTGCTATCCCACTTTTATCCTGCATTCCCACCCTCTCCCTGCATTCCCACAATTACCCTGCTTTCAGATTTTTACCCTTCATTCCAACCCTCACCCTGCATTCCCACTATTACCCCGCATTCCCACCCTCACCGTGCTTTCCCACTTTTGCCCTGCCTTCCCATCCTCACCCTGTTTTCCCACCTTACCCTGCATTCCCACCCTCACCGTGCATTCCCACTTTTATCCTGCTATCGCACTTTTACCCTGCTATCCCATTCTCACCCTGCATTCCCACCCTCACCCTGCATTCCCACTTTTACCCTGCATTCCCACCCTCACCCTTCATTCTCACACTCACCCTTCATTCCCACCCTCACACTGCATTCACACTTTTACTCTTCTTTCCCACTTTTACCCTGCATTCCCACTTTTACCCTACCTTCCCACACTCGCCCTGCCTTCCCATCCTCACCCTGTTTTCCCACCCTTACCCTGCATTCCCACCCTCACCCTGCATTCCCACTATTACCCTGCATTCCCACCCTCACCCTGCATCCCTACTTTTGCCCTGCTTTCCCACTTTTACCCTGCAATCCCACCCTCACCCTCCATTCCCACTATTACCCCGCATTCCCACTTTTACCCTGCATTCCCACACTCACCCTTCATTCCCAAACTCACCCTGCATTCCCACTTTTACCCTACCTTCCCACACTCGCCCTGCCTTCCCATCCTCACCCTGTTTTCTCACCCTTACCCTGCTATCCCACTTTTACCCTGCATTCCCACCCTCACCCTGCATTCCCACTATTACCCTGCATTCCCATGCTCACCCTGCATCCCTACTTTTGCCCTGCTTTCCCACTTTTACCCAGCATTCCCACCCTCACCCTGCATTCCCACTATTACCCCGCATTCCCACCCTCACCCTGCATTCCCACTTTTACCCTGCCTTCCCATCCTCACCCTGTTTTCCCACCCTTACCCTGCATTCCCACCCTCGCCCTGCATTCCCACCCTCACCGTGCTTTCCCACTTTTTCCCTGCATTCCCACCCTCACCCTGCATTCTCACCCTCACCGTGGTTTCCAACTTGTACCCTGCCTTCCCATCCTCACCCTGTTTTCCCACCTTTACCCTGCATTCCCACCCTCACATGCATTCCCACTTTTAACCTGCATTCCCACTTTTACCCTGCATTCCCACCTTCACCCTGCATCCCCACTTTTACCCTGCTTTCCCACTTTTACCCTGCATTCCCACCCTCACCCTGCAATCCCACTATTACCCCGCATTCCCACCCTCACCCTGCACTCCCACCCTCACCATGCTTTCCCACTTTTACCCTGCCTTCCCATCCTCACCCTGTTTTCCCAACCTTACCCAGCATTCCCACCCTCACCGTGCATTCCCACTTTTACCCTGCATTCCCACTTTTACCCTGCTATTACACTTTTAACCTACTATCCCACTCTCACCCTGCATTCCCACATTCACCCTGCATTCCCACTTCTAACCTGCATTCCCACCATCACCCTTCATTCCCACCCTCACCCTTCATTCACACTTTTATCCTTCTTTCCCACTTTTACCCTGCATTCCCAAACTCACCCTGCATTCCCACTTTTCCCCTGACTTCCCACACTCGCCCTGCCTTCCCATCCTCACCCTGTTTTCCCACCCTTACCCTGCTATCCGACTTTTACCCTGCATTCCCACACTCTCCCTGCATTCCCTTTTTTACCCTGCATTCTCACCCTCACCCTGCATCCCTACTTTTGCCCTGCTTTCCCACTTTTACCCTGCATTCCCACCCTCACCCTGCATTCCCACTATTACCCCGCATTCCCACCCTCACCCTGCATTCCTACCCTCACCCTGCATTCCCACTTTTAGCCTGCCTTCCCATCCTCACCGTTTTCCCACCCTTACCCTGCATTCCCACCCTCACCATGCATTCCCACTTTTACCCTGCATTCCCACTTTTACCCTGCTATCGCACTTTTACCCTGCTATCGCACACTCACCATGCATTCCCACCCTCACCCTGCATTCCGAATTTTACCGTGCATTCCCACCCTCACCCTTAATTCCCACCCTCACCCTGCATTCACACTTTTACCCTGTTTTCCCACTTTTCCCCTGCATCCCCTAACTCACCCAGCATTCCCACTTTTAACCTGCCTTCCCACCGTCGCCCTGCCTTCCCATCCTCACCCTGTTTTCCCACCCTTACCCTGCTATCCCACTTTCACCCTGCATTCCCAACCTCACCCTGCATTCCCACTATTACCCTGCATTCCCACTATTACCCTGCTTTCCCACTTTTACCCTACATTCCCAGCCTCACCCTGCCTTCCCATCCTCACCCTGTTTTTCCACACTTACACTGCTATCCCACTTGTACCCTGCTATATCACTATTACCGTGCATTCCAACCTCACCCTGCATTCCCACTATTACCCTGCATTCCCACCCTCACCCTGCATTCCCACTATTACCCTGCATTCTCACCCTCACCGTGTATTCCAACTTTTACCCTGCATTCCCACTTTTACCCTGCTATCCCACTCTCACCCTGCATTCCCACCCTCACCCTGTTTTCCCACTTTTGCTCTTCATTTTCACACTCACCCTGCATTCCCACTTTTACCCAGCTTTCCCACTTTTGTCCTGCATTCCCATTTTTACCCTGCCTTCCCATCCTCACCCTGTTTTCCCACCCTTACCCTGCTTTCCCACCCTCACCGTGCATTCCCACTTTTACCCTGCATTCCCACTTTTACCCTGCTATCCCTCTCTCACCCTGCATTCCCACTCTGAAACTGCATTCCCACCCTCACCCTGTTTTCCCACTTTTGCTCTTCATTCCCACCCTCACCCTGCATTCCCACCCTCACCCTGAATTCCCTCTTTTACCCTGCATTCCCACTTTTACCCTGTTTTCCCACTTTTAACTAGGGGTGAGCGGGTTCGGATTTCTGAAATCCGAACCCCCCCGAGCCCCCCCGATCCGAGTCCGATCCGAGTCAGGCTCGACTTTTCCCGCCTGACTCGGATCTGAAATCGAGGCAAAACGTCATCATCCCGCCTTCCGAGTCTCATGGGTTTTGGATCCTATATAAGGTACCCGCGTCGGCGCCATTTTCTCACTCGGCTGTGGACAGTGAAGAGGGAGGGTGGGAGTTAGGGCTGTGTAGCGTAGTGTAGTGTAGTGCTGCTGTTGTCCACTACTTCAAAGTGCATAGGGGCTGGCTGTGTTGTGCTGTGCTGCTGTTGTTAATAGGGGCTGTGTCCACTACTTCAAAGTCCATAGGGGCTGGCTGGACTGTGTTGTGCAGTCAGTTCTCCATAGGGGCTGTGTCCACTCCAAAGTCCTGTGCAGTGTCCCAGTCCTAAAGGGGTGCTGTAGTGTTGTCCAGGGGGTGCTCTGTCCATCAGGGGTGCTCCCCCCAAGTGCTAAAAAAATAATATATTTTCTGTGTTTGTGAATTGTGTGCGCAGTAGCCGCACGTGCATCAACAAAGTAGTGCCAAGCGTGCGCCTGTGTCATAAGTAAAGGGCCGGCTGGCTTGACCGTTAAAGGGTGCTGTAACCCCCGAAAGTACACTCCAGTCCAAACCAAAAAAAAAATTATTTTCTGTGTTTGTGAATTGTGTGCGCAGTAGCCGCACGTGCATCAACAAAGTAGTGCCAAGCGTGCGCCTGTGTCATAAGTAAAGGGCCGGCTGGCTTGACCGTTAAGGGTGCTGTAACCCCCGAAAGTACACTCCAGTCCAAACCAAAAAAAAAATTATTTTCTGTGTTTGTGAATTGTGTGCGCAGTAGCCGCACGTGCATCAACAAAGTAGTGCCAAGCGTGTGCCTGTGTCATAAGTAAAGGGCCGGCTGGCTTGACCGTTAAGGGTGCTGTAACCCCCGAAAGTACACTCCAGTACAGACCAAAAAAAAAATTATTTTCTGTGTTTGTGAATTGTGTGCGCAGTAGCCGCACGTGCATCAACAAAGTAGTGCCAAGCGTGCGCCTGTGTCATAAGTAAAGGGCCGGCTGGCTTGACCGTTAAGGGTGCTGTAACCCCCGAAAGTACACTCCAGTACAAACCAAAAAAAAAATTATTTTCTGTGTTTGTGAATTGTGTGCGCAGTAGCCGCACGTGCATCAACAAAGTAGTGCCAAGCGTGCACCTGTGTCATAAGTAAAGGGCCGGCTTGCTTGACCGTTAAAGGGTGCTGTAACCCCCAAAGTACACTCCAGTCCAAACCAAATAAAAAAATTATTTTCTGTGTTTGTGAATTGTGTGCGCAGTAGCCGCACGTGCATCAACAAAGTAGTGCCAAGCGTGCGCCTGTGTCATAAGTAAAGGGCCGGCTGGCTTGACCGTTAAAGGGTGCTGTAACCCCCGAAAGTACACTCCAGTCCAAACCAAAAAAAAAATAATTTTCTGTGTTTGTGAATTGTGTGCGCAGTAGCCGCACGTGCATCAACAAAGTAGTGCCAAGCGTGCGCCTGTGTCATAAGTAAAGGGCCGGCTGGCTTGACCGTTAAGGGTGCTGTAACCCCCGAAAGTACACTCCAGTACAAACCAAAAAAAAAATAATTTTCTGTGTTTGTGAATTGTGTGCGCAGTAGCCGCAAGTGCATCAACAAAGTAGTGCCAAGCGTGCGCCTGTGTCATAAGTAAAGGGCCGGCTGGCTTGACCGTTAAAGGGTGCTGTAACCCCCAAAGTACACTCCAGTCCAAACCAAAAAAAAATTATTTTCTGTGTTTAGCCGCACGTATATATCAAATCGATATAACATAAATGGAGGACCAAACTTTCTCCGATAAAAATAAAATAGAGAAAGATCAAGAACCACTTCCTCCTAGTGCTGAAGCTGCTGCCACTAGTCATGACATAGACGATAACATGCCATCAACGTCGTCTGCCAAGGCCGATGCCCAATGTCATAGTAGAGGGCACATACAATCCCAAATGGCAAAGTTCAGGAAAATGACCTTGAAAAAGACATTTAAATCAGCTGAAGAGAAACGTAAACTTGCCAAAATGCCATTTACGACACGGAGTGGCAAGGAACGGCTAAGGTCGATCCCTAGTATGTTCATGACTAGTGGTTCAGCTTCACATGACGATGGAAGCCCTCCTCCCACTAAAAAAATCAAAAGAGTTAAGCTGGCAAAAGCACAGCGAAGAACTGTGCTTTCTAAGAAGATATCACAAATCCCCAAGGAGAGTCCAAGTGTGGTGGTGGTTGCGATGCCTGACCTTCCCAGCACTGGATGGGAAGAGGTGGCTCTTTCCACCATTTGCACGCCCCCTGCAAGTGCTGAAAGGAGCACCCACAGTCCACTTGCTGATATGCAAATTGAAGATGTCACTGTTGAAGTACAACAGGATGAGGATACTGGTGTAGCTGGCGCTGAGGAGGAAGTTGGCGAGGAGGATTCTGATGGTGATGTGGTTTGTTTAAATCAGGCTCCGGGGGAGACAGTTGTTGTCCGTGGGATGAAAAAGCCCATCACGTTCATGCCTGGGCAGAAGACCAAACATTCCACCTCTTTGGTCTGGCAATATTTCTATCCAAATCCGGACAACAACTGTCTTGTTATATGTACCATATGTAAAGGTGGAATAAGTAGGGGTAGGGACGTTAACCACCTAGGAACATCCTCCCTTATACGGCACCTGCAGCGCGTTCATAATAAGTTACTGTCAAGTTCAGAAACTTTGGCTAAGACCGTAAGCAGTCCAGGGACACCTAAATCCCGTTGTCCTGTTGTATCCAAGCGCCTGCAAACCACACCGTCAACTCCCTCCTCGTCAATTTCCTCCTTAGTCAGGATCGGAAGTAGTCCTGCAGGCCATGTCACTGGCATGACTGACTCTCCTATCCGGGATTCCTCCGGAGGATCCTGCATTGCTACGCCTACTGCTGCCGCTGCTGCTGTTGCTGCTGCTGGGAGTCGTTCATCATCCCAGAGAGGAAGTAGGAACACCACTACTTTTACTAAACAATTGACCCTCCAACAGTCCTTAGCGAGGAGGATGAAGTACGACAGCAGTCATCCTGAAGCAAAACGTATAACTGAGGCCTTGACTGCTATGTTGGTGTTAGACGTGCGTCCGGTGTCCGCCATTAGTGCAGTGGGATTTAGACAATTGATGGAGGTAGTGTGTCCCCGGTTCCAAATCCCGTCTAGATTCCACTTCACTAGGCAGGCGATACCGAGACTGTACAGAAACGTCAGAAAAAGTGTCCTCAGTGTCCTGAAAAATGCCGTTGTACACAATGTCCACTTAACCACGGACATGTGGACAAGTGGAACAGGGCAGACTAAGGACTATATGACTGTGACAGCCCACTGGGTAGATGTATCACCTTACGCAGCAACAGCAGCAGCGTCACCAGTAGCAGCATCTCAGAAACGCCAGCTTGTTACACGGCAGGCTACGCTGTGTATCACCGGTTTCAGTAAGAGGCACACCGCCGACAACCTCTTAGAGAAACTGAGGGAAATCATCGCCCAGTGGCTTACCCCACTTAGACTCTCCTGGGGATTTGTGATATCTGACAACGCCACCAATATTGTGCGGGCATTACATCTGGGCAAATTCCAGCACATCCCATGTTTTGCTCACACAATAAACTTGGTGGTGCAGAATTTTCTGAACAGCGACAGGGGCGTGCTGGAGACGCTTTGGGTGGCCCGAAAAATTTCTGGCCACTTTCGCCATTCAGCGACTGCGTGCCGAAGACTGGAGCACCAGCAAACACTCTTGAACCTGCCCCGCCATCACCTGAAGCAAGAGGTTGTGATGCGGTGGAACTCAACCCTCTATATGCTTCAGAGGATGGAGGAGCAGCAAAAGGCCATACAAGCCTATACATCCACCTATGACATAGGCAAAGGAGGGGGTATGCACCTGACTCAAGCGCAGTGGAGAATGATTTCCGTGTTGTGCAAGGTTCTCCAGCCCTTCGAACTTGCCACACGTGAAGTCAGTTCAGACACAGCCAGCTTGAGTCAGGTCATTCCCCTCATCAGGCTTTTGCAGAAGCAGCTGGAGAAAGTGAAGGAGGAGCTAAGACGGAGCGATTCCGCTCGGCATGTGGGACTTGTGGATGAAGCCCTTCATTCGCTTTGCCAGGATTCCAGGGTGGTCAATCTGTTGAAATCAGACCACTACATTTTGGCCACCGTGCTTGATCCTAGGTTTAAAGCCTATGTGGTGTCTCTCTTTCCGGCCGACACAAGCCTGCAGAGGTGCAAAGACCTGCTGGTGAACACACTGTCAGCTGAAGCGGAACGTGACACGTCAACGGCTCCTTCTTCATTTTCTCCCGCAACTGGGGCTGCCAGGAAAAAACTTAGGTATCCTAAGCAACCCGCTGGCGGTGATGCAGGGCAGTCAGGACCAAGTTTGGACATCTGGTCCGGACTGAAGGACCTGGCAACAATTTCTGACATGTCTACTGTCACTGCATATGATACTGTCACCATTGACAGAATGGTGGAGGATTACATCGGTGACAGCATCCAAGTAGGCATGTCAGACAGTCCATACCTGTACTGGCAGGAAAAAGAGGCAATTTGGAGGCCCCTGTACAAACTGGCTCTATTTTACCTGAGTTGCCCCCCCCTCCAGTGTGTACTCCGAAAGAGTGTTTAGTGCAGCCGGGAACCTTGTCAGCGAAAGGCGTAGGAGGTTGCTTCCACAGAATGTGGAGAAGATGATGTTCATCAAAATGAATTATCAGCTCTTCCAGGGAGACCAGCCTCCAGAAGGTACAGAGGGACCTGTGGTGGTGGATTCAAGTGGGGACGAGTTAATACTTTGTGAGGATGAGGATGTACACACTGAAGAGGGTGAGGAATCGGTGGATGAGGAGGATGAGGATGACATCTTGCCTCCGTAGAGCCAGTTTGTGCAGGGACAGATTAATTGCCAGCTTGTTTTGTGGGGGCCCAAACGAACCAATCATTTCAGCCACAGTTGTGTGGCAGACCCTGGCGCTGAAATGATTGATTTGTTAAAGTGTGCATGTCCTGTTTATACAACATAAGGGTGGGTGGGAGGGCCCAAGGACATTCCATCTTGCACTTTTTTTTTCTCTTTGCATTATGTACAGTTTGGGGCCTAGTTTTTCTAACTGCCATCCTGTCTGCCACTGCAGTGTCACTCCTAGATGGGTCATGTGTTTGTGTCGCCCACTCGTGTCGCTTAGCATAGTCATCCAGCTACCTCGGTGCAACCTTTTGGACATAAAAACACTATTGTGAGGTGTGAGGTGTTCAGAATAGACTGGAAATGAGTGGAAATTAAGGTTATTGAGGTTAATAATAGCATAGGAGCAGAAAAACCTACAAATTCTGTGATTTTAGCTGTTTTTATGCTTTTTTAAAAAAAAATACAGATCCAAAACACAAAACCCAGAACCCAAAACACGGAAGGGTGGTTTTGGCAAAACCAATCCAGATCCAAAACACGAAGAAAGATCCAGATCCAAAACCAAAACACAAAACATGAAAAGTGGCCGGTGCACACCCCTACTTTTAACCTGCTTTTCCATCCTCACCCTGCATTCCCACTTTTGTCCTGCTTTCCCACTTTTACCCTGATCTCACGTCCACATCTTGCTCTCATACCCTCACACCACTGTATTGTACTCTCTCTATTATACTGTAGATTATCATGTTAATAATACCCACCTCTGACAAATTGCCCCCGTCCCCCCAACCCAAGTAGACGGGCCCTACCTCTTTTGACAGTCCCGGGTACCACAATCTCTGATGGCAGCCCTGCCCTCAATCAGAGTACACCCAATGACAATCAATCAGTTTGTCAGAGTTCAGCCTAGGGTCGGTCGATGCTCACCTCTATGCTGGCTTCTCATGTTGTCAGACGTCAGGTGCAGCGGCGGGTGACGTGCTGAGGATTCTGCCTTAGGCGCTGATGGACTTACATGGGCGGCCCCGTGTCTTGGGTATTGTGGTTCCAGTCGTGGGTGCCGCCATGACAGTACTTCTCACTTGTCAGTATCTCCAACCAACTGTAGTATGGTTTGGGTCAGCTGACGCTGCCCTCCTATCAACTGCTACCCCTGGGTATATATACTGGCCCCAGTACACCAGGAAGATGCCTGAACAACGTTTGTCATTCTTAGGGGCATATCCAATTAGCCGCAGGGTTTACCCGGCGGCTAATTATTGGGCTTGTCGGAATGCAATTATCGGGGAATGCACGCGTGGGTGTCCCCGAGACCCCTTGCACGAGACCCCGCTGTAGGGCTTTACCTCGCACCTCATGTAGGTGCGAGGTAAATTCTGCATGAAGCCACCCTAATCAGCTTCACGCTAGAGGCACTAACACACTGTTTCCGCGTTTCTCACGGAAACAGTGTGTTCCCGCGAACGAGAGCAGTTTTAATGGCGCAGGGAAAAAGCTATTTTATTGAATAGCTTAAACAATTACTCGTGGGAGAAGTGTAAGCTAGTTTGCTCCTCATTCCAGGTTCCCCTGAGATTACCTCCGTGTCTTCTCCCTCAATCAGGATGGCAAATAGTATGTTCTTTAAACAGCACTCAGCTAGAGATTTCCTGCAAAAGTGTACAGCGAATAGGTCTGGTAGATATATATATCACACTAGACCACTCAAATGATGGCCGGCACTCAGGTATTATAATAAATCACAAATAATGCTTTTAATTTTAATACCTAAGTGCCACCGTCATATCAGTGGTCTGGATTGGGGTTTCCTATGGAAGGCACCAGGGATGTTGGTTCTATTCATGTGAGTGCTGCCTGACAGTGACTATTATATGTATACACTATATATACTATATATGTACCTGTCTACAATATCTACCATTTCCCTACATAAACTATTAATATCATTAAATAATTTTTGCCTATTATTAATTTTCATGTAGATTGTAATAGTGTCCTATTGCCATATTAATTCTTATTCATAATGATATAGTCATATTGAAATCATATTAATATTGTCATATTATTTGCAGGACGCAGGCAACAGAAGCTACATCCTGTTCAACCTCCCAGCCAGTCTCCACCTGATGTGGCCTCGCCACGGCTTCCAGAAAGCCAGCCCTCCACCCCACCTGCCTTCACCCCACCTGCCAGTCTTCATCCCTTCAGCCCACCAGAGAGTCAGGTGTCCACCCCACCTGCACTTGCTGTGAGGAGCCGGGAGCCCACAGACTTCTCTGGTGGGACTGGAGGATGATGGCTATCCTCCCCCACCCCAAAACCAGCTTTCCCCTCTTTTACGTTCTCCTAGTTCAAATTTCTCACCTCCGCCCAGTCCAAGATCCCTTTTCAACATGCTTGGGACACCTCAAGAGGAAGAAGTGTCCCATGAAGGTATGTAGTGCAATTACTTTACTAAAGGTATATGTTTAATACTCTTACGGTATATTACATGTGCCCTTATATTTATATCCACAGCATCTGAAAGATCCAGCAATCTGTAGGCCTTGGCCAGGGAAGTGGGCAGAGTGGCAGGCTGAAGGCAAAAATATCAGCCCACTGGAAGCATGCGAGGGGGACAGGTGGTAGGTGGACCCAGAGAATAAACTAGAATATTTGGTGCCCTGGGCCAGAAAGAGCATTGGCACCCCCCCTTCATTTTTCAAATAGGGACATAAGATGCAAAACTGAAAAAGGGACGTGGCCTCATGGGGAAGGGGCATGACAAATCTGATTTGTCCTATACAATGCTGAAGGGGTACCGATCCCTTTGTACCACTGTTATCCATATGTCACTGACAAATACAGTGTGAATCCAATGGCTGCAGTGATGATACACAATAATTATGCAGAGGTGATGGGTTTCAGTACTGGGTATGACAATATTTTAAAATGTGTGTGTTAAATAAAATGACTGGAGGTGCTTGGGGAGGTGTCCAGATAGAGGTGGAGTCGGCCAGGGAGGAGATAAGGGCAATCAGGAGATGTTCGGGATAAAATAAGAGAAAGCTACAAGTGAGAATGATTATAAATATCGGTGAGCGGGTTCGGATTTCTGAAATCCGAACCCCCCCTAGTCCCCCCCGATCCGAGGCTGATCCGAGTCAGGCTCGACTTTTCCCGCCTGACTCGGATCTGAAATCGAGGCAAAACGTCATCATCCTGCCTTCCGGGTCTCGCGGGTTTTGGATCCTATATAAGGTACCCGTGTCGGCGCCATTTTCTCACTCGGCTGTGGACAGTGAAGAGGGAGGGTGGGAGTTAGGGCTGGCTAGACTGTGTAGTGTAGTGTAGTGTAGTGCAGTATAGTGTTGTGCTGTGCTGTGCAGTCAGTTGTCCATAGGGGCTGTGTCCACTCCAAAGTCCTGTGCAGTGTCCCAGTCCTAAAGGGGTGCTGTAGTATTGTCCAGGGGGTGCTCTGTCCATCAGGGGTGCACCCCCAAAGTTGCGCCAAGCGTGCGCCTGTCTCATAAGTAAAGGGCCGGCTGGCTCGTCTGTTGAAGGATGGTGTAATCCCCAAAGTGCCTGAAAAAAAAATAATTCTGTGTTTGTGACTTGTGTGCGCTGTAACCGCATGTGCATCAACAAAGTAGTGCCAAGCGTGCGCCTGTGTCATAAGTCAGGGGCCGGCTGGTCTGTTGAAGAGTGGTTTAACCCCCATAGTGCCCCCCAAAAATGTTAACATTTAAAAAGTGTTTATTTTTCTGTGTTTGTGTGCGCGTTAGCTGCACGTGCATCAACATAGTAGCAGCACCAAGCATGCGCCTGTGTCATAAGTAGTGGTGTGCACCGGCCCCTTTTCGTGTTTTGGTTTTGGATCTGGATCTTTCTTCGTGTTTTGGATCTGGATTGGTTTTGCCAAAACCACCCTTCCGTGTTTTGGGTTCTGGGTTTTGTGTTTTGGATCTGTATTTTTTTTTTTAAAAAGCATAAAAATAGCTAAAATCACAGAATGTGTTGGTTTTTCTGATCCTATGCTATTATTAACCTCAATAACCTTAATTTCCACTAATTTCCAGTCTATTCTGAACACCTCACACCTCACAATAGTGTTTTTATGTCCAAAAGGCTGCACCGAGGTAGCTGGATGACTATGCTAAGCGACACGAGTCGGTGGCACAAACACGTGACCCATCTAGGAGTGACACTGCAGTGGCAGACAGGATGGCAGTTTGAAAAACTAGGCCCCAAACTGTACATAATGCAAAGAAAAAAAAGAGGAGCAAGATGGAATTGTCCTTGGGCCCTCCCACCCACCCTTATGTTGTAAACAGGACATGCACACTTTAACAAAGCAGTCATTTTAGCACCAGGGTCTGCCACACGACTGTGGCTGAAATGATTGGTTCGTTTGGGCCCCCACAAAACAAGCTGGCAATTAATCTGTCCCTGCACAAACTGGCTCTACGGAGGCAAGATGTCGTCCTCATCCTCCTCATCCACCGATTCCTCACCCTCTTCAGTGTTGTGTACATCCTCATCCTCACAGAGTATTAACTCGTCCCCACTGGAATCCACCACCACAGGTCCCTCTGTACGTTCTGGAGGCTGGTCTCCCTGGAAGAGTTGATAATTCATTTTGATGAACATCATCTTCTCCACATTTTGTGGAAGCAACCTCCTACGCCTTTCGCTGACAAGGTTCCCGGCTGCACTAAACACTCTTTCGGAGTACACACTGGAGGGGGGGCAACTCAGGTAAAATAGAGCCAGTTTGTACAGGGGCCTCCAAATTGCCTCTTTTTCCTGCCAGTACAGGTATGGACTGTCTGACATGCCTACTTGGATGCTGTCACCGATGTAATCCTCCACCATTCTGTCAATGGTGACAGTATCATATGTAGTGACAGTAGACATGTCAGAAATTGTTGCCAGGTCCTTCAGTCCGGACCAGATGTCCAAACTTGGTCCTGCCTGCCCTGCATCACCACCAGCGGGTTGCTTAGGATAGCTAAGTTTTTTCCTGGCAGCCCCAGTTGAGGGAGAAAATGAAGGAGCTGTTGACGTGTCACGTTCCGCTTCAGCTGACAGTGTGTTCACCAGCAGGTCTTTGCACCTCTGCAGGCTTGTGTCGGCCAGAAAGAGAGACACCACATAAGCTTTAAATCTAGGATTGAGCACGGTGGCCAAAATGTAGTGGTCTGATTTCAACAGATTGACCACCCTGGAATCCTGGCAAAGCGAATGAAGGGCTTCATCCACAAGTCCCACATGCCGAGCGGAATCACTCCGTCTTAGCTCCTCCTTCACTTTCTCCAGCTGCTTCTGCAAAAGCCTGATGAGGGGAATGACCTGACTCAAGCTGGCAGTGTCTGAACTGACTTCACGTGTGGCAAGTT
The DNA here is from genome assembly GCA_031769625.1 of Taudactylus pleione. NCBI lineage: Eukaryota > Metazoa > Chordata > Amphibia > Anura > Myobatrachidae > Taudactylus > Taudactylus pleione. The sequence continues at coordinate 5,584,596 of JAUIMM010000010.1, forward strand.
CGAAGGGCTGGAGAACCTTGCACAACATGGAAATCATTCTCCACTGCGCTTGAGTCAGGTGCATACCCCCTCCTTTGCCTATGTCATAGGTGCATGTATAGGCTTGAATGGCCTTTTGCTGCTCCTCCATCCTCTGAAGAATATAGAGGGTTGAGTTCCACCGCGTCACAACCTCTTGCTTCAGGTGATGGCGGGGCAGGTTCAAGAGTGTTTGCTGGTGCTCCAGTCTTCGGCACGCAGTCGCTGAATGGCAAAAGTGGCCAGAAATTTTTCGGGCCACCCAAAGCATCTCCAGCACGCCCCTGTCGCTTTTCAGAAAATTCTGCACCACCAAGTTTATTGTGTGAGCAAAACATGGGACGTGCTGGAATTTGCCCAGATGTAATGCCCGCACAATATTGGTGGCGTTGTCAGATATCACAAATCCCCAGGAGAGTCTAAGTGGGGTAAGCCACTGGGCGATGATTTCCCTCAGTTTCTCTAAGAGGTTGTCGGCAGTGTGCCTCTTACTGAAACCGGTGATACACAGTGTAGCCTGCCTTGGAACGAGCTGGCGTTTCTGAGATGCTGCTACTGGTGACGCTGCTGCTGTTGCTGCGTAAGGTGATACATCTACCCAGTGGGCTGTCACAGTCATATAGTCCTTAGTCTGCCCTGTTCCACATGTCCACATGTCCGTGGTTAAGTGGACATTGGGTACAACGGCATTTTTCAGGACACTGAGGACACTTTTTCTGACGTTTCTGTACAGTCTCGGTATCGCCTGCTTAGTGAAGTGGAATCTAGACAGGATTTGGAACCGGGGACACACTACCTCCATCAATTGTCTAAATCCCACTGCACTAATGGCGGATATCGGATGCACGTCTAACACCAACATAGCAGTCAAGGCCTCAGTTATACATTTTGCTTCAGGATGACTGCTGTCGTACTTCATCCTCCTCGCTAAGGACTGTTGGAGGGTCAATTGTTTAGTAAAAGTAGTGGTGTTCCTACTTCCTCTCTGGGATGATGAACGACTCCCAGCAGCAGCAACAGCAGCAGCGGCAGCAGTAGGCGTAGCAATGCAGGATCCTCCGGAGGAATCCCGGATTGGAGAGTCAGTCATGCCAGTGACATGGCCTGCAGGACTACTTCCGATCCTGACTAAGGAGGAAATTGACGAGGAGAGAGTTGACGGTGTGGTTTGCAGGCGCTTGGATACAACAGGACAACGGGATTTAGGTGTCCCAGGACTGCTTATGGTCTTAGCCAAAGTTTCTGAACTTGACAGTAACTTATTATGAACGCGCTGCAGGTGCCAGATAAGGGAGGATGTTCCTAGGTGGTTAACGTCCCTACCCCTACTTATTCCACCTTTACATATGGTACATATAACAAGACAGTTGTTGTCCGGATTTGGATAGAAATATTGCCAGACCAAAGAGGTGGAATGTTTGGTCTTCTGCCCAGGCATGACCGTGATGGGCTTTTTCATCCCACGGACAACAACTGTCTCCCCCGGAGCCTGATTTAAACAAACCACATCACCATCAGAATTCTCCTCGCCAACTTCCTCCTCAGCGCCAGCTACACCAGTATCCTCATCCTGTTGTACTTCAACAGTGAAATCTTCAATTTGCATATCAGCAAGTGGACTGTGGGTGCTCCTTTCAGCACTTGCAGGGGGCGTGAAAATGGTGGAAAGAGCCACCTCTTCCCGTCCAGTGCTGGGAAGGTCAGGCATCGCAACCGCCACCACACTTGGACTCTCCTTGGGGATTTGTGATATCTTCTTAGAATGCACAGTTCTTCGCTGTGCTTTTGCCAGCTTAACTCGTTTGATTTTTTTAGTGGGAGGAGGGCTTCCATCGTCATGTGAAGCTGAACCACTAGTCATGAACATAGGGAAAGACCTTAGCCGTTCCTTGCCACTCCGTGTCATAAATGGCATATTGGCAAGTTTACGTTTCTCTTCAGATGATTTAAATGTTTTTTTTAAGATCATTTTCCTGAACTTTGTCATTTGGGATTGTATGAGGCTTCTACTATTACATTGGGCATCGGCCTTGGCAGACGACGTTGATGGCATGTTATCGTCTATGTCATGACTAGTGGCAGCAGCTTCAGCACTAGGAGGAAGTGGTTCTTGATCTTTCTCTATTTTATTTTTATCGGAGAAAGTTTGGTCCTCCATTTATGTTATATCGATTTGATATATACGTGCGGCTAAGGCGCACACAAACACAGAAAATATTTTTTTATTTGGTTTGGAGTGTACTTTGGGGGTTACAGCACCCTTTAACGGTCAAGCCAGCCGGCCCTTTTCTTATGACACAGGCGCACACTTGGCACTTCTTTGTTGATGCACGTTCGGCTACTGCGCACACAATTCACAAACACAGAAAATATTTTTTTATTTGGTTTGGACTGGAGTGTACTTTGGGGGTTACAGCACCCTTTAACGGTCAAGCCAGCCGGCCCTTTACTTATGACACAGGCGCACGCTTGGCACTACTTTGTTGATGCACGTGCGGCTACTGCGCACACAATTCACAAACACAGAAAACATTTTTTTATTTGGTTTGGACTGGAGTGCACTTTGGGGGTTACAGCACCCTTTAACGGTCAAGCCAGCCGGCCCTTTACTTATGACACAGGCGCACGCTTGGCACTACTTTGTTGATGCACGTGCGGCTACTGCGCACACAATTCACAAACACAGAAAATATTTTTTTATTTGGTTTGGACTGGAGTGTACTTTGGGGGTTACAGCAATCTTTAACGGTCAAGCCAGCCGGCCCTTTACTTATGACACAGGTGCACGCTTGGCACTACATTGTTGATGCACGTGCGGCTACTGCGCACACAATTCACAAACACAGAAAATATTTTTTTATTTGGTTTGGACTGGAGTGTACTTTGGGGGTTACAGCACCCTTTAACGGTCAAGCCAGCCGGCCCTTTACTTATGACACAGGCGCACGCTTGGCACTACTTTGTTGATGCACGTGCGGCTACTGCGCACACAATTCACAAACACAGAAAATATTTTTTTATTTGGTTTGGACTGGAGTGTACTTTGGTGGTTACAGCACCCTTTAACGGTCAAGCCAGCCGGCCCTTTACTTATGACACAGGTGCACGCTTGGCACTACTTTGTTGATGCACGTGCGGCTACTGCGCACACAATTCACAAACACAGAATTATAATTTTTTTTATAGCACTTGGGGGGAGCACCCCTGACGGACAGAGCACCCCCTGGACAACACTACAGCACCCCTTTAGGACTGGGACACTGCACAGGACTTTGGAGTGGACACAGCCCCTATGGACAACTGACTGCACAACACAGTCCAGACAGCCCCTATGGACTTTGAAGTAGTGGACACAGCCCCTATTAACAACAGCAGCACAGCACAACACAGCCAGCCCCTATAGACTTTGAAGTAGTGGACACAGCCCCTATGGACAACAGCAGCACAGCGCAGCACAGCACAGCACAACACTACTCTGCACTACACTACACTACACAGCCCAACCAGCCCTAACTCCCACCCTCCCTCTTCACTGTCCACAGCCGAGTGAGAAAATGGCGCCGACACGGGTACCTTAAATAGGATCCAAAACCCGCGAGACCCGGAAGGCGGGATGATGACGTTTTGCCTCGATTTCCGATCCGAGTCAGGCGGGAAAAGTCGAGCCTGACTCGGATCGGCCTCGGATCGGGGGGCTCAGGTGGGGTTCGGATTTTAGAAAACCGAACCCGCTCACCCCTAGTCATAAGTCAAGGGCCGGCTGGCCTGTAGAAGAGTGGTGTAACCCCCATAGTGCCCCAAAAAAATGTAAACATTTAAAAAGTGTTTATTTTTCTGTATTTGTGTGCGCATTAGCCGCATGTGCATCAACAAAGGATGAGGATGACACCTTGCCTCTGTAGAGCCAGTTTGTGCAGGGACAGATTAATTGCCATCTTGTTTTGTGGGGGCCCAAAAGGAACCAATCATTTCAGCCACAGTCATGTGGCAGACCCTGGCGCTGAAATTATTGGTTTGTTAAAGTGTGCATGTCCTGTTTATTCAACATAAGGGTGGGTAGGAGGGACCAAGGACAACTCCATCTGGCACCTCTTTTTTTTCTTTGCAGTATGTACTCTTTGGGGCCTAGTTTTTCAAACTGACATCCTGTCCGCCACTGCAGTGCCACTCCTAGATGTGCCAAGTGTTTGTGCCACCCACTTGTGTCGCTTAGCATAGTCATCCAGCTACTGTACCTCAGTGCAACATTTTGGCCTAAAAACAATAGTGTGAGGTGTTCAGAATAGACTGTAAATTAGTGGAAATTAATGGTATTGAGGTTAATAATAGCATAGGAACAAAAAAAAAAAAAAATTCTGTGATTTTAGCTGTTTTTATGCTTTTTTTCAAAAAATATAGATCCCAAACACGGAAGGGTGGTTTTGCCAAAACCAATCCAGATCCAAAACACGAAGAAAGATCCAAACACAAAACATGAAAAGTGGCCGGTGTACACCCCTAGTATATACCAGGGCAGTAACTAGGGTGGTGCGACCTGTGCCAAGGCACAGGGCACTGCAGGGTAGGGGGCACTGTTTCGGCCTGTACATTTTCTGTTTATTTTCATTCTCACTTGTAGCTTCCTCTATTTTTATCCCCAGCATCTCCTGGCCTCTCTTATCTCTTCCCTGGCTCTTCCCCATGAGGCCATGGCCCTTTTTTGGGTGGGCCTCTTAATTCCCTATTTAAAAAAATAGAGGGGGGCAGCGCCAAATCTCTTTCTGGCACAGGGCACCAAAAAGTCTAGTTATGGCTCTGGTATATACTATATATATTTGTAAAGGGGCCCAAACCATGCACTCTGCAGCCATGCCTCTGTGGTGGCTGGCCACACCTCTTAAATATGGGCCCCAACCACTGCATTCCTTGATGGGCCCTTTATGCCCCAGTCTGATACTATGTACATATTTTTTTGCATTTGACTATTAGAGGTGTAAGTGGATTTTAACCTCATATACTGTACGACATGTATTTACATCTAGATAAAGATTCAGCTTTACATACTCATGAACCGTGTGGCTCATCTACGACAGCTAAGTGCACATGAACAGAAAGCAAAACGTGTTATGTGTAATGGAACTAATGTTTGCTCTTGAACATGGGCTAATTACATTATTGCATCAGCTATAAAGTCTTATTTATTATAGGGAGAAAATCAGGGTTGTCTTAACAGCAGTGTTTGCCCTGGGCAAAGCAATGCCCTGGGGCCCCTACCCACCCATACACGGGAAAAAAATTTAAATGGTCAATAAAATTAAACCCTCCTGCATGCCCATCAAACCTCCCACACATGCAGAGAGACTCTGACTGGTCTGAAGCCGGCATATGAAGTGAAACTGGGACTGAGGTGAGTACTCATCGCCGGGGTGGGGGATTGGGTGAGGGAGATTAGTTTCTTAATACAGTGAACCGGCGGCTGGCTTATAAAAATATTACAAATTTACCAACTGGCAGCGGCTGCAGGTGGGGCAGGTTGGCGGGCCCCTACAAGCTTCGGGCCCTTGGGCAACTGCCCAACAAGCCCAATGGAAGAGATGGCCCTGGAGAAAATTCCTTTTTAGGCACCTGGGATTCTCCAAATTGACAAAACCTTTCTTGATAGTGAAAGAACCTGGAATTGGAACAAACCTCATCGCTAGCAGCAGTGGAGAAGGAGGAAATGGTGGGTTGGCGAGAAATGAAAGTTGGCGGATTTTGGGAGGAAAGGTACTAGCTGAAAGAAGCAATTTTTGGAGAAAAAGTAAATACAGTAGCAAAGTAAAGGGCTGTGAGGGGAGGGAGAATGCATAGTAGGGATGTGAAGGTGGTGTAGTGTTGGAGGATTTGGATGAGATGAGAAATTTTAAATAAAAGTGCAACAGAGCGGGAAAAGCAGAGAATGAATATAAATATAAAGGAAGTCAGAGTAAGCGGGATCTTCCTCAAAGTGCACAAATATTTTTGTAATAAGCAGATCAGTTTAGAGTTGCAGGGTTGGAGTGTGGACCATCAGATAGTGAGAGTAACCACCCAAGTACCTGAGTCCAGGATGGATGTCAATTGCTGAGTAGCGTTTATTCCAGATGATGTAACAGTATAAGATGTTGTATATTGCTGTCCTGATGTCATCACATTGTTCACTGTCGATGGTAATTTGGTGCTGAGGACGGCTTGTGTAGTTGTAGCTGATGATGAAGGATACACTGCAGTCAGGGTGCTAGGTGTCTCAGTTGTATTATCTGTTTAAATTTTGGATGATAAAACATTTGAAAAAAATATATATTTGTATTTTTATATTTAGTAGTACATAACAATATAGATAAAAACAGAAAATGAATACAAACACATAGATGAAAAATTGCTAATATAAATAAAAAAAGGGACGTGTGAGGAAAGGAAGGGAAGGGGGTGGGTGGACTTGTCCGGGGCCACAAAAGAAAAAGAAAAGTGGGAAAATGAAGAAAAAGAAGCAACATAGCTCTAACCAACCATGTAGACATAATAATAATAATAATAATAATAATAATAATAATAATAATAATAATAATAATAATAATAATAATATTATTATTATTATTATTATTATTATTATTATTATTATTATTATTATCCTTTATTTATATGGTGCCACAAGTGTTCCGCAGCGCCTTACAGAATATGCAAGTGAGGTCTATGAGGGAGAGAAATTAAGCGAGAAGATCCACAATTCTTCCTGGAACAGAAATAGTGGAAGAGGGATGATTTAGAGTAAACCAAGGACTTCAAATTTGATCTTTAAATTATCACAACAAAAAATAACGTTATATATACTGCAGCTGAAAATATGAGAGGCAAAGTTCCTTATATGAGAAAAAACAAGTCTATTTGAAAGACAATCATGTCCAAATAGATAACTCTGAAAATCTGTTGTAAAATGATAATTAAAGGGTTAGAGCTGATATACTAGGACAGACTAGAAGTGGATCTAGTAATCACCTCACGTGAGCTTACTTACATGAGGCCTCCAGTCTGCTCTCAAAGAAGCAAAACCGTGGCCTCAGAAGTGTAATCTGTCATAGCCCACCCACATTTCAGGATCTGCAATATATTTCTCCTGTCCAGATACTCCAGATATGCCCACATTTGTGTGCAAAGGCTCAACACGAAAGTGCATATATGTACAGTATACAACAAAAATTTACATGAACCCAACTGTAAATGAGGTCCCTTTGTCTGACATGTACATTCATCATTGATATGTAATACTCCCTCATTATAATACCAATTGATTCATCATATGTAACTAAATAACATCTCTGCAGCAATCTTATTATTTTATTATTATTATTATTTTTTTATTTTTTTTATTTCAGAACAGTTTTTTCTTTGAACCCAGGAGTGTGACATTTTCATAGGATGGATAAACCAACAGAGAGGACTGAAATTCCATAGGTCATAGGTGCAATGGGACCCATGCTTCTGGTGAGGTATACAGCCTTGTATTTGTGACTAATGATACAAACCCTGTTTTAAGCCCATAATGTAAAAGGTTACCAATAAGGACAAAGGGCATAATTTAGAACGGATCACAACTGCGAACATATGCAACCGATCTGTGAATGCAAACGCTATCTTTCGAACTCCAAAAGCCACACCCCAGATTGTAACTGAATGTCACCCTGCATGTACGCTCACTAAAGAACCCACCCAGCTCTCGCGAATTCATACACTGATAATAGCAAGCGTTCTCGCAAATGTGCAACACTACGCAGTAACAAGCATCCGATGCTTTTGCAACCACAAATACTCATTTGCAGATATGCAAGCGATTAAACAATGAAAGCGTGGATAGGGATTGTATGAATTGTTATAAAAGTGGTTCTGATTTACTAACTGCTAAATCGAACAATGCAAATGCCTGTGGCTACTATGTATCAAGTGCAATACATATACAGATACTGTAGTATAAAACATCACCACTGCAATTATATTTATAATTGTGACCCTTATGCAGTGCCCCCTGCATTTATACCCCATATGCAGTGCCCCCAGTAGTTTTGCCCCATATGCAGCACACCTTATGCCATGCCCCCTGTAGTTTTGACCCATATGTAGGTCCCCCTAAAGTAGTGCCCATTACACAGTGCCCCTGTAATTTTGCCCCATATGCAGGTCCCCCTACGTAGTGCCCTTTATGCAGTTCCCATATGCAGGGCCCCCTAAAGTAGTTCCCATTATGCAGTGCCCCATATGCAAGGCCGCCTAAAGTAGTGTCCACTATACAGGTCCCCCTAAAGTAGAGCCCCATATACAAGGCCCCAAAAGTAGTGCCATTATGCAGTGCCCCCTGTACTTTTGCCCCATATGCAGGTCCCTCCAAAGTAGTGCCCCTTATGCAGTCCCCAAATGCAGGGTCCCCTAAAGTAGTGCCCCTTATGCAGTCCCCATATGAAGGGCCCCTTAAAGTAGTTCCCGTTACACAGTGCCCCCTGTAATTTTGCCCCATATGCAGGTCACCCTAACGTAGTGCCCCTTATGCAGTCCCCATATGCAAGGCCCCCTAAAGTAATTCCCATTATGCAGTGCCCCATATGCAAGGCCCCCTAAAGTAGAGCCCACTATACAGGTCCCCCTAACGTAGAACCACATATGCAAGGCCCCAAAAGTAGTGCCCATTATGCAGTGCCCCATATGCAAGGCCCCCTAAAGTAGTGCCAGTTATGCACTGCTGCCCCCTGCACCAAGTACTTACCTCACCACGCTGGCTCCTACTCCGGCAGGCTCCCGATGTGCCGCTGCCTCTGACTGAATCTGTCTAGATCCAGCAGCTCCTCACATCGCAGATGACATTATGACATCATCCGTGCAGTGCATCTCTGGGAACGCTGGCCTCTGAAGTGATCAGAGGCTTTTTTTAGTTTCCGATTGCTTCAGTGGCCAGTGTTCGCAGTGCAGGGGGCTGCATTGTAAAGCAGAGGTCAGAGATGGAGCGCTGTCTATGTCTCTGAAAAAAAAATAGTATCGTTAGGGGGGGTTTCTGAATACTCAGAAACCCCCTTGTATGCGCCAGTGCTATCAGCGTTAAAATTAATTTCTTTTGCACCTGCTGATTGCACCCAGTATGCCTGCGATTATAATCCAATTTTCTATAATTTTAATATATACATATATATATATATATATATATATATATTTATTAGTATAATACAATACCTATATTGCGCTGCATCAACCGATTTATCTTAAAATGCAAATATAAAAAACATACAGTACGAGTCTTTATAGTAGAGGCTGCTTCCCCGAGTGCGGTTCCTTGCCAATATAGACCAGAAGGGTTCTACAGAATGATGGTCTTGGGGAGCGCCAAACTCCAATTACGCAGGGTAAAATTTTCCCTTGATATTTTATATTTTAATTTCCTTTTAAGGGGATGAAGATGAAGACGAAGAAGGGATCCACTTTCAGTTTCTACAATGATACCCTCAATCAGGGCCGCCATCAGGGGGGGACTGCCGGGAGTAGCGTCCTGGGCCCTGACAGAAAGGGGGCCCGCCAGCCTGGCAGTGGAACGCCCCCATGAGAAGCTTACTGGATAAGCGCTGGAGGAGTTTTGAATGTGGCCCTGGCTGCGAGCCAATCGTAGCTCGCGGACCGGCAGCCAATCAGGAAAGGCCACAGCGGCGGCTCCTGATTGCCTGCTGGTCCGCAGTCTCCGATTAACTCGAGGCCGGCACCAAATTCAAAAATAGCGCTGCCTCCGGGCACCTCTCTCTGGGATACACTCTGAGCGGCAGCCAGTGCGGCAACCGCAAACCAGTGGGGAGAGGCTGGGCCAAGAAGAAAGCAGCCGAAGGAGAGGGAGAAGCAGCAGCGGCGGCCACAGTGAAGAGGAAATGCTCAGTCGGCCAGGAGCAGGAGAGGCCGCGGGGGTCCCACTTCCCATACAGGTACAGAGATTCCTGCATTCCCACTTTTACCATGCATTCCTACCCTCACCCTGCTTTTCCACCCTCACCCTGCATTCCCACCCACACCCTGCATTCCCACTATTACCCTTCATTCCCCCCCTCACCCTGCATTCCCACTATTACCATGCATTCCCACTTTTACCCTGCATTCCCACCCTCACCCTGCATCCCCACTTTTACCCTGCTTTCCCACTCTCAACCTGCATTCCCAGTAACTCTGCATTCCAACCCTCACCCTGCATTCCAACCCTCACCGTGCATTCCCACTTTTACCCTGTACTCCCGCTTCTACCCTGCTTTCCCACCCTCACCCTACATTCCCACCCTCACCCTGCATTCCCACCCTCACCGTGCTTTCCCACTTTTACACTGTCTGCCATCCTCACCCTGATTTCCCACTCTTACCCTGCATTCCCACCCTCACCGTGCATTCCCACTTTTACCCTGCATTCCCACCCTCACCCTGCATCCCAACTTTTACCCTGCTTTCCCACTTTTACCCTGCATTCCCACCCTCACCCTACATTCCCCCTATTACCCCGCATTCCCACCCTCACCCTGCATTCCCACCATCACCGTGCTTTCCCACTTTTACCCTGCCTTCCCATCCTCACCCTGTTTTTCCACCCTTACCCTGCATTCCCACTTTTACCCTGCATTCCCACTTTTATCCTGCATTCCCACTTTTACCCTGCTATCGCACTTTTACCCTGCATTCCCACTCTCACCCTGCATTCCCACCCTCACCCTACATTCCCACTTTTACCCTGCATTCCCACCATCACCCTTCATTCCCACCCTCACCCTGCATTCACACTTTTACCCTGTTTTCCCACTTTTACCCTGCATTCCCAAACTCAATCTGCATTCCCACTTTTACCCTGCCTTCCCATCCTCACCCTATTTTCCCAACCTTACCCTGCTATCCCACTTTTACCCTGCATTCCCACCCTCACCCTGCATTCCCACTTTTACCCTGCATTCCCACCCTCACCCTGCATCCCCACGTTTACCCTGCTTTTCCACTTTTACCCTGCATTCCCACCCTCACCCTGCATTCCCACTATTATACCACATTCCCACCCTCACCCTGCATTCCCACCCTCACCCTGCATTCCCACCCTCACCCTGCCTTCCTATCCTCACCCTGTTTTCCCACCCTTACCCTGCATTCCCACCCTCACTGTGCATTCCCACTTTTACCCTGCATTCCCACTTTTACGCTGCTATCGCACTTTTACCCTGCTATCCCACTCTCACCCTGCATTCCCACCCTCACCTTGCTATCCCACTTTTACCCTGCATTCCCACCCTCACCCTTCATTCCCACTTTTACCCTGCTTTCCCACTTTTTCCCTGCATTCCCAAACTCACCCTGCATTCCCACTTTTACCCTGCACTCCCACTTTTATCCTGCTATATCACTATTACCGTGCATTCCCAACCTCACCCTGCAGTTCCACCCTCACCCTGCATTCGCACTATTAGCCTGCATTCCCACTTTTACCCTGCATTCCCACCCTCACCCAGCATCACCACTTTTACCATACATTCCCACTCTTACCGTGCATTACCACCCTCATCGTGCATTCCCACTTTTACAGTGCATTCCAACCCTCACCCTGCATTCCCACCCTCACCGTGCATTCCCACTTTTACACTGCATTCCCGCTTTTACCCTGCTTTCCCACCCTCACCCTACATTCCCACCCTCACCCTGCATTCCCACCCTCACCCTGCAACCCCACTTTTAACCTGCTTTCCCACTTTTACCCTGCATTCCCACTATTACCCCGCATTCCCACCCTCACCCTGCATTCCCACCCTCACCGTGCTTTCCCACTTTTACCCTGCCTTCCCTTCCTCACCCTGTTTCCCCACCATTACCCTGCATTCCCACCCTCACAGTGCATTCCCACTTTTACCCTGCATTCCCACTTTTATCCTGCATTCCCACTTTTACCCTGCTATCGCACATTTACCCTGCATTCCCACTCTCACCCTGCATTCCCACCCTCACCCTACATTCCCACTTTTACCCTGCATTCCCACCCTCACCCTTCATTCCCACCCTCACCCTGCATTCACACTTTTACCCTGCTTTCCCACTTTTACCCTGCATTCCCAAACTCAATCTGCTTTCCCACTTTTAACCTGCCTTCCCACCCTTGCCCTGCCTTCCCATCCTCACCCTATTTTCCCAACCTTACCCTGCTATCCCAATTTTACCCTGCATTCCCACCCTCACCCTGCATTCCCACTTTTACCCTGCATTCCCACCCTCACCCTGCATCCCCACTTTTACCCTGCTTTTCCACTTGTACCCTGCATTCCCACCCTCACCCTGCATTCCCACTATAACCCCGTATTCCCACCCTTACCATGCATCCTCACCGTGCTTTCCCACTTTTATCCTGCCTTCCCATCCTCACCCTGTTTTCCCACCTTTACCCAACATTCCCACCCTCACCCTGCATTCACACTTTTACCCTGCTTTCCCACTTTTTCCCTGCATTCCCAACTCACCCTGCATTCCCTCTTTTACCCTGCATTCCCACTTTTATCCAGCTATATCACTATTACCGTGCATTCCCAACCTCACCCTGCAGTCCCACCCTCACCCTGCATTCGCACATTTACCCTGCATTCCCACTTTTACCCTGCATTCCCATCCTCACCGTGCATTCCCACTTTTACCCTGCATTCCCACTTTTACCCTGCTATCCCACTCTCACCCTGCATTAACACTCGCACCCTGTTTTCCCACTTTTACACTTCATTCCCACTTTTATCCTGCATTTCCATTTTTACCCTGCCTTTCCATCCTCACCCTGTTTTCCTACACCTTGCCCTGCATTCCCACCCTCACCGTGCATTCCCACTTTTACCCTGCTATCCCACTTTCACCCTGCATTCCCACTATTACACTGCATTCCCACACTCACCCTGCATTCCCACACTCCTCCTTCATTCCCACTTTTACCCTGCATTCCCACTTTTATCCTGCATTCCCACCCTCACCGAGAATTCCCACCGTCACCTGTGCTTTCCCACTTTTACCCTACCTTCCCATCCTCACCCTGTTTTCCCACCCTTACCCTGCATTCCCACCCTCACCCTGCATTCCCACTTTTACCCTGCATTCCCACTTTTATCCTGCTTTCCCACTTTTGCCCTGCTATCCCTCTTTTACCCAGCTATCCCACTCTCACCCTGCATTCCCACCCTCACCCTGCATTCCACCTTTTACCCTGCATTCCCACCCTCACCCTTCATTCCCACCCTCACCCTGCATTCCCACTTTTACCCTGCTTTCCCACTTTTATCCTGAATTCCCACTTTTACCCTGCATTCCCACTATTACCCTGCCTTCCAATCCTCACCCTGCATTCCCACCCTCACCGTGCATTCCCACTTTTACCCTGCATTCCCACTTTTATCCTGCCTTCCCACTTTTACCCTGCTATCCCACTCTCACCCTGCATTTCCACTATTACCCGGCATTCCCACCCTCATCCTGCATTCCCACTTTTACCCTGCATTCCCTCCCTCACCCTTCATTCCCACCCTTACCCTGCATTCACACTTTAACCCTGCATTCCCACCATCACCCTGGATTCCCAATTTCCCCTGCCTTCCCACCCTCGCCCTGCCATCCCATCCTTACCCTGTTTCCCAACCCTTACCTTGCTATCCCACTTTTACCCTGCATTCCCACCCTCACTCTGCATTCCCTCTTTTACGCTGCATTCCCAACCTCACCCTGCTTTCCCACTTTTACCCTGCATTCCCACTTTTACCCTGCATTCCCACTTTTAGCCTACATTCCCATCCTCACCCTGCCTTCTCATCCTCACCATGTTTTCCCACCCTTGTAACCTGCTATCTCACTATTACCATGCATTCCCACTTTTACCCTGCATTCCAGCACTCACCCTGCATTCCAACTATTACCCTACATTTCCACCCCCACCCCGCATTCCCACTTTTACCCTGCATTCCCACCCTCACCCTGCATTCCCACTTTTACCCTGCTTTCCCATCCTCACCCTGCATTCCCACTTTTACCCTGCATTCCCACCCTCACCCTGCATCCCCACTATTACAATGCATTCCCATCCTGACAATGCAATCCCACCCTCACATTGCATTCCCACTATTACCCTGCATTCCCACCCTCACCCTGCAATCCCACCCTCACCCTGCATTCCCACCCTCACCCTGCTGTCCCACTATTACCCTGCATTCCCACTATTACCCTGCATTCCCACCCTCACCCTGCAATCCCACCCTCACCCTGCAATCCCACTTTTACCCTGCTTTCCAACTTTTACCCTGCTTTCCCACCCTCACCCTGCATTCCCACCCTCACCCTGCATTCCCACTTTTACCCTCCTTTCCCACCCTCACCCTGCATTCCCACTTTTACCCTGCTTTCCCACTTTTACCCTGCTGTCCCACTTTTACCCTGCTGTCCCACTTAAACCCTGCTGTCCCACCTTCACCCTGCATTCCCACCCTCTCCCTGCATTCCCACTATTATCAAGCTTTCCCACTTTTACCCTTCATTCGAACCCTCACCCTGCATTCCCACTATTACCCTGCATTTCCACCCTCACCCTGCATTCCCACTTTTACTCTGCATTCCCACTTTTACCCTGCCTTCCCACCCTTCCCCTGCCTTCCCATCCTCACCCTATTTTCCCAACCTTACCCTGCTATCCCAATTTTACCCTGCATTCCCACCCTCACCCTGCATTCCCACTTTTACCCTGCATTCCCACCCTCACCCTGCATCACCAGTTTTACCCTGCTTTTCCACTTGTACCCTGCATTCCCACGCTCACCCTGCATTCCCACTATTACCCCGTATTCCCACCCTCACCCTGCATCCTCACCGTGCTTTCCCACTTTTATCCTGCCTTCCCATCCTCACCCTGTTTTCCCACCTTTACCCTGCATTCCCACCCTCACCCTGCATTCACACTTTTACCCTGCTTTCCCACTTTTTCCCTGCATTCCCAACTCACCCTGCATTCCCTCTTTTACCCTGCATTCCCACTTTTAACCAGCTATATCACTATTACCGTGCATTCCCAACCTCACCCTGCAGTCCCACCCTCACCCTGCATTCGCACAATTACCCTGCATTCCCACTTTTACCCTGCATTCCCACCCTCTCCCTGCATCACCACTTTTACCATGCATTCCCACTCTCATAGTGCATTCCCACCCTCATCGTGCATTCCCACTTTTACCCTGCATTCCCATCCTCACCGTGCATTCCCACTTTTACCCTGCATTCCCACTTTTACCCTGCTATCCCACTCTCACCCTGCATTAACACTCGCACCCTGTTTTCCCACTTTTACACTTCATTCCCACTTTTATCCTGCATTTCCAATTTTACCCTGCCTTTCCATCCTCACCCTGTTTTCCTACACCTTGCCCTGCATTCCCACCCTCACCGTGCATTCCCACTTTTACCCTGCTATCCCACTTTCACCCTGCATTCCCACTATTACACTGCATTCCCACACTCACCCTGCATTCCCACACTCCTCCTTCATTCCCACTTTTACCCTGCATTCCCACTTTTATCCTGCATTCCCACCCTCACCGAGCATTCCCACCGTCACCTGTGCTTTCCCACTTTTACCCTACCTTCCCATCCTCACCCTGTTTTCCCACCCTTACCCTGCATTCCCACCCTCACCCTGCATTCCCACTTTTACCCTGCATTCCCACTTTTATCCTGCTTTCCCACTTTTGCCCTGCTATCCCTCTTTTACCCAGCTATCCCACTCTCACCCTGCATTCCCACCCTCACCCTGCATTCCACCTTTTACCCTGCATTCCCACCCTCACCCTTCATTCCCACCCTCACCCTGCATTCCCACTTTTACCCTGTTTTCCCACTTTTATCCTGAATTCCCACTTTTACCCTGCATTCCCACTATTACCCTGCCTTCCAATCCTCACCCTGCATTCCCACCCTCACCGTGCATTCCCACTTTTACCCTGCATTCCCACTTTTATCCTGCCTTCCCACTTTTACCCTGCTATCCCACTCTCACCCTGCATTTCCACTATTACCCGGCATTCCCACCCTCATCCTGCATTCCCACTTTTACCCTGCATTCCCTCCCTCACCCTTCATTCCCACCCTTACCCTGCATTCACACTTTAACCCTGCATTCCCACCATCACCCTGGATTCCCAATTTCCCCTGCCTTCCCACCCTCGCCCTGCCATCCCATCCTTACCCTGTTTCCCAACCCTTACCTTGCTATCCCACTTTTACCCTGCATTCCCACCCTCACTCTGCATTCCCTCTTTTACGCTGCATTCCCAACCTCACCCTGCTTTCCCACTTTTACCCTGCATTCCCACTTTTAGCCTACATTCCCATCCTCACCCTGCCTTCTCATCCTCACCATGTTTTCCCACCCTTGTAACCTGCTATCTCACTATTACCATGCATTCCCACTTTTACCCTGCATTCCAGCACTCACCCTGCATTCCAACTTTTACCCTACATTTCCACCCCCACCCCGCATTCCCACTTTTACCCTGCATTCCCACCCTCACCCTGCATTCCCACTTTTACCCTGCTTTCCCATCCTCACCCTGCATTCCCACTTTTACCCTGCATTCCCACCCTCACCCTGCATCCCCACTATTACAATGCATTCCCATCCTGACAATGCAATCCCACCCTCACATTGCATTCCCACTATTACCCTGCATTCCCACCCTCACCCTGCAATCCCACCCTCACCCTGCATTCCCACCCTCACCCTGCTGTCCCACTATTACCCTGCATTCCCACTATTACCCTGCATTCCCACCCTCACCCTGCAATCCCACCCTCACCCTGCAATCCCACTTTTACCCTGCTTTCCAACTTTTACCCTGCTTTCCCACCCTCACCCTGCATTCCCACCCTCACCCTGCATTCCCACTTTTACCCTCCTTTCCCACCCTCACCCTGCATTCCCACTTTTACCCTGCTTTCCCACTTTTACCCTGCTGTCCCACTTTTACCCTGCTGTCCCACTTAAACCCCGCTGTCCCACCTTCACCCTGCATTCCCACCCTCTCCCTGCATTCCCACTATTATCAAGCTTTCCCACTTTTACCCTTCATTCGAACCCTCACCCTGCATTCCCACTATTACCCTGCATTTCCACCCTCACCCTGCATTCCCACTTTTACTCTGCATTCCCACTTTTACCCTGCCTTCCCACCCTTCCCCTGCCTTCCCATCCTCACCCTATTTTCCCAACCTTACCCTGCTATCCCAATTTTACCCTGCATTCCCACCCTCACCCTGCATTCCCACTTTTACCCTGCATTCCCACCCTCACCCTGCATCACCAGTTTTACCCTGCTTTTCCACTTGTACCCTGCATTCCCACGCTCACCCTGCATTCCCACTATTACCCCGTATTCCCACCCTCACCCTGCATCCTCACCGTGCTTTCCCACTTTTATCCTGCCTTCCCATCCTCACCCTGTTTTCCCACCTTTACCCTGCATTCCCACCCTCAACCTGCATTCCCTCTTTTACCCTGCATTCCCACTTTTAACCAGCTATATCACTATTACCGTGCATTCCCAACCTCACCCTGCAGTCCCACCCTCACCCTGCATTCGCACAATTACCCTGCATTCCCACTTTTACCCTGCATTCCCACCCTCTCCCTGCATCACCACTTTTACCATGCATTCCCACTCTCACCGTGCATTCCCACCCTCATCGTGCATTCCCACTTTTACCCTGCATTACCATCCTCACCGTGCATTCCCACTTTTACCCTGCATTCCCACTTTTACCCTGCTATCCCACTTTTACCCTGCTATCCCACTCTCACCCTGCATTAACACTCGCACCCTGTATTCCCACTTTTACACTGCATTCCCACTTTTATCCTGCATTCCCATATTTACCCTGCCTTCCCATCCTCACCCTGTTTTCCTACCCCTTGCCCTGCATTCCCACCCTCACCGTGCATTCCCACTTTTACCCTGCTATCCCACTTTCACCCTGCATTCCCACTATTACACTGCATTCCCACTCTCAACCTGCATTCCCACACTCCTCCTTCATTCCCACTTTTACCCTGCATTCCCACTTTTATCCTGCATTCCCACCCTCACCGAGCATTCCCACCGTCACCTGTGCTTTCCCAATTTTACCATGCCTTCCCATCCTCACCCTGTTTTCCCACCCTTACCCTGCATTCCCACCCTCACCCTGCATTCCCACTTTTACCCTGCATTCCCACTTTTATCCTGCATTCCCACTTTTGCCCTGCATTCCCACTATTACCCTGCCTTCCAATCCTCACCCTGCATTCCCACCCTCACCGTGCATTCCCACTTTTACCCTGCATTCCCACTTTTATCCTGCATTCCCACTTTTACCCTGCTATCCCACTCTCACCCTGCATTTCCACTATTACTCGGCATTCCCACCCTCATCCTGCATTCCCACTTTTACCCTGCATTCCCTCCCTCACCCTTCATTCCCACCCTTACCCTGCATTCACACTTTAACCCTACATTCCCACCATCACCCTGGATTCCCACTTTTCCCCTGCCTTCCCACCCTCGCCCTGCCATCCCATCCTTACCCTGTTTCCCAACCCTTACCTTGCTATCCCACTTTTACCCTGCATTCCCACCCTCACTCTGCATTCCCTCTTTTACGATGCATTCCCAACCTCACCCTGCTTTCCCACTTTTACCCTGCATTCCCACTTTTACCCTGCATTCCCACTTTTAGCCTACATTCCCATCCTCACCCTGCCTTCCCATCCTCACCATGCTTTCCCACCCTTGTAACCTGCTATCTCACTATTACCATGCATTCCCACTTTTACCTTGCATTCCAGCACTCACCCTGCATTCCAACTATTACCCTACATTTCCACCCCCACCCCGCATTCCCACTTTTACCCTGCATTCCCACCCTCACCCTGCATTCCCACTTTTACCCTGCTTTCCCATCCTCACCCTGCATTCCCACTTTTACCCTGCATTCCCACCCTCACCCTGCATCCCCACTATTACAATGCATTCCCATCCTGACAATGCAATCCCACCCTCACATTGCATTCCCACTATTACCCTGCATTCCCACCCTCACCCTGCAATCCCACCCTCACCCTGCATTCCCACCCTCACCCTGCTGTCCCACTATTACCCTGCATTCCCACTATTACCCTGCATTCCCACCCTCACCCTGCAATCCCACCCTCACCCTGCAATCTCACTTTTACCCTGCAATCCCACTTTTACCCTCCTTTCCCACCCTCACCCTGCATTCCCACTTTTACCCTGCTGTCCCACTTTTACCCTGCTGTCCCACTTAAACCCTGCTGTCCCACCCTCACCCTGCATTCCCACCCTCTCCCTGCATTCCCACTATTACCAAGCTTTCCCACTTTTACCCTTCATTCAAACCCTCACCCTGCATTCCCACTATTACCCTGCATTTCCACCCTCACCCTGCATTCCCACTTTTACTCTGCATTCCCACTTTTACCCTGCTTTTCCACCCTCACCCTGCATTCCCACATTTACCCTGCATTCCCACCCTCACCCTGCATTCCCACTATTGCCCTGCAATCCCACCCTCACCCTGCATTCCCACTTTTACCCTGATTTCCCACTTTTACCCTGATTTCCCACCCTCACCCTGCATTCCCACTATTACCCTGCATTCCCACACTGACCCTGCATTCCCACTTTTACCCTCCCTTCCCACCCTCACCCTGCATTCCCACCCTCAACCTGCATTCCCACTTTTACCCTGCTTTCCCACTTTTACCCTGCTATCCCACTTAAACACTGCATTCCCACCCCACCCTGCATTCCCACCCTCTCCCTGCATTCCCACTATTACCCTGCTTTCCCACTATTACCCTGCTTTCCCACTTTTACCCGGATCTCACCTCCACATCTTGCTCTCATACCCTCACACCACTGTATTATACTCTCTCTATTATACTGTAGATGATCATGTTAATACCCACCTCTGACAAATTGCCCCCGTCCCCCCAAACCAAGTAGATGGGCACTACCTATTTTGACAGTCCCGTGCCCCACCCCAGCTGCCTCCACCCCACCTGCCAGTCTTCATCCCTTCAGCCCACCAGAGAGTCAGGTGTCCACCCCACCTGCACTTGCTGTGAGGAGCCTGGAGCCTACAGACTTCTCAGGTGCGTCTGGAGGATGATGGCTATCCTCCCCCACCCCAAAACCAGTTTTCCCCTCTTTTACATTCTCCTAGTTCAAATTTCTCACCTCCACCCAGTCCAAGATCCCTTTTCTACATGCTTGGGACACCTCAAGAGGAAGAAGTGTCCCATGAAGGTATGTAGTGCAATTACTTTACTAAAGGTATATGTTTAATACTCTTACAGTATATTACATGTGCTCTTATATTTATATCCACAGCATCTGAAAGATCCAGCAATCTGGAGGCCTTGGCCAGGGAAGTGGGCAGAGTGGCAGGCTGAAGGCAAAATATCAGCCCACTGGAAGCATGCGAGGGGGTCAGGTGTTGGGTGGACCCAGAGCAGTAACTAGAATTGTTGGTGCCCTGGGCCAGAAAGAGCATTGGCACCCCCCCTTCATTTTTCAAATAGGGACATAAGATGCAAAACTGAAAAAGGGATGTGGCCTCATGGGGAAGGGGCATGATAAATCTGGTTTGTCCTTTACAATGCTGAAGGGGTACCGATCCCTTTGTACCACTGTTATCCATATGTCACTGACAAATACAGTGTGAATCCAATGGCTGCAGTGATGATACACAATAATTATGCAGAGGTGATGGGTTTGAGTACTGGGTTTGACAATATTTTAAAATGTGTGTGTTAAATAAAATGACTGGAGGTGCTTGGGGAGGTGTCCAGATAGAGGTGGAGTCGGCCAGGGAGGAGATAAGGGCAGTCAGGAGATGCTTGGGAAAAAATAAAAGAAAGCTACAAGTGAGAATGATTATAAATAAGGGTAAGCGGGTTCGGATTTCTGAAATCTGAGCCCCCCCCCGATCCGAGGCCGATCAGAGTCAGGCTTGACTTTTTTACGCCTGACTCGGGTCTGAAATCGAGGCAAAATGTCATCATCCCGCATTCCGGGTCTCACGGGTTCTGGATCCTATATAAAGTACCCGCGTCGGCGCCATTTTCTCACTCGGTTGTGGACAGTGAAGAGGGAGGGTGGGAGTTAGGGCTGGCTGGGCTGTGTAGTGTAGTGTAGTGCAGTGTAGTGTTGTGCTGTGCTGTGCTGTGCTGCGCTGTGCTGCTGTTGTCCATAGGGGCTGTGTCCACTCCACCAAAGTCCATAGGGGCTGGCTGGACTGTGTTGTGCAGTCAGTTCTCCATAGGGGCTGTGTCCACTCCAAAGTCCTGTGCAGTGTCCCAGTCTTAAAGGGGTGCTGTAGTGTTGTCCATGGGGTGCTCTGTCCATCAGGGGTGCTCCCCTCTAGTGCAAATTTTTTTTTTTTCTGTGTTTGTGAATTGTGTGCACTGTGGCTGCATGTGCATCAACAAAAGAGCGCCTGTGTCCCATAAGTAAAGGGCTGACTGGCTTGTCCATTAAAGGGTGCTGTAACCCCCAAACAAAATAAAAAAATATTTTCTGTATTTGTGAATTGTGTGCACTGTGGCGGCACGTGCATCAACAAAGGAGCAGCGCCAAGCGTGCGCCTGTGTCCCATTAGTAAAGGGCCAGCTGGCTTGTCCGTTAAGGGGTGCTGTAATGCCCAAAGTACACTCCAAACAAAATAAAAAAATATTTTCTGTGTTTGTGAATTGTGTGCACTGTGGCTGCATGTGCATCAACAAAACAGCAGTGCCAAGTGTGCGCCTGTGTCCCAATAGTAAAGGGCCGACTGGCTTGTCTGTTAAAGGGTGCTGTAACCCCCAAAGTACACTCCAAACAAAAAAATATATATTTTCTGTGTTTAGGAATTGTGTGCACTGTGGCCGCACGTGCATCAACAAAGGAGCAGCGCCAAGCGTGCGCCTGTGTCCCATAAGTAAAGGGCCGGCTGGCTCATTTCTTAAAGGGTGGTGTAACCCACAAAGTGCACTAGTCTCCAACAAAAATAAAAAATTATTTTCTGTGTTTTTGTGCGCCTTAGCCACACGTATATATCAATATAACATAAATGGAGGACCAAACTTTCTCAGATAAAAATAAAATAGAGAAAGATCAAGAACCACTTCCTCCTAGTGCTGAAGCTGCTGCCACTAGTCTTGACATAGACGATAACATGCCATCAACGTCGAATGCTAAGGCCGATGCCCAATGTCATAGTAGAGGGCACATACAATCCCAAATGACAAAGTTCAGGAAAATGACCTTTATAAAAACATTTCAATCATCTGAAGAGAAACATAAACTTGCCAATATGCCATTTACGACACGGAGTGGCAAGGAACGGCTAAGGTCTTTCCCTATGTTCATGACTAGTGGTTCAGCTTCACATGACGATGGAAGCCCTCCTCCCGCTAAAGAAATCAAACGAGTTAAGCTGGCAAAAGCACAGCGAAGAACTGTGCGTTCTAAGAAGATATCACAAATCCCCAAGGAGAGTCCAAGTGTGGTGGCAGTTGCGATGCCTGACCTTCCCAGCACTGGACGGGAAGAGGTGGCTCTTTCCACCATATGCAGGCCCCCTGCAAGTGCTGAAAGAAGCACCCACAGTCCACTTGCTGATATGCAAATTGAAGATGTCACTGTTGAAGTACAACAGGATGAGGATACTGGTGTAGCTGACGCTGAGGAGGAAGTTGGCGAGGAGGATTCTGATGGTGATGTGGTTTGTTTAAATCAGGCTCCGGGGATGACAGTTGTTGTCCGTGGGATGAAAAAGCCCATCACGGTCATGCCTGGGTAGACCAAACATTCCACCTCTTTGGTCTGGCAATATTTCTATCCAAATCTGGACAACAACTGTCTTGCCATATGTACCATATGTAAAGGTGAAATAAGTAGGGCTAGGGACGTTAACCACCTAGGAACATCCTCCCTTATACGGCACCTGCAGCACGTTCATAAAAGTTACTGTCAAGTTCAGAAACTTTGGCTAAGACCGTAAGCAGTCCAGGGACACCAAAATCCCGTTGTACTGTTGTATCCAAGCACCTGCAACCACACCGTCAACTCCCTACTCGTCAATTTCCTGCTTAATCAGTATCGGAAGTAGTCCTGCAGGCCATGTCACTGGCATGACTGACTCTCCAATCCTGGATTCCTCCGGAGGATCCTGCATTGCTACGTCCTCCTGCTGCCGCTGCTGCTGTTGCTGCTGCTGGGAGTCGTTCATCATCCCAGAGAGGAAGTAGGAACACCACTACTTTTACTAAACAATTGACCCTCCAACAGTCCTTAGCGAGGATGATGAAGTACGACAGCAGTCATCCTGAAGCAAAACGTATAACTGAGGCCTTGACTGCTATGTTGGTGTTAGACGTGCATCCGGTATCCGCCATTAGTGCAGTGGGATTTAGACAATTGATGGAGGTAGTGTGTCCCCGGTTCCAAATCCCGTCTAGATTCCACTTCACTAGGCAGGCGATACCGAGACTGTACAGAAATGTCAGAAAGAGTTTCCTCAGTGTCCTGAAAAATGCGGTTGTACCCAATGTCCACTTAACCACGGACATGTGGATAAGTGGAACAGGGAAGACTAAGGACTATATGACTGTGACAGCCCACTGGGTAGATGTATCACCTTACGCAGCAACAGCAGCAGCATCACCAGTAGCAGCATCTCAGAAACGCCAGCTCGTTCCAAGGCAGGCTACGCTGTGTATCACCGGTTTCAGTAAGAGGCACACCGCCGACAACCTCTTAGTGAAACTGAGGGAAATCATCGTCCAGTGGCTTACCCCACTTAGACTCTCCTGGGGATTTGTGATATCTGACAACGCCACCAATATTGTGCGGGCATTACATCTGGGCAAATTTCAGCACGTCCCATGTTTTGCTCACACAATAAACTTGGTGGTGCAGAATTTTCTGAAAAGCGACAGGGGCGTGCAGGAGACGCTTTGGGTGGCCCGAAAAATTTCTGGCCACTTTCGCCATTCAGCGACTGCATGCCAAAGACTGGAGCGCCAGCAAACACTCTTGAACCTGCCCCGCCATCACCTGAAGCAAGAGGTTGTGACGCGGTGGAACTCAACCCTCTATATGCTTCAGAGGATGGAGGAGCAGCAAAAGGCCATTCAAGCCTATACATCCACCTATGACATAGGCAAAGGAGGGGGTATGCACCTGACTCAAGCGCAGTGGAGAATGATTTCCGTGTTGTGCAAGGTTCTCCAGCCCTTCAAACTTGCCACACGTGAAGTCAGTTCAGACACTGCTAGCTTGATACAGGTCATTCCCCTCATCAGGCTTTTGCAGAAGCAGCTGGAGAAAGTGAAGGAGGAGCTAAGACAGAGCGATTCCGCTCGGCATGTGGGACTTGTGGATGAAGCCCTTCATTCGCTTTGCCAGGATTCCAGGGTGGTCAATCTGTTGAAATCAGACCACTACATTTTGGCCACCGTGCTCGATCCTAGGTTTAAAGCCTATGTGGTGTCTCTCTTTCAGGCTGACACAAGCCTGCAGAGGTGCAAAGACCTGCTGGTGAAAACACTCAGCTGAAGCAGAATGTGACACATCAACAGCTCCTTCTTCATTTTCTCACGCAACTGGGGCTGCCAGGAAAAAAACTTAGCTATCCTAAGCAACCCGCTGGTAGTGATGCAGGGCAGGCAGGACCAAGTTTGGACATCTGGTCCGGACTGAAGGACCTGGCAACAATTTCTGACATGTCTACTGTCACTGCATATGATACTGTCACCATTGACAGAATGGTGGAGGATTACATCAGTGACAGCATCTAAGTAGGCATGTCAGACAGTCCATACCTGTACTGGCAGGAAAAAGAGGCAATTTGGAGGCCCCTGTACAAACTGGCTCTATTTTACCTGAGTTGCCCCCCCTCCAGTGTGTACTCCGAAAGAGTGTTTAGTGCAGCCGGGAACCTTGTCAGCGAAAGGCGTAGGAGGTTGCTTCCACAAAATGTGGAGAAGATGATGTTCATAAATATGAATTATCAACTCTTCCAGGGAGACCAGCCTTCAGAACATACAGAGGGACCTGTGGTGGTGGATTCCAGCGGGGACGAGTTAATACTCTGTGAAGATGAGGATGTACACAACACTGAAGAGGATGAGGAATCGGTGGATGAGGATGACATCTTGCCTCCGTAGAGCCAGTTTGTGCAGGGACAGATTAATTGCCAGCTTGTTTTGTGGGGGCCCAAACGAACCAATCATTTCAGCCACAGTTCGGTGGCAGACCCTGGTGCTGAAATGATTGGTTTGTTAAAGTGTGCATGTCCTGTTTATACTACATAAGGGTGGGTGGGAGGGCCCAAGGACAATTCCATCTTGCACCTCTTTTTTCTTTGCATTATGTACAGTTTGGGGCCTAGTTATTCAAATTGCCATCCTGTCTGCCACTGCAGTATCACTCCTAGATGGGTCACGTGTTTGTGCCGCCCACTTGTGTCGCTTAGCATAGTCATCCAGCTACCTCGGTGCAACCTTTTGGACATAAAAACACTGTTGTGAGGTGTGAGGTGTTCAGAATAGACTGGAAATGAGGGGAAATTAAGGTTATTGAGGTTAATAATAGCATAGGAGCAGAAAACCCCACAAATTCTGTGATTTTAGCTGTTTTTATGTTTTTTTTTTTTAAATATACAGATCCAAAACACAAAACCCAGAACCCAAAACACGGAAGGGTGGTTTTGGCAAAACCAATCCAGATCCAAAACCAAAATTCAAAACACGAAAAGTGGCCGGTGCACACCCCTAATTATAAACAGAAAATTGAATGGCCCAAACAGTGCTCCCTGCCCTGTGGTGCCCTGTGCCATGGTACATGTCGCACCTCCCTAGTTACAGCCCTGGCTTTACTCCTCAGTCCTTGGCGTAAACCCCATTGTAATAAATGGCAGTGGAGTGTATAGAGGTAGAGGAGGTGGTAGGCATGGTTAATAAACATAGTTACAGACATAGTATAGATATATTGGAACACTCACGGCGCAAATGTCAAAAAGGTAGCAGCTCCCAAACTCTATCACGTCTTGCCCAAATACAAGAGAAAAAAAATACAAATAAAAAATTAATAGATAGTGCCTCGGGAGCGCTTCCTATTATTTATATACTTATTTTCAATAGTCCTTATTGTGGCTCGTCTCTTTCTTCAAATAAATCCTCTTCAAATACTCGATACATAAAACGAAAAAAAGCACAAAAAGGAAAACACTATGCGTTCCACTGAAATGGAATGCAAGCCGCATTGGCTTCAATACAAACCACGTGTGCGCTCCATTCAAATGAAGCGCAACCCTAGCGATATATAACACTGTTTCATAAAATAATAAGCATAGTGTAAATACCAAAACTGAGGACATATCCTATTGGCAAAACATTCCATATATCGACTGAAAAAACTATCTTCACATTACAATAAGAAAAAATTCATTAAAATCATGAATGATACTTTTTAAAATGTCAGAAATAAGAACATATCCTATTAGCAAAACATTCCATATATGGAACGCATAGTTGGAAGTTCCGGGGTGTGATGCACTTCTGGGAGGACTCAGTAAGCATTAGGGCTTCTCTGCATTCGGAAGTTCCGGTCCGCATCACAGGAAATAAGTGGTGCGGTTTGCGTTCCACTGCTGTGGAACGTATAGCGGCACTTCCGGCATACCACGAAAAGTATTATCGGGGTTTCTGTATAGCGCCCCTATGTCAGATCACCGTTCCCGGGAGTGGCATGGGGATCTAAGGGGAAAGCCATAAAATGGTTAAATAACGGGAGACTGTGTAAAGTATTTTCATTATTGTTAGTATTCACTTCCGGCTGCGATCACATGACCGGATTGCCTAAATTGTCTTAGGGTATAAAAGACAGTCAGGGTGCACTTCTCAGGAGACCTTGAGAAAGATTTAATATCGAAACGCGTTGGTTAGTGGAGTTATAGTGCATCACTTGGAGATTATCTGGACTGAGGACATTACATTTACACTAAGGTACCAGGTGTCTTTTTTTCTTAGAGACAAGTCCGGACCGTCTCTGGGATCATACACCTTTTTAACAACTGTACCTGGGAGTTTGTGTGAATTGTCCCTTATCTTGGATGTCTTCCATAGGAGACTGGCATAGTGCCTTTTAATTTTGCTTTTGTATATTCAATAAATATTTACCATTACTAAGCAAGGAATAATTTTTGAAGCCTTTTGGATAACCGGATGTAAAGAAACCATTATATGTTGATGCCGCATCTGTTTGAAGTGAGCTGTGGTACGTGATTAACCTGTGAAAAGAAACCTTTATATGATTGATCCCACTCGATTTTATGTGAGTAGGGTACGTACGTTGTGCCATATGGATCATTGGTAGAAATCTATCTATAAAGAAACCATTATATGTTTTATACCATACACAATTTGTGAGTATGATACGTAATTATACCTTCTGATTGAGAAGAAAAAGACTGATTCTTCATTTAAACGGCTTATGTAGAAAACGACATCTTATTAGCAACTTTAACGATTCTACACATATGTGTTTCCTTTTTGTGCTTTTTTTCGTTTTATGTATCGAGTATTTGAAAAGGATTTATTTGAAGAAAGTGACGAGCCATAATAAGGACTATTGAAAATAAGTATATAAATAATAGGAAGCGCTCCCGAAGCACTATCTATTAATTTTTTATTTGTATAGATACAGACATGTCTACCAATGAAGCACTGCATGCTGTCTCGGGTATGTTCCAAAAATGTTTTTAAGATACAAAAATAAAATAATCTTGATGTTGACTTTTTTTTACATTGCAGATGTGGATGATGCTGTTCAAGGGGCTCATTCTGGGGAATGAGCGGCGGTTTCACCACCAGCCCCAGAAGAACCATCTAAGCTGCCCTCTCCGAGAGATGCATGCAGAAAGCATGAGAAATGCACGCAACTTCTTGGAGATAGTGAGCTCACACGGCAACTCATCCAGATATAAGAGCAGCGAAATATCATCATCCAGAAGGGGGGCATGCGGGAGATCTCCTTTCTTCTGTCCCAAGGATTGAGGCCCACCACCTTAGGTGTTCCATCCCCCAGCCCTGACCATGAGCAGTCCATCTCTGTCCAGGGCACTCGTTGATCCAGCCGGCGGGTGGCAGCAGCATCATTTTTGCCTTAGCCTGCAAAGAAGTTTGGGCGTCAAAACTTACTGCATCAGCAATTTTTTTGTTGCCCCCATATTCCTGGGTGCCAATTTTCCATTGCAGCAAGGATGTTAAAGTTCCTTCCTACTGATTTTAAAAAGCTTGTATGTTTTGTTTTGTTGGTGTAAAGTTTCAAAATTATTATATTGTTACAGTTTCGCACGGTTGTGTAAGATCACTAGAGCCAGGGAGAGGATCTTCTACCAATAACAGCCACCCACTGTTCCCTTAGTGATTTATTTACACACCGGTACTTAGGTGGCTGCCTGGATTTATGCCTCCAGCAGTAGAGGCTTACACAACCGGCGAGAGACCGCTGGACTGCTGACTAGGACAAGACAGGACAGTGATGTGGTAGTCCTTCCACAACTGGCTAACTGGAATGAGGCTGCAGGTAATGGTATTGAAACAGGCGTAATGGACAGGATACACCAGCAGCGACAGATAATGAGTCTCAGGAATGTACAGGGACAATGGTGCAGATGGGTAGCCGTATGAAGAATGGTGGTAGCACGGGAGCTACTTGGTGTGGCTGGGAAGCCGTATGGAGAATGGTGGTAGCACGGAAACTACTTGGTGTGGCTGGGAAGCCGTATGGAGAATGGTGGTAGCACGGAAGCTACTTGATGTGGCTGGGATGCTGTGTGGAGAATGGTGATAGCACGGGAGCTATTTGGTGCGGCTGGGAAGCCATATGGAAAATGGTGGTAGCACAGGAGATACTTGGTGCTGCTGGGAAGCCGTGTGGAGAATGGTGGTAGCACGAAAGCTACTTGGTGCAGCTGGGAAGCTTTATGGAGAATGGTGGTAGCACGGGAGCTACTTGGTGTGGCTGGGAAGCCGTATGGAGAATGGTGGTAGCACGGGAGCTACTTGGTGTGGCTAGGAAGTAGAGATGAGATGCAGGCTATGATGCGGCCTTGCGGGCCGTGGTGCGGCTATGACAGCTGAGATGAGATGCAGGCTATGATGTGTCTGGAGCAATATGGCAGACAGGTGAACTCTGGCATTACAGGAACACAGGCAGGAAGCAGACTGAAATGGCTTAGCTCGTCTCTGGACAGCTCACAGGCAGCAGCAGGGTAAATTTCACAGGCTAATACCAAACAGACAGATAGGTGCAGGACACTGGAACTGTGAAACTTGGGGAGACCGGCAAAAGATCAGACTTCAGAGAGACATGCATACACTGGTTGTCAGACAGCATAACCGGCAGTTAGTGTAGGGCTGGCTGTATAGTTATGAGATGCAGGATCCAATCAGAGACAACTCCTGGAGAGTAGTTCCTGATCAAAGGCATGTGTGTACCTGCTCTGCAGACAAGCAGCTACTTAATTAATGAGCACATGAACTCAGTACACAGACAGGTAGAAATGACAGGCTATGAGCTGTACACAGACAAGACAGGATTAGATGCAGTATCCCACTCGCAACTATGGCTGGAACCTGCCACCAAGATGATCCACTACCCGCGGATCCTAACATATATGTTCTTAAAACTAATGTGTATATGATTTATATTCTCTTTATGTAAATATTTTCTGTTAAAAAAAAAATCATTATTGTGCTTATAACAATTTTCTTTCATGTAAATAGTACAAATAATTAAAATGTGTGTTGAGTTAAGTTTAATAAATAAAAATTATTTGTTTAACACAAATACTGTGCTTAGGTAAGATTAGACATTATTAATGTATCTGTGTTACATAGATTTAAAAAATAATATAATTGCACAGCTCAAATACAGTGCTGTTGTTTGCTTCTTGGATAATGTTGATAGAGAGCACAGATGGTGTAATGGTTAGCATTACTGCCTCACAGCACTGAGGTCATGGGTTCAAATCCCTCCATGGCCCTAACTGTGCGGAGTTTGTATAGTCTCCCTGTGCTTGTGTGGGTTTCCTCTGGGTACTCCGGTTTCCTCCCACGTTCCACAAATATACTGGTCAGTTAATTGGCTCCCAACACAAATTAACCCTAGTGTGTATGTGTGTGCGCATGTGATAGGGAATATAGATTGTAAGCTCCACTGGGGCAGGGACTGATGTGAGTGGCCAAATACTCATTGTCAAGTGCTGCAGAATATTTGTGCGCTATATAAATAACTGGTAATAAATAGACACTGGCAGGTATTAAGGTATTATGCACAATACATACATTTTAACTCATATTATCATTTATAATAACACTTGTTTACAATTTAAACAACTTATGTCTAATGCACATCACTCTGTTAAAATGAGTATTCACATCCACACATATCAATACACATAAACATAAAGTACTTATTTCCACTGCAAAGATGCATGCAGCACAATAGAAGGCTTCCCTGCAACGTGCAAACACTACACCTGGATATCAGAAGGTACATGTGATTTTACAATTATTAGCTTCAACATCGAAAACTGTGCTGCTGTCATCCGAAGTAACTCTGCGTGACTCTACAGCGACTCAAACAGTGTTGGTCCTGTGATCTGACTTGCATATATACCAAAGGTAATGCCCGCGTCACGGCCATTACACGCCAGCCATCGCAAAAATTGCTTACCCGTCCCACTGACACACCTCCACCACTCCTAATTTTCATTGTATGCTGTGATTGGTATTGCATACGCAGATATCTACAGTATGTGTGATCACACAAACCAGGCTTTGCGCATGCACCCTATCATTTCTGTTGCTCGGTGTGCATGCACAGTTTGCCGATAATCGCTCAT
Source organism: Taudactylus pleione (assembly GCA_031769625.1). NCBI lineage: Eukaryota > Metazoa > Chordata > Amphibia > Anura > Myobatrachidae > Taudactylus > Taudactylus pleione. The sequence continues at coordinate 5,615,610 of JAUIMM010000010.1, forward strand.
TGCATGCGTTTTCGCATTTGCAACTGATGCAGAATCAGGCCCAAGGTCAGTAATCCTTTGCTCTCCCAGAACTATGGGAACCATGCTGAATTCAAATGTGGACAGCACATGAGAACAAGAGTTTATGAAGACAAATAGCACTAACTGGGAGTTAGGCTCATGAGGAGGTATGTGAAGGGTTCATCCAGGATGTCATCAAAGACTCTGCAGGACCTTTTTTTTAATGCATACTATACCTTCCAAATGTGGGGTAATGTTGGGTTTGGTCACTGCCTTGCTGGCATAAAGAAACATCAGGGAGTGGACTGCTCAGCTGCACCCATTGTGCCTGATTCAGCTGCAGACACAGTGCCAATATTTCTACAGATGAAGCAATTATTAGTCATTGCGTATGTGTAGCAATTGAACTGCGATTGCACTCACACAGAGGATTCATTCCCAAAGTGAGTGACAGGTAGTCAGCATTTGGGGGAGGTAACTGGGGTGCAGGTGGTTAGCAAAACACAAGCATGTCTGACCATTTACATTTAAACATTGTTTTCTGGGCATACATAAATTAGCCACTTTGTTGATACTCGCAACAGGACAGCCCTCAATGGGATCTATTTGCCTTGGATGAAGATAAAGTGGACAGAGATAAAGTACCAGCCAACCAGCTCCTAACTGTCATTTTTCAAACAGTCTGTGACATGGTAGTTAGGAGCTGATTGGCTGGTACTTTATCTCCATTCACTTTATCTCCATACAAGGCTTAGTAAATAGAACCCCATTTCTGGAGACCCACTATGTCTCATACAGCTTAAACTTACTCAGAAAGCTAATGGCCACCTGATCTGCCTTCAATGTTTCCAATGTTTTTGGTTTTGCGCATGAGCGGCAGATGTGAGATGCTTTCATTTGGTGTCTCTAAGCAGTTGACAGTGAGTTAATCATTAGCATATTTTTGCAATTGTGATCTGTGAGAGATCGTAGCTCTGATGGCATGTGCGTCCACCTCTTAATCAGGCCCATTGTGCAAGACATAAGTAACCCTAATACCTTTATAGTGGTTGTGGGTCATTATATGTTCAGTGTTCCAGCCAAAATGTTGAAAGATTTCTGTAGTTGCTTGGTATAATAGTTAATAAATGTTATCCTGTTTTGTAAGATTGCCTAGGTGTGGATTCATTGATTTAAGTAACAGTACGAGGGATAGGGTAGATGTACTGTATTGATGTGATACCCCAGAACTGGGTAGCCCCATTTTCTGGGGTGTATCTTATGGGTTATCTGTTTTAGCAATTTATAAAGGTAAACATAGAATAGTATGCACATAAGCAGAGAATATGTAATTTATTGTATGTTACTATATGTATCTTTTACAGCAGTCATTCAGTTCCTTTACTGTAATATATTATAAAGCACCCTCGGCTGAGAAATGATGGACCCATCCAGACAGCTGTGCCCCACATGTAACAGAGCAGCATGAGTAGGATTTTCCAAATAGACCCTTAAAGGGAAGGGTGGGGTGGAATCCTGTGGGATTACTGAGGACCCAGTAAGAGGAGGGTATTAAAGAACCGCACTCGAGCCAATTACACAGTTGGATGTGGCAGTTGTAACAGAATAACAACTCACATTGCTGTGGTTACCTGAGGTGGTTGTGGACTCCTTAATTGGCGGGCAGAGAGAAAGAGTTGGAGGCAGAGTTTAAGTTCAGAGGCATTGCAGTGTCATTTGAAGCCCCTCCCTCTCCTCTGAAGCAAGCTGACAGAGTTGTGACAAGTGGCAATGGGAGGTGCCGCTCGGGCGGCCTACGACCGGAGATGAAGCCTGAGTTAGCTGTTCGGGTACTAAGAGGACAGGAGACGCAACCTTAGGTAAGGAGAGACTACCACACACCTTCCATATAAGCATTCACAGACCTCTACCTCCATCAGTAGTCAGACAGACCTAGCATCTCTAGCAAGTGCTTTACCATCCATCATTTCCACCTCTCCCCATTTCCCAGCTAGCTGCATACCTAAGCGTTACTGATTGAGATCAGAACAAGCCATATATTAAGGCCCCCATACATCAGCAATTGATTGCAACAATCGTGCAATTTGCAATCGATTGAAAAAGGGAAAGATATTTATACACAATCGATTGTGGTATCTCTGCAATCTGCAATTGATTGTGCATAAAAATCTTTCCCTTTTTCAATCAATTGCAGTTTGCAGAGATACCACAATCGATTGTGTATAAATATCTTTCCCTTTTTCAATCGATTGCAAATTGCACGATTGCTGTAATCAATTGCTGATGTATGGGGGCCTTAAGTAAGGCAACATTACACCACTCTCCCTCAGCTGTTTGTGGATCCCCTTTTCCCTCCATGTACCATTATATGTTTTTCCAATGTTTTCTTTTTGTTGTGTTATAATTATGGAATAAATGACATCATTTTATATCCTTGGGTAATTTATCAATATATCCCGATTGAAATCAGGTGTATTTACAATTAGCGCTACCAAGGTACTTATGTTTGTGTAAGATACATACTTTGGAGATGGTATTACTTAATTTTTTAGTATCCATTGAAGCTGCAGGATTGTATTTGCGCATTAAAGCATAACTCATCTCTACCGATTACCACTCTCCCTCAGGACATAAGCACACAGTAGCTACAGAAAGTGTAAGGAGTTTTGAACTGAGAGTAGCCAGCCTTTTATTGAAGTGTCCATATAACTGCATAACCTTATGGCCAGTTTCACATTTGCCGGTTTTGGCCAGCCAGGCAAGAACCGGGCGGTTCACAAGCAGCGGCTTTGAGACGCTTTTTATGGGGGGTTTTTTGGCAACCAATTGGACATGCCCAGCAGCTGCAGCTGCTGCACAAGCCCGACTGGCAGAAGCCAGTGTGTGTGAAAGGAAACATTGTATCCTTCACGCTACTAGCGTGCAGGGACGGCACGGCACCATCCTGCACAGCAGATATTTCCGGCTGTTGGACGGTGACCATGCCGTAGCCGTGCCGTCTGAAAGGACCCACTGATTCTCTGCATTCCTAGATTTCACACACGGCTAAAAACCAGGCGGCTTTTTGCCACATGGCAAATGTGAAATAACCCTAAGGCCCCCATACAGCAGCAATCTGAAAACAACAATTGAACAATTTGAAGATTTATTGCCCGATCTTAGGATTTCCCAATCTAGCAATCTGCGCCCATACATTACAGATCTGTTTCAGTGATTTGCATATAATTTTCAGCAAACACAGATCTGCCAATCTTGGAAGTCCCATTATTTTACTAGTAACAGTCTGCAAATCTGCTGATCATGTCCATACAGTAGCAATCTACAGCCCCAATCGATCTGTGAAATCCAACATGTTGGACAATCTGATTTAACAATTCCAATCACTTTTTGGTTGCCATCTGCGATCTGTGAAGCCCATACATTGCAGATTTTTATACACAATCGAATTGCCAATTGCAGACTTGCCACAATTGATTGCTGATGTATGGGGGCCTTTAGTTACAAAACCAGACAACAGAAGCACAATTGATTAAAATGCCGCACAGCCTCTGAAACTCATTGTAAACAAAGCTCATATTAGTAGGAGTGCCTGTAACAAGGTAGGAATACAGCTAAAAGCAGGCAGTGTGGACTAAATGCTCCCATACATCTGTGAGGGATCATTGCGATCCTGCAAACCGGCATTGCAGGATCGCTGAAATCCAAATGTTGGATTTCACAGATATGCCAATCACGATCAAAAAATAATCGTGATTGGCAGATCGGTGAAATCTAACATGTATAATTTCACAGATCTTACAAAGGATCGCAGAACATCGATGGCCACTGGTCAGCATTTCCGAAAAGCGGATCAGCGTTTCCAATCCCATCGCAACGATCCGTTGCAGATGTATCGGGGCCTTTAATGAGAGAAGTGAGGGAAGACTATGCTTGAATATTACAGTATCTCTCATTGCTACATAGTGAACTGTTACGGCCTAAACTGTACCAAGTTAGCCAGCCAAGATTGCAAATAGGAGACTTCTGTAAAAGCACACTGTAGTTAAAACCAAGTGAAACCATAGACTGGTACAGGATAAATTTCAGCAGCACAGGAGATTTAACTGGATAGCGTAAACACCATTTAGCTTCAAGTAACCTGGGCAATGATTTGTGCACCATCAGGATATACAGCATTGAACTTTTAAAGTAAAAAATTATTTTATTGCAAATAGGAACTGATAATAAATTGTGAGCAGGGTTGTCTTAACAGCAATGTGGGCCCTGGGCAAAGCAATGCACTGGGGCCCCTAACCACCCATACACAGGAAAAAAATTTAAATGGTCAATAAAATTAAACCCTCCTGCATGCCCATCAGACCTCCCACACATGCAGAGAGACTCTGACTGGTCTGAAGCCGGCATATGAAGTGAAACTGGGACTGAGGTGAGTACTCATCCCCGGGGTGGGGGATTGGGTGAGGGAGGTTAGTTCAGAATACAGTGCATCGGTGGCCGGCTTATAAAAATATAAAAAATGTACCAACTGGCAGCAGCTGCAGGGGGGGGGCAGGTTGGCGGGCCCCTACAAGCTTCGGGTTCTTGGGCAACGGCCCAACAAGCCCAATGGAAGAGATGGCCCTGTCGGGATGCCGGCGTTGGGATTTTGACTACAAGGATCCCGAGTTCTGGCATTCCGTACCCATCCCCTCCCAGGCAGCTGTAGCCACATCCATAACAGCCCTGCTGGTCACACTGACAGACTGTGATCAGTGATCACAGTCTGATTGCTCTCCTCACAATGCAACTGGGGAAAGAGCAGAGGGGCCAGCACACCTCCTTAGCCCGTCAGCTTCTGGAAAATTAATTTCCACTAGCCGCTATTGGGCATTCCTGACATTGTTGCATCAGATGTGAATACGAACACAGCACAAATACTAGAGATGTGCGCTGACCCTTGTGCTTTGGTTTTGGTAAAATCACCCTCAAATGTTATGATTTTGGTTTTGGTAAAACGCTTTGGTTAATTCTGTTTTGGTTTTGTATTTCTTTAAAATTGATAAGAACAGATACATTTATGTAATTTGGACCTGTTTACATGCAATCTGTGGGCCTGATTCAGAGCCGGACGCTCTGACAAGAGCGCTCGCTCTGAATCAGGGCGTATTTTTTTTTTTTTGGCGAAACGGCCTCTTGGATGGTCACATAGCTGTGGGTTACCACCCACAGCTTATGCGAGTGTTCATGATGATGGCCGCGATGGTCAAGACCATCGCGACCATCGGCTTGCGACGAGACCCTTGCGGTAGGGTCTCCCTTGACCGCAAGCCCTGGAGTGATTTTGGCTCTATCAGAGCCAAAATCACTCCCACTGACATCACTAGTGATGTCAGTGGGGCCGGACCCAGATGGTAGGCGTTCCCATGGGAACTCCTCCGTCTGGGCAGCCACGCCCCCGGCACGCCCACCAAAAGGGGCGTGCTGTCACTCACCATCGACAGCACACCCCCTTTGGTGCGAGACCTGGAAAGACGGAGTCCCCGTCGCTATCCGGGTCTCGCGCATGCGCACGACAGAGCAGCCTCCATCATGTGCATGCGCACTTGGGCAACATCGACCCGCTTGCAAGCGCTCAGCGCTCGCGAGCGGGTCTGAATCAGGCCCTGAATCCCAAGATTTTTTTCTTGAATCAGAGTTCTGAGCTTACAGCAGACCCAAACTGGGACATGGTTCTACTCAGAACCCCAAAAGTGATGCAAGCTGATATTCAATTTGACTTGGAACCCCAATTTTCAAGTGTGTTTGGTTTTCAGGAAAAGCAAACTGCACATCTCTAGTAAATACTGGCTGCTTTTCAGGGCCGCCATCAAAAATTGTGGGGCCCGGAACTGCCAAAATAGGCAGGGCCCCCCTCCTAGCCCCCCCCTAAACCGCCCCCCACCCCCACCCCTTGACGTCACACTGTGCTGGCTCACTAGAAAAACTTTTTTGCAGCATATGTAGGAGGTGGAGCGGGAGGGCGGGCCTGGGCGGCTAAGTGAGAAGTGACTTGACTCACTCTATTGTGCCGCAGAAGGGGGGGGGATAGTGAGGGATGAGCTGGTAACTTTTAGATTGGGAGGCAAAGACAAGCAAGTGGCCCTAGCTTTGCTATGTGCCACTGTATGCCCAGGGAAAAAGGCCTGACACCCTGGTGGTCTAGGGTGGTAATGAGGTAGGGTTTGTCCCACTGGGACCTTACCTGCTCTGCTGACCTTGGGGAGCACAGAGGGGTACCCTCAGCTTGTCAAGCGCTGGATCCTCACTCGTCTCTGGGCGGTAGCTTGACTTCGCCATCTACTTGACTCCCAGCAGACTTAACTTGACCAGCAAAGAAGCCGCTATAAAATATATGACATCATAAAATATATTGTCTTGTCTTTTCATATATCTGTACACATGTGCTTCCCCCTATATGTTCTGTATTGTGTCCCCTATATGTTCTGCCTCCCCTTTTCTGTATCCCACTGTGCTCCACATCCCGCATTGTACTACCTTTACCCTATCCTGCACTGTGCTCCCCCATCCCTCATCTCACCCACACCATGCTCCCCCATCCCTCATCTCACCCACAATGAGCTCCCCCTGTCCCTCATCTCACCCACTGTGCTTCCCCTTTCTCTCATCTTACCCACACTGTGCTTCCCCTTCCCTCATCTCACCCACACTGTGCCCCCTCATCTTGCCCACCCTGTGCCCCCTCATCTTGCCCACCCTGTGCCCCCTAATCTTGCCCACCCTGTGCTCCCTCATCTTGCCCACCCTGTGCTCCCTTTCCCTTATGTCACCGGCACTGTGACCCCCTTCCCACATCTCACCCATACTGTGCCCCCTCCTCTCACCCACACTGTGCCTCCCTACAACACTTACCTATAATAATGCTGGCCAGTCCTGCTCCCTAGCAGTTGGCTCCTCTGCATGCAGAGCCTGCTGTCACTGCTGTCATCATGCCGGCTGGCAGCCAGCCCGGGTCCCTGGAGTAGCTGAACACGGCACAAACTGGGGAGGGGGTGGAGCTTCAGGATGACTCATCTGCTCTCTTAGCCAGTGAACAGAGGAGTCTGAAGCAGACAGCTAAGCTTACTTCAGACTCCTCAGATCACTGGCTTACATATACGCGTCATCACAGGCAGCGGGCCCCACCCCCACCCCAGTGCTGCTCACAGTGCTCAGCATCAGCCTCCTCTCTTCTCTCTCTCAGCTTCTCTGCAAATGCTGGGTCCTGCACGTGTGTGCAGCATCTGGCTGCAGACTGTTATCGGCACCTTGTTCTCTGGCCCAGCCAGGCAGCCTCTGGAGGTAGAGGTGGGCGGCTGCAGCGTGTTGTCAGAGCGGGCACCGGCCGCACCTGTAACAATTTTTTTCAAAGGGATGAGTGTGCCGGCCGCGGAGCAACTAGGCAGAGCGGGACTGCAGTCGGCACACACTTTTACAGTGCAGAAGAAGGGGGTAGGAGCGGGCCCCACAAGTGTCTGGGCCCGGGACTCTAGTCCCGGCAGTCCCCCCCTGGTGGCGGCCCTGCTGCTTTTACATGTAGTCCACAAATGTTTTTTAGCTTTATTTTTACTTTATTTTTTGAAATCTCTCTGCACATTTTACATCTGCCCCACCTGCAGTGCAACATTGTTTTACCAAGGTGCACAGTTACTTGCTCTTTCTAATTTATTCCCAACTCATAATTAGACCTTAGGTTAGGTTACTCTCATTTGGCCAGTAGCACATACTGTAGTGCCATCTGAAAATGGAGTGTTACTTACCATTCCTGTAGCTGGCGCCCGTTGTCTTCGCCCCATTCTGTACTGAGCTATAATGAGATCTTGCTGTTATGTGAGGTCTTGCTGATGCACAGGAGCAGCTGTAGCGGGATGATATGTGCCTTAATAATACATCTCCCCATTACCCCATTATGTTGTTGTCAACAGCTCATGCATGTGCTGGGCGATGACCGCACATGAGCAGTAGGACTCCCAGGTCAAAAAATCTGAAGTCATTATATCGCAATGGTCTGCTCTTATTGGAAGAGCTGTCCTTTCTGTAAATAACCAGAAGTCTTTTTGCATACAGTGTAAATAAACTCCGCTCTTCATATGGTAAGTGGTTGGATGTATTACATTGAAATGCAATTCTTGATACATCCCGGAAGTGTTCTGATATGCTTATTCCAGGGTCGTAGGGAGGGCGGTTCCACCAGAGTGCAAGCTCCAGGCGCCGAAGTTGCCAGAGGGTGTCCTGAAGTCAGACTATGAAGCTGCCGGGTCCACATAAAGGTGAGAGAGGTACCCCAGTTATGTCTGTCTGGTTTTGTCTATCACCTTCCATGCCTGTATGCATGTCTGTGTGACCCTGCCTGTATATGTATGTATGTGTGACTCTGCCTGTATGTATGTATAACCCTGCCTGTATGTATGTGTGACCCTGTTTGTATGTATGTATGTATGTATGAATGTATGTGTGACTCTGCCTGTGTGTGTGTGTGACCCTGTATGTATGTATGTTTGTATGTGTGAAAGAGGACTTTGACCCAAAGTGGAACCAGGAGAGGCTTACGGGGCAGATTGATGGTACTGGAAGGATGCAGGCTTCAGATGGGTATTAGTTATGAGTGGTCCGCTGGCAAGTGGTGATCCAAATGGAAGTATACCCAATAGGTATGCAGGGTACAGGCGACTGGTAACTGGATGACTGGGGAGAAGCACAGATTCTTCGGCTATCAGCAGAAGTCCCCCTAGGGGTGGTAGCCTGGAGTAGCACTGCTGTCACACAGGGGTCTGATGAGGGTGACTGGAGTCTGGAGCGAGCAGTGTCTGAGGATAGCAGCTAGGAACATGTAACAGCAGGGAGCGCAGAGTACTAGTACCAGCTTCCACTGCGATAAACATTGCACTGGCAAAGAAAGGACTGCTCAGCAGCCCTTAAATACCAAGGGAAGTGCATGGTTGCTAGGATTCCGGATAATGCTCTTGCTGGATTGGCTAAAATGAGTCACCTGATGAATCCATGATGGTGACGCCCATGTTGTGCTGCAGCACTGCCTAATGTGACCCAAACTGACACCTGCATTCAGGACTCTGCACCTGCGTGACTCTGAGGTATGCAGCACTGACCTCCAGATGCCCACGTCCCCACCAGAGGGACCCTGCCACAGTGTCCGAACAGGTAAGGCTCTCTGGCCCCGGACACACACATCCCTGGTCGTGACAGTATGTATGTGTGTATGTATGTTTGACCCTGCCTGTATGTATGTATGTATATATCAGGGGCAGAACTATGGGAGACAATAGAGGCGACTGCCGCCAGGCACCAGCACTGAAGGGGCACCTCCTCCATTGCCCACAATATATTCACCCAACTTGGGGCTGTAAATATGTACCTAGAAAGCACCGTCACGGCAGCCCAATACATGGCACCTCTTCCCGGCACCTGTGAAGCAACCATAACCATATACTAGTGGAGGGCTCATTGTCAGTCCATCAGATGCCGCTTCCGTGTATCTATAGTCCCCGCTCATTGATGTCACTGCTCTTCAGCAGCTTCTCATGACAGTGTGACTCTGATGCCCTCCCCCCTCACCCAGAAATCCCCGTCACACTCCTTTCTGGTGGCAGCTCTAGATGTGGACATGTGTGGCAGGCCCAAGCATAAGCGTGGCTGCAGATCTTCCAAGAGCTGGATGTCAACAAGGATGCACCAGACGGAGCTGCGGGTAAAAGGGCATGGGAGGCGGGGGCCTGAGGCAGCAGCGACTGAGTCTGGGGGCAGATCTTTGGTGCAGCAACTTCCCAGCATGTACAGCAGTCGGCAGTAGACTGGGTATTTTGTGATTTGTAGTTCCACCATAGTAGCAGTCTTACAGTATCTTGACTCAAACTCAGTCCTCAAAGCCCCCACATCAGGTAGTTTACCCCTCTATCAGGGGTATCAGGAGGGCTCCCCACCCACATCAGATGGCTTTCGCCTCCACCAGGAGGACTCTATAAAGGACTCTATAAAGGTCACTATCTTATCTGTGTCTAACGCATAGCTGTATATACCTGAAAAAGTGGGGGAATATCCTGCAAATTTACTTTAGTAAATAGGCCTAATAAGAACAAATTTACATATTCTATTAGTGTTTTTGTGCAGATAGATAGATAGATAGATAGATAGATAGATAGATAGACTGCTTACGGTCTTAGCCAAAGTTTCTGAACTTGACAGTAACTTTTTATGAATGTGCTAGATAGATTTGCACCATATTTATTTTTCCCTTTTTTAGGAGGTGGGGGACCAAATTATCACTTACCTCTGGGATGAACTTACACCACTGGTGTGTATGTATGTATATATATATATATATATATATATATATATATATCGGTTATATTATATATGTATATAGTGGTTATATTATATAGCTGCTGTGTATGTATGTATGTATGTATGTATGTGTATATATATTAGGGGTGTGTACCGGCCACTTTTCGTGTTTTGGATCTGGATCTATCTTCGTGTTTTGGATCTGGATTGGTTTTGCCAAAACCACCCTTCCGTGTTTTGGGTTCTGGGTTTTGTGTTTTGGATCTGTATTTTTTTGAAAAAAGCATAAAAACAGCTTAAATCACAGAATTTGTGGGTTTTTCTGCTCCTATGCAATTATTAACCTCAATAACCTTAATTTCCACTCATTTCCAGTCTATTCTGAACACCTCACAATATTGTTTTTATGGCCAAAAGATTGCACCAAGGTAGCTGGATGACTATGCTAAGCGACACGAGTGGGCGGCACAAACACGTGGCCCATCTAGGAGTGACACTGCAGTGGCAGACAGGATGGCAGTTTGAAAAACAAGGCCCCAAACAGTACATATTGCAAAGAAAAAAAAAGAGGTGCAAGATGGAATTGTCCTTGAGCCCTCCCACCCACCCTTATGTTGTATAAATAGGACATGCACACTTTAACAAACCAATCATTTCAGCGCCAGGGTCTGCCACATGACTGGGGCTGAAATGATTGGTTCGTTTGGGCCCCCACAAAACAAGCTGGCAATTAATGTGTCCCTGCAGAAACTGGCTCTACGGAGGCAAGATGTCGTCCTCATCCTCCTCATCCACCGATTCCTTGGATAAAACAGGAAAAAGGGATTTAGGTGTCCCTGGACTGCTTACGGTCTTAGCCAAAGTTTCTGAACTTGACAGTAACTTTTTATGAATGTGCTGCAGGTGCCGTATAAGGGAGGATGTTCCTAGGTGGTTAACGTCCCTACCCCTACTTATTTCACCTTTACATATGGTACATATGGCAAGACAGTTGTTGTCCGGATTTGGATAGAAATATTGCCAGACCAAAGAGGTGGAATGTTTGGTCTTCTGCCCAGGCATGACCGTGATGGGCTTTTTCATCCCACGGACAACAACTGTCTCCCCCGGAGCCAGTTTTAAACAAACCACATCACCATCAGAATCCTCCTCGCCAACTTCCTCCTCAGTGCCAGCTACACCAGTATCCTCATCCTGTTGTACTTCAACAGTGACATCTTCAATTTGCATATCAGCAAGTGGACTGTGGGTGCTCCTTTCAGCACTTGCAGGGGGCGTGCAAATGGTGGAAAGAGCCACCTCTTCCTGTCCAGTGCTGGGAAGGTCAGGCATCGCAACCGCCACCACACTTGGACTCTCCTTGGGGATTTGTGATATCTTCTTAGAACGCACAGTTCTTCGCTGTGCTTTTGCCAGCTTAACTCGTTTGATTTTTTTAGCGGGAGGAGGGCTTCCATCGTCACATGAAGCTGAACCACTAGTCATGAACATAGGGAAAGACCTTAGCCGTTCCTTGCCACTCCGTGTCGTAAATGGCATATTGGCAAGTTTACGTTTCTCTTCAGATGATTTAAATGTTTTTTTCAAGGTCATTTTCCTGAACTTTGTCATTTGGGATTGTATGTGCCCTCTACTATGACATTGGGCATCGGCCTTGGCAGACAACGTTGATGGCATGTTATCGTCTATGTCATGACTAGTGGCAGCAGCTTCAGCACTAGGAGGAAGTGGTTCTTGATCTTTCTCTATTTTATTTTTATCGGAGAAAGTTTGGTCCTCCATTTATGTTATATTGATATATACGTGCGGCTAAGGCGCACACAAACACAGAAAATCTGTTTTTATTTTTGCTGGAGAGTAGTGCACTTTGTGGGTTACACCACCCTTTAAGAAATGAGCCAGCCGGCTCTTTACTTATGGGACACAGGCGCACGCTTGGCGCTGCTCCTTTGTTGATGCACGTGCAGCCACAGTGCACACAATTCACAAACACAGAAAATATTTTTTTATTTGGTTTGGAGTGTACTTTGGGGGTTACAGCACCCTTTAACGGTCAAGCCAGCCGGCCCTTTACTTATGACACAGGCGCACGCTTGGCACTACTTTGTTGATGCACGTGCGGCTACTGCGCACACAATTCACAAACACAGAAAAAATATTATTTTTTTTAGCACTTGGGGGGAGCACCCCTGATGGACAGAGCACCCCCTGGACAACACTACAGCACCCCTTTAGGACTGGGACACTGCACAGGACTTTGGAGTGGACACAGCCCCTATTAACAACAGCAGCACAGCACAACACAGCCAGCCCCTATGGACTTTGAAGTAGTGGACACAGCCCCTATGGACAACAGCAGCACAGCGCAGCACAGCACAGCACAACACTACTCTGCACTACACTACACAGCCCAGCCAGCCCTTACTCCCACCCTCCCTCTTCATTGTCCACAGCCGAGTGAGAAAATGGCGCAGACGCGGGTACCTTATATAGGATCCAAAACCCGCGAGACCCGGAAGGCGGGATGATGACGTTTTGCCTCGATTTCAGATCCGAGTCCAGCGGGAAAAGTGGAGCCTGACTCGGATCGGCCTCGGATCGGGGGGGCTCGGTGGGGTTCGGATTTCAGAAATCCGAACCTGCTCACCCCTGATATATATTATGGGCAGGGGAGGCTGTTGGCTGGAATGACAGGGGGCTAGTGTGGCAAGTGGCTAGTGAGACGGTTGGGAGTGGAGTCCCTCTGTAAATGTACCTTTACGTCAGAAATTACTATCTACGTGGACAATGATCGGGAATAGTAACCTGCCCATGCCCGAAGCGTGGCGACAAAGCAAGCCCGTGAGGGACAAGTTTCTAAAGTAACATCGTTTTAAGGGCATCGCACTTCCACCGTCACTCCACATCATGTCCAGGTACATTAACTGAAGGGGATCTATACACAACCCTGGTGTGACAGGCTGAAGAGAAAGGGGGCTAGTGTGACAGGGGGCTGTTGTATGATGATGGCATTGGTTACCATTAGTACATAAACAGGCATCTTCCATACCATGTAGGTAAGGTGTATTTTCACTGAGTACACACAACTGGATATTATTAGTGGAACTACTTAGTTATGCCCCAGTTTGATGCTGCCCCTAATGTTTATATTTATTTCCCTTTAATTTATTCCAACACACAGGACACACTCCTCCCTGGCACACTTGAGTGGAGGGGGTTGAGGGAAGGTGCCATTGCACGCACATGCTCTGGGCGTCCTGGCCACATGCTACACCTTTGGCTTGTTCCAATTACCATTTGAAAATGAAAAAGGCACTGAGCATGTGAAGATTTATGTGAGGGAAAAAAATTCACTCCCTCTGTTTCCCCCTGGCTATGCAACTGTATGTTAATATATTTGCATGTAATATTGCTGTAAATAAACAATAATGATCTGGGAAAGTACATCTGCAGTTTTTTTTAAAAATACAGATAATGACTGCAAAAAACAACTTATGTGATGCCCATTTGTATACAGTATCTACAGTATAATCTGTGACCTTCACAGCCATTTACAGTGTGTGTTTTCCGTTTATTATATCAGAAACCTGTTCTACAAGCTCAGCCTCTTGAGAACAAAGAAAATATAAAAACAGTTAAACATTTGAAAGTTTGGGGAAAAAACTAAAGATATTTCTGGTGTGGAATGTGGCCACTGTTAAGCATACTTCTTATTAAACAAAAGCAACACTTAAAATATTAGCTAGAATAGAAAATTCGAGCAACTTCAAAAATGCTGACGACTTAGTAGAGAAGGTATGCCATAATTGTATTATGTATTAAAATGTCATTGTATGTGTTGAATGAAACATATTTTCAAGTGCACTGACACTATGCTACAACTGTCCTTTCAAAACTATATAGAACTCATTGACTTAGAGGGCTAGTTCTGGCCTCAGTAATGCAGGGAGATCAGTGCGATCTCTCCCTCCTGCAGGCAGAGGATACTGTTGCTCTCAGTATCAGCAGTCTCCCTGGACCTAGCACAGCCAAGCACACAATGGCATGTGCTTGGCTGGGGAGAGAGGCTGCTGCAGGCTGACAGGTAAGAAGGGGGTAGATTAGTACCCACCTTCTCTGCACCACTGCTTACTTATATCATAAATTACAAAGGAATCAATGTTCTGCCTCTGTGAATCTTGATCTGACCTTATACTGATTGATAACCATTCAGATCAGCCAAAGAAATGATTATATATGGACATTAACGCTAATCATTCACAGCATGACAAAATCTGAAAAATGGTCTAGATCATTGGGTTTGGTTATTAAATCCATTCCATCCACCTGTCTGGTTCTCACCTGATTCACCTTCATACATCTTGCAGCGAATAGAAGTGCACCAATTATTGGGCCATCACTCATCCCCTCAACAATCTGCTGGGTCATCTGCATGTATCGTGCAGTCTATGGTCAGCATTACAAATAGTATTGATAACTAAAATAATGGACAATTCATTTAATTCTATAATGTATAAAATAATACACTTAGAGGAGAGGGGGGAGGGCCTCAGCCACATTTTTCATTGAAGGAATAGTGATGGGCAAAACAATAGAGTATAAAGTTTTCTGGGCCTATTTGTGAAGTTATATTAACCCCTTTCTATAGCCAAAAACCCATTGAAATTAGTAATGGGCGTGGACCCCCATGTTTTGGCAAAACCACCCCAAAATGTTTTGGATTTGGTGAAACTATCATCAAGTGTTTTGGCTTGGTTTTGTTTTTTAAAAACTTATAAAAACAGCTAAAATCATGTACCGTATATACTCGAGTATAAGCCGACCCGAATATAAGCTGAGGAACCTACTTTTACCACAAAAAACTGGGAAAACTTATTGACTCGAGTATAAGCCTAGTGTGGGAAATGGCAGCAGCTGGTAGTGCCCCCAGTAGTAATTCCCCCTGGTTGTGCCCCCAGTAGTAATCCCTCCGGGTAGTGCCCCCAGTGGTAATCCCCCCTTTCAGTGCCTCCAGTAGTAATCCCCCCCTGGTAGTTCCCCCAGTGGTAATCCCCCCTGGTAGTTCCCCCAGTGGTAATCCCACCTTTTAGTGCCCCCAGTAGTCCCCCCCCCCCAGTAGAGAGAGACATGATAAGAATAAAAAAAAATCACTTACCTGAAACCCCCGCTCAAGGTCCCGCCATCAGCACCTCCCGCCGCTTTGCATGGGAGAGACGTCATGACGACATGTCTCCCATTACCCACTACGGGAGCCGGAAGATGGCTCCCGCAGTGGGAGCAGCAGCAGCCGCTGAGAGTCTGACAGACTCTCAGCGGCTGCTGATTACAGCAAACACACAGCTGCCGGCTCCGGCGGCTGTGTGTTTGTGCTGTGTAGCGCTGACCGAACTCGTCCGGTCAGCACTACACTTCACTCGAGTATAAGCCGAGGGGGTACTTTTTCAGCACAAAAAATGTGCTGAAAAACTCGGCTTATACTCGAGTATATACGGTGATTTGTTTTTCTTTACTACAGTATAATTAATATGAGTAACTTTAATTCCCATTAATTTCTGCTCAATTTTGACCACCACACAGCTCACAATATTGTTTTCACCCATGTTTGCAGCACAAACACATGGCAGTTTAAAGAATATAACACATCTATAAAAACATAGTAGAACAGCAGTGGCAGCAGGGGCTGGCTGGCAACTTCTAGCCCGGGGAGCAAGTCCAGGGCACTGGGCCATAAACAACGGCTTATCCTTAAATAGAGATTGTGAGGTCTCGCGCACAGACCGACTGCGAGAACGTGTCCTAATCAATGGCTCAAATAGGGATGTTAGTTTCAATACATACACTTAAATAAAACATTACAAGAGGAAAACAGGAAGACCTCAGAAACAGAGTCCATATAGGGCCCCATTTAAGAACAAAACAGGACACCTTTAGCACTTACTTAAAGAGGTTATGGTCCTCTTCAGTATCTAACAAACAGCAGTAAGACACATTCCCTAGCCCCAGTATGTCTCTGCCTCATTCCCCCAGACCCAGTGTGCGTCTCACAGCTCCACACCCCCAGACCCAGTGTGCATCCCTCAGCCCCACTCCCCCACACCCAGTGCAGTGCCCTAGTAGTGCCCAGTATGCAGTGCCCCAGTAATGCCAATATGTTGTGCCCCCAGTAATGTCCTTAGTAATGCCCCTTTATGCAGAGCCCCCAATAATGTCCCTTTATGCAGAGCCCCCAGTAATGTCCCTTTTATACATAGCCCCCTGTAATAGCCTTAGTAGTGCCCCTTATGCAGAGACCCCAGTAATGAATCTTATGCAGAGCCCCCAGTAATGTCCTTAGTAGTGCCCCTTATGCAGAGCCCCCAGTAATGCCCCTTATGCAGAGCCCCCAGTAATGTCCTTAGTAGTGCCCCTTATGCAGAGACCCCAGTAATGACCCTTATGCAGAGCCCAAAGTAATGTCCTTAGTAGTGCCCCTTATGTTGTGCCCCCAGTAATACCCCTTTATGCAGAGCCCCCAGTAATGCCCCTTTATGCAGAGCCCCCAGTAATGCCCCTTTATGCAGAGCCCCCAGTTATGTCCCTTATGCAGAACCCCCAGTAATGCCCGTTTATGCAGAGCCCCCAGTAATGCCCCTTTATGCAGAGACCCCAGAATGTCCTTAGTAGTGCCCCTTATGCAGAGCCCCCAGTTATGCCCCTTATGTTGTGCCCCCAGTAATGTCCTTACTAGTGCTCCTTATGCAGACCCCCAGTAATGCCCCTTATGTTGTGCCCCCAGTAATGTCCCTTATGCAGAACCCCCAGTAATGCCCCTTTTATGCAGAGCCCGCTGTAATGCCCCCAATAATGTCCATTTATTCCGAGACCCCAGGAATGCCCCTCATGCTGTGCCCCCTCTCAGTATAGAACACGCCCCACTCACCTGTCTATGCAGTACTTGCCTTTCTTCATGACGGCCGCTGGGCACCGCTCCAGTCCACACCGTCCTGCGTAGACGCTGCCACTGACTGGATCTAATTAGATCCAGAGCAGCAGGCGCAGACTCCGCTCATCACGGGCGTCATCATGACATCACCCGCATGCTGTGTCACTGGGAACGCTGGCCTCTGAAGCGATCAGAGGCTTCTGATCGCTTCAGAGACCACTGTTGCCAGCCTGTACTGCCCAATTAGAGCTGTGCACTGATCGTGGCAGGGATGTAGGCTGCATGCAGCCCGCCAGCCAGCTATAGCTGCCTTATTCGAACTCAGCTGTGATCGCGGCAGCGGGCCAACATAGGGACCGGCCCAGCGGGGACCGGTCCGGGGGCAGATGGCACCCTGCCCCCCGGCCCAGCCCGCCACTGAGTGGCAGTCAAGATGGCAGTTTAATAAACTATACAATCCTTCAGAATGTTTTCATTATTCAAGTACTATATCAGAGGTCCGTGGCCAGCGCAGGCAAATTGAGGTGGAGCTTTTAGCGGAAGCCAGCTAAGAAATTGATAGATTATTACTAACACTACAATAACCATAAAGAAAAAGAAATCAGAGACATGGACCAAACTATTAAAAAAAACAAGCTTTCAAAATCCCAATGAGATTTTAAAAGTGGAAACTGAGGGTCTAATTCAGACCCGCTCGTAAGCGAGTCGATGTTGGCCAAGTGTGCATACGCACGATTGAGGCAGCTCCGTCGTGCGCATGCACAAGACACGAATAACGATGGCCAAGCCGTCGCTATGGGTCTCGCACCAAAGGGAGCATGCTGTCGATGGTGAGTGACAGCATGCCCCCTTTGGCGGGCGTGCCAGGGGCGTGGCTGCCCAGACGGAGGCGTTCCCATGGGAACGCCTACCATCTGGGGCCGGCCCCACTGACATCACAAGTGTCATATAACAGCTGTCATATATCCTCCCTCTCACCGGATCCCTTTTCATGACAGGAACCAATTCACTCCCACCTATATTACTCCACCCCTTTTCCTCCAGTGCATCCAACACACTGTAGCACAGCCTCACCACAGAGATAAAAAAGTACCACATAAATTGATATGTTAATACATTAAATACATATCATGAATTGTGACTATACATATATTTTACCTCATAAATTGTACATTTATAAATATTACATAGATTTATAAGTACAGTTCTTATTTTAACCCTTAACCAGGGTTACACAAGAAACACAACATTGATTTTGATTTAGAGTTGAAACTGATTAAAATCAACCTTTAGTAAATGTATCCATTAGACTCTCCCCAAAAGGACCTGATTCAGATACGATCGCTGATTCTATTGAAATTATCCAAATGACTGATCACAATGCCGCTGCAGCATAACATAAAGATGCCCACTTTCCTTTACTCACATCCATAATAAATTGAAGATCTGCGAAAACATTGGTACCATCGAGTGCCATCAGAGCCTCATGCACGATTAAGGCAGTCAGGATCTCATTCAGAGTCGGTCGAAGCGGCCGCTCGGTCGTACGCCACCGATGTTCGCTGCGCATGAGTACAGTTCGAATGCGCGTGCGCAGAACTAGCCGCTACGATCAGAAATTTTTCTCTCCTTGAACACAGCCAGGTCGGTAGTTTGAGTGACAGATTGAGGCATTTGTGGGTGGTAACAGGGGATGGTGCTTGAAAATGGGGGGGTGGAGGTCCGAACGCAGGCGTGCCTCATTATGCGAACGGCATTTTATGGGAGTGCATACGGTTTATGGGAGTGCATAATTAGCAAATTAGCATCATGGCACATGTGACATGGGAGGATTTTACACTGACATGATCGTAGAGCTTAAGAGAGGGTCAGGTCAAGCTTTAGCTCTACGTCCAGTTCCGATGGCATACGATGCTCGCGATTAATCCTTATGTAGCCGGAGAAGACGTGTTATGCGTACGAGAAGTGGGCGTATTTTTAGCGATCCGTCCACATCCACCCCTTGGACGGCCAGCTAACGATCCGAACTTAAGGACGCAACTTGTGAGGGAATCATTTGCATATCCGGCCCCTTTTCCCGTACAACCGTGCGGCCGCTTCGACCGACTCTGAATGAGGTTCTCAGTCTCACTCACTAAATACTAAACTTCATGTCTGTATTTAGAGCTCAGGCTGCATATGCTGTTGCAGGGGCTTAATTATGCATGCCTCTGTAATGGCATTGAAATGCTCTGGCACGCCTGCGTTTCACCGACCACCCCCAAACATTACTGCCTGTCAATCACTCTGCGATGGGTCTGCATAGTCAACGATCACAGTGGCTGTTTCGTGCATGCGCATACCTCCCAACATGACCCTCTCCAGGAGGGACACAATGCCCTGGTCCTGGGCTTCCCTGGTGAGAGGCAGGGCTGCAGCGTAGTTCAAAATTTAAATAGCGGAGCCACACCAACTGTCATTTCACACACTGCCAAACATCACTGGCTGGTACTCACTGGCAGTTGGTGTGACTCCCCTATTTGAATTTTTGACTGCACTGCAGCCCCACCCCTGGAGCCACCACCAATCATAAATTACCATGGAAGTCCAGGACCAGAGCATTGTGTCCCTCCTGGAGAGAGTCATGTTGGGAGGTGTGCATGCGCACTGCGATGCATGCGCAGAATGCAACAATCGACTGGGTGCATGCATTTTTGCACTTGCAATCCTTGCTGAATCAGTTTATTCTTCAGCCTGAGGGGTAAATTTACTAAAGTGAGAGTTTTTAGAAATGGAGATGTTGCCCATATCAGCCAATCAGATTCTAGCTATTATCTTCTAGAAGGTGCTAGTGAAATGACTAGATTATGACTGGTTGCTATGTGCAAGATCTCCACTTCTAAAAACTCTTAGTTTAGTAAATCTACCCCTTAGTGTTTTTGTGCCTTGATTTGCTATTTTAAAGGTGACTTATCAAGACTCAAAGCGAGAAGGTGTTGCATGTGTGGTTACAGAAGATACCTAACAGTTTTGTCACTATTTCCCAATAGATATTCTAGTGTATGGAACAGTAGTAGCAGAACCAATACTTGCAAAAGAAGGTCATGGTCTAAGACTTTTCTTGCCACTGCATGTGATGCAGGGGGAAAAACTGCTGGAGACAATGGAAGTGGTCACCTTTAGGTGCCAGCCCTTAAGATGGTACCTTTCCTCCTTTTTCCCCCGCTCTGAGTTGCTTCTTGTCTGCAACCCTGACTGTCTGACAAAGGAGCACAGTACGGCTGGCCTGGGCATGCAGAAGTAGCTGAAACACATTGGGATCACCTGCACAAATGCACAAATCTATTACTAGATAGTAGATACCCCCGTCCTGGAGTTAAAGCAGTATCTGCCCAGAGCCAAACACTGATGTGAGGTAACAAAAATCAGGGACTGAGGGCTTCATTCAGAGGCGGCCGTACGGTCTACGACCGCACGGCCGCCTCGAAGGTTTGTCCAGTGCGCATGCGCACGAGGGAGCCGGCTCCTTCGTGTGCATGCATGACACCCGCTACGACCGACAGCGCCAGTCGTAGCAGGTCTCTTTCCAAAGGGGGCGAGCTGTCGATGTTGATTGACAGCTCGCCCCATTTGGAAGGCGGGCAGGGGAGGTGGCAGCCCAAACTGAGGCGTTCCCATGGGAACGCCTGCCATTTGAGGGAGGCCCCACTGACATCACTAGTGATGTCAGTGGAGAGCTTCCGGCTCTGACAGAGCCAGAAGCTCTCCGGGGCTTACGACAAGTGAGACCCTACCCTAGGGTCTCGTCGTAAGCCCCGATGGTCGCGATGGTCTATGACCATCGTGACCATCACCCTAGCGGTCATTAGAGCTGTGGGTGTAAACCCACAGCCTAACAACTGAAACAGAGGCGACCGGTCAGGATGCAAGCGGCCGCCCAGTTTCTGAGCGACCGCTTGCATCCTCCGACCGCCTCTGAATGAGGGCCTGAATCCATGCTTCAGATTTTATAGTCACACAAATCACCAAAGGCATTCTTATTGCCTAACCACTGATCTTAGTACTACTCTACCACTCATCAGGACAAGCCAAAAAGTTCCACTTTCACTTTTTGGGGTGCAGATGTGGGGGGATACCACAGCACAAATTAGCTGACTGACACTGGAAAACACACTATGCAATTTGTTTTTCAATTTATTTATACAAACATTGGCAAATAGTTTTCACGCACTAGGAAAATAATACAGTAGGTCTCTATTGAGCGAATTGTTTTGGGGTGCAGGTGATGGGAGGATACCACCACACACAGTAGCTGTCTGACACTGGAAAACACACTATGCTATATTTTTTTTTAAATTCATTTACACATACACCTGCACCAAGCTGGGATCTGAGCTTGGTGGGAAGACCCAAGCCAATACTGGGATCCACTAGGAACCCCAAAGTTCAGGTGTCATCAGTTTTCTATAAAAACGAACCTATCATCTCTAATAGAAATGGGTCATCACAGTTTCCTCCTATTTAAAGAAAGTTATCCTGCAAATAATCGTTGATTTACCTTAGGGCCAATCTTTTATAGCCTGCTGTATTTATCTTCAGCTGGCAAACACACTATACTAGGAGTGTGAAAACTATGGCCAGGGGGCCAAACACCCCCCACCATCTGCTAAAATCCATCCACTAGATCTAGCAGGGCTCCCACAGTGTGAAACAGTGAAAGCACCATACACTGCATGCTGAACTGTGACACCACCAGAGGAGTAGCCTGGAACCATGGTGCCTGGAGAAAGTGCATGTCATAGCCCCCCCTTCCTTCCTGTACTGAACTGTACCATTGGGGTTTGGCCAGCCTGCGGGGGAATACTGAAGTGAAGAGAAAAACGGTGGCAGTATCACGCTGGGCATTGAGGTCCCATTGGTGGAAGCTCACAGTAACGGATAGCTCCTTGCCACTGCTTTATCTATGTATAGCACCTAGGATCTGACTTTTATCTCCTTTGAGTCAATAGAAGAGATTGCATTATATATTCTGATCATTTAACTTAAAGTGACAGAATATATGTGCTAGAGTGAGATTCCACAGGGTGCACAGCTTATTTCTGCAATTACTGCCCCAAGCAGCTATCACTGGAGTGGGAACACCTATGGGTAGGTCCCTTCTCAGCTATGCTCCTACATCGCAAATATACATTACACCTATATTAATGTGAGTACTACTAATCATGTCATGTCTACCACCATTATTATTATTTCAGGTCACCTAATATATTTTTAAAAGACCTTTCAAATAACACTGTGTGGTCATGCCTGGGAACACCTCATTACATTATATAGCAAAGCAGTGACTTTTTTAAAGATCATACTTTATAATTGAAGTTTAGGACTTTACCTCAGATGTGTCACTTTTAAGTCCATTGAAGCACAATGAATGAATGAGGAGAGAAGGAGGTAGGGGACCAAAGAGGAAAGGGTAGAGGAAAGTGCCATCAGAGGGAAGGTGACAGAAGCCAATAAGAAAAGGAGAGGCGAGGGGGTGGTGACTGAAGCCAATAAGAAAAGGAGAGGAAAGGGGTGGGAACAGAGGCCAATAAGAAAAGGAGAGGGATGGTGACAGAAGCCAATAAGAAAGGAGTGGGGAGGGGCAAAGAGTCTATCCCATGGTAGATAGGGGAGGGAATTAAAGAGGTGAGAAGTGAATGTAATCAATCTGACAGGAAAGGGGAGATGACAGAAGATGATCACAGAGGAGGGAGGGCTGGAGAGGAGGCAACTCTATGCAGCTTGAGGGAGCATGAAATGTTGAAACGGATTTCAGATCCGTAACTTTTTTAGGATATAGAGAAAACAAACCGAAATAAAAATAACAGGTGGCTGTCATACTGTGCAGCGCCCCATGAATTCGGGAACTTTGAATGGCACCTTCTGTCCATTTTGGCGCCCGGAGCTCATGCTCCACTGGAACCACCCTTGTTACTCTCCTAGGCACCACCACCTGTACTCTGGGAAAAGAATGGGAGGCGGTTGGGCCTCTTTTATCACAAATCTGAATTCCATCAATCACAGCCATTTCAGATTGCAACTCAGCTCTGCAGTCAACAGGGCTCCATAGCACACACTCTGCATCTGTATCAACCTGGTCTGAGGTACACATGTGTTTTTACATGTGATATGCATATTTCCATGGGGACATTACAGTAAAATATATTTTCAACTGGGGGCACTGATGTGTATTAAATGAATTTGTGATACAGATATGTGACATTATCAAAAATATATACAGTACACTGTGTCAGACCTGCAGCGCTGAGATCTTAACGTCTTTTTTGCAAGATTATAAAAATGATAGGTGGAATAGGATTTTGATAAGATCTCATGCCCATTGTACATTAATTTTGATTATTGCTTATAAAAAGAATTGGTGACTGCCTTGTAAAATTCGAGATATGTATAGGGTTATCCATATAAAAAACCGTAGATTGTGTTTAGGAGTACATATGAGATGCTACTCGTGTTGGTAATTGAACATGTATAAGAGGTTTAATATACTTTGTATAATACACAGGACATATTTCTTCTGTTAGAACTATGGCAGATGTTTTTGAAGGAAGGATTGACCTGAAATATGTATTATATAATAGATAAGATGCCTTTTGCTATGATTTTTATTATATATGAGGGGGTTTTAATGGGGTAGCCCTGGAATATGTATGTATAAATTATATAAGGAACAAGCATACCGGATCTGTACGGAATATAAATAGGAGGAGGCAGTTTAAAGTCAGCTGTGCCTTGACAAAGACCTGTGGAGGGTGGAAACGCGTCGGCATACAGCTGAATTGAACGGTGCCCATATACAGAAAACTTTTATGTTTCAGTGAGAGGAGATAAAGTGGAAGGAGGAGTGGAACCAACAGGTTGCTGCTGTTGGGTGAGAGCTGGAGCTTAGATGACCGTCACTATTGCACATAGAGCAGGAGCTCCACTGACATCAGCCGCGGGTGAGAGCCACGTGCGCGTCATCGGGAGTGCCGGCTGAGACGGGGAGGTCCCGGGTGAGAGCCACTAACCAAACAGGGTATCCATCATCCAGGTGAAATTACCACTGGGTATTATAGGGTTTCAACTGGAGCAAGCACTCATACTGTTTTGACGATCTTTATTGTGCCATGTGTGTCGGGTCTCCACAGGTCCGGGAAGCTCTTTCCTTTTACATAAGACTCTCATTTGGTATATAAGAGAAGCATTTTTCAAGAAGACTGCATTTTTAATTTGTTTTATTAAAGATTACCTTTTTTCAACATCATTATCCTGAAGTTTTTTAGGCTTATTTAAAGATAATTTGTATTATTTTAGTGTGTCGAAGACTACTTTACATAATTCCATATTTACATATGCTTTATGCTGTATAATGAAGCAGTACATGAGATTTAATAGGGCATTGGTACTTCCATTTTGTTTCTCTGTCCAAACTAAGATTTAAATGGAAACTAGTGTGATGTCTTTAAGGCCGCACCCGAGTGAAACTGTTTATCTAACACAGTGAAGAGAGAATGCCCATATATGTGTCCTTGTGCTGAGGAAAATATTTTGACTAAATATGGGATACAACAAGTAATGAGTATCACTCAAAAGGAATTCAGTTTCGAGTCTGATTGCTAAGGAGGAGTTAACAAAAACAAGCTTTGTCTATCTGATAATGTTAGTGGGTGTATGAAAGGGGCGTATAATCTGAATATTGTAATAATGTATAAGTACTGTGTGACAATGTCAATCATTGTTATTCCTGCATTATAACCCTTGGAGAATATGTCCCAGTTAAAAGGGCTTGATCTAATTATTTAATTAATTAATAAAATGACAAATTCTTAAGTATACTGGATTGGAGAATATTACTTATTATGGAACAACACCAGGTTACAGGTAACTTAAACAAGTTACTTAGGTAAAGGTTCTCTGCTGATTAAATGTTATTCTAATTGCTATGTGGCTATCTGTGTAAAAATAAACTCTGTGGCTCACTGTTTAAAATAATTTTCTTAATATGACACTGTGAGAAAGGAGTTTGGACATCCCTACCCTATACCCTTACATGGAAACAATGCCAGAACATGAGAGACATATGCTCATTTTGTCTGAACAAGAACAATCCAGGCAATGCTCTTCTTACCTGAGCATGGCAACGGAGCTGACAGCCCCACCCCCTAGGTGGTCATAACATCACGTGTTTAAGGGGTGAGGTTGGCATAGGGTGGTATAAAGCCCTTTTACGGCACTGCAGGTAGCGTTTAGTTGAAGGTGAGGAAACAGACACAGAGCTGCATTTTTCCAGAGCTCCAAGAGGAGGTACTAGATTAATGACTTGGCAACAAAAAACATTCTATATTGTTATTATATGTAGTGATAGTAAATATACCTTTAGGTGGAACATGTGCATAAACACCATAAAGGTTCGGAAAAGGAGAATTTAACAGAACAAAGGGAATGTAAACATAAACTAACTTGACTTGATGAATCAATTGCTCTTTAAGGGCCTCATTCAGAGTTGGATGCAAATGTGAGATTTGACCAGCTCTGCATTAACCCTGCGTCAGGCGCAGCTGGCCTGACAGGCGCCACAAAGCTTTTCTCGCTCACCTCTCTGCCGCAAGGGGGCACAGGGGCCTGCCACTCCTAGTATCTTCCTATCTCTAGGTGCTGTTTGAAACCACCCCTAGTCAGTTTTCCCGCCACCTGCGTGGAGTGCAGTAGGGACCTTCCTGGCCTCTCAGGCTCATTGCGCCTAAACTCGTCCGACTTTTGAAGGTACGTATTTCTTTTTATTTTCTCACAATTTTGTGTATTTTGCTCATTATATGAATGAAAATTACAAAGGTTGTGGGTATTTTGCGGAAATATGTAGGTTTGTCCAGGTTGGCCTCTTAAGCACACTGCGCCTCTTAAAATTTAGTATTTTTTGTTTTACTTGCTTTAAGGTTAATAAATGTGGTTTTGTGAATCAGATTTCCATTTATTCTCTCTTTGTACATCCTAATGAAGGTCACTGATCACTTTAAGAGCGTCAAGGTGCATACACACACAACGATTTTTGTGAACGATTTAACTATAACGACATCGTTATCGATCAAAAAATCGTTCAGTGTAAAACAATAAATGAACGATTATCGTTCATGCGCGTTCACGTTTGTCGATTGTAGTTTAGTCAAACTGGCCAACTGAACGATTTTCAATAGAAGTTGCAACATTTTTCCTACAACACATAGAAAAACATAGTCTATTACAGGGGTTCCTAAGCACAGTCCTCAAGGCACACTAACAGTCCAGGTTTTAAGGATAGCCATACTTGAGCACATGTGTCTTAATTAGTGCCTCAGTTATTCTGATTTAACCATCAATGCTCAAGCATGGATATCACTAAAACCTGGATTGTTAGTTTGCCTTGAGGACCAAGGTTGGGAAACACTGGTTTATTAAAAAGAATATATAACAACTAAAAACAATTTTGACATTGTATAATAAACTATTTTACAACCAACAATGGAGCAATAAAGAGAGCTATAGAATAATACACACCTATAGTAGTAAATGTGTATCAATGGCATGTGGTCAGCAAGTTGATACTCACCATGTACACAGTGACATGCTCTATGTGGGTCTGATTCAGAAAAGTACGCTATTGCTATCGCTGCTTTGATTTTGTATCAGAGCATATGCGAAAATGTCCAAAAGCCGTAGTGGCCAGAATTTGTACTGAAACATACACAGGCTCCATTGAAAATCCTAGTATCTCCGTACTAATATACGTGTATTCAGATCCTTTGATAATCATCTGACACGCATCGGGGTCTTAGCATTTCTGTGAAAGCCAGACTTTCATTTATTTCTGTCTCAAAACATCACAGGGATGTGTCCGTGTGATTATTACTGCACCTGTGGCACTCACCTGGTCTGCTAGGCCAATTGCAAGAGACCAATCCCTATTTAAGGTAACTCCTATGTGCAACCCATTGCCTGAACAATGTGTTCCTACCCTGGATAGCTCAAGGCTCCAGGAGTATTCTGTATCTTGTACTGTGTCCTCCGTGACTTCCTGCTCCTCTGTTATTGAGCTAGTGACCAGGGGTGTATTTATAATGGGTGCAGGGTGTGCGGTGCACACGGGGGCGCCTACACCGCACACCCTGCACCCATACTTTTTTTTTTTATACTCACCTCTCCGAAGTTAGAGTAGCGCTACACAAAACGCTAGGATAATGGCTGCTGTGGCCATTTTCCTAATGCATTGCGCAAGCGCACTAGGAAATCACTAGGAAAATGGCTGCCACTCCATTTTCCTAGGGACCTGCGCATGCACAGTAGACTCTGGGCACAGACAAGTGCCTAGAGTCTACTGCTGCTGTCAGTTTGCTGAAGGCAGCCATGAAGAGAGGAGAGGGCCCCGGAGGGGAGTGAACACCGTGACTTGAAAAAGGTCCGTTTGGGGACCAAAACGTCGCTATGTATGTGAGCCTGATATGACTTAAACATTAAAACTAAACTGCAGTTATTAGTGAGTGCCATCATTCCAACTTATATTTATGCTGGTGAACTTTGGAATTTGGACACACAGCTGATGTGTACCCTGCTGATGTGCAGATATTGGATTGATGTGAGTGCTGAACTTTTGAACTATTTATACAGTGTATAACTTTTGTCCAGGAATGATGATGTTCGTCCATGTAAGATGACGTTTTGCCTCTTTCTGAGTTCCGTTTTTTTGGAGGGAAAAATCCGAACTCCACGTGCAAACTCGAACCTATCCGAGCCTGCACATCCCTAATATATATATATATATATTGTGACACAGTTAGGTTAGGGGGTCCCTCTCCTGGGTAGAGGACTCCTTCCTTACACACACACACAACAGCAGGGAAGCAGCACACCAGTCTGGATGCAAGTACAAGCTGGTCGGCGCCAGTCTTTATTGTACAATGTCAGAAATAACACAAAGAAAACATAAACGTAAATCCTAGCCCTGTCGGGGCACTAACTTCACAGGTAGTTCCCTCACTACCAGAACCTGGTAGGGCCTAATGCCCTCACCAGCAACAAAAGCACAGCACAACACTTACAGTTAGGTTTTCAAGTGTCTCTGAGCAAACTCCCTGTCTGCTCTCCCAGGTGAGACAATCAGCCCTCAACACACTAGGCTTATATTGGCCACCCTCAGGTGGGAACCCAATCAAGCCTGTTACCAGGCTGCGAGAACCAAAACCTGGAGTGGCCGTGGGTGGAGCCCTCCCTCTCCTCTCACCCACAACCCCCAGGTCCCAAACCGGCTTTTCAAAAAGCCGAAACTCAAGCCTGCTACACTGCAGACTTTCTCCTGGGGATTTTAAACACATAGGACAGGAATCTGGGATAAATGTCCCTGCCACAGACCACTTTACCAGTGATCCTATCACAATATATATATATATATATATATATATCCATGAGCTTTATAGCAAATACATGTTTGGCTTAATTTAGTGAATCATTAGAATAATTACTCATTGATCTTGCTACTGTATGCACTGTGTTCTTCGCAAAGCCCAGAGTTGATTGCAGAGGTCAGTATCAGGGCCTACAATCGAGTTGTCAATGCCATGCTGCAGTTCAGTTTATATCCATGGGCTCATTTACAAACATGCAAAAAGTGTGTTTTTAAAAATGCTAAATGATTTTATGCCAAGCTCATGAATATTGCATGTGAAGTAGGCAGTAACTGTTAAAGATGGAGAACACTATTGCGGAGACCAGAGGCATATCTATAATGGGTGCAAGGTGTGTGGTGCACATGTGCCGCATGGCACTCCCGGAACCCATACTCTCTAATAGTTACCTCTCCGAAGTCCCACATTGGCTTGAGAGGTGCTACACAGAATTCCTGGAAAATGGCCGCTGCGGCCTATTTCCTGGCATTCTGCTCATGCGCAGTAGGGAAATCTCCAGGGAAAATGGCTGCTGCATCATTTTCCCGGTGTCCTGCGCATGTGCAGTAGACTTTGGGCACAGACTAGTGCCTAGAGTATACTGAACATCCAAGGAGGATTCCAACCCTTACCATGAAGCCATCTTGATCAAAGTGTTAGAGCGCAACAGTGGGAAACAAAAGTTTTCCAGTTAGCTCTGTGAGACCTGAGGGTTTACAGTTTCCATATCTCTTTACAGAGAACCTGCACCTCTACTCACTACCTGTATACACTCACTGGCTGGTGAGTTGTATGACACCCCACTCTGCTCCACATGACCAGTGTGTATAATTGTGAGTATTGCTGTACTGAATCTACTATAAATTAACTACTCCACTGGTTTAGCATTTTGGCAGTTCATTATCTCAGGGCATCCACTGGTGTGTACACTAACTCCAATGAGCACACACATACAGTATTCCAACAGTATCTGCTTATGTGAAGAGTTTGACAAATTGAGCTTTCCTTGCTCAAAGTGAGCTAGTTTTGCTACAATAAGCAAATACTTAATTTTGAGGCCTACGTATCACTCTTAATAAGCCCTAAAATCATACAGAAATGGCAGTTCCCACATGATTTTTGTATAGTGCATATCATACTTGCCAACTCTCCCTCATTGTCAGGAAGACTCCCTGAAATAGTAGCAATCTCCCTGTCTCCCTGAGGAGTCCAGCAATCTCCCTGATTGTACCTTACCCCCATTATGAAGCTGTTATATTAAAAAAAAACAGAGATATAAACATTGAAATGGGATCATTAGTGTAATTTCCCTGCGTAGGATATAAGGCACAATGATCCTTATGGCTACATGCATTTTCTGAAAAGTATCAGTGTGTTTTCATCATCAAATAGATCTTACTAACTGCTTAGGGGCTCATTTACATTTGTTGTAAGTCAATTTTATGACACGCCTCTCAGATGTAGCAGTACACGCCCACTTTAATGCTGCAAACATAGGGGATGCTTTCACAATCTCCCTGAAATCCTTTTTCAAAAGTAGGCAAGTATGGTGCATATTTATCATCTCTGTAAAGCAGGATTTATCACTTATATCTCCTATGGTGCATATCACTGTTACCATAAAATGTTTTATGAAGTGTTTGTCCTATTTATCAAGCTCCAATAACCTAAAGTTCTCATACTTTGTGCCCGAATTTAGAAATGCCTCTGCTCCCTCTGGTTCTCTTTGCGCACATACAAGTCAGAACTTGCTAGGGTAAACATTCAACACTGCGATCAGCTGAGAACACATACTGTAGGTATTTGTATTCACTAGACAAAGGTGATATAGATGGCAATATTGGTATAATCAATATAGGATTTTGATAAATCTATTTACGTGCACTGCTAAATGCTTCTTATTCTTTGTTTAATTCTGCACACCATTCAGAATATGCTTAAAAACTTTATAAACAAAGCTAAAATAATCTTCTGTTTTTTTGTGACACACAGAATGTATCGATTCCCCAGACAGACAGACAGACAGACACCAAGCCATAGTCAAGCTACTTGTGTTCGCCCCATTCATTGACCTATGAATCCTTATGTGTATCTATTTATCATGTGATGTGATTAGTTTAATCAGCCTAGTGACTATAACGATATGAAATCAGTGTATAAACATATGTTGTGTGTCAGTTCTACAAATGATTGAACTGTCCTCATGCTGCAGCATGATTTTATTGCTAGTTTGAATGAATAAATAAGCTTTTCATTTTGGATATTTGGCATTTGTCCGTCATATGTTTTATTTGCTAAGAATATTGCCATAACAGAGGCTTATTGGAACAGCTGTGACTTGTGAGCTGTGCACTGGTGCATGAATAAATTGTCCCGAACCTAGATGCAGGATTTACTATTTTTTACATATGAACTGTATATATTTAAATATAATATAATGTAGTATATAGTATATTATTAACTTCTGATAAACAAATACCAAGGCATCTGCGCTCCCGGACTGCCGCCCAGTCCAAGCTCAGGAGCACCATCCCAATAAGCACTGAACAATACAAAGAATGAGCGGTCCAATTGGCGCTGTCCCTTGATTGAAATATATCAGTCTCCTCTAGATTCAAGCACTGGAGATTTGTCACTTTACACTAAGTATTGCATATATATACTGGAGTGCTCTTGTGGTAGCCAGTATATAGGTAAAACAACTAGGGCCTTAAAGGAAAGACTTCGTGAGCATGTTAGAAACATTAAAAAAGGGCTTGAATCACATAATGTTTCTTTACATTTTAAGCAGAATCACCAATGTGATACCATACATCTGGTTTCTTGTCGTGGTATCAAAGCTATCAATATGGGTTGGAGGGTTAATGATAGGGAAAGTAGATTAGCAAAAACTGAAATGAAAATGATCTATTTACTAAGAACGCTGGTGCCTATGGGACTAAGGACCTCATTCAGAGGCGGTCGCACGGAGCGATTGGTCATAGCGAACGATGTTTTTTTCAACTGCGCATGCATCCACATGGCAGTGCGCGCGCGCAAGCCTGTCTTTCCAACTGCAATCCTCTTGCTCGTTAGTCACTACGAGGTCGTAGCTGTTATTGACATTTCGTGCCTTTTGTGGGTGATTACAGGGGAAGGTGCTTGTGAACGGGGGTGTGGTGGTGTGAACGCAGGCGTGTCTGACCTTAAAAAAGGGCGTTTTAAGGGTGTGCATATATTACTGAGCGAGTCATCACACACGTCATCTCGTTGCAATAACGACGCTACTGCTCGCAGTGCTAAAGGTAGCCCAGGGTCTACCCTAAGCATTGCGAGTGCAGGCGATGGTTTCTGCCTCAACCGATGTCTGTAGGCAATTAACAATGTAACAGGTGTTAATCGTGCTGACGTAGGTTGCCGCCTGCGACCGACTCTGAATTAGGCCGTAGAGATAAGAGGTGTGCTTTCATTGTTGTGGGTGTTTCTGCGCTTATGATGTGCGTTGCGATTGAGCGCTCGTTTTGCATATTCTCTGTCACTTTGGGTGCAACCGATCGCTCCCGAGCGACCGCCTCTGAATGAGGTCCTAAATGCGGACTTTGAATTGAAATGGTTTTTATAATTTTAATATAGATATGTGTTCAAGGGGTCTATTTACTAAGCAGTGTTAGGAGACAGAGTGAAAAGTGATAAGAAAGTGATAAGATGCCAGCCAATCAGCTCCCAACTGTCATTTTTCAAACACAACCTGTGAGAGGACAGTTGGGAGCTGATTGGATGGCACCTTATCGCTTTCTTATCACTTTTCACTCTGTCTCCTAACACTGCTTAGTAAATAGACCTCCCAAGTCTTTTATGGTTTTTAAACCCATTTTTATTTAGTCTTTTTACGTGCATTTACTTTTTAGTTCTATATTATATCTTACTTACTGCTGCTATTGTGCTTCCTTTCTATATATATCACCAATTCTGGAGTATGGGAACATCATTAAAAAAATTAAGATATTTGTATAGATACAGACCAACACAAAATGGTGGTTTCCTGACACTAGAGGGCACAGCGTTATTACCATGACACCCATGGACGCTATTTATGTACAAATCGGAAGCTGCATTCTTATGAGATCTCTGTGATCATAACAACCAGAGACTCTATTGCCGCGGAAACCGGAAGTGGTCATCGCGCAATCCCGAAACTAATATTACAGAGGAACCACTAATATGGTGTATTCACTGGGGGAACAATTAGCTTTGCAGAATCTACATACCAGAAATTAAATTTGTGGATATCCCAACTGCATCATGTGATGTTCATCCTACAATGGATTACACATGCGCTGCCAATATGAATTACCAGTGACTATAGAAATATGGACTGGAATTTAATAATGGTTGGTCTTTTAGGATATGTTTTTTCTACATTTTGGGATATTATTTTATTGATCTATGTATGGAGTTGTATTTATTTTGTATTTATGTATTGTGATATTTATGATATATATATATGGAAGGGATTTTTAGGATTGATTTCCTGGTTTTACTATGAACTTTTTTTCTATGTTGGATAATGTTGTAACAGTGGGTATATAAATCCACGTTTGGAAGGTCCCTGTACACTCTGAGGAAGGACCCTATTGGTCAGAAACTCATTGGTGGTGAAGATGGACCGTCCATCTGTATGGACTCATTGAGCTAAGTTTTCCATCAGCTGGGGGTATCTAAGGGGTCTATTTACTAAGCAGTGTTAGGAGACAGAGTGAAAAGTGATAAGGTGCCAGCCAATCAGCTCCTAACTGCCATCTCACAGGCTGTGTTTGAAAAATGATAATTGGGAGCTGATTGGCTGGAACCTTATCACTTTTCACTCTCTCCTAACACTGCTTAGTAAATAGACCCCTTAATCTCATTCATTCCGGGTGAAGGGGATGTGTTAGCCCTGTGAGACCACTCTTTGTTTTGGAGGATCCGTTTTCTTTGGGATTGTATGTTAATGACTAAGTTTTGAATAAATAATCTTTTATGAAAATCATCTGGATCTTTTGATGTTTCCACCCATGATGTTTGCTTAATCGGTGTATGGATTTGTTGATACAAAAGATACTTTTTGAGGAACGCCTATACCTGTACCCAGGTGAGTCTATCCCCAAGGGGGAGATTTATCATTCCACTGTTCTATCGATTAATATACATGAGAATATGGAGGTGTGAGAACTTTAAAGAAACCTTTCAGTGAATGCATTTCACCTTTATTAGGTGAGTCCGATGGTATTCCGGGCTGTTGAATACTGAGATTGCAGAAATTAATTAAGGAAAATTGTGTCTTTTTTTTCCCCTGAGAGTGACATATCTCCAGTGCTTGAATCTAGAGGAGAACGAGATATTTAATTCAAGGGACAGCGCCTATTGGACCGCTCATTCTTTCTAATATTATGAACTTCTGACTTGTGACCTGTACACAGGTGCAGGGAAACTGCTCTTCAATATATACCTAATCTACATTCTGCTGAGGAAAATACTTAACAGTCCAGATCAGTGGTCGAAGTGGGGCAGTATACAGCGGTATGACATACCGCCACTCCCCGGCCCCACTTCATTTTAAATGCAGAGAAGAATGTACCAGCGCTGGGATCCAGTATGGGATCCCAGCTCTGGAACAGTGGCGACTATGTGTAGAGATGTGTCCTGCAGGGGACACATCTCGATCGGGGTAGCGGAGGCGCTGGCATGTAGCCGGACAAATTACTGGGACCCGGCTGCACTAGAAGCACCAACCAATGAGGAGGCTCGCGGCCGCCAGCCAATCACGAGGCTCGCGGCCGCCAGCCAATCACGAGGCTCGCGGCCCCCAGCCAATCACGAGGCTCGAGGCCCCCAGCCAATCACGAGGCTCGCGGCCCCCAGCCAATCATGAGGCTCGCGGCCCCCAGCCAATCACGAGGCTCACAGCCCCCAGCCAATCACGAGGCTCGCGGCCCCCAGCCAATGAAAAGCTGCCAAATGGCAGCTTCTCATTGGCACGCATCGACGCCAGATAACTGCAATGAGGAACAGAGGCTCCCGGTGGCTTCATTCCAGCAGTGTAGGTCAGAGGGAATTAGAGAGAGGGGAGGGTGTGAGAGAGGGGCAGACAGAGGTAGGCAGGCAGTTAGTATTGTAGGGGGTGAAAGAGAGGGAATCAGTAAGTGAGAAGGACAGGGTGTGAGAGAGGGGAGCAGGCAGGGAGAAGTGTGTGTGGAAGGGGGTGGGTGAGACGTACAATGGGGTGTAATGGAAGCATGGGCCCAAAGGGGTTGGGGATTCAATCTCCATACCCCCACCTCTAAATTCCCACTTTGAGCACTGGTCCAGATTGGTCTTCACCTCTCAAAAGTAGCAGCTAGTCAGTAGGCACATAGGGGCACAGTGGCGGAACTCCCGGAGACAATGGAGTCATTTGCCACCGGACTCCAGCCCTTAAGGGGGCACCTGGCTCCATTGTTCCCCGGCGCAGTTCAAGGCACTGCTATGGAATGGAGCACCGCTGATCGGCACTCCACCTCCAGGGGTGTCAATACGGTGGTGCGGCCGCACCCCCTATTTGCAGGGCGCCCACTGAGTGTGTTACCAGCGGGCGCCTGGCTCCTTCTTTCCCCCCAGCGGTAGCCGGAGGAACGGAGCTCACTCCTGAGCTCCGCTTCCAGGTCCTGCAATGCACTATGGGAGTGACATCATGACGTCACTCCCATAGTTCCGAGGAGTGGACGCCAGGGACGGAAGGCAGCAGCACTGGAGCGGGGTTTCAGGTAAGAATTGTTGTTTTCTTTGTTTGTGTGTGCGCTCGCGGGGGTATCACTACAGGGGGCATTATTGGCGGCTCACTACAGGGGGCATTATTGGAGGCTCATTACTGGGGGCTCACTACAGGAGGCATTACGGTGGCTTATTACAGGTGGCATTACTGGGGGCTTACTACAGGGGGAATTACAGGGGGGTTACTACAGGGGGCATTACTGGGGGCTTTCTACAGGGAGCTTACTACAGGGGGCATTACTGAGGGCTTTCTACAGGGGGCTTACTACAGGGGGCATTACTGGGGGCTTACTACAGGGGGCATTATTATTATTATTATTATTATTATTATTATTATTATTATCCTTTATTTATATGGTGCCACAAGTGTTCCGCAGTACATAAACAAATAATTTGACAACTGACTTACAGTACAAAATAGGACAAGGGCATGGATAATATACATTGATACATAAGTGACCATAACACCTAGACATGCAACAGAGTGTAAGCAACCAAGTGTTAGGTGCCCTGGAGGGGGGTAAGAAGTAGGCGAAAGTAAAGTAAGGAGAAGCACAAGAGGGTAGAGGCCCCATTACTGGGGGTTTCTACAGGGGGCATTACTGGGGGCACTACAGGGAGTTTACAACTGGGGGCTTATTACTGGGGGCACTACAGGGGCCCTTACTACTGGGGAACTGCAAAGGGGGACCACTACTGGAGGTACTGCATAGGGGAACCATTATTGGGGGGCACTACATAGGGCACTGCACAGGGGGACCACTACTGGGGGAACTGCATAGGGGGGTGGCAGCTGGGGCTGGCATAGGTGCTGGGGGGTGGTACATTTTAATTTGGGGGGGCACCAACATTTATATTGCATCCAGGCAACTTGGATGAAGTTACGCCACTGTAGGGGCATATGCAATTATGTGCGAAAAGTCAAAAACTTTTCGCATGCCGGACTTTTTGCCGTCATCGCTGGTTTTACCTGCACAAAAGTTTTGTGTGCGTCCCTGCTTTTCACCCTATTCAATTCCAAAGAACGCGAAAACGGGACCCGGCGAAACTCCAACAATCTAAAAGTGCTGTCAGATTTGGGGAAATCAGCCTGACCCCCACAAAAGATGCACTGACATTGTGGATCATTGTGAAGAATAGCATTTAGCAGGTTTTTGTGGTGAAAATAACTAGTCCCAGCAAATTTGGGGTGCATGAAATTGGGTGCTAGCAGATTTTAAAGTTGCTAAAGTGAAGTTTTAAAAATGTATAAAATCCACCTGTCGCAAGAACTTTCAATCTTGAAAACACCTACCCCATACATGGGGACCCCCTGGAGTCTATTTCACTAGTTTTTCAGTTTGTCCCCCCAACTTTGGTCTTTTTCACCCCCAAAATTAAAGTACTTTTTTGGGTGTTCTTAAATATTTTTTCAACTTTTTTAGACACAGTTTACCTTTGGGGGGCTGTCCCAAGGGTGTTAGGGGGGTTCCCGCAAGTTTGCACCCCTAAACCCCAATTCTGCACTTGTTTTCGTCTGCTTTCATAGGCGAATCTTTTCTGCCAATTCCAATGCATTGACTTTCCGCACCGGCGTAAAGTCTCCACAATTGAATTTGGGGATAAGTTTTCGCCTGGCAAAATGATGTCACCGGCGAAAAGTTTTCGCCGAAAATGACTTTTCGACTCTTATTGAATATGCCTGTATTGGGATAGCAAAATGGCTACTGACAGCCATTTCTATTCACGGTTCTTATGTGTGTATCAGACATGAAGTGGTGTATCAGGCATGAAATGGTACAGGTATGTGGAAAGCAGACAGGTCATAAATCCACAAGGTGTTGTCTACTGCGATGTACGCTTGCTTTAAGTTTTAGAAAGTCCTTATCAGTAGTTAACCAATAAAGTAGTTTGAAGTAGGTTTATGCCCATATTAGTAAGAGTTAGATGGGTATGCAAGTAGGATACTATATAAACGAAGAACAAAGGAGATTCCAGTGGCCTGCCCTAAGCCTGGACCAGAGACTGCAGTTGGTGGCCAGGATATTGTTCATTCCAGCTCTCTATTCTGAGAGACGAGGCTCATGGATCATGTAATCATTTATATTCCGAAGCTAAGTAACTATTATTCTTTTATATCTTGTCATTTGTTGTAATAAATTATATATTTTTTCAAGATACTGGTTTGTGTGGCTTAATTAACCTTCTGTATCCAAGAACCTTATTCCCTTCCACCGGGAACAATGCCCCTAAGTGTTTTTAAAGAACATTGCCATTTCAATTGAAGATAAGAGTATCAATGGAAATTTTAAATACATGAATTAAACACCCTGGAGGAAGTTGTTACCGACTAAATGCATTGGCTGATACGTTATCGTGATCCAAAGTAGGCCGAACTAGCTGTCCAGAGGGTATCCATTTAAGATGCTGACGGTCGCAATCCCAACCGCCGGCATCAAGAATCCTTAATCCCGGCTAGGGTTAAATGACAGGCGTCTATAATCCAGATGCTTGTCATTTTCCCGACGCCGGCACACCGGCGCCCGGCATCCCGATCGAAGGGATGCCGGGCACCGCAACCGGACAGCCGCGGGGGGGAGGGTTAGGTTTAGGCCACCCGGGGGGATTTAGGGTTAGGCACCCCCCAGGGAGGGTTAGGGTTAGGCTAGGGAGAGGGAGGGTTAGGGTTAGGCACCCCCCTGGGTCTTAGGGTTAGGCACCACCCCCTGGGATTGAGGTTTAGGCAGCGGGGAAGGGGGGGTTAGGGTTAGGCACTTGGGGGGGGAGGTTAGGGTTAGGCACCCCTAAGGAGGGTTAGGGTTAGGGGGTTAGAATAGAATAGTTTATACTTACCTTTAGACGATCGGTATTTCCAGTGCTGTCGGTCTTCCCCTGCTGGGCTCTGCTGTTTTTTCGGGCTGCCGCAGCCGGGATACAAACTGCCTGTCATGCGGCAGCGGCATTCCATACCGAATGCGTCCAGAGCTCGCCCTCTCTTAAGGGTGACAGCAAGTGTAATTAAGATCTGTCAAACAATGGTCATGATGTATATGTGTATGTACTGTATGAGGGAAAAAGTTTTTAAATGTGTCTTTAGAATAAAATTGTATATTAAGGAAAAAATAAATTGCCTTTTTTTTCAATCAAAATTTTATTGCATTTTCAATATATAAGACAAAAATTTTTCACAATACATTGTGTTTGCATATTTCAGTACACCAATATTGAGGCAATTGAGAATAGGTTAAGATTACAGAATAAATACTATAACCAGTTAAACATACTACAGTGTCTTGCAAGGCAAGCACTAACAAGATTAGCGAAAATGGATAGACATGAGATTAAGCCTCACTCAAGTTATTATCCATAAAGATATAATAAAATCTAAAAATAAGTACCTAAAATAGAATA
The DNA here is from genome assembly GCA_031769625.1 of Taudactylus pleione. Taxonomy (NCBI): domain Eukaryota; kingdom Metazoa; phylum Chordata; class Amphibia; order Anura; family Myobatrachidae; genus Taudactylus; species Taudactylus pleione. The sequence continues at coordinate 5,654,433 of JAUIMM010000010.1, forward strand.
AGATAAGTTAAAATAAAAATTAAGTATAAGGTTAAGACACTAGGAGGGGAAAGACGGGGGGGGGTAATAATATTACATAGCTGAGAATCGAACAGGGTTCTATATATAATTTATTAAATAATCTTTGTACTTCGACATAAACATAAGGATTGGAAGCAATTGTATGAATGATCCACCAGACCCAAATAAGGGGAATCTGATCATCTATAATCAGCACAAGAGCTTGGATCATGAGGAAGAAGTGATACGTGTTCATAGATACCATTTAGTGTTTTTGAATAATTTAAAAATATGGGTCTGGGATGAGTCATCTAAGATATTAATATAAAGTTCCCACTTTTTATAAAACTTTTCTACACCCTTATCTAGGTCTGGTTTGGATGAGTGCCTGTCAAAGTACAATATTTGGAGCATTTTTGTTTTTTGACCTCAGAGTAGGGGGGATTTAGTGATCCAGTGAACTAGAATTATTTTATTTGCCACTGTTCCTAATGTTGTAAGGAGAGGAATTTTTGCACTTTTGCCTGGGCCCAGATCTCAGAATCTAAAATTAACACATAGACAAGCAAGTATTTTAGGTTGTAGGTGAAGAGAAAATATTATAATCATTATTTTGTTCCAAAATTTTCAAATGTTACCACATTCCCGCATGCAATGTATAAATGTGGCATTACCTGCATGACATTTAGGACATTCGCCTTTTTCTGATGTAACCATGTGCTTACGTTGGGATGGGTAGATATACATGTACTTCTTATAGATATGCTGACTGCAAGTATCTGAGAGTGGAATCATAGTGACATTTGTGAAAGTGGATTCGTATATAAGGTTTGTAGGATATCTATGAAGGCAGTGGAAAAAACAAATTTAATCAGGGTTGAGAAAAGATGATTTCCACTAAGAAGGTCAAATGCCTCTTCTGCATCAAAAGAAACTATCATACATGGAGAAGAGGGCTTATTAGAGTGTATATGTTGTATAGCAGATAAGACCCTTTGAACATTAACCACTGAGTACCTCCCTAGTATAAAGCCGGTCTGGTCAGTGTGTATGATCTGTGGCAAGATAAATTTTAGTTAATATCTTATGGTCTAAGTTGAGTAACGAGATAGGAGCCTGGGAGAGACTGGTCTTTGCCTGGTTTAGGAAGGATTTTATGATTGCAGAATTAAAGTATAACAGTACATTTTTAGATGTAATACCTGTAATGTGATTATAGAAGGGGACTAGGGATATCTTATTCTAGGTAGTAATATCTTCTAAAAATCCCTATTTAGTCCATCTGGGCCAGGGGCTTTAGATGGTTTTAGTAGTTTCACAACTCTCGAAACTTCCTCAAGTGTAATAGGAGCAGTAATTGTATTATCTAACTCTTCTGATACCTGTGGAAACTGAAGATCACTCCATTGATCATGAAAAGTCTCCAAAGCTGGAGTTGAGGAGGGATTTGGAGTATTAGTTTCAATTGAGTATAAATTTGCATAAAAAAATTTCATTACATCAGTGATCTGACTGCTGGAAGTGGTGAGCGGACCACTGCTGGTTCGTAATGGTTGTACCACCATCGGTTGTCTAGTGCCCTGCAATAGTTTAGATAATAATTTATCAGTTTTATTTCCAAATTTATGGAATTTGTAATTGATTGAAAAGAGATATCGGTCTCCTTTAATGTGAAGAAATTCATCAAAATGTATTTTTGCAGTCTGATAGGCCAATTTGGAGGAGGAGTTTGGGTCAGATTTATATTTATGAAAAGCCTCTGTAATCTTAGTCTGTACTTCCATGTAAGAGGTAGCATATTTTTTGTTCTCTGCTGGAACATAGGAAATTATGTTTCCATGAATGACTGATTTTGCTGTTTGCCAAAACAGAGAGGGGTCAGAGTCTGCGTGGAAAAGAATGATGTGATTATAATCCATCCAAGTAGATTCTAACTTATTACAAAAGAGAATTGGTTGACAACAGTTATTTGAAATATCACCCATACCAAGGCATGGTCGGAAAGGGCAATAGGCTTAATATTTGTGTCGGACACTCTTGAAAAAGAAAGATTGAGATAGTAAAATATAGTCTTTCCTCGATAAAGTGTGGTGTGCAACTGAGAGGCACGTGTATTCTTTTTCTGTGGGGTTAATTGCTCTCCAAATGTCTACAAGCTGCAATCTGGAAGCAAGCATGGGTACTCCTAGCTTAGGGAGGTTAAGTTTTGAAGCAGTAGGTTGAGATCGATCTAGGGAAATGTCAGAGACAAGATTTAGATGTCCACACAACAGTATTGAATCTATAGGAAATACTAGTAAATTAGTAAGAGATGAAAAAAGATTTCTTGTACACATTTGGAGCATAAACATTACATGTAACAAACTTAGTATTATTGATAATCACTTCAATGATGACATATCAGCCCTCTGGATCCCATCCATAGATATAAGTGAAATTGGGAGGGAGCATTTCGCTAAAATAGCCACCCCACATGCTTTTGAGTAGTAAGGTACTGCTGCAAACCAAGACCAATTTAATATCTGCAATTTGTTGGTTTCTAATGCAGCAAGCTGTGTCTTCTGGAGACATATCATGTAAATCTTCAGCTTAGACAAGTACATCAATATTTTGCGTATTTTAACAGGGGAATTATTTCCACCTACATTCCATGTTCCACATTTTAGCGTCATTATGTTATTGCATGAACAGATTGTAATAGATCTTCTCTAATCTGGTACATAACGAGGGAAGGGAGGAGACACAAGAGAAGTATGACAGACAAGAAAAATTATACAATTTAGAACTACAAAGCATATAGCTGACATCAGTCAGAAACATGTCAATTATAGACTTCAGGAACATAAGCATTTCAAATGTAAAATATAGTAATATCACAAAGGCAGAGCAGAGCTCAAATCAGCATATCAGATTAAGATTACTAGGGTCTAGTCATCATTTAAGAGACAAAGAGGAAAAGAAAGATAAATTCCATTGAAGAGAAATCTCCATAATATCATTCTTATTTGTGGGAACAGAAAACTGTCATATACAAAAGCATGTTGAAGGACAGAGTGAATATATGGTCATATGACATATTGTGAATAGAGCATAGACCAGGTCAACAGTGACAGAAAGAGCTCATAGAACACTAACATCTGTCATAACAGTTGGTTCTAGAAACTAAAAGGATGAGAAACATCGTCACCAGAGTAATACTTCAGGAGAATATGAGCAAATAGCATAAACTTATTCGGGATTAATAGGGGCATCTGAGATATCCAGTGTGTTAGATTCTTTTTCCTCACGCATAAAGGCTGCTGCGTCATCGGGGTTGGTAAAATCCTTGAAAGATGAGCCATAAAATATGCAAAGACTGTCAGGGTAAATGAGCGCAAACTTGTGTTTATCTTCAATTATCTGGGCACAGAGAGGTGAGAAGGCTTTGCGGGCCCTTGATAACTCTACTGAGTAATCTTGAAAGATGTGGATCTTTTTCCCGTCCCACATAACAGATTGTTGTCTTCAAGAGAATGTCCAGAAAGCTTGTTTCTGGAGGTAATTGAGGCAATGGAAAAGGGTTACCCTTGGATGTGCCGTAGGCAACGCAGGCAGTCGTCCCACTCGATGTACTCTCTCAATTACCAGATCACTGCAGGCTGATTCAATTCCCAGAAACAGTGGTTTTACTAGGGCAGAGTGAGCGGAGCACGCGCCCTGGATGCCGTGTGTTTTTTGGGGGGGCGCCGCCGGCCATGGTACCGGTCCGCCCTAGTTAGCCAGTGTAGCGCCGACTGCAGTGTGTGTGGTCAGCACTACACATTTACACAGGACCGGCTCTAGGCTTCCCAGCGCTGGTCCTGTGCTGCACAGCTGAGCCCCTTCCCTCCTCCTGAGCGCTTGCCCAATTACGCCAGGAGGAGGGTGGCAGGTGGGCAGGCTCAGGCTGTGCTAACACACACATCGCCGCCAGTGCTGGCGGCGATGTGTGTGTTAACCAGCAGCCAATGAGAGTCAGACGACTCTCATTGGCTGCTGCTGCTACTGCACACACATCACCGCCGAGCGGCAGCGATGTGTGTGTAAATCAGCAGCCAATGAGGTCAGACAGACTCTCAATGGCGGCTGCTGCTGCACACACATCACCGCCAGCAATGTGTGTGTTAAACAGCAGCCAATGAGAGTCAGATAGGCTCTCATTGACTGCTGCAGCCGCCGCACCCACTACAAGAGCCAGCTCCCTTCCGGCTCCTGCAGTGGGTAATGGGAGAGACATAATGACGTCTCTCTATGATGCAGAGCACGCCAGCCCGGGAGGATTGACTTGCGGACGGAGGACGGATTCAGGTAAGTATTTTACTTTTTTTTATTTATTGTCAGTGTGTATTTATCGGGGGGTGGACGGGGACTACTACTGGGGGCACTGCTTTCGGGGGGGGGAGACCACTACTGGGGGGGGCAACTATTACTAAGGAGTGGACTGCTACTGGGGGCACTGCTTCAGGGGAGGACCACTACTGGGGGACGGGACACTGTTACTAAGGAGGGGACTACTACGGGGACACTGCTTCTGGGGGGATACTACTGGGGGCACTGCATTGATGGGGGGACCACTACTGGGGACTACTACAGGGGGCAGTGCATCAAGGAGGACTCCTACTGGGTCCACTATATAAAGGGCACTGTATAGGGGGAACTACTACTGGGGACTACTACTGGGGGGGGCACTACTGGGGGGGGACTACTACTGGAGGCACTGCATTTATTTAATAAATAAATAAATAAATAAATAAAATAAATAAATGAAGGGGGAATCCTACTGGGGCACTATATAAGGGGCTTACTACTGGGGGCACTGCACAGGGGGGACCATTACAGGGGGCACTGAAAAGGGAGAACCACTACAGGGGGCACTGCATAGGGGGATAACTACTGGGGGCCTGCATAAGGTGGGATCACTCCTGGGGGCACTGTATAAAGGGCACTGCATATGGGAGATAAATACTGGGGGCACTGTATAAGGGGAACTAATGGCGGGCTGCATAAGGGGGACTACTACAGGGGGAACTGTGTAAGGGGCACTACTGGGGGCCTGCATAAGAGAGACCACTGCTGGGGGCATTGTATACTGGGGTACTATATAAGGGGTACTACTGGGGGCCTGCATAAGGGGGACCACTACTAGGGGCACTGCATAGGGGGGACTGTATAAGGGGCACTGCATTAAGGTGCAAATGGAAAGAAATGTTTACAGTGACAAGAAAGGGGTCCGTCATGTTGACACACCCCATTTTTCAGTGGCCACGCCCATTTTTCACTGCGCGCGCACATGGGGGGGTCTCCATTTACAAATTTGCCCTGGGCTCCAAATACCTAGTTACGCCACTGCCCAGAAGTGCAGATAAAGTATTACGCACAAAATGGGCTAATGCAGGGCCCTTTATAGATTCAGGGAGTTCCACTAGTCAGACATTATTCCGGCGAGACCGGTTTTCTAGGCCGTCTATTTTATTTCACAAGTGGAAGTTATCCTTTTCAAACTTGTGTACAGTGTGCTTCACGTGTGATACATCCTGCAATACTTCACCCAGCCTATGTTCTGATTCTGTGGTCTATGGGTTAATTGTTGCAATTGTGAGGTGATGTCAGAGACAGCCTGCGACAATAGGGGAGCCATAGTAGTCTTTATGGCTTCAACCACATAATTATATGTAATGAGTACCTCAGAGGATCAGCGTGTCTGTTGCAAAGCAGTGGGATCTTGCGCTGCAGAGGATTTCTTGGCAGCATGCGTCCCTGCTACAGCCTCAGCATCCGGCGCCATATGGGGATCTGCCCGGCAATTCTCCTGTCTCTGCTGCTGTGGCTTCAGCGTGACGGCAGTGGACAGGTATTATATGCTAGCTGGGATACTCAGCATTGTTGAGGTTGAAGACTGGACCCTGAGTACACCTGCTGTCTTATTTATTTACATTGTCCTCGCCTACACATTGATCCTGAAAAGGACCCCACTGTTTGTTAACATGCATGCAAACAGTGGTGTAACTACCGTGGGTGCAAGGGGTACGACTGCTATGGTGGCTCTGTGGCCTTCCAGTAGCCCTATACCCAGTTACGCACACAAAGTGAACCAGTCCAGTCAAGGCTGACGAGGGGTACCTGGGTGTCAATAGTGTTGATTTGGTGCTATCCTGCTAACTGACTACAGCTGATGCACCGGCCGGCAGATATGGAAAGACAGCACCGCCGGTTGCAAGGCAATCAGAGTTCATGTACTAGCAGCCAATCAGCAGTGACAGCTCCTGCTTGGCTGCTGGTCTGCGAGCTCCAATTGACTCACAACTGGTGCCAGATTCAAATTGTGCCTTCACTGTCCATCCATGTCTGCTGTTGTGTGCCAGTGCACCAGCTGTAATTAGCTGGTGGTGCGGCCCCAAATCCATACCTGCTGGCTACTGATGGCACACAGGGGGAGTCAAAAGGCTGCTGGAGGGACATGGGGAGGTGAGCTGATGGGGGGCCATAATGTGTAAGGTGCATTAATGTGTTGCATAATTTTATAAGGGGCATTACTGTGTGACATAATGTGTAAGGGGCACTACTATTGTGTGGAAAAATTTGTTATATGGAGCACTACTACTATGTGGCATAATAGCTAAAGGGCATTACTGTGTGTACAATGTGTAAGATGCAATACTGTGTAGTGTAAGGGGCTAATGTATAAAAGAAACTACTACTGTGTGGCATAATGTGTATATGGGGTAATACTGTGTGGCATAACAGGAATGGGCTCTGTGTGGGGACAAATGTAAGTAATTTTGATCTCTGGGGGGGCCCTTTTAAGATCTTGCTATGTGGCCCCTAAAGTTCTATTTATGTTCTTGTATGCCAACACAGAGAGCTGACTAATATATATGGTCACTTTAAAAGGGACTAATTCTGGATTTAATGTGAACTTGCATGAGTCATAGGGGTCAATCCTATTAGGTGCGAATTGCGAGTTTGTTTTTTGAAACTTGCACACTTCGCAGCAAAGCACGCTCCCGAGAATTCTCCAATCCAATTAAAAATGCCTACTACTCGCAAGTGCGAATTGAATGCCAAATGAGATTTGCAAGAAATACATGAAAATGTGGGGTGACCATCCTGGACACCCCAAAATGGTCAATTTCATTAGCAGGACCATATAGAAGGCTGTTTGTGGGCATTGGGAAGGTACTGTAGGTTTTTAAATGGTGTCAAATGGCTGATTTGTGTGTGTGTGGGGGGGTTAAATGCAAGAAAATTATAAAAAACAAACTTTTTCTGTTTAATCTAAAACGAATTCAATGAAAAAGAAGGGAGATTTTGGGATACTTTGAGGGCACTTTGCATAATTAAAAAAAAAATGGTAAAAACAATTATTTTTGAACTAAAAAATTATTGTCATTAAATTTAGGGTGCCTAAACTAATGAAAATTTGATTTTCTGGTAATTTGAGGACATTTTTTTTATCCCAAAAACTGACATCTAATTATTGGTCTAATTAAGCTAATTTGAAACTTGCAAATGCCTAATTAGTCACTAGGGGGAGTGTCCAAGGGGTTCAGCACGGTGTCCCGACATTTAAGCATAAAATAAAGATTTTCCTTTGCATCTCTCACCCTCAGGGAGGTGCGAGTGGAAAGTTGCGAATTCAGTCGACTGATTCAGTGCAAGTTGCTAATTGGATGGCAAAATGAATTTGCTATGCAAATTCGAAGTGAAAATTGCAACTCGCACCTCGCAATTCACACCTAATAGGATTGACCCCATAAACTTTGACACTTGCTCAGACTGTGAGGTTAAAAGAATACCTTTGTAGCTTTCACACAGGTTTTTGTCAGTCTGCCAATTTTCACTAGAGCCAGCCCCAGAACCTGTGTCATTTAAGAGTGGCCCCATTTAAGAGTGGCCCCATTTTCCCCAATATAAGAACCCCCGAATCCAGCCGGGTTCAACACTAAAAAGAAAACAGAGCCACCGCTAGCGTAAATTTTATGCTAGCGGTGGCTCTGACCGCTTGTTCTGGTACACGCATTGTCATTTTTAAAGAATGCAATAAAATATTGTTATACTTTTAAGCATGATGCGGCGCCCCTTTCTCTGTTTTCTTTTTATATATATATATATATATATATATATATATTCATACATGCATGCACACATACATAATGTGCTCACAGGGAAAAACATATATACATACAGTATACACATACCCTGGACTGAGGGTACCTGGTGGCCACTGTGTGTGAGGATTTTATTCTGAGAAGGAGGCACCTGTTTCTGTCTCTGAAAACACAAGATTGGGCTACCATGGGGGGGAGGAGGGGGAGTTGAAGATACTCAGAAACTGCCCCTGCATACGTCACTACCTATTAGCTGCGCTAAGCATCATTAAGGAGTCATACTTTTTGATGCTGAACTACAGTACAATGATAAAAAGGCCCCTTTGTTTTATGAGACTACTTGCATATATGCAAGGATTGGGGGAGTTCAGTCCTTAATTCTAGCCAACACTCATTTCACCCAACTACAAATGACTTGCTTGAAGCAGGCCTAAGCCTATGCTTTGACTGAAACACCTTTTGAATCATTCAGTTGCATTTTATAATTGAAATGAAACAACAAAATGTCTAATGACAGTCAATACATAGGCATCAGGAAGTAGACGGTGAATAAGTAGACAGGGTTAAAAAGTCAACAGATTAATGGTTGACAGTGCATTTACTCGACAGGGTAAAAAGTTCAACATGTTCAATACTTTGCAAGACTGCGAAAACATCTGTAAAATGTAATACAATCGGAGTCTCACGCACATTTGCACAAGGTCAGACCCGGCACTCCCGGCGACTTCACAAAATACAATATACAGTATATAAATACAGCAATTACGGCTGGCACTCCAAGGGGCTAAAAATATAATGTGCACCTGGTGCCTTCATAAATTACCTATCCCTGTATCGGGAAGGAAAAAATACATGCTGCAATGGGCGGCATTCCCGGCGACTTCACAAAATATTGTATTGTATCCTGAGGAAAGAACCTTCATCAGAGTTCTGAAACATGGATTTAACATCACGAGCATTTGTGTGTTTTGTGAAGTCACCGGGAGTGCCGCCCATTGCTGCATATATACATATAATAAATAAGAAATAAAAATAGTTGTCACATCAACAGTATACTAAGATTTTTTCATAAATCTGGTATTATATATTACAATATTTATGTTAGTGTGCAGGGCCGGCACAACCCACTCAGCAAGTTCTGCACTGCAGGGAGGCACCAGGCTGGAGAGGCACTCCCCCTGCAGCAGCTGCTGAGACAATTATTGCATCTGCCGGCTGCCGCTGCACCTGTCAGACTGAGACATGCAGCAGCAGCCTACTGTAGGGAAAAGTGTGACTGAGCTCTTCATACAGTCCCATCCATGGAAGGGCGGTGGGGCGCCATAGGCAGGGGGTGATTAACTACTGTAATGCTGGGTACACACTGACAGATATATTGGCCGATCAATTGATCTGCAGACATATCTGTCCATCAGCAGGTGAGTATGGGCGGTCTGTATGGGTGGTCTCCCGATAGGGTTAGGATACCTACACCTGTCAGTCGGTATCCTTACCCTTCCCCTGTCCCTACACCTAACACCCCCTCCCCAGTGCCTAAACCTAATCTCCCCTCCCCGCACCCTAACCCTCCCCCCTAGTGCCTAAACCTAACCTCCCCCTCCCTAAACCTTATGCCAGGTACACACTAAAAGATATATACATATCGGGCACATCAGCCAGTGTGTACCCATTATGTCACTGAAGTGACATACTCCCGCGCTTTGTCAGGGACATTGTCCATCAGACCAAAGGGGATGGTATACTTATTCAATGGGGAAGGGTGTATTTGTTTTTTACTTGGGGGGGGGTAATACTGTCTATGCTGGGATTGGTGGATAAATGTATGTACGTGGGTATAATTATTGTGTTTCTGTGTGTGTAAGGGGTGTATTCATATTATCTGTTATATGTGGGTCATTACTGGTCTCTGTATTATGTAGTGGTCACTGCGACTCTCTACATTATTTGGCGATTACTACCACGCTCTCTGTATTATCTGGCAGTCACTTTGACGCTCTCTGCAATATCTGGTGGTTACTACAATGCTCTCTGCATTATTTAGCGGTCACTGTGATGCACTGTGCATTATCTGGTAGACACTGTGATGCTCTCTGCATTATCTGGCGGACAATGTGATGCTCTCTGCATTATCTGGCGGACACTGTGATGCTCTCTGCATTATCTGGTAGACACTGTGATGCTCTCTGCATTATCTGGCGACACTGTAATGCTCTCTGCATTATCTGGTGGTTACTACGATGCTCTCTGCATTATCTGGCGGTTATTACGATGCTCTCTGCATTATCTGGTTGTTACTATGATGCTCTCTGCATTATCTGGTGGTTACTACGATGCTCTGCATTATCTGGTGGTTACTACGATGCTCTCTGCATTATCTGGTGGTTGAGACGACGCTCTCTGCATTATCTGGTGGTTAATACGATGCTCTCTGCATTATCTGGTATGTTTTTTAGAATGCGATTGGTTGCGGCAGGTGGATTTTTAATGATTTTTAAAAGTGCACTTTAGGGACTTAAAAATATGCTTGCACCCATTTTCATGTACCCCAAATTTGATGGGACTAGTTGTTTTCCCCAAAAAAGTTGCTAAATGCTATTCTTCACCACATTTACAAAGACGCATAAAAACACCTGTCAAGACCATTTAAAAACCCCAAATACCTTTAGCAGGCCAATTCGGGGTTACCCATAGTGATCAGACCATCAACCCACCGCCGGGTCCCGTTTTTGCCAATTCCAAATTGAATACGGAGATACGCGGCCACGCGCCCGATACTTTATCCCCAGGAAAACCTCAAATGATGGCGAAAAGTCCGGCAATGGACTTTTCGCCTCTAATTGAATATGGCCCTAAGCATTATTGGCAGTCACTGTTACCCACTATGCATTATTTGGCAGTAACTGTTACACTGTATGCATTATTTGGCAGCCACTGTTACATGCTATGCATTATTTGGCAGTCACTGTTACGCTGTATGCATTATTTGGCAGTCACTGTTAAGCTCTATGCATTATTTGGCAGTCACTGTTACGCTGTATGCATTATCTGGCAGTCACTGTTACGCTGTATGTATTATTTGGCAGTCACTGTTACACTCTCTGCATTATTTGGCAGTCACTGTTACGCTATGCATTATTTGGCAGTCACTGTTACGCTATGCGTTATTTGGCAGTCACTGTTACACTGCATTATTTGGCAGTCACTGTTACACTGCATTATTTGGCTGTCACTGTTACGCTATGCGTTATTTGGCAGTCACTGTTACACTGCATTATTTGGCGGTCTCTGTTACACTGCATTATTTGGCAGTCACTGTTACACTGTTATGCTGTATGCATAATCTGGCGGTCACTGCGATGTTCCCTGCATTATATGGTGGTCACTGGGATGTTCCCTGTATTATCTGATGGTCATTTAATTCAAAAATGCTACTTTATTTGCTGCAAAATGTTAAATGGTTTCTGCCATGTTGGTAGATAAAATAATAATGCAGCTATATTATGTTAGTATGTGTTTCTGATACAAATGTTCCTGGTAGTTTGTGTTACTGTAGGTAGCAGCCATCCCACCAAGCGCAGAGTACAGTAGGTGGAGATCATGTTCTTATAGAAGATCCAAATGGAGACTATCCCCCATTACAGATTTGTAATCTATTTTACTGATAATGGAAGAAGCTTCCTAGTGGTGTAAGTGGAGGTCTATGAGCCCCAGTAAAGCTCTACTAGACTGACCACCAAACACCCTGCTCCCACAATTTTTATTACCAATGTTACCTAATTGTCCTCCTGTATTGCTTTAACACATTTATTCTAAGTATATTTATTTGGTAATCTAGACACCATTCAAAAAACAAAAAACAAACAAACATTATGCTGTGTTCACAGCAAAATATCAATAATGCATGAAAAAAGTATCAATACACTGATAATTTTGTAAATATAAATGTTTTTTACTTGTAGATAAATATATAACAAAAATAATATAATAGACACAATAAAATAAAAATGCAATAAATGGATCTAAGAGATCAGCGCACAAGTGCAAGTTTAGATTATCGGCTGAGCAATATGAATGCAGTTACAATGTTGCTAGAAGTGATCATATATTTAGTTCCAAATGGAATGTTAATTCTTGTGTTATTATTTGTAACAGATGTAACTGGGTGTAATCTAATAGAAAGATGCCAATGATTGTGGATGAAGCGTTCTAAATATCCATTTAGGTATAAGAATGATTGTAGCTGTCTTCTTTAACTATATCTGTTTGGTAGGTCGAGTCTTACTGAACTGCGCTTGCGTCCCAGCGCAGGTATTGAACTCTGTTCAGCCGCACTGGTGTGAGGGGGACCTTCAAGTAGGTTGAATGGTATTCTCAGGTTGGATGTGCAATCGCCGGCACAGATGCTGATGTAGGTGGCGAACTTGTAATCCCACTCTCTCTCAAATGTTGGAGAGATTATATCGCCGCTATGGAGAGCTGAGGTGTACTGCTCCGTGTGCAAGGAGCTCAGCCGTTTGGAACTAAATATATGATCACTTCTAGCAACATTGTAACTGCATTCATATTGCTCAGCAGATAATCTAAACTTGCACTTGTGCGCTAATATCTTAGATCCATTTATTGCATTGTTTTTATTTTATCGTATGTGTCTATTATATTATTTTTATGTTATATATTTATCTACAATTAAAAAACATTTATATTTACAAAATTATCAGTGTATTGATACTTTTTTCATGCATGATTGCTTTTTTGCTGTGAACACAGCGCAATGTTTCTTTTGTTTTTTTTATATATTTCTTATTGGAGTTCACACCAAACTCCTAAACATTTGCTGCTTACTTCATTGGCGATTTTTCCAATTTTATGTCTACATGCTAGCGCTGGGAGTTTGGTAGTTTTCTACCTTTTTAGGTTGCTTAATCTAGACACCATGGCCAACAAACATGTAAATGGTAGCAAAGGCTGCAATGCGGTGGAAGTACAGGATCATATGACTGAAAGCGTGTCACATGATTTACTTAAATTCTGTCCTAGGATGACACTCATTGACATCTCAGTGCTCTACAATTATTTGGATGGAGATGAGGGTCTGGTTTTCTATCAGTACTACTGTGACATGTGCATAACGGACACTATTACTGTGACATGTGTATAAGGGGCACTACTACTGTGGCATTATGTGTATAAGGGGCACTACTACTGTGGCATTATATGTATAATGGACACTACTACTGTGGCATTATGTGTATAAGGGGCACTGCTGTGTAGCGTAATGGGAATAAGGGGCACTACTATATGTAATTGTCACAGTGCACCGGACACCGGCTATTACTTACGACGTCCGGCAGCACTGGAACCTCCATCGGCGGTGGGCAGCAGGTGGAGAGTCCCCAGCGCCTGCTGTCGTGATGTCAGCGCTGGGTTCTCCTTACTCCTCACAAGTGCAGGCGGCCATGGCTCTCCTAGAAGCACGCGCGCCAACCTGCAGGGGGTTTAAAGGGACAGGTGCGCCAAACGTGAAATCGCATTTGGCGCGAGATTTGGACTTCTCCCTATTAGAGGGAGTCTCTGGCACCAGACAGGTGCCAGAGTATAGGCTCCATACCATACTCCAGGGTTCCAGTACTCACCTGTTATCCTGATCTTGACCTTGGCTTGTTTGTGACTCCGATTTTGCCTGAATCTTTTGTACTGCTCCTGATATCTGGCTCTGACCTCGGCTGTTCCCTTTGACCTGTCTACGTGTGTTCCCTGGTACCGTTTCATCTGTTTGATATTGACCTGGCCTGTCAACGACGTTATTCTTCTGTACTACATCCAGTACTCACCAGCACCTGTATAAGGGAACCTAACCTGAGGGCCGTGACCTATGTGGCAGACGCAGCCAAGTCCTTCTTGCGAGGGTCCCTGGTGAATACCGCCAGCACTTTAGATTCCACGCCTCAGGCATAATGTAGATCCAGCCAATTCCCTAAATACGGGCTGCATCCACAATCCGTCCGAGAGTTTGTAACAGTAATAATGTGACTAAGGGACACTACTATGTGGTGTAATGTGAATCGGACACTATGTGGTGTAATGTGAATATGACTGTGCTGCGTGTGGCTTAATTCAAATTGTAGGTCCGAATACGTTGTCAAGCTCATTATTTGTGAGACCACAGCTCTTCGGGGTACACTGTACCTTTATAGAATATGGATGGGAGGGCACAAATTTATAGCTTGCAGGGGGGTGCCGAACACCCTAGCACCGGCCCTGTTAGTGTGTCATGGAATACTAAATACTGTGATATATCAGCAGTTGTATCACCATACTAAAGCAGCTGTGAATAAATATACTTATGTTTTATATATAAATTTAGGAATTTGATACATATTTTGGTTGGATAAAGTGGGACAAATCATTTCTGCAATATTATGGGGCCGATGTAAAGTTGGTTACAAAAGACGCACTTTTTAGTACTGCACATGTGCATGAAAAATGCATGTATAAGCCCCTATGCAGACTTAAATGTATCTGATTTTTATGTCTCTCTGGGCCTGATGTACATTGATCCTATGATGGTTAGGGGTCTGCGACTGTGGAGGATCCATTCTATAGATGGGCAGAATGGGTCCTGAGATCTTGCTCGCAGACCCCCCCCCCCAAGCTGCTGCATGATTGACATGCTGTAGAATTTGGGGGGATGAGTGGGCTCGTACTTGGCAGTGGCGTCACAAGGGGGGTGTGGGCCACACTCGGGTGTCACCAAGGTGCAGACTGACACTCCCCCACAGTGACAGGAGCCGGGTGCTGCACTGTAGTTTTAAGTGCAGCACCCAGCTCCTGACACTGAGGGAGCCTGCTGCCTGCCTGCACTGCGAGTGCTGCAATGTTTTAACAGCCAGGTGACATGTACAGTAACACTGCTATTTAATTATGCACACCCTAGAGACGCCATTTTGACGCTTAGGCACGCCTGCGTTCACACCACCACTCCCGTTTTCAAGGACCTTCCCTGTCACCACCCACAAACAGCACATTCTGTCACTCAAACTAGCGGGCCCTCTGTGTGTTCTGAGCAATCACTTGGTGATCACAATGACTGGTACGTGCACGTGCACTACGATGCATACGCATGCGCAGATAGTGAAAATCGTCCAGCAGCTTGCGAATGCAGCCTAGCGAGTGGGTCCTAATCAGGTCCCCTGTTCCAACCTCCGGGTCAGATACGGAATTTAGGTATATAAGTGGTATTAGAAACAATGAGGGCTTGCTGATACTCCTGCAATTTACTAATGACCTCAGCTGGCAAAGAAACAGACGTGCAACACAGGTTGGAGAATTAAAGAATGGTATGAAACTATCTATGCAGTTATGGCTTTAACACTGTAGACAGTCACTATTGAGCAGGCACACATACTGAACAACATGGCCTTTGCATAGAGTAGTAGAGAAATGTCTCTGCTGATTGGCTTTAACACTGAAGAAAGTCACTGCTGAGCATGCAATTACTACCACAGGTAAAGGTGCATAATATGCAGGCCTTTGCATGGAATAGCAGAAAAATGTTTAACTGCGCAAACATTAACACTGAAGAAACTCCCTTGCTGAGCATGCAATAAAAATCACACAGGTAGAGTACAAATTCACAAAGCAGTACTAGGGGAGATGCCATCTGAGGTCATGCAGAGAAAATTACTTCTAATAAAGAATTAAGTAATTTCCTATTAATCCTTTTGAGCAACAATATATCATTTTTACAGAGTATCAGCAAGAAATACACTTCTTTAGCAATCATAGAGCAAATAGAAAAAGTTACATAAATATAACATTACCAGCATATTATGATTCATTAATTTTCAATAAGCATATGATACAAACATTTTCTTCTTAATCTGAACCAAGGACAGCCCTGTACAAATCTACAGCAGCAAAACACTGACCACTACAATCAATTTCCTATTATACAACCTAAGAGTATACAGCCATGGGCAAAAGTTTTGAGAATTACACAAGTATTTGTTTTCACAAAGTTTGCAGCTTCGGTGTTTTTAGACCCTTTTGTCAGATGTTACTATGGTATAATGAAGTAAAATTACAAGCATTTCATAAGTGTCAAACTCTTTTATTGACAATTACATTAAGTTTATGCAAAAAGTCAATATTTGCAGTGTTGACCCTTCTTTTTCAAGACCTCTGCAATTCGCCCTGGTATGCTGTCAATCACCTTCTGGGTCACATACTGACTGATGGCCGCCCACTCTTGCCTAATCAATGCTTGAAGTTTTCAGAAATTGTGGATATTTGTTTGTCTACCCAGCTCTTGAGGATTGACCACAAGTTCTCAATGGGATTAAGGTCTGGGGAGTTTCCTGGCCATGGATCCAAAATTTTGATGTTTTGTTCCCCGAGCCACTCAGTTATCACTTTTGCCTTATGGCAAGGTGCTTCATCATGCTGGAAAAGGCATTGTTCATCACCAAACTGTTCTTGGATGGTCGGGAGAAGTTGCCCTTTGAGGATGTTTTGGTACCATTATTTATTCATGGCTGTGTTCTTAGGTAAAATTGTGAGTGAGCCCACTCCCTTAGCTGAGAAGCAACCCCACACATGAGTGGTCACAGGATGCTTTACTGTTGGTATGATACAGGACTGATGGTAGCGCTCACCTCTCCTTCTCCGGACAAGCATTTTTACAGATGCCCCAAACAATCTGAAAGGGGATTCATCAGAGAAAATAACTTTACCCCAGTAGTCCAATATCTGTACCTTTTATCAGTCTGTCCCTAATGTATTTCCTGGTGAGAAGTGGCTTCTTTGCTGCCCTTCTTGACACCAGGTCATTCTCCAAAAGTCTTAACCTCACTGTGCATGAAGATGCACTCACACCTGCTTGCTACCTGGAATGCTAGGCACTGCACTGGCCTGCACTGTGTCACCACGTCCTGGAAGCAGGTTTTATCTGGTCAGCGGGCCCTCCTCTCTGGCGGCACAAGACCTCATGGGTCTTCTCTGGTCAGCAGGCACTCTTCACCTAAATCCTCAAGTTCTGGCAGGTCTGGTTCCACTTCTGCTGGGGTCTTCTGGCAGGGGCACCTACCACACTGCCAGTACTACTCCTCTTGGATACTACCACAGGGAATCCTTCTCTTCAGCAGGCCTGCTGTTCTTAGTGGCGGTGGGTCCTTCCCCAGGTTGGGCAGCACCCCCGTTTTCCATGTCATCAAGCAAAGGATTCCTGCACTGCAGCATTTCCTTTCCCGGGTCAAGCAGCACTTCAGTCTTCCCTGTCAGCAAGTGCAGGGTCCTCCATGGTGGTGGTTCCTTCTCTGGGTTCAATAAGACTGCAGGATCTTGTCTGCTGGCTTCCTGCCTCATTTCTGCAAGCTTAGTACCTCTTTCCAGACAGCCACTGGGGTCCTTGGGGAGTTTTCTCCTTTGGCACACCTATGGACCCAGCTCTCCATCTATCTGGTAGTAGTTAAGGGCACTCAGGCTCACATCACTCTTGATTCCATCGTTGGGTTCCTCATTGATCCGACCATAATCCTGTCTCTCTCCTTCACAGCAAAGTAGCAGCATCCACGAGCACCTTCTGTGGTGCTCCTCTTATATCTCTCTCCTCTGTTTTGCTTGCCTCTACAGCTCAGATCCTTTGATCCCCACTGGTCCTCATACCCCAGCGGCAGATGACCCTGGGGACTTCTGCTCTGTGACTGAATGAAAATTAGGGCAATTTCTCTGAGATGTGTAGGTGCTATCTGCATGATAAAATCTTTCCTGGAGCTGTGTAGAATCAGCAACCTCCAGGGAGAAGGGGGTCACCTAAGGTTTAGCAACCCTGGACAATACATTAACTTGGGCTGCTGTAGAATACTATCTTAAAATAAAAACTGCTGAAGCTATAGGAGCTGCCCAATTGTCTCAACAAACATACAGTATAAACGGAACCCATCCACTACCACCTCTACACTCCCCACATATAAGGGGACCAGGAGTGACCCAAATTTAGGGGTACCCCTGTGGAAGCATGTAAAGGCCCTTCATAACTTTCAGTTCCAGGCCCTGGTTGACCTTAATGTATCATAGCTTGTGTTTGCTCCTTATTTTGATGTCCAGGCAGTAGTAGATATGCCTGATTAACTTGCTGCTACTGATAATGGTGATCATCAGTGTGAACCTTGCTATTGTGAATATTAAAAATGACTTTTTCTTCCCTCTCATAAGATACTTATGGCTCTGCATGCTACATAACATTAATATTTTCATTTTAGAAACAATTTACACCTGCATTTTTGTGTAGATTGCATTGAACTCTACATCAGCCCTAATAAGTCTATTTTGAATTCAATTGATTGGAAAAGTACAAATCAAAATCTGACAAATAAATTATTATTAAACTAATAGAATTGTATTTGTTTAGGTAAAAATGATTTCTAAGAACAGGCACAAATAATATTCTAATCAGAAGAGTTTCAACGAATGAGGCATCCTGTATGCTGCCACCTACCACCCACCCTTACCTACTCTGGCAATGCCATCTTTACAACAATTTCTTCAGAAAGACTGTGTACAGTATGTGCAGAAACTAGCAAAGACTCTGTTATTTCCTGTGCCAGCTCCATCTTTCCGAGGACATCGCCAGAAACATGGCACCTCCAGAAGTCCAGTAACAGTGGGAAACACACTTTCGGTGACATTCCACATGTTAAAAGTAAACATGTACAAATACTGTATACATGGGGAGGGAAAAAGAGGATCCTTATACTGTACACTATAATGTAATGTAGCACAGCAATTTCCAAACAGGGCACAAGTACACATGTATGTGTAGGAAATATAAGCTCATTATATGATTTACTAATAATAACAATATTAAAAGCATGTATATCAGTGCAATAAAAAGGTGAGAATTCACAGTACATACAGAACACAGCGCACAAGTATACATGTATGAATGTGTAGAAAATATATGTTCATTATATAAT
The DNA here is from genome assembly GCA_031769625.1 of Taudactylus pleione. NCBI lineage: Eukaryota > Metazoa > Chordata > Amphibia > Anura > Myobatrachidae > Taudactylus > Taudactylus pleione. The sequence goes on from JAUIMM010000010.1 coordinate 5,673,532, forward strand.
TTACTAATTATAACAATGATATTTGGATATATAATGACAATAAGCATGTACATCAGTGCAATAAAAAGGTGAGAATTCATAGTACATACAGAACACAGTGTTATATCCTTGGCACATATAATTTTCCTGTGTGAGAAATATTTCTACAATTGTCATTTTTATAAAAATTTTCTGGCAAGAAGATTTGTATGTATATTATTTTAGTGCAATGTATGTATATTAGCAAGATTTATACAGGAGTAACCTTACCAGAAAGACTTAGTCCAAACAGAGTACTAAGACAGAAGACCAAAAGGATCCAAGTGGTAATAAATATCATGTCGCCTTTTGTAGAGATGGTGCAGACATGGATCTTGGCAGCTGACAGACAGACAGGTGACTGCTACAAACTAACTACAGGTTATTGTAGTCGGAGGATTCCATTCCTCAGACAACAGAGGAATGGAATCTTATTGACCAACCCCTCTCCACTCCCATGTCTCCTGAAATACACAAACTGTCTAGTGTAAATCAGTTAACTATATATTATTGAAAGGAGTATTAACTACAAAATATATGAAAAGTATTATTATTAGTAGTAGTAGTAGTATTAATAATAATAACAATAATAAATAATAAAAATTATTATTTTATAGCATACTTCTGTTACACAGGTGCCTAGAGGTGTATGCTGAGCTGGGCATACATACATATACTTACAGTAGCTTAAAACAAACAAATGGGTACTGCACATGTCCACAAAAAATGCATATGCCTAAATCCATATGTAGATCTGAGGGACTGATTCAGAGATGTACACTAACCTGATGGCTAGAATACATCGCTGATGTTTCCAGAACTGTGCATGTGCAGAACGGCTCCTGCCATCACACTCTCAGACCTTCCCAAGCCGCAGCATGACTGACATGCTGCAGCATTTGGAGGGCGTGACTGCTCACTGTTCCTGGAAATGGGGGCCTGTTGTCCCATTTTACAGGAGGGTAGAGGCCAAGGTCTATCTTGGCAAATGCAGATTTCAGGTCTCTCAGGTGGCCAGGTTCTGGTGAGGCTGTGGGACGTTGCAGCCTGATTCTGTAGGTGTTTTTAATTTTTTACTATTCTCAATCATACCTAATAAGGAATATTAATTAGAGATGAGCGGTTCGGATTCTGTGGAATCCGAACCGCTCCGAACATTGGGGATCCGAGTCCACCCGAACCCTGTTCTGGTGTTCACCGCCTGACTCAGATCCCTGTTCGGGGCCGAACGGCGAACGCCTGATGTCGGATTCTCACTAGAGAATCCGACATCAGGGCTCCTATTGTGTAGGGCAGAGCGCTGTGATAGCGCTCTGCCCTACACAGACACAAACACACAGCCGCCAGCGGCAGCTGTGTGTTTGTTACAGCAGCCAATGAGAGTCACACAGACTCTCATTGGCTGCTGCACGGAGGGAGCCGGCTGGAGCTCACACATGAGCTCCGTCTTCCGGCTCCCTCCTCAGCGTGTGACAGCAGAGCGGACGGCGTGGGAGCGGGGAATCAGGTAAGTTTTTTTTTTTGTTACTTGTGCAAGGGCCGGGGGCGCTACTGGGGGGGGTCTGCTACTGGGGGGGCCTGCTACTGGGGGGGGCTATACTACTGGGGGGGTCTGCTACTGCTGGTCCATACTACTGAGGGGCCTGCTACTGGGGGGGGCTATACTACTGGGGGGGTCTGCTACTGGGGGGGGTCTGCTACTGGGCGTCCACACTACTGGGGGGGCTATACTACTGGGGGGGCTATACTACTGGGGGGGCCATACTACTGAGGGGCCTGCTACTGGGGGGGCATACTACTGGGGGGGGCTTACTACTTCTGGGGGGGGCATACTACTGGGGGGGCCATACTACAGGGGGGCTACTACTGGGGCAGCCTACTACTGGGGGGGGCCTGCTACTGGGGCAGCCTACTACTGGGGGGGCCATACTACTGGGGGGGCTGCTAATGGGGGGCATACTACTGGAGGGGCCTGTTAATGGGGGGCATACTACTGGGTGGCATGCTAATGGGGGGCATGCTACTGGGGGGGGCTGCTAATGGGGGGCATTCTACTGGGGGCACTGCATAGGGGACCCTACTACTAAGGGGACTGCATAGGGGGCACCACTGCTGGGGGCATTGTGTAAGGGACACCGCTACTGTGGGCATTGTGTAAAAGGGGAACTACTGTGGGCATTGTGTAAAAGGGGCACTACTGTGTGTCGTAACATAAATAAGAGACACTACTTTATGGTGTAATGTGAATCAGGCCCTATGTGCGATGTAATGTGAATAAGATTGTGCACTGTGACTACTTGGGCCATAGCCCACTATGTAAACAAGTACTGTGATTCTGCTGGCCGTACCCCACTGGGTGGGTGCACTACTTTTCATTTCTGCCACTGCTGTGTGGCAATGTGTCATAGATGTGCTTTATACTGTGGTGTCTGTGTCGTTGTGCCGCTGCTTTGTCGCTTAGTAACCAGTCAGCTCACTGCAACCTTTGGTCAATAATGTTGAAAACAATATTATAAACTGTGATATTGTTTAAATTGACTGGAAATTAATGTTATTGAAGTTAATAATACTCTAGGAAGAAAAAAAAGACCAATTTATGTGATTTTAGCTTTTTTTGTCAATTTTTGTAAAAAAATCCAAATCCAAATCCAAAGCCAGTCACCGCAGTTTGGCAAATCCAAATCCAAATCCAAAGCCGGACGACGAATTAGAACCAAATCCAAATCCGGCAAAAATGGTCCTGCGCACATCCCTAATATTAATACCCCTTTTCCACCAAAAGCCCGGGTCTAACCCAGGTTTTTGAACATGGGGTCTGATTCAGACCCACTCGCTAAGCTGAGTTTGCATCGCAGCCGTCGGGGGGCAGAGTATGCAAATCCCGCGATCGCACAGCAAGACATCAGGACGCCCACTATGTTTTAGCGTGCAACGGCAATGCGATCGCAAGCCAGTCTAATGACGCCCACTTTCCCTTTGCAGCACACATCATCTACAGGAAGTGTATATGACAATCGGTAACATCGAGAACCATCGGAGGCATACGCAGTGCTTGTGATTGACCCTACCCTACCGCAAGCACTGCAAGAGCTTCAGTGTTTAAACATGCTAGGTGACATGTACAACTTAACACTTTAATTATGCACACCCAAAGATCGCGATTTTGAAGCTCAGACACACTTGCGTTTGCACCACCACTGCCCGGTTTTCCTGGACCTTCCCCTGTTACCACCCACAAATGGAACATTCTGTCACTCAAAGTAGTGGGTCGTCTATGTCTTCTGGGTGATCACTTCCCGATTGCAATGACTGGCTTGCGCATGCGCACTGTGATGAATATGCATGCGCAGTTAGCGAAAATCCACTAGCAGCGTGCGAACACAGCCTAGCAAACGGTTCTGAATCGGGCCCATACTGCCAACCTGGGTCAGACCGTATTTATGCTGCATTTTTCGAACCAGGATCTTATATAATATTATATATGTTATATCCTGTGTCAGGCCCTTTTACACTGAACTTGGGTCTGCCTTGCAAATTCTGTAGATGCCATTAAAAATGGCCCTTTTCTGGCTCACAAAGATGAGGTCATCAAAGGGTGGGTGGGGTCTGCTCACTGCATTGCATCAATCGTGGCCGACGAGTTGCCAGTGTGCACCCCGGAAATCCTAACTGTTTGCATTTTACTGCTATTCGATATGGAAAGTTAGAGCATGATGCAGCTTCTGACACTGTGTTACCTAGTGCAGAGTTATTCAGGAGGAGGAGGGTGCCATTTCTGGTTGAGAGGGCAATGACTCAACCAGTGGCGTAAGTTCATCCCAGACGCCCAGAGGCAAGTTATAATTTGGTACCCCTACCTAAAAAAAAGGGGAAAATAAATATGGTGCATATCTATCTATCTATCTATCTATCTATCTATCTATCTATCTATCTATCTATCTATCTATCTATACACATTCACAAAAACATTAATATAGAATATATTAATTTGTTTCTAGTAGGCCTATTTACTAAAGTAAATTTGCAGGATATCCCCCAAAAACACTCTTTTTCGAGAAATATCTACAAATATATAGAATCCCTTGAATGTATCTGCATTCCAGAGACTCGCCCTGGAAGCTAACACTATCTCAAAGTGGAGTTAACAGCTGTTGCCCTAAGGGCTACAGACCGCAAAAAGTACCAGGAGAGGGATCCGTACAGGGGCGTATTTATAATGGGTGCAAGGTGTGCAGTACAGGTCCAGGGGGTCCCACACATTGCACACCCTGCACCCAATTAAATATACTTACCTCTCCATCGGCCTGGCGCTGCAGAAATCACTGGGAAAATGACCACCGTGGCCATTTCCCTAGTGATTCGCGCATGCGCAATAGAAATGCCCAAGGAATGTGGCACGGGTGCCATGTTCCCGAAGACCTGCGCATGTGCAGTAGACTCTGGCACAATACCACAGTCTACTGCATCGCCGGGGGCCGGATCTGAGCCTGCACATGGGCCCCCTTTCTTAAAGCGCCATTGGATCTGTAGCAACCCTCCCTAGCACTCTCCATTCAGACCACACATGAACAGTAGTGCTGAAGTAGAAGTGAAGGGTTTGCATTAGGGTTGTGTATTGTGCAGTTAATGTGCCTGGTACACAGGCAAAGGTATACAGCTGCAAATGATGGGTTAGAACTGCGCTCTGCTGTATGGGCAGATGGGATGTGAGATGTATTGTTTGTGTCGGGGTGCTGCACCTTCCTAAAAGCAGGAGTACCGGGTCCTGTGTAACGATATAATGGGGTAGAGGGTGCGGAGGGTGCGCTCGCCCTATGGGTGTAATGCTGGAGTAATAGTGTGTTGTGGTCTTTTGTGTTCGATGTTGTTTGTGGAGTGATGGGGTGTAGGGAGGGAAGGGGGTCTAATGGACTGGAGGTGGTGGGTGAGGAAATGAAGACAGAGGCAGAAATGGGGGCCAAAGGGTTTATTGGAAAAAAACAGTACTAATCCTGTTTGGTCCCAGGCACCCAGGTGGGGTGAGCGATCCACTTGGGGGTGTGTGTGGGTGGAGACTGGGGAGGAGAGTGGACCCTTTTAGGGGGCTCCTTTCCGTGCAGTTCAATAGACCGGCACGTTACCCCTGCTGGACCTTTGGTCAACAGTCTTAGGATGTCTCGGGGGGAGGGGAGTGGTGGGTTGGCAGCGGGTCTGGCGGTTGTGGATGTACACCCTGGCGGCGTCCCGCGCAGGGGTATAAGTCTCGGAGTCACTTACCTACCGGTAGGATTTGTTGGTGAAAAAGGCTTGGGCTGCTGGTAGCTGGTGTTAGTTTCCTTTTGCAGATGCGGTGTTGGATGGCTGTTGCTGTGTCAGCGGTTGGAGGAAGCTCTGTGTGTGGTAGTGGCTTGCTGGTGCACTGTGGGGCTTGGTGCACCGCGTTGCTGGCGTTCTGTTCCCGCTGCCTGGTGGGTGCCTGCTGGTGTGGATCGCTTAGGGATTGCTGCTGGACGAACAGCTGTGAGTGGAGCTGGTGTTGGTTGCTCCCAGGGGGCGGTGCGTGGTCGCCTGGGTCTAGCAGGTGGAGTGGAGATCAAGAGGGGTGCGAAGGGCTTTGCTAGGTGTGATGCCCAGCGCGGCCCTGCGGGTGGTGGGTAGAGAGGGTTCTGGAAGCAGCAAGGCTCGACCGAGTTCTCCGCAGGAATGAAGAGCTCTGGTGTAAGCTAGCTGTGGTGTCAGAATGTAGGGGGTCTCCAACGCGTTTCGGCAGGGGCTCTGTCTTCTTCAAGGAGGTAAGAAGACAGCCAGCTTACACCAGAGCTCTTCATTCCTGCGGAGAACTCGGTCGAGCCTTGCTGCTTCCAGAACCCTCTCTACCCACCACCCGCAGGGCCGCGCTGGGCATCACACCTAGCAAAGCCCTTCGCACCCCTCTTGATCACCACTCCACCTGCTAGACCCAGGCGACCACGCACCGCCCCCTGGGAGCAACCAACACCAGCTCCACTCACAGCTGTTCGTCCAGCAGCAATCCCTAAGCGATCCACACCAGCAGGCACCCACCAGGCAGCGGGAACAGAACGCCAGCAACGCGGTGTACCAAGCCCCACAGTGCACCAGCAAGCCACTACCACACACAGAGCTTCCTCCAACCGCTGACACTGCAACAGCCATCCAACACCGCATCTGCAAAAGGAAACTAACACCAGCTACCAGCAGCCCAAGCCTTTTTCACCAACAAATCCTACCGGTAGGTAAGTGACTCCGAGACTTATACCCCTGCGCGGGACGCCGCCAGGGTGTACATCCACAACCGCCAGACCCGCTGCCAACCCACCACTCCCCTCCCCCCGAGACATCCTAAGACTGTTGACCAAAGGTCCAGCAGGGGTAACGTGCCGGTCTATTGAACTGCACGGAAAGGAGCCCCCTAAAAGGGTCCACTCTCCTCCCCAGTCTCCACCCACACACACCCCCAAGTGGATCGCTCACCCCACCTGGGTGCCTGGGACCAAACAGGATTAGTACTGTTTTTTTCCAATAAACCCTTTGGCCCCCATTTCTGCCTCTGTCTTCATTTCCTCACCCACCACCTCCAGTTCCATTAGACCCCCTTCCCTCCCTACACCCCATCACTCCACAAACAACATCGAACACAAAAGACCACAACACACTATTACTCCAGCATTACACCCATAGGGTGAGCGCACCCTCCGCACCCTCTACCCCAAAGGTATACAGCTCTCCCATCTTATACCAGAGACACAAGATAAGGAATAACTTATGAGTTTGAGTCAAGATACTGTAAGACTGCTACTGTGGTGGAACTACAAATCACAAAATTCCCAGTCTACTGCTAACTGCTTCACATGCTGGGAAGTTGCTCCCCAAAGATTTGCCCCCAGACTCAGCCGCTTGTGCTCCAGGCCCCTGTCTCCCATGCCCTCTTACCCGCAGCTCTGTCTGGTTCTTCCTTTTGACATCCAGCTCCTGGAAGATCTGCAGCAGCGCTTATGCTCGGCCCGCTGCACAGGTCCACGGCTAGAGCTGCCACTGGGCAGGAGTGGGACGGGGAGTTGTGGATCAGACATGTCACACTGGCATGAGAAGCTGTTGAGGAGCAATAACATCAATGAGCTCCTTTGAAAAAGCTGCTAATCTACACAGCAAAATGTGTTTGGTGTTCCTGCCATCACCCACCAAGTGTCCTACTGCCCATCCAAATCCTAAACCAACTTACCGGACATAACAAGTGTTGCTATCAATATGGATAATATATTCCATTTACTGGACTGAACCAGGATTGTACACCGTGGACATTTGAGAGCTCCAAGCTGATTACATGGACATGGAAGCTACATGTTATAGGACCATCCCTCTACTGGTGAAAACCTTGACTAACATCCATTCATTTGGACAGTCCTATTTCCATACGAATATTTATTTCCATACCAAATTATACCAAAGCCTGATGTATACCCAGGAACAGGCAGTAATATATGAACAATCACTAGGGTGAGGCAAACTGCTCATTTATTTTATTTTACTATATATGTAATATTTTATTAAAGTGGAATATTAATTCCTTATTTTAAACGGTGTCATCTTCAGCGCCACTATATTTTATTATTGTATATGTTTTGAAGGGTCTGACTAACTCTATTTTTAGTGGCATCTTGGATAAACAGACCAATTCAGCGCCTGTACTCCAATTTATTGGTATCTTGAATGAGCGGGGACAGGTTATAGACGGAAGCAGCATCTTTGACACAGATCCCTCCCCTAGTATATGGTTATGGTAGCTTCTCAGGTGTCGGGAAGAGGTGCCATGATTTGGGCGGCCATGACTGTACACTGTGGGTACATATTTACAGCCCTAAGTGCAATGAATATATAGTGGGCAATGGAGCATGTGTCCCTTCAGTGCTGGTGCCCTGCCGCAGGCACCTCCATTGTCTCCCATAGTTCTACCCCTGGACTTAACACCAATGTTTGTGCAAGAGGGCAGATCTGATAACATCCAGCATTATATCCATTATGAGAATGAGCACTGTGACAGACCAGAGAATGTGGGTCAGATACCCTAGGCACAAAGAAGCTTTCATGACGACTGTGAATACTTCTCAAGACGAGCAGTGGATGGCACACTTCCAGATATTGTGTGCTACGTTAAACTATCTACTAGACCTACTGACCCCAACACTTCCTAAGCAGACCACCAACTTCCAGAAACCCATTGAGCCAAGCAGGAGACTAGCCATTGCGCTGTGGTAGTATGCTACCCCTCGAGAATACCACACAATCTCCTGCTTGTTCTGAGTGGGGTCTGCAAAGTAGTATCAGGTCTTGCAGGCAATGCTTGATACACTCTACCACTGCTTCATCTCCTTGCCTCAAGGCCAGCACCTAGATGGTACCATTCAAAGCTTTCTGAGGTGTGGGTATTCGCAGTGTGCCATAGATCACCATCATTGCTCCCCGTGACAACATGGTGGATTACTATAACCAGAAAGGATGACATTACATCATACTACGGGCTGTAGTGGTCCACAACTTATGGTAAGCACTGTTTTTCTAATGTGTGTTTTATATCCAGTGCATATGTATGTTTTTTTTGCCAAAAAATCTAATAAAAATATATTTTAGCTTCATAGATGTGTTTGTATTGGCTGGCCTGGGCATGCACATGATGCAGGGGTTCTTTCCAACTCCAATCTGTTTCACATTGCACCGGAGACAATGGCTGGCTTTATCTGAGAGTATTCTGTCTTTGTTTGCTATTTTTTCCCTCAACTTTATATTCATGTATTATAGCAGGCAATATATGTTCAGCCCCCTTTTTTTTACTCCTAGTTGTCAGATGTGGCAGCATGGATCATGTGATGGTTAGCATTGCTTCAATTTACCAGCTCAAACATGCTCACCATGCCATCGAGTGTACATGCTATGACTTCTATAACTGTAGGGGAATTTGTTCCTGTACCCAAAATAACAATAATGTGTATATAGTGTGTGTCCATGTAATGGCCGTTATAGATTGTAAGCTCAACTGATGTAGCACCTGTCACAAATGTCCAAAATAGTATGTGTAAAGCGCTGTGGAACATGTTTGCACTATAGACCCAACTATTACTGTTATTTGCAAACACATGTCTGCAATCACCAACATGACCCCCATGTTAATATACTTTTCCGTCTCTGCTCTATAGAGTGATAATAATATTATCGGGGATGCAGGATACCCTTTGCGGCAATGGCTCATGAAGGGCTATATCCAACATCTACAGTTGTCGTACGTCAGTCCAAATTCTCTACACTCAAACCCATAGTTCAGTTCATTGAGAATGCCTTTGGCCACTTAAAAGGACATTGGCATTGTTTAATTAAATTAAATGATGTGGATTTAAAAACCATGCTCGATGTCATAGCTGCCTGCAGTATTTTACACAACAGGTGTTGGCAGCAGGGGGCAGTGGTGTCAGTGCGGGGGATGGGCGGTATCTATCCTCCATTTTGCCCATTGAAGTCTATGGGCAAGCGTTTAGTGGCTGAGAGCCGTGATAGATGGGTCTCTCAGCCAACAGCATTAGGGAGCTCATTCAGACCTGTTCACAGCACGCATTCGCAGCCGACAGGGGCCGGGTATGCAAATTCCGCAATCGCACGGCCAGGCTTAAGGACACCCTCTATGTCTTAGAGAGTGACGGCAGAGTGATCGTACGCCGGTGTAATGACGCCCACTTTTCTTTCTTAGCACATGTCATCTCCAGGAAGTGTATGATTATTCAGTAACATCGAGAGCCATCGGAGCTGCTCGCCGCAGCCCTTGAGGTAAACCCTACCCCGCCGCAAGCACTGCATTCACTGAAGGCTGAAATACAACCAGGTGACGTGTACAATGACGCTTCCATGCTAATTATGTATGCCCAAAGAACACCATTTTGACCCGCAGACACTCCTGCGTTCGCTCATTCCATCCCCTGTTTTCTTGAACCTTCCCCTGTTACCACCCACAAACGGCACTATCTGTCACTCAAAGTAGCGCTCAGTCTTTGTGCTACGAGTGCACGATTCTCGATCGCAGTGACTGGCTCGTGCACGCACACTGTGACGCATGCGCAGATGGGCGACTATCGGCCAAAGTGTGCAATGCGGCTTAGCGCCTGGGTCTGAATCAGGCCCTAAGCCGATTGAATTCAAAAGGGCTTTGTAAAATGGCCGCTCGGGGCAAAACCTCGAGATCTGACAGCGGGATCTCAAGGTTTTGCCTCGAATAGGGATCCAAGGAGGGAGCGGAGATCCGAGCTGTGTCTAGGATCCTCTCGAACCCACATGTTTAGGTTTTGGATCTGTATCTCCTTCGAGGTTTTGGAGCTGGATTTTTATCATAAAATGATAAAAACAGATGAAATCTTGTAATTTGGGACTGTTTTTCTTCCTACAGTTTTATTAACCTTAATAACAATATTTTGTTCACCAATATAGGCCAAAGGCTGGCCGGCTAAACTAAGAAACAGAGCAGCAGCACAAATACATAGCAGTTATTTGTGTTTAAAATGTTTTGCAAATCAGTAATGTGATCAACCAGACTTTTTGTTAAGCAGTTCCCCAAAATCTCCCCAACCATAAAAACAGCGTACCATACCTGCGGGTTGGATACAGCGCAGGTTATAGTGTGGGTTGGATACAGTGCTGGTCACATACTGGGCTTCATTCAGAGGCGGCCATACGGTCTACGACTGCACGGCCGCCTCGTTGTTTGTCCAGTGCGCATGCGTACGAGGGAGCCGGCTCCTTTGTGCGCATGCGTGAGACCCGCTACGACCGACCATGCCGGTCGTAGCGGGTCTCGATCCAAAGGGGGCGAGCTGTCGATGTTGATTGATAGCTCGCCCCGTTTGGAAGGCGGGCCAGGGGGGTGGCAGCCCAAACGGAGGCGTTCCCATGGGAACGCCTACCGTTTGGGGGAGGCTCCACTGACATCACTAGTGATGTCAGTGGAGAGCTTCCGGCTCAGACAGAGCCAGAAGCTCTCCGGGGCTTACGACAAGTGAGACCCTACCCTAGGGTCTCATCATAAGCCCCGATGGTGGCGATGGTCTCTGACCATCGCGACCATCACCCGAGCGGTCGTTAGAGCTGTGGGTGTTAACCCACAGCCTAACGACCACAACAGATGCGGACAGTCAGGATGCAAGTGGCCACCCAGTTTCTGAGCGACCGCTTGCATCCTCCGACCACCTCTGAACGAGGCCCACAGTGTGGGATGGATACAGTTCATGTTCCAAACAGTACCAGATACAGTGTAGGTTGGATGCAGTGTGGGTCAGATACAGTTATACAGTGCGGGTCGGATACAGTGCAGGTTGCATACAGTCCTGGTCACATACAGTCTGGGTTGGATACAGTGTGGGTTGAATACAGTCCTGGTTGCATACAGTGCGGGATAGTGTGGGCTGGATACAGTGATACAGTGCAGGTCAGATACAGAGCGGATCGGATAAAGCATGGGTCAGATACACTGCAAGTCGTATACAGTGGGGTTGCATACAGTTTGGGTTGGATACTGTGTGGGTTGGATACAGCGCGGGTTACAGTGCAGATGAAATACAGTGCAGGTTGAATACACCAATGGTGCACTTTCTGTGACAGAGGGTGCCAGCATCGTCGGCAGTGCAGGGATGCAGGGGTGACAGCGGTGTTCTCCATGAGGGGTGCTGGTGCTGTCGGCCATACTGGGGTGGCGGTGGTGTCCTTAGTGTGGGAGTGCTGGCAGTATTAGTAGTTCGTGGGTGCTGGTGGTGTCAGCGGTTTGAGGGTGGTGGCAGTATCTTCAGTGCGGGAGTGCAGGTGGTGTCGGCAGTGCAGGAGTGCCGGCTGTGCTCAGAGTGTGGGTTTGCCAGCCGTGCAGGAGTGCCAGCAGTGTGCTGAGTGCAGAAGTGTCGGTGGTGTCGGCAGTGTGGAGGTGTCGGCTGTGTCCTCAGTTGGGGATTGCAGGCAGTGTCAGCAGTTCAGGGGAGCCAGCAGCAGTGGCGTCACAAGAAGGTGCGGGGGGCACGGGCCGCATCGGGGGGTCACCCGCCGAGGGGTGACACCAAGGTGCAGGCTCCCCCTCAGTGACAGGAGGTGGGTGCTGCACTGTAACATCATGTGCAGCACTCGGCTCCGGTCATAGAGATTGAGCCTGCACTGCCCGCACCTCCAGCACCCCCCATTGATAACGAAGTACCGGCTGGTTCAGGACATGAAGCCACGCCCTCTTTCCCTGAGGCCACGCCTCCTCTGGTGAGGTCACGCCCCCTTTTCAGCTCCACCGCGCCTCCCCACACCGGGTGTTACCGCCTGGAGGGACGCCACTGGTCAGCAGTTGTAACAGTGTGGAGACGGCAGTGGTGTCCTCAGTGCGGGTGTGCTGGCAGTGCAAGAGTGCTGGCAGTGTTCTGAGTGTGGAAGAGGCGGTGGTGCAGAGATGTCAACAGTGTCGGCACTGTAGGTGACGGTGTCCTCGGTGCAGTGGGGGCCTCCATCTTGCCTCATTGAAGTCTATGGGAAAGCACTAATTGACTGAGAATGTGACAGACTGATCTCTCAGCCAATCAGCGGTCAGCCCATTGATTTCAGCAAGACTTTTGAAATTGGCGCCCGAGCCAAAACTGTGAGATCTGACAGCAGGATCTCGAGGTTTTGACTCGGAGAGGTATCCAAAGCAGACATGGAGATCTGAGCTGCGGCTCGGATCTCCTCGGATCCAGGAAGAACAGGTATTTGGATTCCAAGGAATATATATATATAGCGCCGACCCCCTTGTTTTGGTTTTGGATCTGGATTGGTTTTGCCAAAACCTCACCTGCGTGTTTTGTCTTTCGGTTTTGGTTTTGGATCTGGATTTTTTCTTAACAAATCAAAAAAACTGCTAAAATCACAGAAAATGGGCCTGTTTTTGTCCCTACAGTAACCTCAATAGCATTTATTTCAACTCGTTTCCAGTCAATTTCGATCACCTCACAGCTTACAATATTGAGTTTTTCATCTAGTTAAGGGCCAAAAGGTTGCATCCATCTAGCTGGTCAAAACTGAGTAATAAATAGAGTTGAGGACTGTGCAAAGATAATGGTTGTGGTACCCCTTCAGCATTGAAGAATTGATAGTTGATAATTGGTATAATAACTGGCTGAAGTAAGAAATGATAGTTGGCGCAGCTACTGGCTGAAGTAAGAATAGTTGATACTTGATAAATTGGTGCAGCCCCTGGCTGAAGAATTGATATTGATAATTACGCACACAAAAAAAATTGCGTATTAGCCACACCACCAGTGAGAATATAAAAACAATTATGCACACACAATTTTTAAAAAAATGTTCTCACTGGTGGTGTGGTTAACAGCCATACGCACACACAAAAAATTATTATTTTCACACTGGTGGTGTACACACACAAAAAAATATTATTTTAACACTGGTGGTGTAAACACAATAAATGTTTTTATTTTCACTCTGGTAGTGTGTGGCAGGTTCACACGCACACAAAAAAAATTGTTTTTATTTTAACACTGGTGATGCGGCAGACTAACACGCACACACAAAAAAATTATTTTCTTTTTTTCACACAGGGGATGAAGAGCACCTCTGAACGAGGCAGCAGCCCCTTGATAATGAGACACAGGCAGCACAGCACCCCTGCGCACCTACTTTGCTGATAAGTGTGGCTAACAGGTGCGCACACACACACTGAAATAAAAATAAAATACTTTATTATTTTTACACTGGGGTTCAATAGCACCCCTGATGGACTGAGCACCACCTGGACAACACAGCAGCACAGCCAGCCCCTATAGAGAACAGCCAGCCAGCCCCTATGGAGTGGACAGGACAACAGCTAGCCAGCCCCAGTATATATGGATATTATGGACAACAGCCAGCCCCTATGGAGTGGACAGGACAACAGCACGCCAGCCCCAGTATATGGACAACAGCCAGCCCCGCCCCCAATGGACATAAGCAGTCAGCCCCTGACACAACAGTAGCCTAGCCAGCCCCTATGCACATATGGACATAAGCAGGCAGCCCCTGACACAACAGTAGCCAGCCCCTGTGCACAGCAGAACAACACAGCTCCCAGCTCCCTCAGCACAGCTCCCAGCTCCCTCCCTCTTCAATGTTTCCAGCCAGAAGGAAAAATGACGGCGATCGTGGGACCTTTTATAGATTCCAAAACCCGCAAGAATCCAAAAGCGGGAAGATGAGGTTTTGCCTCGTTTTCAGATCCGACTCGGATCTGACTCGGATCCCCTAGGTTCGGGTGGGTTCGGATCTCTGAGATCTGAACCCGCTCATCATATATATATATATATATATATATATATATATTTGCAAACCCATTGCTTTACACAAAATAAAATAAGGGAAATCCTACTAACAGCATAGATGTAACAAGGAAATGACTTGCAGGTAAATACCTGCATGTGGTGCATACTTGCCTACCCTCCCGATTTGTCCGGGAGCCTCCTGGCCCCCTGGAAAGGCAGGCAAGCCTCCCGTCACTACCCGCAATTACTTGTAAAACCCCCGCAGCAGGGGGGCGGTAATGCGATTCACGCTGCCTGTAATATTGGCATTGTATAGCGGAGACGAGGCCAAAATGTGATGCAATCGCGTGACCCCGCCCACAAATGTCTGTCATGTGTCAAGTCACGCCCCATGTACCGGCCATGCCCCCCTGCCCTGCCTATCTGGCTGCTCCCTCCCAGAAGTGGCAGCCAGAAAGTCGGCAACCATGATGTGGTGCCAGATGCCAAGCATGACAGTACACTCTAATTGTGGATGTGTAAACAGGGGGGCTAGGAAATCACACTATACCAGGCTATAAACTAAGTATGAGGAAGTTCCTCTATTTATAGTTAAAAAATAACTTTTGTATTTTTGGAATCAAACTAATCAGTAACCAGTCTCTGACAGCATTCCTGTTCGTACTGTAAGTGATGGACAGATCACTCATGTGGCTGGTGATACATGGACAGAAGTAGTGGCATATAATTTATTATTTTATGTGTATATAATATGGAAACCCCCCTAAAAATCCTGTGTTTGCCCCTGATTAGTGAAGCATCGCGTTCATGATTGACACTTGTACTAGTCTATGGCTGCTGCAGTGTCTCCTTCTAAACTCTTGCTAAACATAGCTTGTGTGTTTGCAGCTCTGCTTTCGGTATTGCAGCAGCATTCATTGAGAGTGACACCTGTGACACTCCCATAACATGCTCATGAGATGGCCTTTATTTGCTTTCACTTCAGGCAGAGGTGTCACTTACCTGGATGACACCCAGTGCGGCTGGAAGGAGTCCTTCCACGCGCCACAGGCGCTCGTGGAAAAGGGACG
Organism: Taudactylus pleione; assembly: GCA_031769625.1. Lineage (NCBI taxonomy): Eukaryota > Metazoa > Chordata > Amphibia > Anura > Myobatrachidae > Taudactylus > Taudactylus pleione. The sequence goes on from JAUIMM010000010.1 coordinate 5,688,905, forward strand.
TGGCTTCATGGGAGGGTGTGACTTTGAACAGTGAAGCCACACACCCTTATGTATGCTCATCTTGTGGGCATTACCAAACAGTGGGCTTACCCAGCACTCCAGCAGCTGCTGAGGCAGCCCACAGTCTCTCCCCTGCCTCTCTCCGTGTTATGACTTCTAGGTGTCACCCCCTCGGATGGTGTCACCCAGTGCGGCCCGCATCTCCCTAGTGATGCCAGTGACTTAAGGCCACCCAGGGCCGGATTTCTTGCTAGGCAAACTAGGTGCTCGCCTAGGGCCCAATGGGATGCTCTTAGCCCCAAGGAATCTGTCCGCTCAAAATGATCCCAGAGGAGCATTGCATGAGTACCGCATAACGTCATGTCACACGGTCCCGCCTACATTTCCAGAGAGTCCCGCTGTCTGCACAGTGCACTGTCACAGACCTCAGAGTGTGTGCATAGCAGGGGGCAGGAGGAGGGTCACCACATCCACCACCCAGCCCCAGCTGCTCCAGATAGTTTCGGACCATGCACAGATTCCCCCCTACACTGGCCGCAATGGAGATGGAGTCAATACAGCAAGCCCCACCCCAGACCACCACAAATCACCTCATTACATCACAAGGGGGTGGGGGCTAATGAATCGCAGTGTCTTCCCCCATTAGCAACCTGTCTTGTACCTGCAGCTGCTGCTGTATTAAGTGTAAGTATGTTATGTATGTGCAGGGCCGCCGTCTGGGGGGAACTGCGGGTACTGGAGTCCCGGGCCCGGACCCTGGCTGAAGGAGGGGGGGCCCGCCGGGGCTTGCCCGCTATCTATACTGCACAGCCTGCAGCCCGTGAACAGAAGAAAAAGGGCCCAGCCGCTGGCGCCGCTGTTACCGGCCACCAACCCGGTCCCCATAAATGGAGGAGGCAGCGGGCCCTCTCGGTCCGCTCCTCCACCAAACAACATGATGAACACCCGACTGCGCCTGCCCCCTATGGTCAATAAAGTTTTCTAGTTTGAAGTCGGCGCCTGTGACATCATTACGTCGAGCCGCGCTGCTGGAGGGAGAGCCTGGAGGAGGAGCTGCAGATTGAGAGGAGCTGGAGCAGCCAGCGTCTGCAGTGCTGGGGAAGAGGCAGAGAAGAAGGACATAAGGTAAGTGAAATCAAAAGCTGTGCACAGCAGGCAGAGACTGGGTTTAATACCCTGGGGGGGTGTGGTAAAAAAAAAAAGCTGTGCAGAGACTGGGTGTAATAACTTGGGGGGGTTACATAAAAAAGCTGGGCAGAGACTGAATTTAACAACGGGGGGGGGTACACATAAAAGCTGGGCAGAGACTTGGTTTAACAACCTGGGGGGGGGCCCTGCCTATTTTGTCAATCCCGGACCCCACCATATATATATATTTATATATACACCTGAAATCATAGGCGGCATTTATATATTATTAATAATTTGGAGTTGTGCACCTGAGATTTGTCTGTTTTTGTGCCTGCAATTTGTCTCATCAGGTAGCACCTCCCATTATATATATATTTAGGGTGTGCAGTCCAGAAATCTTTCCCATATACTCCATTTAATGTGCTTTATTGCACACCTGAGGGAAAGGAGACGCCCTCAGTCTGGATTAGCACCCCTACCTTATTGGTTTAAAAGCATGGAGTCTTGTGATGAATATGCACACTAGTAATAGGCACAATTCTAGGTAAGTCCTACAAGTTTTATATACTGTAGTGCAACTTTGGTTCATTTTTGGAGCGTGGGTCCTCCTGGATTGCCTTTGGTTGATCTGTTTCAGGGCACCGCATTATAACACATTTTTCTTTTATAACACATTTTAACCCTTCACTGTTTGTTTATTATATATGTACCTCACTTTTTATTTTCATTCTTTATATGCAGCAGTAGCTGCTCCTAACTATCTCTTTCACACTGCACATTTCTTACTATGGTGGTGCCCTGGGGCGGCTTAGCTGGGCTAGTTTGGGGGTATCCTGCGCTCTGGATTTGAATCGTAGTATGTTAGGGACCTACCCTACAGAGGTTACCTGGATATGGTGGGTAGACCCATAACCTTGGCCAAGATTATGCTAAAAACCTCTATTGATTGCAAAATTTTATTGCATTTATATATTACTAATAATTTGGAGTTGTGCACCTGAGATTTGTCTGTTTTTGTGCCTGCAATTTGTCTCATCAGGTAGCACCTCCCAGTATATATATATTTAGGGTGTGCAGTCCAGAAATCTTTCCCATATACTCCATTTAATGTGCTTTATTGCACACCTGAGGGAAAGGAGACGCCCTCAGTCTGGATTAGCACCCCTACCTTATTGGTTTAAAAGCATGGAGTCTTGTGATGAATATGCACACTAGTAATAGGCACAATTCTAGGTAAGTCCTACAAGTTTTATATACTGTAGTGCAACTTTGGTTCATTTTTGGGGCGTGGGTCCTCCTGGATTGCCTTTGGTTGATCTGTTTCAGGGCACCGCATTATAACACATTTTTCTTTTATAACACATTTTAACCCTTCACTGTTTGTTTATTATATATGTACCTCACTTTTTATTTTCATTCTTTATATGCAGCAGTAGCTGCTCCTAACTATCTCTTTCACACTGCACTTTTCTTACTATGGTGGTGCCCTGGAGCGGCTTAGCTGGGCTAGTTTGGGGGTATCCTGCGCTCTGGATTTGAATCGTAGTATGTTAGGGACCTACCCTACAGAGGTTACCTGGATATGGTGGGTAGGCCCATAACCTTGGCCAAGATTATGCTAAAAACCTCTATTGATTGCAAAATTTTATTGCATTTATATATTATTAATAATTTGGAGTTGTGCACCTGAGATTTGTCTGTTTTTGTGCCTGCAATTTGTCTCATCAGGTAGCACCTCCCATTATATATATATTTAGGGTGTGCAGTCCAGAAATCTTTCCCATATACTCCATTTAATGTGCTTTATTGCACACCTGAGGGAAAGGAGATGCCCTCAGTCTGGATTAGCACCCCTACCTTATTGGTTTAAAAGCATGGAGTCTTGTGATGAATATGCACACTAGTAATAGGCACAATTCTAGGTAAGTCCTACAAGTTTTATATACTGTAGTGCAACTTTGGTTCATTTTTTGGGCGTGGGTCCTGCTTGATTGCCTTTGGTTGATCTGTTTCAGGGCACCGCATTATAACACATTTTTCTTTTATAACACATTTTAACCCTTCACTGTTTGTTTATTATATATGTACCTCACTTTTTATTTTCATTCTTTATATGCAGCAGTAGCTGCTCCTAACTATCTCTTTCACACTGCACTTTTCTTACTATGGTGGTGCCCTGGGGCGGCTTAGCTGGGCTAGTTTGGGGGTATCCTGCGCTCTGGATTTGAATCGTAGTATGTTAGGGACCTACCCTACAGAGGTTACCTGGATATGGTGGGTAGGCCCATAACCTTGGCCAAGATTATGCTAAAAACCTCTATTGATTGCAAAATTTTATTGCATTTATATATTATTAATAATTTGGAGTTGTGCACCTGAGATTTGTCTGTTCGGGGACTGGTGAAAGGATGATACCCTCTGTTGAGGGACCTTTAATAAGTCGACGTTTCGGGGTCTTCCACCCCTTCCTCAGGACAACAGAATAATACAATACAGACAAACAACATATTTATACACATTAACTTACCCCTAAATGGCGCCATGTACACCTGGGCTCCATCCAGCAGCCGCACCTCCGGTCATGGAAACACTGCAGGAACCGGAAGTGACGTCACCCGGCTGGGACCCGGCGTCATGGTAACCTAGTGCAACATACATAGTATCATCGTAAACATATATCAAATCAAGTGTAAATAAGAAACGCAAGGTGTACAACAATATGCATAAGATCTGTGCACAACAAATTAGCACAGAAATTACATGTGTAATAAATAATTAAATAATTCAAAAGTGCAACACATCTATAAAAAACAATAAATATGTAAACAAACGATAACACAATAGAATATAGTGTGAAACCATTATTAAGTCGCATTTTGTGATTAAAATATAAAAAATAAATTGAAATAAACCAGACTAACGTGTATTAATAAATATCATAAACAAATCATATCATGTAAGTCGGCACTGCATTAGCATATATTTCCTAAAATTAATCCAACACATTACTAATGTAAAGTGAAGCAGTATTGCCATCTAGTGGCCCACAAACTCCCCTACACCATCATTAAACATTGCATAGAATCCATATAGCCTAAAGTAATTTCACAATAATCATCGCATTAAAAAATATATATACGACGCTACAGAAAATTGGTCAGACCCAAGGAATCATTTAACCCATGAGGGGAAAGAGTGTCCAATCTATAGATCCATCGTGTTTCCAATTGCAAAAGTTTCCTCCCTCTATCGCCTCCTCTCAGTGACATGGGAACATGATCTATGATCTTATATCTGAGAGTAGCCATTCCGTGTTTATGCGCAAAATGGCGTGCCACCGGTTGTTCACTGCCATTAGACGCAATTGCTGCCCTAATTGCAGACCTATGTTGTGCCATTCTGATTTTAAATTGGCATTCAGTTTTGCATATGTAGTACAAACCACATGGGCATATCTCAACATAAACCACAAACCTGGAGGTACATGTTAAAGGCCATTTAATTTTATATCTTTTACCGGAATACGGATGAAGAATGGTATCCCCAATTTCTAAGTAGGTGCAAGTCGTGCACCCCAAACATTTGTAACAACCATCTTTCCGTGTTAAAAAATTAGACTTGGGAATAGGTTTTAGAAAATTGGTCACATCTGTCTTTACTACTAGATCTTTAATATTTTTTCCCTCTCGTATAACTCGGTAAAAGTTTGGTATTATGTAAACATTTTAATTCAGGATCAGATGTAATAATAGGCCACAATTTCTTTTCTTTTTTATTGATATGTTTACTTTTTACATCGTACTCATGCACCCATGGTACCCGATTTATCACCTTATCTCTGGATTTGGTCCTCAACAGATCTTTTCTATTTATGTCCAGTGCTTTTTGTCTGGCTTTTATTAGCTCATCTGGAGGATACCCTCTCTTTTGAAATTTTTGAGACATAATATCAAGTTGTTTACTAGTCTCTATAGGGTCATTTGTACATCTACAAACACGAATGAATTGGGAGAATGGGAGCCCTTTAACAGTGGCAATCGGATGACAACTTTTGTAATGAAGCAGAGTATTACGATCTGTCAATTTGGAAAACAAAGATGTTCTAATGTTCCCGTTCTCTAATGTAATACAAATATCAAGAAAACATATTGATGTGTCATGGTAGTTTAACGTAAATTTAATAGGACTATCCGATAAATTCTGTTCTGTTACTAATGTGATCAAGGATTGGATGTCACTTTGCCACATAATCAAGACATCATCAATATATCGATAATACATTAATAAATTCTTGGACACCGATGGATTAACAAAGAATAGCTCTTTCTCAATCTTCCACATGTAGCTATTCGCAAAGGCTAGGGCAACTGCCGACCCCATAGCACAGCCTGTGCGTTGTCTATAGAACCTCCCATTGAATAGGAAGTAATTGTGGGTAAGTGTGAAATTCAGCAACTGCAAAAAAAACTCAATATCTGGACCTTGATACAATGCATTACCAACAATCAGATGTTTTACTGCCATAATACCTGTCGCATGCGGTATGCATGTATACAAACTTGTAACATCAAGCGTTGTTAAAAAAGTACCCTCTGGAACTTGCCCTAGTTCTTCTAGTTTAGCAAGTAACATCCCTGAATCTCTCAGGTGAGTAAGTGTCTGTTGTATACACGGCTGCAGAAATGCATCTAAAAATATTGCAACAGGCTCAGACAGAGAACCCCTGGCTGCAATAATCGGCCTCTCAGGGGGCCTCTGTGCGTCTTTATGAATCTTAGGCAGTGTATAAAAAATGGGTGCCACTGGATATGCCACCAACAATTAATTTTTTACATTAGAAGAAATCAACCCCTCTGTACAAGCCTTCTCCAGAATCAAATCCAATTCATTTTTATACAATTCTAACGGGTTACCGGATAATAATTCATATGTAGAACCATCATTAAGTAAATGGTCACATTCATTAATGTAACTCTCTGTATCTTGTATAACTATGGAGCCGCCTTTATCGGCTCCTCTTATAATGATGTCTCTTCTACTCAAATTTTCTAGAGCCCGTTTCTCATCAAGAGATAGATTATGATGTACTGGTCCAGTATCCTCCTTCATAGAATTTTCTAATAGTCTAGTGAAAGTATTAATAGAGGCATTAGATGATTGGGGCTCAAATTTGGACCTGGCCCCCAATTTAGCTACTCGTTCTGGTAATTCTTCCTGTTGCTACTTGTTTTTCAAAATGTTCTTTCAATTTTAGAGAACGTTGAAACCTAAAGACATCAGTTTTCCATTTCAGACCATGAGTAGTATGTGTCGGCACAAACGAAAGTCCCTTATTCAGAACGCTACACTCAGCTGTTGTTAAACTAGAGGATGATAGATTAAAAATCAAATTCTCCTTGTTCTCATCGGCCTCCTTGTGTGCCTGCCTCCTCTTCTGGCCCCCTCTCCTTGTAAACTTTCTCCGCAGGCTGCGGATCCAGCCCGGGTGCTTACCCCTAAAGGGGTCGCTGACCTAATTGATCTATCATTGGCTGGTATAAAATCCTCTGATTCACTAGCCGATGTATTGGAAAATCTCACTTTTTGGTATGGTTTCCTGGGCCTGGTAGACTGGTGAGGCCTGCTATAATTTTGTGTACTGCCAAGCCATGGGTAGACTTTATGCTGACTGGAATCACTCTCAACCTTTTGGAATTTTTCTTTTTTGTACTTTAGTAGATCAGTCTTATATTTTTCTAGCTGTTCATTCAACTTAGTCATCCAATCTATCGATGTATCGTTGGATAATGTTGATAAATGTTCCGATTCAAAAGAAGCAATCTTATCCTTTGTCACATTTAACTCTCGTGTGGATTCTTCCACCACTAAAAGTAATAAGTTCATTGAACATTTATTAAGAATTGAGATCCATTTCTTGCAAAACAAAACATTATACCTCCCAATAGTGGGGAAGGGGGGGAAGACCCCGAAACGTCGACTTATTAAAGGTCCCTCAACAGAGGGTATCATGCTTTCACCAGTCTCTGAGTGCCGCCTTTGCGAATAGCTACATGTGGGAAATTGAGAAAGAGCTATTCTTTGTTAATCCATCGGTGTCCAAGAATTTATTAATGTATTATCGATATATTAATGATGTCTTGATTATGTGGCAAAGTGACATCCAATCCTTGATCACATTAGTAACAGAACAGAATTTATCGGATAGTCCTATTAAATTTACGTTAAACTACCATGACACATCAATATGTTTTCTAGATATTTGTATTACATTAGAGAACGGGAACATTAGAACATCTTTGTTTTCCAAATTGACAGATCATAATACTCTGCTTCATTACAAAAGTTGTCATCCGATTGCCACTGTTAAAGGGCTCCCATTCTCCCAATTCATTCGTGTTTGTAGATGTACAAATGACCCTATAGAGACTAGTAAACAACTTGATATTATGTCTCAAAAATTTCAAAAGAGAGGGTATCCTCCAGATGAGCTAATAAAAGCCAGACAAAAAGCACTGGACATAAATAGAAAAGATCTGTTGAGGACCAAATCCAGAGATAAGGTGATAAATCGGGTACCATGGGTGCATGAGTACGATGTAAAAAGTAAACATATTAATAAAAAAGCCAAGAAATTGTGGCCTATTATTACATCTGATCCTGAATTAAAATGTTTACATAATACCAAACTTTTACCGAGTTATACGAGAGGGAAAAATATTAAAGATCTAGTAGTAAAGACAGATGTGACCAATTTTCTAAAACCTATTCCCAAGTCTAATTTTTTAACACGGAAATATGGTTGTTACAAATGTTTGGGGTGCATGACTTGCACCTACTTAGAAATTGGGGATACCATTCTTCATCCGTATTCCGGTAAAAGATATAAAATTAAATGGCCTTTAACATGTACCTCCAGGTTTGTGGTTTATGTTGTGATATGCCCATGTGGTTTGTACTACAAAGGCAAAACTGAATGCCAATTTAAAATCAGAATGGCACAACATAGGTCTGCAATTAGGGCAGCAATTGCGTCTAATGGCAATGAACAACCTGTGGCACGCCATTTTGCGCAACATAAACACGGAATGGCTACTCTCAGATATAAGATCATAGATCATGTTCCCATGTCACTGAGAGGAGGCGATAGAGGGAGGAAGCTTTTGCAATTGGAAACACGATGGATCTATAGATTGGACACTCTTTCCCCTCATGGGTTAAATGATTCCTTGGGTCTGATCAATTTTCTGAAGCGTCGTATATATATTTTTTAATGCAATGATTATTGTGAAATTACTTTAGGCTATATGGATTCTATGCAATGTTTAATGATGGTGTAGGGAAGTTTGTTGCCCACTAGATTGCAATACTGCTTCACTTTACATTAGTAATGTGTTGGATTAATTTTAGGAAATATATGCTAATGCAGTGCCGACTTACTTACATAATATGATTTGTTTATGATATTTATTAATACACGTTAGTCTGGTTTATTTCAATTTATTTTTTATATTTTAATCACAAAATGTGACTTAATAATGGTTTCACACTATATTCTATTGTGGTATCATTTGTTTACATATTTATTGTTTTTTATAGATGTGTTGCACTTTTGAATTATTTAATTATTTATTACACATGTAATTTCTGTGCTAATTTGTTGTGCACAGATCTTATGCATATTGTTGTACACCTTGCGTTTCTTATTTACACTTGATTTGATATATGATTACGATGATACTATTGAACCAGGGAAAAGGGAAGGGGGCAATGGGATTGTATGAGACCGCACAGGACAAAAAAATCAGTAATTTAAATAATCAGTTTAATATTCGAAAACAAGGATATTTTATATAAAATGACAATAGGGTATGTTCCCTTTATAGTTCGTATAGAGTTGCTGGTGGTGCACCATTAGAAAAGTACAATTAGTACTTATATAGTTAGTTTTGAGTCATAAGAAAAAATGACTCAAAGAAAGAAGAATTTTCCTTGGTTGATGCACTCTTGACATCTGATAATTATTGCATTAAATACTAATATAAAACTTAACTTTTAATTAATAATAAATACACACAAAAAGACATATACATAAGATCTACTCACAATTAACACGTATGATGCTACACATCATTTACTCCCTTTCAGAGCAATGATTGTTAAAAAAATGGCTCAGAACATCAATAGATAAATAGTGTAGGTCTCTTACTACTCCATTGAGCTGTGTTTAATTAGCTAATTATTAGATATATCACTTATTATTATCTCAATGTAAGTAGACCGTCTTTTGAACAAGAAAATTGTGCTGTGAAATATATCAGTGAAAATATCAATCTATTATATCTCTCCTATATGAAATTAAATAATAATCTAATTATAGGTGTGATATGAATATAGCAAGACTATTAACATCCTCATAATTTGCCCCTGTCAGAAAATAAACATATAATGTAGTCAGCAATATCCAATATTTGAATTGCATGAAAAAACCAGGCAATAGAATAACATATGTTGTTGTATCCATATATTGCTATAAATTGTCTTGTTAGTATATGACAATATTATTTACATCCTCATAATTAACCCCTATTCCAAAGAATGTTCAAACAATGCAATCAACAATATCCAGCATTAAATGACACAAAGAATAAGGCATTGGTAACATACATTATTATATCCAAATCATATATATTGCAAACTGTGATTTGAAAAAAGTTTGTTTAAAAGCAATTTTGGTATTAGCATATAATACCAATCCACTCAATTGGGGGAAGACCACTTACCCCTGCATCTGTTTACCCATAGGTATTGAACGGGTCAGAGGAAGATGGAGGCCCCCTGGGTGCAGGGTGAAAAACTTTGAAAACAGAGGCAGTATCGGTTCCTACTGTCCCTGCTGACTCCGGTATCCCCCTGTTGCAAGTGCGCAGTGCAGCGCGGTATAACCGGTGACAGCGGGATGAGGGGGCAGACAGAATTACCTGATAGCCTGGTATAAGAGTCTGGTTAGGGGAGGGATGGTCGGGAACAGCGTCCCGCTGAATAGTCCTGTCGCCGTCGGAAGCCGGGTCACATGGGCGCCCTGTGAAGCCCGGAGTCCTGGCACTGGTTGATGACGCGCGTTTCACATAGAAAGCTTGTTCACATTGGAGCCTATGTTCTCCCTGTGACAGCTTTCCCTTAAATAGCTCTAGGATTTATGTTAATTGTCACAATTGATATGAGTAATTGAAAGACTATTTATTTTCCCTTAAGTCTTCATTTTCTTTTAAATTAAAAGACCAATCTTTTATTATTATCTATTGGGGTGTATTATCTAAATTTTGGTTTAACAGTTATTGCATGACTGAACATAAATTATGTCAAGATGTACCAGCAAGTATATACATATAATCAATATATCGCTGTCAATTTAGACACATCTGCGTGTGATGTAGTTAATTGAGATACATAGTCTCTATTATATCGTGGTTATAGTGTAGGTATATAACCAATATTCAATTATATTGGAATACATAAACATATTTGGTATCCTATCATTATAATAGATATAAATATTAAATACTCCTAATGAGCATAAGAGCTCCAAAAATAAAATTCCAAATTAATTTATATTATAATATTATTACATTAAAACTTTAGCTGCCAAAATATTAATGTAAAATTGAAATTGCATTTTAATGTGATATAGTGACAAGATGTGATAAGATTTTTAATTTTTTAGTGGTGTTCCTAACATAATTAAAATATCTTTTGTGTATAAGGGAGAAAACCTCCATAATTTATTAAAATAAATTGTGACGGTAGGTGAGACAAAAAATTATTAAAAGTGTGAAATAAAAAATATATTATATATAAATTATATTAAAAACTAAATTCAACAAATAAAAACTAGTGTCAATGTTAAAAGTGCTTGAGTGACTACCTAAAGTAAAAATAATTCATGATGAAAGTGTATTATTAAATATAATAAGGGGTAATATAAATTACTAAAAAAGTGCTCATCACATAAATATTCAAAGTACTAATTATTTAGCAAGTATATATGTGTATATACTCTCCTAACATAAAATTGAACAGTCGATACATTACAAACCAATAACTGGTTGTTGAATCAAAGTTAAAAAGAAACAAAACATAGAATTCACAGTAATTGAAAGGATCAATGAGAATAATTAACTAAAATGTTATTTCATACAGAGAGAGAGGTATAAAATCTTGTGCCTTAACCACCATATATAGCACAAGAAAACTCTCTATATGTATATACAGATAGAGAGAAAGCAGTAGTAAGGTGTGACGTGTGACGTCTATTTTGAGGTTCACGTTGGCAGAAAGACTCCATAGTTGTTAGATTCATTGAGTCCTGCTGGTATTAAAGAGCACATTTTGAAGATCCATTTACTCTCCATTTTTAGGAGTTCTTTAGTGGTGTCACCTCCTCTTATGCCCATTTGTAATCTTTCGAGTCCAAATACTCTTAGATCTTTAGTGTTGTTAGCATGAGCACGAAAGAAGTGTCTTGCCACTGAGGTGAGTTGTTTATTCCTCCTTAAATCTGAAGATGCGTTCCGAATGTTCCCAAGATGTTCTAGGATTCTTGATTTTTGCATCCTTGTGGTCATTCCTATATATTGCCTTTCACATGGGCATCTAATGCAGTATATCACATTTGTTGTTTTACAGTTGATATAATCATTGATTGTGATATGGTGAAAATATTTGTCTTTTACCACTGGTTGCTGGATCATGTATTCACATACTTTGCATGATCCACATGGATAAGTGCCCTTAATCCTATTCCTCTTAGTGGGTGTTCTGACAAAATGGCTCTGGACCAATTTATCTTTTAGATTCGGGGATCTCCTCCAGCTCATCGATATTTTTGGGCCCAACTTCTGGGTTAGGTCTGTATCATTAAGAAGAACATGCCAATATTTATTGAGAGTATCCTGAATTTTATACCATTCATAGCAAAAGTCGCCCACAAATCTCATTTCTGGGGGTTCATTCTGTAGTTTCGATTTCTTTCTTTTACTATCCTGAAATATCAGGATATCCCTGTTTGTTTTCAATAATGAAGATTTCGCTTTTCTAATGCTTCTCATGCTATATCCTCTCTCTTTGAATCTTACCACCAATTCTTCACTCTTTACTTTATACACCTCATCATCAGAGCAATTACGTCTTAGATGTAAAAATTCCCCTCTGGGGATATTTGAAAGGGTGGATGGAAGATGTGAGCATGAACAGTGGAGTAAACTATTGGTTGCTGTTTCTTTCCTATACAGCTCAGTTGATAGCATATCATTACTGTCTCTATAGAGTTTCAAATCAAGGAATGTTATCTCAGTCTCACTTATATTGTGGGTCAGTCTCAGATTCAGATCATTTTCATTAAGTAATGAAATGAACTCTTCATGGGGTGCTCTTTCCCCCTCCCATATCATCAGAACATCATCTATGTATCTCATCCACATCATGATGTTTCTTGTGAATCTGTCATATTTTTCATGTTCCCACCAACCTAAATATAGGTTGGTGTAAGTGGGGGCACATGCTGCCCCCATAGCTGTGCCCCTCACCTGTGTATAAAACATATCATTGAATGTAAAGATATTTTTGTTCAAAATAAAGTGTAGAAGCTCCAGTAAATATTCTTTGAAATCGTCCATTCCTTCTGTTCTCAAAAAATATTCAACAGCTTTAATACCCTTCTGATGACTGATACTGGTATTGAGGGATTCTACATCCAAACTCACCAAAAGATAATTTTTTTCCAATTTGATGTCATGGATTTTAGTTAAGACATCTGTTGTGTCCCGTGTGTATGAGAACAGACTCTCCTTATGTTTCCTTAAATGTATGTCAACAAAGGTACTAGCTCTCTCAGAAATACCCCCTATCCCTGAGACAATTGGTCTGCCAGGGTTTTTTTTATATCCTTATGTACCTTTGGTAGTAGGTAGAAGGTGGGAGTATGTGGATTATCATTTTTAAGATATTCAAATTCTTGTTTGGTGATAGTCCCATTGGTTCTTGCTCTATTGATGATCCCATCAAAAATGATCTTACAATTCTCTGTTGGATTAAACATTGACTTATGATAGCATTCCTGATTGTTCAATTGTCTCATTGCTTCTGCCATATACATGGGAATAGGCCAGATCACTATGGCCCTCATTCAGAGCCGTACGCTCTGAGCAGAGCGCACGCTCTGAATGAGGGCCGGCCTCCATGAAAATGGAGCGTCCTTCTGGACGCTCATATAGCTGTGAGTCACCACCCACAGGCTATACGAGCGTGCATTTTGATGGCCGCGATGGTCGAGACCATCGCGACCATCGAAATTGCGAGCCGGAGCCTGCGGTTGAGGTTTTCAACTGCAAGCTCCGGAGTGATTTTGGCTCTATCAGAGCCAAAATCACTCCCACTGACATCACTAGTGATGTCAGTGGGCCGGCTTTTGACGGGAGGCGTTCCCGTGGGAACGCCCCCGTCAGGGAGGCATGCCCCCAGCACGCCTACCAAAGGGGGCGTGCTGTCAATCAACATTGACAGCACGCCCCCTTTGATCGGACACAACGAGCGAAGGACTTTCCTTCGTTCGTCACGTCTGGCGCATGCGCACGACGGAGCTCCCTCCATTGTGCGCATGCTCAGTCCAGAACATTGACCCACTTGCGAGCGGACAGCCGCTCGCGAGTGGGTCTGAATCAGGCCCTATATTCCCCCCCTTATCAGAGGGCTTAATAACCACATCATTCAATTTAGCTATCTCATTTAAGGCTTGTCTTTCTTTTTTACTGAGATTGTCCCTGTACCTCGGTATCTTCCTCATTTTGTGGATTTGGTCCAATTCTTTGCTTACTAAATTTATAAATATTCCCACTTCTGGGCATATATGGTCCTGTGGGATAAAGTTGGACTTCTTCTTACACTTCACTTTCCTTTTCTGAGGACAATTCATCAAAATTAATTATCAATTCTTCCAGGAAGACCAGCCTCCAGAAAGTACAGAGGGACCGGTGGTGGTGGATTCCAGCAGGGACGAATTAATACTCAAATTAATACTCTTTGAAGATGAGGATGTTCACAACACTGAAGAGGGTGAGGAATCAGTGGATGAGGAGGATGAGGACAACATCTTACCTCTGTAGAGCCCGTTTGTGCAGGGACAGATTCATTGCCAGCTTGTTTTGTGGGGGCCCAAACGAACCAATCATTTCAGCCCCAGTCGTTTGGCAGACCATGGCGCTGAAATGATTGGTTTGTTGCAGTGTGCACGTCCTGTTTATTCAAAATAAGGGTGGGTGGGAGGGCCCAAGGACAATTCCATTTTGCATCTCTTTTTTTCTTTGCAGTATATACTGTTTGGGGCCTAGTTTTTCAAACTGCCATCCTTTCTGCCACTGCAGTGTCACTCCTAGATGGGCCACGTGTTAGTGCCGGCCACTGGTGTCGCTTAGCATAGTCATCCAGGTACCTTGGTGCAAACTTTTTCCTAAAAACAATATTGTGAGGTGTTCAGAATACACTGGAAATGAGTGGAAATTATTTTATTGAGGTTAATAATAGCGTGTGATTTTAGCTGTTTTTATGCTTTTTTCCAAAAAAATACAGATCCAAAACACAAAACCCTGAACCCAAAACACGGAAGGGTGGTTTTGGCAAAAATAATACAGATCCAAAACACGAAGAAAGATACAGATCCAAAATCAAAACACGAAAAGTGGCCGGTGCACACCCCTAATATGTGTATGTATGTGTTTATGTGTATGTATGTATGTGTTAACTTGTATATATGTGTTAGTGTGTGTAGATTGTTTATGTGTTAGTGTATATGAGCAAAAGGGGTGCGGCTTCATCCCGCAAAAACCACGTCCACTTATGCTTTACAAACTTGTGGATGCGTCACTCCCCGTCCTCTCCAGTCAATTGGCCGCGGAGCGGCTAGGAGTTGCTGTGCTGCTCCGCTGAGCAAGCCCAGCTTAGTGCAGCTACAGCTGCTGGACAGTAAACAGCCTCTCCCCTGCCTCACAAGTGTAGCTGCTTGGTGACACCATCCGAGGTGGTGACACCAAAATAGCAGAGCAGCTCTGCTATTTTGGTGTCACCCCCTTGGATGGTGCCACCCGGTGCGGCCGCACCCCCCTTATGACCCCAGTGATCCTCTGGTAAGGAATTTTAAGGTCAAATTATCAATCTGCTGTTTGGCATCTTGTGTATCTCTACAGATGCATATAATTCTGGGAGTATGGTAAACCCTTTCTAAGGGCTGGTGGATGGAAGCTTTCAGCACGTAGGAAGGAGTTTCTATCCATGGCTATAAAAATGGTAGAAGTATTGATATGCAGATCATCACTGATATTTATCGCTACATCTAAAAAAAATGTATGGACTCGTGACTACACTCAAAGGTGAATTTTACTGCAGTATCAAGGGTGTATATGTTCAACATGGTGGTTACAAATGACTCCTCAGAATGAGTCCAAAGAATAAATATGTCATCTATGTTGTGGAAGTATGCTGCAATGGAACCCTGTGTAGCTGGTCTGGTGAAGAATAAATCCGATACCTGCTGCGATCCCTCCATTGCCGCTGGCAGCCGCCTCCTCCATAGGTTTCTATGGCGGATGCGATGCTGCCAAATGTACCAATATCCGGAATGCGAAGCATTCCCAATATTGGCTCCAGCAGCTAATGCCATCTGAAAATAGCGTTTGCCGATGTAGTCTATAGGCACTTATCGCATATCAGCCAGCGGAGGGATCTCCCACTGTCAATGGGCACTGCTCATGTGCAGTCCGCGGGACTGCGCATGCGCAGCAGCCCCGAATGCACTCCGACCACATTGTGAGAACGGGTTCCTTTCAGAGCCCGTCATCCTGCATGTACCGGTTAATACATCCGGCCACTTTGATCGCATTTAGCAATGCAATCATGGGCGGTACTGCATGCCCTGATCGCATTGCAAAATGCGACCATTAATAAATGGGCCCCCTAGATACAGACCTCGCAAATTTCCATTAGAAACAGATTCATCTGGTGGAGCAGTCTCATCGAGTGACACAGAATATACCTCAGCAGCTGGAAACAAATCCACACAGAGACCCCCTTTAGGGGTTCACACTCGGGCCAGAACCGATACCCAGGCTGAACCAAAACTCACCGGGGAGGTCAGTGGGTGAGGTTGATCAAGAAGGATCTATAAAAAGGAGAGTTAGTGTTTAACTTGTCTTCACGTGCCCTCACAGAGGATGAAACCACGGTATTAAACAAAGGGTTATCCTATGTTCCTTCACATGGATTTGATATCTTTCAAAATAAAATTGACCTGTACAAATTTATGTGAAAGGTGAAATTGAAGGAGCATTTTGGCGACACTGATCAATCTGGTCAGCCTGCTCTTCCTTTTGCTAAGAAATCTAAGTTCGACCTCTTTTCAAGCAATGCAGCAATTAAACATTATTCCACTGGCATGGAAGCACATATTGAACATTATCAAGATACTGATATATATAAAACTCAGTGGCCAGGTGCCTCTAATCTTTCTGGGAATGAAAGACTGGCACTACATAATCTTATCAACTACAAGGACATTGTAATCCACCCTACGGATAAGGGTGGTGCAGTTGTGGTACTCAATACCCAGTGTTACAAACAAGAGATTTACAACCAGCTATCGGATTCACTTGTATATCAACAACTTAGCGGTGATCCTACCCAAAAATTCAAAAAAGAATTGGATGACATACTTACTGAAGCATTGACTAATAATGTGATTTCTAATAAAATACATGACAGCCTTATACATGATTGGCCCAAGGTACCTATACTTGACACAATTCCTAAACTACACAAAGATGCTATAAATCCACCCAGCAGATGCATCATTGCTGCGAGGGATTTTCTCTATTACATAGTGTCTCAATATTTGGACTATATACTGTAACCAGTAGTACAAGCCCAATCCATTTTATGGGACAACACATCATTTATCCAACAATTAAAACTATTGTCCCCTTTGCCTAGTAAACAGTTGTTGTGTGTAGTTGATATTGTAAGTCTATACACATGCATACCCCATCAGAGAGGACTGGAAGCTATCAGACGGATCCTTACTGACAACCCAGCCTATACGGGTCCTGACATCTCTTTTTCCTTGGCGCTTCTTGAACTTACTTTATCCTGGGAATTATTTTTTATTTGACAGCAAGTTTTTCATTCAGAAAACTGGCTCTGCAATGGGATCCTGTGTAGCTCGTAGTTTCACTAATTTGTTTATGTGCGAGGTGGAGAAGGATTTATTCTTCACCAGACCAGCTACACAGGGTTCCATAGCAGCATACTTCCACTACATAGATGACATATTTATTCTTTGGGCTGATACTGAGGAGTCATTTCTAACCACCATGTTGAACATAAACACCCTTGATACTGCAGTAAAATTCACCTTTGAGTGTAGTCATGAGTCCATACATTTTTTAGATGTACAGGTAGTGATAAATATCAGTGATGATCTGCATATCAATACATCTATCTTTGTTAAAGCCATGGATAGAAACACCTTCCTACGTGCTGAAAGCTTTCATCCACCAGTCCTTAAAAAGGGTTTACCATACTCCCAGTTCCTTAGAATTATATGCATCTGTAGCGATACATAAGATGCCAAACAGCAGAATGATAATATGACCTTAAAATCCTTACCAGAGGATATAATCTGAGGGCTCTAAAAGATGCTAAAGAGAAAGCATTAAAAGTATCCAGACTGGCAGCTCTTCACTCTTCCAAAAAAAATATTGATCAAAGTAAAATGCTTTGGATCCAGACATTTTTACATGCATCTGGAGACATTATGCAAAAAGCAAAACAGATATGGCCTATTGTCTGGACTGCGACTATTTCAGTACATAAAAATAGACTACTTTTACCAAAGTTCCATTGTGGCCGTGGGAGGAGCTATCCTGCTTGCTGGCATGCTCTCATTCAGGGGATAGAGTGTTAAATCATCTGTTTCCCAGGTGTCGTCAGGTTGTGGGTTTCCTAGATTGCTCATTATTTCAAACCTGATTCCATTTGGGTCACATGTTCTGAAACTTCCTATGGATCACAGACCTCGTGTATAAAGCATGTTACTAACTGTGTCTCAGTGTCTGTGCAACATTGCTTTCAGTTCTTTTCTTGGACTCCTGCCAGATCCCCGCTGTGCCTGTGGATTGCTGTGGACTTTGTTTTATTCCAGATGAACTTCTGATGTCAGTCACCCGCTGCACTACAGGGCCCAGCATTCCTATTGCCTAAGTATTGCTGATTGCTTCATCACTGCAGCTTCACCATTTTGCTGCACTATTTACTTTGTCTGTTGTATTTCCATTCCTGTGGATATTGAATTCACCCTTGTTACAGTTGTCAACTGCACCGTTACAGTGTCATCTCGGCATCACGGGGCTTAACCCGCTCCGAACCCTAGCCAGAATACAGGGCTCAACCCTGTTACAATCTTCTCTGCATCACAGGGCTCAACCCCGCTACAATCTTCTCCTCATTCCGGGGCTCAACCCTGCTACAATCTTCTCTGCATCACGGGGCTCAACCCTGCTACAATTTTCTCCGCATCCTGGGCCTCAACCCCGCTACAATCTTCTCCATGTCATGGGGCTCAACCCCACTACAATCTTCTCCACACCATGGGGCTCAACCCTGCTACAATCCTTTTGGGGCTCAACCCCGCTCTGAACTCTAGCCATACCGAAGGGCTCACCCTGTCCTGGAATCTCATCATCTTTACAGGGCTTAACCCTTCTATGACTTCACTACTCCACAAGGCTCAAGTTTGCTTCATCTCTCACTGCACCACAGGGCTCAGTCCTGTCCCAGAACTATATTATTCTGCAGGGCTCGCTCTGCTCCAGATTTCCATTACTACAGTGTTCTACCCTGGCAAAGGTCCTTAATGTCATCCTGAGGTGTTAGTCTCATTCTTGACTCATGGTTCCCTACCACGTTAGTTCTTATATGCTAAAGACTGCTTATGTATATTTGTGGATTCTCTCCTATACATATTATTGCATATGTGAACCTCTGTGCTGTTTATTTGAGACCTTGCTGTTTATAATCCTTATGTGAATAAATTCTATTTAACTTTTATCCTGTGCTACTGAGTTTCATGGAAAGGTCATTCCTAAGACCACCCCAGTTTATTGTGCCTAGTAGGCCTGCCTCCCTCCAGGAGTCTCAAGTGTCGGCAGCCGTGACAGTTTGCACAGACCTAAAAATGAATCTGGATCTGGAATAGGCTATTGGGGTACAGGTGCGTCAGAGTTTGACCGCCCATTTGGAAGTACAGGAAAATACTCAAGTTCAAGTTTTACAGTGTCTACAGGATCTTTCCACACGTCTTGATAAACTTAAAATTCCTGTTACAAGTACATCTGGGGTTTCTGCTTCTCATTTACGCCTACCAACTCCCACCTCTTATGATGGTAATCCAAAAACATGTAGAGGATTTCTTAACCAATGTGAGATTCATTTTGAATTGTTACCTCAGAGTTTTACCACCCCTCATGTCAAAGTGGCTTATATTATGTCTTTATTGTCTGGTACTGCTCTTGAGTGGGCCTCTCCTTTATGGGAGAAAATGATGCCTTAATGTCTAATTACCAAGCTTTTGTTTCTACTTTTAAAAGGATATTTGACGAACCTGGAAGATCAGTGGCTGCATCTGTGGACATTTTACGAGTAAAGCAGGGAGCAGCTCCAGTGGGTCAGTATGTGCTTCATTTTCAAACTATTGCTGCAGAACTTAAGTGGAACAATGAGGCATTAAAAGCAGCATATTGGAATGGTCTCTCTGAGAGACTTAAAGATGAATTGGTGACTCGGGATCTTCCTGAGAGTTTGTATGAGTTAATTTCATTGACTATTAAAATTGATCTGCGTATGCAAGAATGAGTTCAGAGGAATTGCACTGAGTGTTCTGAAAATTCTCTTCCCCAGTCTTGCTCTGTTCAGGGTACATCTGATGAGCCTATGCAAATTAATAAAGCCAAATTGTCTGAAGTGGAGAACCAACGTAGAAGGCATTCTAATTTGTGCTTGTAGTGTGCATCCTCAGAACATTTTTTGGCTAAATGTCCAATAAGGCTGGGAAACAGTCATCTCTAGTTTATGGAGGGGAAGTCAACATAGGGGTGCTCTCTAAAGTTTCCCCCAAAAAAGATTGTTTCATTTCTGTGAGCATTACTGACTGGTTCTTCATGTCAAGAGTTTTCTGCATTGCTAGACTCTGGAGCAGCTGGCAATTTTATTTCATTGTCAGGTTCAAAAGTTGAAAATACCTGTTGTCAAATTAACCTGTTCTTTTTCCTTTCTGCAGTAAATGGGACCAGAATTTCTAATGGATATGTTACACATCAAAGTCTGTGAAGCTGAGGGTAGGAGCTTTGCATGAAGAAAGTTTTGAGTTTTTGGTGCTACCTATTTCTATGTATGATATAGTACTTGGTTTACCATGGTTAACTCTTCATAACCCTCATATTGATTGGACTTGTTCTCAAGTTCTTTCTTGGAGTCCCAAATGCAAATTAAATTATTTGACTCCTGTGGTATGATTGGCTGAAGTGAAAGTAGATGTTCCACTCTCTCTCCCACAGCCTTATCATGAATTTGCTGATGTCTTTTCTGAGCAGGCGGCAGACAAACTCCCACCGCATCGTCCCTGGGATTGTCCTATTGAACTTATCCCTGGTAAAAAGCCACCTAAAGGTCGAGTATACCCTCTCTCTGTTCCTGAGACTCAAGCCATGTCGGAGTATGTGCAAGATAACCTACGAAAGGAGTTTATCAGGCCTTCTTGATCTGCTGCTGTAGTGGGCTTCTTTTTTGTAAAGAAAAAGGATGGCGGTCTTCGTCCATGTATCGACTTTAGAGGTCTAAATGAAATTATGGTAAAAAATAAATATCCTTTACCTCTCATTATGGAATTGTTTGATAGAGTTAAGGGTTCTCAACTATTTACTAAACTTGATCTAAAAGGAGCTTATAACTTGATCAGAGATAAAGAGGGTGATGAGTGGAAAACCGCGTTTAATACGCGAGATGGCCATTATGAGAGCCTCGTCATGCTTTTTGGTTTATGTAATGCTCCTTCTGTGTTCCAGGAGTTTGTGAATGAAATTTTCCAAGATATACTTTACCAGTTTGTTATTGTTTATCTTGATGATATTTAGATTTTTTCCAGAAATCTTTCTGATCATCATACCCATGTTAAAGAGGTATTAAGTCGTCTTCGAGCTAGTAAGTTTTATGGTAAGATCTCCAAGTTTGTTTTTGAAGTTCCAGTTATACCCTTTTTGAGGTATATCATCTCTGGTTCTGATCTTCAGATGGACCCTGAAGAGTTAAAGGCTATTCAAGATTGGGTTTTGCCCACTTTGTTAAAGTCAATTCATAGATTTTTAGGCTTTGCCAATTATTACAGAAAGTTTATCAAAGCGTTTTCAACGATTTTAGCCCCAATTACTGCTATGACAAAAAAGGGGCTGATCCCAAAGTATGTTCCCCAGAGGCATTGAATGCCTTTCAGATTCTTAAAGATGCATTTTCTGTGGCCCCCATTCTAGTTCAACCTGATATTGAGAAATCATTTATGCTAGAAGTGGATGCTTCCACTTATGGAGTTGGGGCTGTTTTGTCTCAAGTGGCTGCAGATAGGAGAACAGTGTCTTGTGGATTCTTTTCACAAAAGTTTCTAGTGCTGAGAGTAATTACTCCATCGGGGACCAAGAACTGTTAGCTATTAAGTTAGCTTTGGAAGAGTTGAGATATTTATTAGCAGGCGCAAAACATCCTGTTACTATTTTTACAGACAATAAAAATTTGTTGTATTTGAAGACTGCCCATTGTCTGAACCTACAACAAGCTCGATGGGCACTCATTTTGATTTTGTCCTCAGGTATTGTCCAGGTTCTTTGAATAAAAAGGCAGATGGTCTCTCACGCTCATTGTTGGAAGAAAAAGAACAAAATGAGGATCAAAGGTACCCTATAATAAACCCTCTGGACTTTTCTTCAAGTTCCATCTCTCCTGATCCTCCTCCTGGGAAGATATTAGTGGCACCTGAGTTACGAGGTAAACTTATTTCCTGGGATCATAATTCTTGTTTCTCTGGACATCCAGGGGTTCGTAAAATGTACTCTTATTCCTATTGGTGGTCTTCCATGAAAAATGATGTCCAAGGGTTTATACGTTCTTGTTCTAAGTGTGTACAACATAAGTCCTCCCGGCAGTCTCCAGTTGGTCCTCTCCATCCACTACCCATTCCCACCCAACCATGGAACCATCTTTCCATGGATGTTATTACAGATCTTCCTGAGTCTAGGGGGTGTACAATTATTTGGGTAGTAGTGGATCATTTTACCAAGATGGCTTATTTTTGTTCTTTGGCTCGAATTCCATCAGCCCCAAATTAGCACAAATATTTATCAAAGAGATATTTCATCTTCATGGACTTCCTTATGAGATAGTGTCTGATCAGGGTGTCCAGTTTGTTGCTTAGTTTTGGAGGGCTTTATGTCCATCATTGCAAATTAAATTACAGTTTTCTTCTGCATATCATCCTCAGTCAAATGGACAAACTGAAAGAGTGAACCAGGAGTTGGAGACCTTCTTAAGAATGTATATTTCTTCCTCCCAAGATGATTGGATGGATTTTTTGCCTTGGGCTGAGTTTGTCATAACTTTCATTATTCATCTGCTATAAGTGTAAGTCCTTTTTTTGCCAATACTGGTTGACGTCCTCGAGTTCCTGAGCTTCAATCAATTCCTACTGTGGATGTCCCAGCAGCTAAAGCTACACTCCAACATTTTTCTGGAATTTGGACCCAGGTACATAAGTGTCTTAGGAAAGCCTCTCACAATTATAAAACCTTTGCTGATAAAAAATGTTCGGCTGTTCCTAAGTATTCTGTTGGAGATCGTGTCTGGTTGTCTACTAGAGATCTTCAACTTAAAGTACCTACCATGAAGTTTGCTCCCCGGTATATTGGTCCTTTTTATATTATAAAAATGATCAATCCAGTGGCATGTAAGTTACAGTTACCTCCAACTATGCGTGTACCTAACTCCTTTCATGTGCCCTTGCTTAGACCATTGATTCTTAATCTATTTCATGACAGCTTGCCTAAAGTACATCCTATAACAACTGCTCGAGGTGTGGAGTTTGAGATTGATAAGATTCTGGATTCACTTAAGCATCAAAATCAATTGCAATATCTTGTAGACTGGAAGGGTAATGACCTGGAGGAGAGATCTTGGATTAAAGACTCTGATGTCCATGCTCCTAAATTGATACATAATTTTCATGCTAAATTCCCAAAAAGGGGGGGGTACTGTCAGGACTGCGACTATTTCAGTACATAAAGATAGACTACTTTTGCCAAAGTTCCATTGTGGTCATTGGAGGAGCTATCCTGCTTGCTGGCATGCTCTCATTCAGGGGATAGAGTGTTAAAGTGATCATCTATTTCCCAGGAGTCATCAGGTTATGGGATTCCTAGATTTCTCATTATTTCAAACCTGATTCCATTTGGGTCACATGTTCTGAAACTTCCTAAGGATCACAGACCTCTTGTATAAAGCATGTTACTAACTGTGTCTCAGTGTCTGTGCAACATTGCTTTCAGGTCTTTTCTTGGACTCCTGCCAGATTCCCGCTGTGCCTGTGGATTGCTGTGGACCTTGTTGTATTCCAGATGAACTTCTGATGTCAGTCACCCGCTGCACTACAGGGCCCAGCATTCCTATTGCCTAAGTATTGCTGATTGCTCCATCACTGCAGTTTCAACATTTTGCTGCACTATTTACTTTGCCTGTTGTCTTTCCTTTCCTGTGGATTTTGAATTCACCCTTGTTACAGTTGTCAACTGCACCGTTACAGTGTCATCTCAGCATCACGGGGCTCAACCCCACTCCGAACCCTAGCCAGACTACAGGGCTCAATCCTGCTACAATCTTCTCCGCATCACAGGGCTCAACCCCGCTACAATCTTCTCTGCATCACAGGGCTCAACCCCGCTACAATTTTCTCCGCATTCCGGGGCTCAACCCCGCTACAAACTTCTCTGCACCACGGGGCTCAACCCCGCTACAATCCTCTCAGTATCACGGGGCTCAACCCCGCTACAATTTTCTCCACATACTGGGGCTCAACCCCGCTACAATCTTCTCCGCGTCACGGGGCTCAACCCTGCTACAATCCTCTCAGCATCACGGGGCTCAACCCAGCTCCAAACTCTAGCCACGCCACAGGGCTCAACCCTGTCCTGGAATCTAATCGTCTTACAGTGCTTAACCCTGCTATGACTTCACTACTCCACAAGGCTCAAGGTTGCTTCATCTCTCACTGCACCGCAAGGCTCGGTCCTGTCCCGGAACTATATTATTCTGTAGGGCTCGCTCTGCTCCGGATTTCCATTACTACAGGGTTCTACCCTGGCAAAGGTCCTTAATGTCATCCTGAGGTGTTAGCCTCATTCTGGACTCGGGGTTCCCTACCACGTTAGTTCTTATATGCTAAAGACTGCTTATGTATATTTGGGGATTCTCTCCTATACATATTATTGCATATGTGAACCTCTGTGCTGTTTGAGACTTTATTTGAGACCTTGCTGTTTATAATCCTTATGTGAATAAATTCTATTTTACTTTTATCCTGTGCTACTGAGTTTCATGGAAAGGTCATTCTTAAGACCACCCCAGTTTATTGTGCCTAGTAGGCCTGCCTTCCTCCAGGAGTCTCAAGTGTTGGCAGCTGTGACACCTATAGTTTCAAATGATCCTTCACTCCATATACTCAAGGACACCAGGATTACTCCTGCATACAAAAGGGGCCACAACATTAAGGATTATGTAGTGCACAATGATGTATCTCAGCATATTGACCAAGTCCCGGTACACTTTCTCACTAAAAAGCCTGGGAACTACAACGGGTACGGGTTGCATTACAAGTAGCCACCTTGAAATGGGTAATGCGTTTGTGCACCCACTTCCTGGAAAGAAATTTTAGATCAAATATCCTGTAACCTGTCCAAGCCAGTTTGTCGTGTACTATATCAGGTGTCCTTGTGGACTCCTGTATATAAGTAAAACCACACGACAGCTCAAAGAGCGTATGGCTCTCCACCGCTTGAGCATTCAAGCAGCCATTGAGGGATAATCCATAAACCAACCTGTCGCTAAACAATTTTGGGACTTTAAACATGGACTGGCAACTTTATGTTGCAAGATCATTGATTGGATCCTGCCTGATAATAGAGGTGGTGACAGGGGACGGATTTTACTACAGCATGAGTCTAGATGGATATACAATCTCCAGACTCTTAAACCGCTTGGTCTTAATGAGATTAATTATTTTTCTTGTTTTCATTAGCCTTTTCCAGTTAGGATTACGTTATTTTTTATTTTGTGTTTTTGCGTGTATATGACATGGTTTTGTTTGCCCTCCACTATTATTTTGGAGATTGGACATTTCCTCCGCTACCTGTTGGCACCAGCTGTTCTTAGTATTTTGATTCATCTGTTTCTGGATAATGTTGTCACATTTGTATCTACAGCCTTGCTTTGTTTGTTCATTTGTTTATGATATAGGTTGTCTTGGTGATGGATAAACACTGTGGTGGACACGCCCCCCAGGGGTGATGGTGACACCGGTGCTATGGTGCAATCTTTGACATCATCGGACCCCCGCCGGGACAGAGCGGCATGGTGAAGGAGCATAGGGTGAGCAGTATTTAAGGTATGTTTTCTATGATGTTCTATATGTCTTGATAAAAGTGTTTCCACACTGTAACATTGACAAGGAGCAAAGTTGTGCTGTTCTTTTTTACCTAGGTGTGAAGCCTCATTGAGTGCCATCTTTTGCCTTCTACATTTATGCTTTCTCTGGAAGGGCACCGGAGCATTGCTTAATTATTCTGAGTGCTGGGCATTTTTGGAATATATTTATATATATATATATATATATATATATATAGATAGATAAATAGATATATATATATATATATATATATATATATATATATAATATGTTGTGATAACTTGGGGTTATTAGCTTGGTAGATTGGTGTTAGTGGTGCAGTGATTAGATGCAGAATTAGAATTCACACATGGCATTCCAGTAAAACAATTGAAAATGGTGCTTTTGCTTCCGCATGGAAATCAGGAAACAGAACTAAAATAATAAACAATCTAGCCCTTGCTTAGGGCACTAGCTCACTTCTTGAACCCTCTCTATTGAAACAGCTAATCTGCATGAAAGTCTCTCACAGTCTCTAAGATTTGTGGTCCTTCCTGCAACATGCAGGACTGGACACTGGCCTCCTGGCCTAGTATAGCTTTCTCAGCTTGTTGGCTGCTGCCTCTCACAAGGACAGTGTCAGAGGTATATGGATCTGCCTGCCTCCTTGCAGGTATTATCGTGACCACCTGGTCTCCTTCACTCACACTGCAGCCCCACCTGGACTGTCTGACTGTGTCCACCAGCAGCCTCACCTGGGCTCTGGTCATATGGCAGCCATTACACATCTTCCCACAATGCTTTTGTACTCTGTGTGGGCGGATCTCTCCTGCGCCACACACAGAATCTGCTGCTCACCAGCACCATCTCTGGTGCTACTGCCACTATATATATATATATATATATATATATTGTGATATGATCAGGGTAGGGGTCCCTCCCCTAGGGTAGATGAACACCTCCTTACACACAACAGCCAGGAAACAGCACTCCAGTCGTGGGTTTTCGTGCAAGCTGGTCGGCACCAGTTTTTATTGTGCAACATCAATAATCAAATAAACAAAACATAAAATAAATTCTAGCCTGTCTTGGCTCTAACTAGACAGTGAGCTCCCTCACTAACCAAACACTAAAATAAGTTCAGGTCCACAGTACCTTCTGGTTTGTAGCAAATAGTGTCTCAGAGCAAGCTAACCTGCATGCCTGCTCTCCCAGGTATGAGACACTCAGCTATGACAACACCCAGCTTATCTTAGCCACTTTCAGGTGTAAGCCCTAATGAGCCTGCTACCAGGCTGAAAGACCCAACTCCTGGAGTGGCCTGTGGATGGAGCCCTCCCTCTCTTCACATCCACACCCCCAGGTCCCACTCAGGCTTTTCACAAAAGCCAACATTTCTCGTCTGCTTTGTCCAACAGACTTCTCCTGGGGGTTTTAAAACACACAGGACAGGAATCTGGAACAGAAATAGAAGCCATTCCATGCTTCTATCCCAATATATATATATATATATATATATATATATGTCCCAGCGATTGGCACTCCCTATCCACGTGTAAATCGCCTTGGTGCCATCCCTATAAGCATACAAATATACAGTCCATATTGGGCGGCACTCTCCAGTCTTTCCACAATCAATCAAATCAAGGCATGGATGCCAGCATGATATAGATCAACGTTTCAATTCTATTTCCTGATGAAAATTCTTGAATAGAATTGAAACATTGACCTATATCATGGTGGTGTCAGCTCCTTGACTTTATTGATTGTGGAAAGACCAGAGAGTGCCACCCATTATGGACTGTTTATTTATATATATATATATATTTATATATATATATATATATACAAACAAACCCAACCTGCGCTATATGATAAACAGCCGCTCCTTTCAGTAAGTCCTCTGTTAGTTGGACAAAAGAATAAATACAATACAATTACTTCAAGGGCGCTTCGACACACTTAATAATATTGACAATCCTTATATTCCTTATATATAACAATCCCTTCAGGGCTCATAGGTTCCAATTCTTTCCGTTTTGTGGATGTAGATAACAACAATTTTCGTGCTCGCTTTTCAGAACTGATAGAAAAATTCATATGATAGAACTTGTTTTATCGTCCTCCTTGAGGTTCTAAAAGATACCCTCACACCAGAAAAACACCCAAGATAGGCCCAAAGGCCAACATTAATACACTTTAAAATAAATTTTATTAAAAAATTTGCAAATTCAGATGGACAAATGTTCTTGCATGAATATATTAATACATCATCATCCTTTATACAGATAAAAATAGATTTCTCCACACTTTACAAATGAGTGAAGGTTTATAGCACAATGTCCACCATTTGTATAAACCCTACGTGTTTAGTCTTACTTCAAGACTTCATCAGGGGTAGATCTATAAAATACATATTTATACATATATACTAGGTGTTTCTGGTACAAAAATTGGATACACGCAAAATAATAACTCAGTGCTCATATCACAGGTAACATACCTCAAAATAAATATGCTTAAGGATACAGCATGACAGTGATCAAAATGGCTCTCGGAATCAATCAATAATTAACCTATTTGAAATATAAAATATAAATTCCACCAGGTCACTATAGTAACTTATCAACATATTCATTCAACTGTAATCAATTTTTAACTTGAGTTACATACCTCACACTTGTCGAATATATTGAGATAAATCAGATCTTTAGATCATCAACATTAGACTATACAACACCTGTAAATATTAAAAGATAGGTTTTTAATTGTATATCTCAATTAACCTTATAATTTCTAAATATTTGCACTAAATTAGTAATAAATCTTCATTAATTACTATCATTTTCAAACTTTACATACATGACCTCTGTTGTTTGAATAATTAATATACTTAATACAAAAACTTCCATAATTTAGATAATTAATATCTTGTGCAAATGTGCACAGTTCAATGCCATAAACTCACTTATAGTCTTTCTTTTAAATTTATCAACACAACCAGACTGCATATAAATTCTATCACAAAAATAAAATACAATAAAATTCCAACCCAGAGCATAACTGGAACATTCCTTTAGTTAATCAATCCACTACTCACTTTTTAGGTCCTTCTTCCACTCTGTCCCACTGCCACAATAAATTCACTTCAATATACTACCTTATAAACCCTTAAGATTGTGACATCACTTCCTCTCATATCCTATTGGAGTATGGAACATACATAAAATAACCTCCTTTAAATATGGTTCTAATAAATCCAATTACCCAAACTAAATAGCTAAACTGTTCTACCAATAAAGCGCTTATCTATTTAAAATCTTACTGTACTCAAATTGATGTAATAAAGTAGTTAAAAAAATCAATCCCAGCTTCCCCCTCGTTTTTGTAGTTCTCTTATAATTGGTTTAACAGAGCCCATGTGATCCATCAGTGCTCTATGTCCGGCTTACATCTCCATAGTGACAGACATAAACAAGATAATACTAATTATCATATGATCACGTGGTTTGTCCAAAATCCACTACCCGGCTTGTGGTGATTGGCGTCCCCACCTGCCTTAGGGCTATCACTCAGCGCACAACATCACCGCTGGATTGTAGTGGGGCGAACACATACTCCTTACACTGAGCTTGTTTAAGCCGCTTCAGCGGTAACAGAAGCTGTAGCGTCCATTTCCCTGGAAACCGGTGCCATTTTAAATGTCTATCACATGTTATTTTTGCATATAGTAACCTTAGCAACAGAAGCGATCACATTAATCCTGTTTAAACTAAACATTTTATCATGTAGTATTGATTACTAGCCTTATGGGAAGATATAATCATCCATACTAATACATATTCTTACATATTTTTCCGCTTATATAAAGAAAGGCAAAATTATTTTAGAACATAATTATTTTGAATTTATCAATGTATTTTATCTTTAAAAAAAAATGGGACGGCGATGGGGACAAAATTTGCCCCATCGTACACAAATGTTTTTATGGCGAAGTGGGAGGAGGAACATATATATGGTAATGAAAATTTTAGAGATAGAATTATATTTTATCTTAGGTACATTGACAATCTTATTTTAGTGTGGGAAGGTGATTATATTAGTATAGAAACCTTTATAGCACAAATACACATCAATTCTTACAATTTGAAGTTTACATTTAAATCTGACCCTGTATCTATTGACTATGTAGATCTTAGTTTAGAAGCCAAGATGGAGAATATAGTTAGATCGGGGATGCCGATCACAACAAGCTGCATAGTGGATTTCGTACAAACCACACGATCATATGATAATTAGTATTATCTTGTTTATGTCCGTCACTATGGAGATGTAAGCCGGACATAGAACACTGATGGATCACATGGGCTCTGTTAAACCAATTATAAGAGAACTACAAAAACGAGGGGGAAGCTGGGATTGTTTTTTTAACTACTTTATTACATCAATTTGAGTACAGTAAGATTCTAAATAGATAAGCGCTTTATTAGTAGAACAGTTTAACTATTTAGTTTGGGTAATTGGATTTATTAGAACCATATTTAAAGGAGGTTATTTTATGTATGTTCCATACTCCAATAGGATATGAGAGGAAGTGATGTCACAATCTTAAGGGTTTATAAGGTATAATATTGAAGTGAGGGTCTTATTCTGACCCGCTCGCGAGCGCTGAGCACTCGCAAGCGGGTCGATGGTTCCCAAGTGCGCATGCGCAGAATGGAGGCACCTCCATCGTGCGCATGCGTGAGACCTGCCGAGCGACGGGGAAGCCGTTGCTCAGGGTCTCGCACCAAAGGGGGCATGCTGTTGAGGCAGCCACGCCCCTGGCACGCCCACCAAAGGGGGCATGCTGTCACTCAACCTCGACAGCATGCCCCCTTTGGTGGGTGTGCCAGGGGCGTGGCTGCCAGATGGAGGCATTCCCATGGGAACACCTACTGTCTGGGTCCGGCCCCACTGACATCAATAGTGATGTCAGTGGGAGTGATTTTGGCTCTGATAGAGCCAAAATCACTCCAGGGTTTGCTGCAGCGAGACCCTACCGCAGGGTCTCATCACAAGCCCGATGGTCGCGATGGTCTTGATGGTAACCCACAGCTATGCGAGCATCCAAAAGGCCGCTCCAATAAGAGGTAGGAGGGCCCTGATTCAGAGCGAGCGCTCTGGTCAGAGCGTCCAGCTTTGAATCAGGCCCTGAATTCATTGTGGCAGTGGGACAGAGAGGAAGAAGGACCTAAAAACTGATTAGTGGATTGATTAATTAAAGGAATGTTCCAGTTATGTTCTGGGTTGGAATTTTATTGTATTTTTGTGATAGAATTTATATGCAGTCTGGTTGTGTTGATAAATTTAAGAGAGAGACTATAAGTGAGTTTATGGCATTGAACTGTGCACATTTGCACAAGATATTAATTATCTAAATTATGGAAGTTTTTGTATTAAGTATATTATTTATTCAAACAACAGAGGTCATGTATTTAAAAGCTTGAAAATGATAGTAATTAATGAAGATTTATTACTAATTTAGTGAAAATATTGAGAAATTATAAGGTTACTTGAGCTATACAATTAAGAACCTATATCTTTTAATATTTACAGGTGTTGTATAGTCTAATGTTGATGATCTGATTTATCTCAATATATACAACAAGTGTGAAGTATGTAATTCAAGTTAAAAATTGATTAAAGTTGAATGAATATGTTGATAAGTTACTATAGTGACCTTGTGAAATTTATATTTTATATTTCAAATAGGTTAATTATTGATTGATTCTGAGAGTCGTTTTGATCACTGTCATGCTATATCCTTAAGCATATTTATTTTGAGGTATGTTACCTGTGATATGAGCACTGAGTTATTATTTTGCGTGTATCCAATTTTGTACCAGAAACACCTAGTATATATGTATAAATATGTATTTTATAGATCTACCACTGATGAAGTCTTGACGTAAGACGAAACACATAGGGTTTATACAAATGGTGGACATTGTGCTATAAACCTTCACTCATTTGTAAAGTGTGGAGAAATCTATTTTTATCTGTATAAAGGATGATGATGTATTAATATATTCATGCAAGAACATTTGTCCATCTGAATTTGCAAATTTTTTAATAAAATTTATTTTAAAGTGTATTAATGTTGGCCTTTGGGCCTATCTTGGGTGTTTTTCTGGTGTGAGGGTATCTTTTAGAACCTCAAGGAGGACGATAAAACAAGTTCTATCATATGAATTTTTCGATCAGTTCTGAAAAGCGAGCATGAAAATTGTTATCTACATCCACAAAACGGATTTTAAATTTAAGCATATAAAACAAATCTTTAACAATCAGCTTCAGGGCATCCCACCAGGGAACTACTTCAGATGCACTCCTTCCACTTGGGTATATGGAGCCCATTCAGACCCGATCGCTAGATGCGTTCACATTCACATACAGCTGTCAGCTGCTAATATATGCAAAAGTAGCGATCACATGGCAAGACATTAGTATGCCCACTATGTCTTAGCGTGCAGGACCATTGCGATCGCAAGCTAGTCTTATGGCACCCACTTTTCCCTCACAGCACACGTCATTACCAGGAAGTGTATATAACAATCGGTAACATTGAGAACCATCGGAGGCTTACGCAGTGCTTGTGGTAGACTCTACCCTACTGCAAGCACTGCGATTGCTTCAGTGTTTTAAACAGCCAGGTGACATGTACAATGATGCTGCCTTTTAATTATTCAAGCCCTAGAATCGCCGTTTTGACACTTAGGCACGCCTGCGTTTGCACCGCCACTTCCCCATTTTCAAGGACCTTCCCCTGTAACCACCGACAAGTGGCACATTCTGTCACTAAAACTAGCGGGCAGTCTGTGTGTTCCAAGTGATCGCTTCCCCATCGCATTGACTGGCTCGCGCACGTGAACTTTGATACATACACAGTTAGCGGAAATCGACCAGCAACATGAGAACGCAGCCTAGTAAACGGGTCTGAATCGGGTCGTATGTTCACCACAGAATGATATCACAGCAACTGCACCCATTCAGTGCTGCTCATTTCTCATTGAGTCATTTTCTCAGCCCGATCACCGAAACAACTCAAGATGAGCAGCATTGACTGGGTGCAGTTGCTGTGTTGTCATTTGGTGGTGAACATATATCCAAGTGGAAGGAGTGTATCTGAAATTGTTCCCTGGTGGGAAGCCCTGAAGCTGATTGTTAAAGATTTGTTTTATATGCATAACTGACAAGTATATCCATGGTACGCATACTGTATATATTGGAATACCTAATTTGGACTAGCTGTTACTTAATACAGTATATTACACTATCAGGCGCTTGTCCTTCTCCCCATTTTTCTCCTTAGAAATTAAATGCCTTTACCAAGAGACAAATTGTAAGGACTGAGCAGCCACTCACAACAGAGGAGGAGTATAATGTGACGTCTATATCCAGGGAGGAATTAAAACCTTCCCCTCAACACAGGCAGACTTCCAATACCTACAGCAATTCTGGTCCAATACCTCCAGCAAGCCGTGGCTCACCCCAGGGCCCAGACCTAGCATGCACATCAGCCTCTGCACAGTGCCACTTCCAGGCTTATTTCCACCCAACAGCAGCATGCAGAGGCCAGAGTGACAGGCAGAGCTGCAGAAGCCCCTGATCTCAGGGAAGCACAGCAGTCACCCAGGTAGGGCACTATGTTAGGGTGGGAACACAGCTGAATGATTGGCAATTATGCCGATGTTCAGGGTGATTTGCCATGATTGCCGGTACACATTACACGATTAATAAACAAAGGAATGATCACTTGTTCTGTCCTTCATTAATATGTCTGATTTGAAGTTCCAATTTGGCCAAATCGGGCCAATATTGTACAAGTTTGTTGCCGGCCTTATTCTCAATTACTCTGTAATATAGATTGATTTATGTTGTTTTTATGTTGTGCAATCTGATTTCAAATTGAATAGTTAGTAATTATGGGCTGAGCGATTATCGGTAGACTGTGCACGCACCGTGATTGCACTGCGCACATGCCAAGGTATAGTGCTATGGATTATTTCAGGAAGGGAGGCCCCAAACTGGTATCTTGCCTAGGGCTCCATGAGGTCTAAATTTGGCTCTGAGGCCACATACCAGTCACCGCCCAGGAATGCCTGTGGTTTTCCCTCTCTGGTCATGATGAATTTTTTTACTGACCCTATCTTGGCTAGCTTGAGGGTAATAGGACTTGTTGACTTCCCCCATGTCCGGGATAGCCTGTGCTTTAATTATTTGTTTGTTGGAATAATCAAAGAGAAAAAGAAGCACTAGAAAACATAGTTTTTAAAAAAAATAAAGGAACAAACATACAATAGTATATACTAGTACACACTGGCTGGTACATGAATTCATATAATTTTTTTTTATAAAAACATTATAAAATCAGCAAAGAATCCAAGGTAAGCTAACTTCATTAGCTACTATATACATTTCCACATTAAGCCTGGTACAGGATTTTTCATGCAAACATATACAGGGTTAATAGCATGGGAGCTTCTCTGACGTTCTTGTTAATCACATGCAAGCATACAGATGTGCCCAGCTAGTATGTTGCTCAAAGTGCGCCATTCAGACCTCCTGTGTCACGCCATGGAAAGTTACGTGATGGCTGTACTGTGGCGTACCATGCTATTCTACAACGAAAGATAAGCCATGGCATGTAATACACTGCTTAAGCTCTAGGTGGCAAAGTGCTCCACTGATAAAATTTGTACTGCGGTGGGATGTTGAGAGAAATTCTTTCAGTCTAGTAGAATTCTTTAAAATAACTGAACTTCATTAGCTCTGTCATTATGTAATGCTTAGTGTCTGTCTTCTGGTCAATGTTAGCTACTGTACAGCTGCTTTATTGGGACTCGGTACAGTAATATGCATCTACTGTATGGTCACTTTTCAGGACAGGTACTTTGCAGCACAGTAATGGAGATGTGTCCACACAGGAGTGCTGTGTGACTCGGTAGCACTGAGCGTCTTTTATGCATCTTTTTACCCTAAAATACATCTTATTAGCACAAGCAGCTAATGCTGATTAAAATGATATGCAGCATATATATGTTCTGTGAGCCAGTATGGGTGAATATGCAAGCAAATCACTATGTTAAAGTGTTATAGTCGCTATTAGTGTAACGTAATATTTCGCATGCAGATACATACGAACTGGCTCACAGACTATAGGCATGCTGCATATCATTTTTAATCAGCAGAAGCTGCTTGATCTATCAATTTGATTTGCTGTATGATTCAGATGCAATGGAAGATAAAAAGTTGCATAAAAGACGCTCACGCTACCGAGTCATACCATGCCATAACAGGATTCACAGTATGCCACATAGTGATTTATTTTTAATCCAGCAATTAGTATTATTATTATCCTTTATTTATATGGCGCCACAAGTGTTCTGCAGTGCCGTACATAGAACTAATAGGTGAAATAGTGATTAAAGCACTCACAATAAGCTGCTGGGAGTTGGCAGTCCCGTGTTAGGTGCCCTAATGAGGAGTAGAGAGTAGAAGAAAATGTAAAGAGAAGCACATGAGGGAAGAGGTCTCTGCCCATGAGAGCTTACATTCTAAGGGGAGGGGCAGACAGACAGGCGTGACACAGAAGGGGAAGACAGGAAGGAAAGAGCATGAGGTGGGTTAGGATGAGTGCTGAAAGGCCTTGATGAAGTAGTGGGTCTTGAGTGCCCGTTTGAAGATTTGTAGAGAGGTGGAGAGTCTGATAGGGAGAGGGAGAGCATTCCAAATGTAGGGAGCAGAACGGGCAAAATCTCGGATGCGGGAGTGGGAGGAAGGAATCAGTTGGCAAGAGAGGCAGCATGCATTAGTTGAGCGAAGTGGGTGGGTGGGAGTGTGAAGGGAGAGAAAGTTATAAATGTATGCGGGAGTGGATTTGTTGAGTGCTTTGTAGGCTACCTGTTAATGGATATGACACTGAATATGATTTGCAATCATAAAAACATCCTACAATTTATAGCTTCTATACTGTAATCTAATTGCTAGGTAATAATGTTCTGGATATTAATAACCTGCATAATCTATACACTTACCTATTTTATTTCCTATGGTTTTAATGAATCTAATAATGAATTTTGTGATGTGGCTCATAAGTCTATTTATAATATGGATATTAAGAATACTAAGATCGTGGAGCTGTTTACATCTGATGGGTGTGGTCTGGATTCTGGTTCAGGATTGGTCAGTCCCTTTAATAATGGAGAACAGGGATAAAAACTACACTGCTTTGATATATAAGCGACCTCCTGATTGGCTCAGCAGCACACTTGCTGAGGCTAATACTAAGCTGGCTGCTGATTGGTCCAGCAGACCATGTGACCTTAATAATGTGTTTTGATTGGCTCCTGACTGGAATAAAGCCTCACTGGATAAGGCAATGCCTTGAAAAAACATAACTTTTGTGAAACGTACGTCGGTTTTTTGCAGCTCCTGCTGCTGATAGTGTCCTATGTTGTGTTAATAGCACTTGAAAGCACTGCCTCCACTGTGTGTGTAAGCAAATGTGATTATCACAGTGAAGAAAATGGCATGCATTAACATGCTTTCCTAGTACTCAGACTATGTTATAGTATTACTGTGAGCAAGTAGTGTGAAAATATACAATCTACTCCAATACTACTACTTGTGATTAAACATTGCAGCTGGGCATGAGGAACCCACATTAAACACTCAGTAATGTTAGTCTGAGTGAGTAACAGTTTATTAAACCAATTTTGCAGCCCTATAGAGGGAGCTACAACAATAGCACTGTATTGTATTAGGTATAATTAAAACCAACAGGGGGTGCCACATTCTGGGCACAAACAAAATACAGTACCATACTGCACGAATAAACCCTATAGCTATACAAGGGAATCCTTATATTTGGGTTAAGCAATAATATCAACTTGGGCATTAAGATGTCCGCATATTAAGTAGTTTAAATATTCTAACATTTCTATCAGTAAATTATGATGCAATCCAATAGGGGGAGCTGTAATAAATCAATTCTATCAGCAAAGTGTGATGTAATCCAATAGGGGGAGCTATAATAAGTAATTTCAATAAGCTAAATGTGATGCAATTCAATAGAACCCAATAGGGGGAGCTGTAAGATACAATCCTTATTAATCAAGCTGATTATGTTATATACTAGTTATTACAGCTTCCTTCGAATCACTGATAGTTTATATATCATTTGAATTAGCATTATAACTCATTAATGCATTTTGCAGCCCCATAAGAGGAGTTAATATAATATAAATATAATCTTTATAACCCTTATGGGAGACACTACAATAGAGGTATAACATACTTATCATATAAATTGAAGTTTAATATGCGATGTACACCATTTAGCACAAATGTTAATGCTTTTTGATTGATATGTTATCAACACTTCTCAATATAACACTTCTATCAAACCTATTAATTTATATGATTGCTGCAGTTGATTGTTTATTTCTTAACCCAATAGGGGACACAAAGATTTGTATCAGGAACTGGATACATGTTCCCATGTGACAATATTCCATGAAAACAAATAGGTGGCATTTATAGAGGACAATGGCCCTGATTCAGAGCCAGACGCTCTGACCAGAATCAGGGCCCACCTCCATAAATATGGAGCGTCCTCCTGGATGCTCGTATAGCTGTGGGTCACCACCCACAGCATATACGAGTGTGCAGGATGACGGTCGCGATGGTCTTGACCATCGCGACCATCGCCACTGCGAGCAGAAGCCAAAATCACTCCCACTGACATCACTAGTGATGTCAGTGGGGCCGGCTTCTGACGGTAGGCGTTCCCTTGGGAACGCCTCCGTCTGGCAGGCACGCCCCCGGCACGCCCACCAAAGGGGGCGTGCTGTCAATCAACATCGACAGCACGCCCCCTTTGATCAGACACTTCGAGCGAAGGAAAGTCCTTCGCTCGTCGCGTCTCACGCATGTGCAGTGCAGACCATCGACCCACTTGCGAGCGGACAGCCGCTCGCGAGTGGGTCTGAATCAGGGCCATTGTGCTTAATATAGCACCCATTAAATCAACCTGGTTTCTTTTCTACATTTAACAACTAAAGGTGTAGTGGCATACCATAACCAATAGATGGCAGCATAATATCACCAATAGAATTTATATCTTGGTTTAGTTTCAATACAGTATATCTAACTACAATTGTGGGTAGTACATGCAGGGCTAATTGATTTCAACTATATAAATATATGTTATGATTAATGACCCTGGAGACAACAACATTTAATAGAATCTTTACTCAGAAACATAACTGAAAGGGACACAGAGACAAATGAATTATTAATAATTTAATATCAATTGATGACACACATTTGTTTCAATGTTTTTATTATATTTTTTCTTGGAATATTTCACTAATAAGGCGATTTTTAAAAAAAAATAATTTATTTAATAAAAGTTATATTTTTAAATATAATTATCCTCTATGTGCGCCAACAAAGAGACAATACCCTTTTCTTCTCTTTTTTGTAAACTCCTACTTACTGTCCTTGGCAGCAGCCCCATAGAATGATTTCATATATACCACAAATTGTCTAATTGGGGCCATTACAGAAGTATATATATATTTCTTAAACCTAAACCTAGTGCAGAAGTCCTTCCCCAGCCCTCTACCCCTAATTTAACAATCTTTGTAGGCGAAAGTAAGAACCTTGAATTGGCATCTGAAGGGGAAAGGGAGCCAGTGTAGTGCTTGAAGGAGAGAGGTAGCAGATGTAGAGTAATTAAGATTCAAAAGAAGAATCTTCTTTCAAGATTTGAACACCGAACCCCAAGGTGCAATGCGCAGACCTAACCCACTAGCCTACACACTCTAGCCATGATGGGAACTACACCTATCGTGTATGTGATGTGAAGTGTGAAAATTAAAGCAGGCAATGTGTACAATGTCGATAGTGGGCTCAGCATGCAGCAGCATTGAATAGAAGCGAATGAAGGTGGGGGTGGTGATGAGCCATACTATGAGCTCAATGGAGTTGAATAGTAATTGTGTGATGGTGGGGGGAGGTGGTGAAGGAACTTGGGTGGCCATACACAGAGAGGAAGGGAGAAGGGAAGTGCAAAGTAGTGTATTTTAAAAGTATTGAACCTGACATGATCTCTCTTTATAAAAAACGCCCCCTGTTATGTGTACAATACAATGTCTACTGTATAGCACAAATGCCAAGTGGTGGGATGTCAAGAGAAATGTTTTGAGTCTAAGGTCACAGGAGTGCTGATACACCCGAACTGGCTCACAGAATATAGGCATTCTGCATATAATTTTAATCAGCAGAAGCTGCTTGTGCTATCAATTCGATTCACTGTATGATTGAGATGCATTTGAAGGTAAAAGTTGCATAAAAAATGCTCACGCTACCGAGTCATCATGTCTTAGTGATGTGCATGCCTTTGACCCCTGTCTGAGTCCATGAGACAAATATAAATATATATATATATATTTTTTTTTTAACAGTACAGGACTCACACACATACTGTGCTGTTATAATGTAATACTTTATTACACATACTTCTAAAGCCCTTGACCATGACCAAAATGTTATACTATAGTGTACCCAATCACAGCTTCTGTCAGTCAATCATTGGGCGGTGATACAGAATATGCATTGGAACTCTGACGCATGTGCTGTATAGTTTAGGAAAAGTGACACCTACCTGGTGGACAAAAAGTTGTATTACACAATATGACTTTTTTCCAGTGCTATGCTACGTTCCATTATGAAACATTCTGTGTGGCACGACTCAAGGCTTCTGTGTGGCGCGAGATGCATGGCGCGCTACATGGCTGTATGGAGCAACAAACTAGCTGGGCACATCTGTATATGGATATCCTGTAGGCCCTTATTCAGCAGTGGTCCGGAATCTGCGCTGGTGCCTGACCCGTACTGTGCATTTGCAGTAGGGGTCCTGCTTGAATGCACACAGAGTGGCAGAAGACCGTCAGTAATTGACAGTCTGCTGCTATTTGGGGATGGAAGGGGGCAGCGGCAGCCTCAGTTTTCTGAAACAGAGGCATGTTGTGGCCATTGGGTGGGGGTCGGGGAGAGACCAGGACCTCCATTGACTGATTAAGATTTCCTAGAATCTTTCTCTCATCTGCGGCCCCCGTCTTGCAGGACCCCATGGGTCACTTAGCCAGCCGATGTTCCCGCAGATTATCTGATGCTGCATTGGACATCGCAACCAGGATAAGTAATGCAGCAGGAGGAGAGATGCCTCCTGCTGAATTGCCATATCTACAAGGACTGAATTGCAAAGCTGCTTGCATGCAGCTTTGCAATACCGTTAAGTACAGAATCAGGCCCATAGTCAGTAGTCACTGGGTTAATAGCATGGAAGCCTATCTAGTTTTATTATTGAGCACCAGTTTTCCTGGAGTACACTGTTGACTTGCACTTCCATAGACCGGTATGTGCCTAGTACAACTCTATGAACTCCCAAAGACAATCCTCACTCCTCTGCCCTTTTCTGTAATACAAAAAGTGGTAATACAGTCTCCCATATCCAAAATGCTTGGGACCAGGGATATTTTGGATATCGGAATATTCTGTATTTTGGAATAATTCCATATAGTAATGAAATTCTTGGGAATAGGACCCAAATCTAAACACAGAATGCATTTATGTTTTATATACACCTTGTGCACACAGCCTGCAGGTAATTTTATACAATATTTTCAATAATTTTGTGGCTCACACAAAGTTTGTGTATATACATGAAATTCATTTATATTTCATATACACCTTATGCACAAAGCCTGAAGGTAATTTTATATAATATATTTAATAATTTTGTACTTTAAACAAAGTATGTGTACACTGAACCATCAAAAAACAAAGGTTTTACTATCTCAGTCATGCTCAAAAAATCCATATTTTGGAATATTTGGATATGGGAGAATCAACCTTTAATAGATTAGCAATAAAAATGGTCAATATTGAGGTCAGAGTGTACTTTTTTAAGAGATTAGACTGTATGCTACAGTACAATACAGTACTCTCAGTGTCATTGCGTGTTAAAGTCAAACAAGTGCACAACTACATTACACCATTTGATCTATCCCAAGAAATGTTAACATGTTCCAGTAAATATAGATACAGCATATATTACATTCATTGGAGTCAACCCAAAGAATGCTAACATGCACCTGTAAATAAATATACTGTATATACTGCATATATTACATTATGGCATCCACGATCCACCTCAATAAATGTTAACATATTCCAGGACATACTTCATATATTACATCAAGTGGATCCATCACAAGAAATGCTATCTTATCCTAGTTTATTTACATGATGGGATCCACCACAATAATAGTTTTGTTTATTTTGGCTCTGAATGTCAGTAATAAGATATGCACAGGCCTATCCCTTGTTTACATTTTGGATAAACTGTACATAAGTTCAGACATACAGTATATACATGTTTATGTTTGTTTTCAAAGAATAATTGTTTATCCACTTACCAGAAAATGTTGAATGTTCTTTCTGATAAATATTTGTGACAATCTCCAAAACTCTGTAATGCTCTGGAAAGATGACGACTAGCAATTATGAATGAACGTTCGCAGGCTGGTTTGCGCAGGACCAACTTATCATAATGCCTCCTTGTTGACATCAGCCAGCCAATAGATATAATGGTCAGTGCCACACTACAGTATGAAGTCTAAGGAAGAGGACAGAATACAGCTGCTGTGGAGGAAAAACAAGCTGGGGGATAGCAGGAGATGTAACATCAGTGGAGGGTCAGAGTCTGGTGATGGAGGAAAGAGGCCAAGAAAGACTTTATGTAAAAAAAACATCTTGCTGTCATGTCTTGATCTTGATACTGGACCAACATGATTATGATTATATCAAGAAGTTTAATAAAAAAAAAAATAACAATTACAGAAAATAATTATGCAACATGTGATTGTCCTCAAATAAATATTTTGGGGGAAAAAAAAAGCCAAAGAAGCTCATCCAGAAATGGTGGTCAGACTTAAAGCATAAAGAGAGAAGGAAGCTGATGACACTTTGCATAACATCAAATTTATTAAGTACCCCCTTTTTTGTACTACCTCTTGCAGCTTGTCATTATAAAAGTGTGTATAGTGGTGTAATATTGACCTTTTTGTTCCAGGACAAAAGAAGCATGTGCACCAATAAGGACCAAAGATGAGCAGCAGGGAGTGGTCAAACAGGAGAAAAATACAGGTTAACATACCATTTTGTTGAGTACAGACAATGTAAATGTGCAACTCTATGCAATCATTTTTATTTTTAGTAGTTTTTAGCAATAAAATAAATGTTGTTTTTACAAAGATGATTGCTGCAGTGTCAAGAAACACATCAAAACACCAGACTCTATAGAGGTGCATCAGCATTAAATAATTTCAAGCGTTGAGATAGGTAAGCATGTGCCCATTTTTACCTGTGGATGAGATTTTTTTTTCAATATTCTCCATAAATTAGATTTTAGATCACTTTTGTTTTATCCTTCAGACCCCTTATAGATATCATTGTGATCTCAGGTGAGAGTGCCAAGGGAGAAATGGATCTGTTCAACAAGAAGCTTTCCTAGGTATGCACATAGTAAAAAGAATGATGTATTAATAAAAATTAAGAAATTTTAGAATACAAACTGTACAGTATTAAAAAAAGTTAATTCCCATCAGGAAAAATAGCCCAGGAGATGTATTTGTTGGGGTTTGTAGGTATTAAACTGTTAATAGCAATGTACTGTAACACGTTAGGACTATCTATATTTTTCTTGTTTTCAGTATATTTGATGTAGAACTTGTAAAGACAGTGTTACATTGCATATTTGCCTATTCCCATCTGTACATAGTTAAACTTTCATGGGGTGCTTACTACTTATAAAAACAGTGCAACATATCACCTGGGCCCCTGTATTTTGTTAATCTTTTCAAGGGGTGCAAACAGGACTGGCGCGATGTGGTAAGGGGGGTGTGCATTACAGAAAGTATAGGTATATATTTGTACAAGTGTGTGGTAACATGTGTGTGGCTGTATGTACTGTATGTGTATATGTGTGTGACAGTATTAGAGATGTGCAGTCCTGATTAACTGGAATCCAGAAGCTCCAACCACAGGCATCTGAGCCGCTGGCTCGCAGCTTCCTGTCTGACTTGGATCTGACATCGTGGCCAAACATCGTCTTCTAGGCATCGGATTCTCTTGGCTTCCATATAAGAAGCTGCACCAGGGACTCGT
The DNA here is from genome assembly GCA_031769625.1 of Taudactylus pleione. Lineage (NCBI taxonomy): Eukaryota > Metazoa > Chordata > Amphibia > Anura > Myobatrachidae > Taudactylus > Taudactylus pleione. The sequence goes on from JAUIMM010000010.1 coordinate 5,732,109, forward strand.
GCCATTTCACTGCACGCTGGTTGTTAGCTGAGCTGCTCTATAGTGGCTGTGTGCTTCGTCTAAGTTTTTCTACCAATATACTATCTATCTAAGGGGCTGTGCAGCTCATTCAGACCCGCTTGTTAGGCAGCACTCTCTCGAGCCATCAGGGGGCGAATATGCAAATGCAGCGATCACGCGGCCAGGCTAAAGGACACCCTCTATGTCTTAGAGAGCAATGGCAGAGTGATCGCACACCGGTGTAATGACGCCCACTTTTCTTACTTAAAATATGTCATCTCCAGGAAGTGTATGATTAATCAGTAACATTGAGAGCCATCAGAGCTGCTCGCAGCCCTTGAGGTAGACCCTACCTCGCCACAAGCACTGCAATAACTGCAGGCTGAAATACAACCAGGTGACATGTACAATGACGCTTCCATGCTAATTATGCACGCCCAAATAACAACATTTTGACGCTCAGACACGCCTGTGTTCGCTCATCTGCTCCCCAGTTTTCCAGGACATTCCCCTATTAACACCCACAAACGCCACTATCTGTCACTCAAAGTAGCGCTCAGTCTTTGTGCTATGAGCGCACGATTCTCAATTGCAGTGACTGGCTCATGCACGTGCACTGCGACGCATACGAAGACGGCCATAGCGTGCGATTGCAGCTTAGCAAGTGGGTCTGAATCGCCCTCAGTGTCCACTAAGGGGCTGTGGGCCTGATTCAGGTTGGATTGCAATGCTGTGTTTGCATGCAGCCGGATGTTTGCATTCTGCGCATGCGTACAAGACACCGTGTGCATGCGCATACCAGATGGTGCATTCAGGAATGCAATCGCGGCCACTACGCAGACCCATCACTCAATTATTGACAGGAAGTGCCATTTGTTGGTGGTGACGGGGGGTGGTCGTGCGAATGCCGGCGTGTCAGTGCGTTTGAATGCCGTTGCAGGGGTGTGCATAAATTATTCACAGCAAACTCATACGCAGCCTGAGTACTCACTGCGTGCAGGAAGTTTAGCAACTTCTGCGGCAGGGTCATGTTAACCACAAGTGTGCATGCAGCTCCGATGTTACTCGATGTTACCAATGATATTGCATACTTGCACAATAGTACGGATGTGAGAAGAGGGTAACGGGGTGGTATTATGTAGTGCTGGGCGTCTGCATCTTGTGCTGCGATGGCAGTGCAACTGCATTAGCATATTTTCACAGCAGCTGGTTGCGTGCGAACGCAGCATTACGAACTAATCTGATTCAATCCCTGTGTCCACTAAGGGACTTTGGTCCTCATGCAGACCCGGTCGCAAGTAATGAGCACTCGCAACCGGGTTGATGTTTAGCCCCTGTGCACACGCAGTGGCCGCAATGCGCGTGCGCAAGCCCCAGAGCGAGAGATAATTTCTCTCGCTCAGGAGCTCACTACAAAGGGGCGGCTGTCGATGTTGAGTGACAGCTTGTCCTGTTTTGTAGGCGTGGCGGGGGGGTGGTTTCACAAACTGAGGCATTCCTTAAAGAACGCCTGCCATTTTGTGGGCGGCCACACTGACATCAGCAGTGATATCAGTGGGGAGCTTCCTGCTCGATCAGAGCAGAAAGCTCCCTGGGGCTTGTGGATGCTGAGACCCAACCTTAGGGTCTCGTCGCAAGCCCCGATGGCCGCGATGGTCTTAATCATCACTACCATCAATCTAGTCAATTGCTAAACCTGTGGGTGGTAACCCACAGCTTAGCTAGCGACCAGGAGGCCGCACTTAAAAAATCAAGCAGCCACCCTCATTCAGAGAGAGCGATCACTTCTTGCAACCACCTTTGAATGAGGGCCCATGTACATCAAAGGGCTGTGTCCACTAAGGGACTGTGGCCCTCATTCAGACCCGGTCACAAGCACTGAGCGCTCGCAACCGGGTTGATGGTTAGGCCCTGCGCTCATGCAGCGGCCGCACTGCGTGTGTGCAAGCCCCGGAGCTCACTACAAAAGGGGTGGCTATCGATGTTGATCGACAGCTCGCCTCATTTTGTAGGTGTAGCGGGGGGGTGGTGTCACAAATGGAGGCGTTCCCAAGCGAACTCCTGCCGTTTTGTGGGCGGTTACACTGACATCAGCAGTGATGTCTGTGGGGAGCTTCCTGCTCGATCACCATCACGACCATCACCCTGGTCGGTCGCTAAGCTGTGGGTGGTAACCCACAGCTTAGCTAGCGACCAGGAGGCCGCACTTAAACATACAAGCATCTGCCCTCATTCAGAGCGATGGCTTGCATTTTGCGACTGCCTCTGAATGAGGGCCTGTGTCCATCAAAGTGATGTGTCCATCAAAGGGCTATGTCCATCTATGGTTATTGTTCTTCTGCAGTGAAAATTATTAAAACATTGTTGTATTTGATTGGATTGTGCACCGCACCCCAGTATGCTGTGCCCCAGAGCATTGCGTAAAAGTGGTATGACACCAGGCAGTGTGAGCCAAGCTCCTGCCCAGTTGTATTACTTTACAACAATTTTTTATTAATATTTTTTTATTTGATTGGCTTGTGCACTGCACCCCAAGACACTGTGCCTCAGAATGTTGCATAAAAGCTGTCTGACGCCAGGCATTGATTTGCAAATTGAAAAATGGATAACAATCAGTTTATAGAAGAGCAACCAAATAGTGCTCCAGCTGCTGCCACCAATCATGATGACAATACTAGTCATTCAACATCATCTACTAAAGCCAATGTTCAAGGGCATAGATGGTTTATGACGTCAGGGCATCTAAAATCCAAAAAACAATATACAGTGGTAAAGAAAAAACAGTATTATGAGCTAGGTGGTCAAAATTGACTGGACATGACTGGAGAGTAATGTTATTGATAGAGATGAGCGGGACAGGTTCTCAAATAATTGAACCCACCCGAACATTGGAAGCCCAAGTCGGATCCAAGACCAGCTCGGGTTTTCCCACCTGACTTGGATCTCAAAACGATGTAAGACGTCATTCTGCCGTTGGAATCTCATGGGTTATGGATTCTATATTACTCTGGGTGTGGATGGTGAACTGAACAGACGTGTTGCTGACGCTGTCTGTGTCGGTGTGTTGTCCAACTTGTTCTTTTGGGGTATGTGGTTGAAGGCTGCTGTTGTGTTGTCCATAAAGGGGCTGGAGTTGCAATATATAAAGGGGGGATTCAGTGGGTGCTGCAGCTGCTGTAAGTTGTAGCGTAGTGTGTTATTCTTTTCTTATTCATATAAAATCTTGTGACAGTAAGTGGTGGTGCAGGGGGTTATTCTTTTCTTATTCCGAAAAAATCTTGTGACACTGTAAGTGGTAGCGCAGTGTGTTATTTTTTCTTATTCATAAAAAAAATTCTGCCACTAAGACTCGTATTCAATTAGACATGAAAAGCCGAGATACGCAGAAAAGTTTTGCCGATCTTGGCTTTTAATGTGGAGAAAACTTATCTCCATATTCAATTCCAAACGCTTTTTGTGTATGCGGAAAGTCAATGCAATGTAATAGGTGAAAAAGATTTGCCTCTGAATAGCAGGTGAAAAGAAGTGCAAAATTTTTATTTTGGGGTGCGAAGGTGAGGAAACCATTCAGAACCATTAGGACAGACCCCCAAAGGACAACTGTGTCAAAAAATTCCTGGAAAAAAATGTGGAACACCCTGAAAAATGATTTTCATTTTGGGGGTGAAAAAGTACATAATGGGGGTACAAGCATAAAAAGAAGCAAAATAGACTTATTGGGGGTCTGCAATTATGGTTAGGTGTTTTTAGGATTGAAGGTGCTTGCAACAGGTGCGTTTTTCATGTTTTTTAAAACTTCAATTTAGAGACTTCACTTTATGCTTGCACCCATTTTCAAGTACCCTAAATTTGACAGGACTAATTATTTTCACACAAAAATACTGCTTATTGCCATTATTCACCACTTTTACAAAGACGCTAATAGCAAGCAATTGTCAAATCTTAAGTACCCAAAATAGCTTTATTAGGGCTATTAGTACTCATCCATATTGATCCCCAGTGTTAGTGCATCTTTTTGATGGTGTCAGGCTGGTTTCCCCTATTCTGACAGCACTTTCTGCTTGTTTCACATTCACCGGGTCCCGTCTTTGCATGGTTTGGAATTGAATACGACGAATAGCAGGGGCGCATGAAAAGTTTCCACATCCAAAACACGATATGTCAGCAAAAAGGTCGGCATGCAAAACTTTTCTGTGGTTGCAAAACTAATTGAATACTGCACTAAGTGGTAGTGCAGTGTGTTATTCTTTTCTTATTCATAAAAAATCTTGTGACACTGTAAGTTATTAATACCACAGTGTAATATTTAAAATTGGTACAAATTGATGTGTGTGCTGTACCCCACTTCATTCATGTTTGTTGATATGAAGAACAATCAGTTGAAAGGAGAGCAAGAACAACATAATAGTGCTGGAGCTGCTGCCAGTGCCACCAGGCATGATGATACTAGTTCATCTATATCATCAACTAAAGCTGATGCCCAAGGGCATACAGGGCTTAAGTTAGGGCATCTAAACTCAAGAACCAATCTTTTACAGTGGTAAAGAAAAAACATCAAAAGGAAAGTTAGCTGCAGAAAGACATAAAATTGACAATATGCCTTTCACCACACGAAATGGCAAGGAAAGGCTAAGGCATTGGCCTTTATTTATGACTGGTGGTTCTGCCTCTTATGATGATGTAAGCACAAGTGAACATGCTGACATAGAAATCGAGGATGCTTCTGTGGAAGTGCACCAGGATGAGAAGGATATTTGTGTAGCTGATGCTAATAAAGATGTTGTTGATGAGGATGTTGTTTGTGTAAATCATGCACCAGTGGAAGAATCAGTTGTTGCCCATGATAAGGAAAACTCCATTGTCATGCCTGAGTAAGAAACAAAAAAATCCACTTCTTATGTGTGGAATTATTTCTATCCAAATCCGGACAATAATTGTCAAGCCATCTGTACCCTTTGTAAAGCCAAAGTAAGTAGAGGTAGGAACCTTACCCATCTAGGAATCTACTCCCTGTTACATCATCTGTAGTGTATTCGTCCAAAAAGTTTTTTAAAAATTCAGAAACTTTGGCTAAAAAAGTACCAACAAGCAGTCCAGCATCAGCTAGCTCCTTTCTCTCTGCTAGATCCAAGCATCTGCCATCTTCTCCACAAACACCTTCATCAACAATACCAATGATGAAGCAATTGGTTTGTTTGGGACCCCACAAACAAAGCTACCAATTGGCAGCTGACATTGCTGGCAATGATCTCTATGTGCACAAACTGGCTTCACAGAGGCAAGATGTTGTCACCATCTTCATCCAATTCCTCACCCTCATCAGTGTGTACATCATCTTCACACAATATTAATTTGTACCCACTGGAATCCACCATTACAGGTGCCTCTGTAATTTTTAGATGTAATTGTCATAGAATTTGTAGTTCATTTTGATGGACATCATCTTTTCCACACTTTGAGGAAGTATCCTCCTATGCTGATTGCTGACAAGATTCCTGGCTGTGCTGAATCTCTTTCTGAGTACACATTAGAGGGTGGGCAGCTCAAGTAAAGCAAAGCCAGTATGTGTAAGGGCCTCCAAATTGCCTTTTTTTTCTTACCAGTAGTCATATGGACTGTCTGATATGCCTATTTTGCCATTGGATGCTATCATTAAAAAATGTAAAATAGTCCTCAACCATTCTTTGAATGGTGATCTATCAGATGGAGTCATGGTAGAGGTCTCATTAATTGTAGGCATTTCCTTTAGACCCGACTAGATGTCAAAACTTGTTTGTGTTGATTCATCTGCATTACCAGTGGGTCTTTTGGGAAAGTTTAGTTTTTTCTCAACAGATGCACTTGGTGGAGAAACTGAAGTAGAAGGCATCACTGCATCACGTGCCACTTCAGCTGATAATTTGGTTACCAACAGTTCTTTGCATCTCTTAAGATCTGTGTCCATTGGGAAGAAAGACACAACGTATGACCTAAATCTTAAATCTTGTGTTTGCTCTGTTCAGCTTGTCCACATATCTGTGGTTAAGTGGACCATGGGTACAATGTCATTTTGGAGGCCACTTCTTATGTTTTTTTAATGTCACTGTACAGGTTGGGAATTGCTTTTCTAGTGAAGTGGAATCTTGATAGGATTTGGAAGTGGGGTCAGAGGACCTCAATTAACTGTATAAAACCCACTGCATTATTGGCGGATATTGGACACACATCTAATACCAGCATAGATGTTATGGCGTCACTGATCCACTGTGCAACTGGGTGACTGCTGTCATATTTGCTCACCCTTGCAAAGTATTGTTAAACAGACAATTGTTTATTAAAGTACTACTAGTAGTCTTCCTGGTCCCCTTCTGGGATGGAATTCCACTCCCAGCAGCAGACATAGCGCTCCAGGTTTCATCTTGGGCAAGGACTGATGTGAATGATTTAAATATTTTTTGTAAATTCCTGCCCTCCTCCCTCATAAATTTGCTTTGGATTAAAAAATTTTAATAAAATTTACTACTAATCAAATCTTCCTTTCCCTGCCTTCAACTACATACATACTCCAACTCCCTCAGGCCTCTCGAATAATAAAAACATTTGTTTCCCGATATGTCTTGTTGGAAGGTGAACTGCCACAGCTGCTGCAAACTTTGACTTGCGGTTACTGAATGCATAAAATGTCCAGAAATGTTTATGGCCACAGACAGCATCTCCTGCATGCCACTTTAATTTAAAAAAAGTATTCTGAACCACCAAGTTGATTTTGTGGGCAAAACATGGGACATATTGTTTACCCATGCTCTCCACCTCTTTCCTCATTACTTTGCTTCAAAATGAAAAAAAAAATTACATTTACTACCAGTCAACCCTTCTTGTCCCTGCCATCAACTATATACATACTCAACTTCTTCAGGCTTCTTGATTAAGGAAAATATATGTTTCCTTATGTGCAATGTTGGAAGTTAAACTGCCACATGTTTGTGCCGCCCACTGCTGCCGCTTAGCTTATTTAACCAGATAGCTTAATGCAAATTTTGGGACTAAACTGGATGAAAACAATTTTGTGAGCTGTGAGGTGGTCAAAATTGATAGGAAATAAGTGGACATTAATGTTATTGAGGTTAATAATAATACTGTAGGAACAAAAAAAGGCCAAATTATGTGATTTGAGCTATTTTAATGATTTTTTTCAGAAAAAACACAGATACAAAACCAAAACACGAAAGGGGCAGTTTTGGCAAAACCAAATCCAGATCCAAAACACGAGGAGATACAGATCCAATACCAAAATCCGGGGGTTGGGGCACATCCCTAGTTATTGAGGTTAATAATACTCTGGGGACAAAAAAAGACACAAATCATGAAATTTTAGCTTTTTTTGTACATTTTTTTAAAAATCCAAAATCAGTCACAGCGATTTGGCAAATTCAAATCCAAAGCCAGACGACGAATCAGAGCCAAATCAAACCCTGCAAAAATGGTCCCGCGCACATCACTAGACAGTATTTATATATGTGTGAACATGGCTGTATGTGCAGGACTGGATTACAGGGGGGGCAGTATGGGTGGTCGCCCAGTCCCCCACACAGAGGGGGCCCCCACACTGCCCTAAAACATTGTCCCCTGTCAGTATGTGTGTGAATAAGTGTGTGACAGTATGTGTATATATAATTGTATTAGTGTGTGACTATATATATATATATATATATATAATATATATTAGGGGTAAGCGGGTTCGGATTTCTGAAATCCGAACCCCCCCCCGAGTCCCCCGATCCGAGGCCGATCCGAGTCAGGCTCGACTTTTCCCGCCTGACTCAGATCTGAAATCGAGGCAAAACGTCATCATCCCGCCTTCCGGGTCTCGTGGGTTTTGGATCCTATATAAGGTACCCGTGTTGGCGCCATTTTATCACTCTGCTGTGGACAGTGAAGAGGGAGGGTGGGAGTTAGGGCTGGCTGGGCTGTGTAGTGTAGTGTAGTGCAGTGTAGTATTGTGCTGTGCTGTGCTGCGCTGTGCTGCTGTTGTCCATAGGGGCTGTGTCCACTCCTCCAAAGTCCATAGGGGCTGGCTGTACTGTGTTGTGCAGTCAGTTGTCCATAGGGGCTGAGTCCACTCCTTCAAAGTCCATAGGGGCTGGCAGGACTGTGTTGTGCAGTCAGTTGTCCATAAGTCCAGTGCAGTATCCCAGTCCTAAAGGGGTGCTGTAGTGTTGTCCAGGGGGTGCTCTGTCCATCAGGGGTGCTCCCCCCATGAGCAAAAAAAAAAAATATTTTTTCTGTGTTTGTGAATTGTGTGCACTGTGGCCGCACATGCATCAGCAAAGGAGCAGCGCCAAGCGTGCGCCTGTGTCCCATAAGTAAAGGGCCAGCTGGCTTGTCCATTAAAGGGTGCTGTAACCCTCAAAGTACACTAGAAACAAACTAAAAAAATATTTTCTGAGTTTGTGAATTGTGTGCGTAGTAGCCGCACGTGCATCAACAAAGTAGTGCCAAGCGTGCACCTGTGTCATAAGTAAAGGGCCGGCTGGCTTGACCATTAAAGGGTGCTGTAACCCCCAAAGTACACTCCAAACAAAATAAAAAAATATTTTCTGTGTTTGTGAATTGTGTGCGCAGTAGCCGCACGTGCATCAACAAAGTAGTGCCAAGCGTGCGCCTGTGTCCCATAAATAAAGGGCCGGCTGGCTTGTCCGTTAAAGGGTGCTGTAACCCCCAAAGGGCACTCCAAACAAAATAAAAAAACATTTTCTGTGTTTGTGAATTGTGTACACTGTGGCCGCACATGCATCAGCAAAGGAGCAGCGCCAAGCGTGCGCCTGTGTCCCATAAATAAAGGGCCAGCTGGCTTGTCTGTTAAAGGGTGCTGTAACCCCCAAAGGGCACTCCACAAACACAGAAAATATTTTTTTATTTTGTTTGGAGTGTGTGCACTGTGGCTGCATGTGCATCAACAAAGGAGCAGCGCCAAGCGTGCGCCTGTGTCCCATAAGTAAAGGGCCGGCTGGCTCATTTCTTAAAGGGCGGTGTAACCCACAAAGTGCACTAGTCTCCAACAAAAATAAAAAATAGTTTTCTGTGTTTGTGTGCACCTTAGCTGCACGTATATATCAATATAACATAAATGGAGGACCAAATAAAATAGGGAAAGATCAAGAGCCACTTCCTCCTAGTGCTGTTGCTGCTGCTGGGAGTTGTTCATCATCCCAGAGATGAAGTAGGAACACCAATACTTTTACTAAACAATTGACCCTCCAATAGTCCTTAGCGAGGAGGATGAAGTATGACAGCAGTCATCCTGAAGCAAAACGTATAACTGAGGCCTTGACTGCTATGTTGGTGTTAGACGTGCGTCCGGTATCCGCCATTAGTGCAGTAGGATTTAGACAATTGATGGAGGGAGTGTGTCCCCGGTTCCAAATCCCGTCTAGATTCCACTTCACTAGGCAGGCGATACCGAGACTGTACAGAAACGTCAGAAATAGTGTCCTCAGTGTCCTGAAAAATGCGGTTGTACCCAATGTCCACTTAACCACGGACATGTGGACAAGTGGAACAGGGCAGACTAAGGACTATATGACTGTGACAGCCCACTGGGTTAATGTATCACCTTACGCAACAACAACAGCAGCGTCACCAGTAGCAGCATCTCAGAAACGCCAGCTCGTTCCAAGGCAGGCTACGCTGTGTATCACCGGTTTCAGTAAGAGGCACACCACCGACAACCTCTTAGAGAAACTGAGGGAAATCATCGCCCAGTGGCTTACCCCACTTAGACTCTCCTGGGGATTTGTGATATCTGACAATGCCACCAATATTGTGCGGGCATTACATCTGGGCAAATTCCAGAATGTCCCATGTTTTGCTCACACAATAAACTTGGTGGTACTGAATTTCCTGTAAAGCGACAGGGGCGTGCAGGAGACACTTTGGGTGGCCCGAAAAATTTCTGTCCACTTTTGCCATTCAGCAACTGCGTGCGCCTGTGTCATAATTAAAGGGCCGGCTGGCTTGTCCGTTAAAGGGTGCTGTAACCCCCAAAGTGCACTCTAAACAAAATAAAAAATTCTTTTTTTTTCTGTCTTTGTGAAATGTATACACAGTAGCCACACCTGCATCCTCAAAGCAGCAGCAACAAGCGTGCGTCTGTCTGTTAAAGGGTGGTGTAACCCTCAAAGTGCGCTCCACAACCAATGAAAAATTCTTCTTTTTTCTGTCTTTGTGAATTGTGTGGGCTGTAGCCACACCTGCATCCTCAAAGCAGCAGCGACAAGCATGCGTCTGTCTGTTAAAGGATTACATCGGTGACAGCATCCAAGTAGGCATGTCAGACAGTCCGTACCTGTACTGGCAGGAAAAAGAGGCAATTTGGAGGCCCCTGTACAAACTGGCTCTATTTTACCTTAGTTGCCCCCCTCCAGTGTGTACTCCGAAAGAGTGTTTAGTGCAGCCGGGAACCTTGTCAGCGAAAGGCATAGGAGGTTGCTTCCACAAAATGTGGAGAAGATGATGTTCATAAAATGAATTATCAACTCTTCCAGGGAGACCACCCTCCAGAACGTACAGAGGGACCTGTAGTGGTGGATTCCAGCGGGGACAAATTAATACTCTGTGAGGATGAGGATGTACACAACACTGAAGAGGGTGAGGAATTGGTGGATGAGGAGGATGAGGACGACATCTTGCCTCCGTAGAGCCAGTTTGTGCAGGGACAGATTAATTGCCAGCTTGTTTTGTGGGGGCCCAAACAAACCAATAATTTCAGCCACAGTTGTGTGTCAGACCCTGGCGCTGAAATGATTGGTTTGTTAAAGTGTGCATGTCCTGTTTATACATCATAAGGGTGGGTGGGAGGGCCCAAGGGCAATTCCATTCTTGCACCTCTTTTTTTTCTTTGCATTATGTACTGTTTGGGGCCTAGTTTTTCAAACTGCCATCCAGTCTGCCACTGCAATGTCACTCCTAGATGGGCCACGTGTTTGTGCCGGCCACTCCTGTCGCTTAGCATAGTCATCCAGCTACCTCAGTGCAACCTTTTGGACATAAAAACACTATTGTGAGGTGTGAGGTGTTCAGAATAGACTGGAAATGTGTGGAAATTAAGGTTATTGAGGTTAATAATAGCATAGGAGCAGAAAAACCCACAAATTCTGTGATTTTAGCTGATTTTATGCTTTTTAAAAAAAAAAATACAGATCCAAAACACAAAGCCCAGAACCCAAAACACCGCAGGGTGGTTTTGGCAAAACCAATCCAGATCCAAAACACGAAGAAAGATCCAGATCCAAAATCAAAACACAAAAAGTGGCCGGTGCACACTCCTAATATATATATATATATATATATATATATATATATATGTGTGTGTTCGTGTACTGTATGTGTGTGGCTGTATGTGTATACAGTATCTGTATAAGTGTGACTATTGTAATATAGTGGGGTAATTAATTCAGGAGAAGGATAGGGTAGACATGGAGGAAGGAACATGTAGCAGCAAGGTAGGATGAGAGCTGGAAGGCTTGGATGAAGTAGTGGGTCTTGAGAGCCCATCTGAAGGATTGTGGAGAGATGGAGAGTCTGATGGGGAGAGAGACAGAGATCCAAAGGTGGGGAGCAGCATGGGCAAAATCTAGGGAGGTGGTATTTGGAGGAAGTAATCAGTTGGCATGAGAGGCGGCGTGCATATGGTGGACAGGAGCATAAAGGGAGACATGGTCATAGATGTAAATTGGAGAGGAATTGGTGAGGGCTAGATAAAGTGACATGATTTCCTCTCCAGATACAGGGGAGAAGGATGTCAGTGTTGGTAAATTGGATGGGGAGGGGTGGTCCGGGAAAGAAGGAGGTGAAGAGCTGGGGGACTGGTGGGATATGATGTCCAGACATATGGAATACATTTTAGATGTAAATTAGGTAGTAAAGTCAATGTTATAGGTTCCTATTCATTATATCCAGTCAGTCTGCACTGTCTACCCACTAACACATACACACAATGCCCATTTACCAGTTGCGCTATCACCCCTTTTCCTTTTTGATCTATTTGTACCAGCTGACCACTGTTGTTTTGATAGCAGCATCATATTCACTCACTTCACATCTAATTCTTCACATATAACCCATAGGTATTTTCCATTTTTATCACACTATAGGTGGCCCTTATAACGCAGTCTATTTGTTTTTTGCTGTTTGCTTTTTAGTAAGCTTTGAGAGACAGCACAAATATTAGCAAGTAAAATGTTATGTTCTTTCAGTGAGCAAACAGATTCCAGTGATGAATGTCCAAGTTATGCAGACAGCAGTTGCTTGTAGTGAAGAGATTGTGAACTTACATTTCTTGATTATACTTTGTCCAAATGTTTTGGGTTCTGAATGGTTTGAAGTTAGAGTGTTCACCTTCTGTTTGACACTGGTACAAAGCCAAATTTTGTTAGAAATGTAAAGTGCACTTTTAAAATTATGCACTTATAAATGTTATGCACCATCAGCCAAAGGCCTGTGATTCCTGGAATGAGATATTCTGCAGCAATGATGGATTTTAGATTACCTAATATACAATACACTGTGCAAATAGTTCAGAATGAGATATTTTGCAGCAATGATGGATTTTAGATTACCTGTATACCAGAAGGCAGTCACTAAAAAGAACATAGAGGCCATCTCAGTAAAAGTACAAGGGAGCTGGTGTCCAAGTGGCAGAGATCAACAGAGTGTAGCTCACTGAGGGAGCCGGCTGCCTAGGGAGAGACAGATCATCTACTTCCATCCAAATACTGCAGCTAGTGAGGGAGGAACTTAAAACAGGTACAGGTATTCTTTCATTATTGCAACCATTGTATTTATATTGTTACATTAGTTACATTTTTTGAAGTGTTACAGTATTTGCATTAGTATTATTGGGTTGTGTAAAGCTGCATGCACACGGTACGATCTGCACAACCAACGATATCGCTGAACGATTTCCCTTGAACTTTTCTGTAGTGCGGGACAAATGATATTGGGTGTACACACTGATAGGTATCTATGATAGATATATTTCAGTGAAGTCATCCTGCCACATCTCTTAACATGCAAATCATGATGAAATCATCCAAGTTGGCCTACATGTATGGACGATCATAGATATCGTTATCGTCCATGCGGGAATGTGCATCGTTGGATGTCCTTTGGTCATTCTCTGCATAATAATGAACGATATGTTTTCTGTATATGGAAAATCTTTTATGCATAGCGCTTCAACAAAAAAAAAAAAAATGAACGATATATCATTGAACGATATTTTTATCGTTCATATCGTTCATAGATATCATACCAAGTGTACGCACCTTAAGAGAACTGAGAATTATATCTGTGTGTGTGTAAATAATTGTTTCTTGAGTTAATGTATTCTGAAAAGCTGTTTTAAATAAAGAAAAACTTATATGGTAACAACAGGTTTAAAAATAGTCACGGGCCTAAATGCCTGTATATAAATAAACAGTTGATAGATTTATCTGAGACCATAAAAAATGTAATTAATTTGTTTATAAAACTACACTATGGTATACTTTTTTGAGGGATATTGATGCTAATATAGCCACGAAAAGTGTCATCTACAGTAAATTGGAGTTGGTTTGTGTAAATGCCATGAAAATTGCCTTGATTATTATTGAATGACCCATTGATGTAATTTATTTTAGGGTACGCAGTTTCACAAACAAATCTTTCTTGAGCATTACGTTTATCACTGTTAATGCACTGTGTGGCGTCCCTTGTTGCTTCTTCTTATTTTAGATTTACTGTGCACTGAACTGGTGTAATGCATGAATAGGCTGTCAATTTGCTTTGTATGTATTTTTGTTTGCTTATTCATATTTACTGATTTTTTTCACAAAATAGTCACTAAGCGCTCTATGAAATACCTATATTTTGCTTTGCAATCCTTTATTCATTTTATTTTATCATCATTTATAATCTTAATTTCTTTAACCTTGCTAACGCACACAGTTATATGATCCTTTATCCAAGCTATACCCTCCTGGCAATTAAGATGTTTTCAGACCTTCACAATTTGAAATCTCTATACTATATTGTACATTAAATGTACTGATGTTTCTTTAAGTCACTGTCAATTCCGTATAAGTGTTTGCACTACTCTCATTGGATGAGATGTATCACGCCCCTAACAGGGATGACAAAACCAGCCTCGATACTGGACTTCAACTTTGGAAATCTCTCATAGGTTAAGAGGCCTGTCAATGCACTAATCCTATTGATTGGTGGAAATCACATATAAACATATGCACTAATAAGTTCCCAGTCAGACTGTCATGTGTGCAAGCTTCCAGGCAAAATGAGTATCAGACACCTTAACAAGCACAGGAACACCAAACTTAACTCCTCCCTCTAGAGGGACATATTACCTTGTGTGCAGTCTCCTTGTGGTTCCTCTCTCTTCTAGGTGCCAGAGTATGCACAGGTTTTTGGGAACATGATGCCTGCACCATGTTCTGGGTAATTCTTCTACTGTGCATGCATAAACTCGCTGAAAAAATGGTGACGTCACCATCTTCCTAGTGATTTGTGCAGCGCTTCTGACGCGGAACTCTGGAGAGGTGAATTTTAGATGTGGGTATATGATGCATAGTGTGAGCCCATGTGCACGCACACCCTGCACCCATTACAGATAGGCCACTGTCCACTGTGGACAGCAGAAGCATCTGTTCTTACCTATCAGTACAGGATCTCTCTGCTCTCTCTTTTGCCATTCGATGTTACACATAACTGTTGGATAGTAGAAGCACTGGCAGTCTCTCTGGTACTCTAGTACTTACCATTTGATTATTTCTGATACTGATGAAGGTTGCAGTTTAATTAATGTCTTAATGAAGCACAATATCCTTGCTTGTTACTTTTTTTAAACTTAATGATTTACTTTAATAATAAGAAATGTCTTCCTTCAGTTTAGCATCGGATAAGTTAGGGAATTTGGTGCAAAGATATTTGAAAGTTTCTCCATCTTTAGGCAGTGCTTTTACAAATTGTTTCATCAGTCCTAAATTTATATGTAGAGGTGGAAGTAAAACTTTATTTGGATCTACTAAACTGGGTTTAATGTCATTATTTTTTCAAATTTCTAAACTTTTTCGAGGCGGCCAATTGTTGTTTTGCCATTGTAAATTTTTAGCTCTGCTATTCCACTTTCACCAGCTCACCTTGTAGTTGTAGTTGTTGTATGTGTGCAATGTTCCTTTAGACAGTCTGGGGTTTAGGCCCTTTGTAAATTTCAGCTCCAGGACCATGTGGCCCTTAATCTGGCACTGGTCGGGGGGAAGTTTTATGATGAGAACTGAATTGTAAAGTTCTATACTACCGACTGAATTCATTTAAGACAATGTTTTATAATAAATGCAGGCAGAATACATGTATACATACATGTAAATACATTTATTACTTTAAATAATATGAAAAAAATGACTTATTCATAAATACACATTTTCCAGAAAAACATGATGTGATATCCAAATTGGGAGTCATTTTTGTGTTCAGAAGCCAAAAAATCTACAGTATAAGTACAGTATTTTGGATAACGGAATATTCCGTATTTTGGAATATTTGCATACCATAATGAAATATCTTGGGAATGGGACCCAAATATACACACAGAATGCATTTATGTGTTATATACACCTTATACACACAGCCTGAAGGTAATTTTATACAATAGTTTCAATAATTTTGTGCTTTAAACAAAGTTTGTGTACATACATAAAATTCAGTTATGTTTCATATACACTCTATACACACAGCCTGAAGGTATTTTTATACAATAGTTTTAATAATTTGTGCCTTAGACAAAGTGTGTGTATATTGAACCATTAAAAATCAAAGTTTCATTATCCCAGTCAAGCCCAAAAAAATCTGTATTTCGGAATATTTGGATATGGGAGACTCAACCTGTAGCACATAAATTCATTAGAAAAGCTTTTTCATCGCAGACCTGTGTAATTAACTCTCCTTGTGTGTAACAATAAAAGTTGTGTATTACATTTTACAATAATATCATATATACATAATGAGTTCTTTCTTTTGCATCTGAGCATTCCCTTTGTGAAAAGTAACTTATTCCACTCAGGAGAACCACCAAGCATGTCATTTGATTGCAAAATTAAAATATGGATTTTCTCATAATAGTTGGTTTATGAACTTTTTTTTAACTGTATTCTAATGTCTTGTATGGAATCACACCTCTCGCTGCTAACATCAACTTTATTGTGATGTGTGTGTTAGAGAATAGTGTCAGCATACAGGTGTGTCCTTTTTTACTGTTGCTTTCTTACTAGCTTACAGTGATCAATTTAGTGCTTGAAATGTGTACATCTATGTGTAATAAGAGCTTCAGGACCTCATTCAGAGCCGGACGCTATTTGCGCTCGCTCGTTCAGAAAAAGGGGATGGATATTTAAATAGAGCGCTCGCTCTTTGCGGTCTGTTGACGCCTCTATGTCTGAACGAGCAAATGAAACATGCGCTCGCTGTTTTTTAAAAAACGCCCCCTGGCCGCTCGCATCCTACGTCATCTCCGCTATTTATTAGATTAATCGAGTACATCAAAAAGTGTATGAACTGCTCGCAGTGCTTGTGGTTGGATTTTCCTACCGCAATCATCTGAGCAGTTCAGGCTAAAAGACAACCAAGTGACGTGGTCGATGACGCTGCTTTGTTAATTATGCACACCCTTAAAATGCCCGTTTTGACCGTTTGGCACGCCTGCGTTCGGATCTCCACTCCCCGTTTTCAAGCACCTTCCCCTGTTACCATACACAAACGCCTCATCCTGTCACTCAAATTAGCAGGCATTCGCTATTTTGCGAGAACACGATTTCCGACCACAATGACTGTTTCGCGCATGTGTATTACAACCCATACGCATGCGCAGTTGTGCGAACATCGCTCGGAGCGAACGAGCGGCCGCTTACGAGCGGCTCTTAATCAGGCCCATAATGCGATTAGCTGTGGCTTTTTCTAACTTTATGGGGCATATACAATTGGGCGCGAGGTTTAGCGAGTTAAAAACCTCGCGCACCTCATGCCCAATTCTGGAATACCGCGGGTATGCGCGCTCCCGCTACCCACGGTATTCAAATTTAAAAAATAGTGGTCGCAGGGTTTTCAGTTCTGAAAAACCCGTGCCGCGTAAAATGAAAAACAAAACAAAGAAAACACCTACCTGGCAGGGGTCTCCGCGGCTCCCAGTGGCTTCCCCTCTCTCTTCTTACTGGAGAGGTGGCTGCTGGGAGTCCCGGGGACTGATGGGAGGAGCAAGGGCTGCTGGGAGATGTAGTTCTCCCAGCGCCCATTCCGGGAGGGCCACACACACCGCACCGGTGGTCACACACACACACACACTCACTCACTCATACACACTTACATACACCACACACACTGACATACTCACCCTGCTGCAGAAGAGTCGGCTCCCAACTCTGGATGCAGAAGAAGATGCGGAAGACAGCGCTTCGGAAGGTGAGTAATTAAGGACTAATTAAGCTAACTGGATACTTCCAATTGCTTAATTAGTTCTCAGGGGGGGGTACCGCGGGGGTGTCAGAGCAAGTCCAGGGATTTTTCCTTAAATCATCGATTTAAGGAAAAATCACGCTTGCCCAGGAGGTGCGTGAAAAAAAACCTCCCGGTTCGTGTTTTTTAAAAAAAACCGCACCAAATAGAATAGCAAAAAACCCGCACCTGCAGGAAAAACCTCGCAGGTGCAGGTTTTTTGCTATTCTCGCACACAATTGAATATGCCCCCAAGTTCCGCTTTGCTTCATCTGCGACATTGTACGTTTGTAAAACCAAATCATGTGTGGGTAACGTCACAGAGTAGAATTTCTGGCACACTGTGAGTTGCTTTTCACTGCATTTGTGATGTGACTAAGATGCAAAATAAAATAAAAAACACAGGGCCTGATTCAGATCCGGATGCTATTTGCGGCTGCTCACTGGCTAAAAGGGGCCGGCTATTTAAATCATGTGCTCGTACTGCGTTGCGTAAAGCTGCCCACTAGGTAATAGCGAGCGGCTGCACTATGCACTTTCACCTGTATAAAGACGCCCCTTTGCCACTCGCAACACACGTCATCTCCGGCAGTTGTAGGAGTAATCGGTAACATCAAAAGCCATCGGAGCTGGTCACAGCGCTTGTAGTAGCCTTTTCCCACCACAACATTGCGAGCAGTTCAGGCTAAAATACAACCCAGACACGTGTGTAATGACGCTACTTTGCTAATTATGCACACCCATTAAACTCCGTTCTGACGGTCGGGCACGCCTGCGTTCGCAGATCCACACCCCCATTTACAAGTACCTTCCCCTGTTACCACCCAGAAACGGAACTATCTGTCACTCAAAATAGCGACCCAACTGCGGGCTAATGGCAATCACTTTCCCAACGCAATGACTGGTTGCGAATCATACGCATGCGCAGATTGCAAAAAATTGCTCAATGTGAGCGAGTGCAGCATAGTGTCTGGGTCTGAATCAGGCCCACAGTATACTACTCCTCTGGGAGCTTCTCAGTAGCAACGGGCGACATAAGCCATATGGCATGCGGACACCCGGTAAGGACACATCTGTAATTTGTAAATAAGAATAGTAGTATAATGAACAGAATGAACAATAAGACTTGAGGGTTTATGTACTAAGCCACGGAGATAAAGTACCAAACAATCAGCTCCTAACTGTCATTTTTCAAACACAGTCAGTAAAGTGACAGTTAAGGTGGAACTTTATCTCCATCCAATTTACCTCTCTCCAAAGCTTAGTATATAGACCAAGGCCAAAATTTCTGCAAAGTTTAAAGGAATTTATTCCCTGAGTGCCCTTTTTAAGACAGAACTATTGTCTTGAGGAGAAAGCAGTCACTGTCATGTGATCTCTAATTATTTGACAGGTATTTGTTGATTTGACACATCACCGTAGTGGCGAACGCAGGATTTCTAGAGGGGGGTTCCAAATGATTGATTTTAGAGTGAGTGTGGCCAGTCCATGAAGAGGACATAATTACCACTTATCCAGCTTTAATATGCATCATACAAAGTGTATTGTGTGTCATAATTCCAGCATATACAGAACCAGAGATCACAGTAAGCCATTAAATGCGGCAGTAGGGTAATCCTGCCTGAGCTGAATGTTTTTTATATTAGATGTGGGCACCATTCCAGGGCATGGGAGCAAGTCCGGGAGTCTGGAGGAGCAGCAGAAGAACCTAGCACTGCCCTGGACATATATGTAAATATTGGGCTCTAGCAGTGCATCCCTAACAGTGCATGTTTTCCAAATCCTCTACTTGGTGCGCAGGTTATTTATTACTGGCTGATACATGTTAAAAGATCCACAGGTGGTGCTATTTATTTCATTTATGATACTGAGAAGAATATGCAGCGATAGTAAAATTCCATTATATTACTATTTCTATTGTGGTCATGTTGTGGGCTGGGATGAGGGGTTTCCAGGCAGACAGAAACCCCCCCGCGTTTGCCTATGCGCATGCCTAGCTACACCGAAAGTTTAGACTTATACCCCTTATACACCAGAGCAAAAACCTGGGTTTTTGCTGGGTCTACCCAGGTCGCAGCTCAGTGTAAAAGGGTCCCTGAAAAATAACCTGGGTCAAGTGACCCTGCAATCCAACCCAGGTAGCTACCAGGGTTGGACCCAGGATGGACCTGGGTAATGGTGTAGTGTAAACAGTGCAAACTGGGTTATCTGACCTGGATCATGCCTAAAATGAGCTGATTGGTGGCTGTGGAGCAGTCACCTCCCACTTTTAATGACCTCACAGGTTTAGCAGGGCAGACCTGAGTTCTCTGTGAACAGGGCTGACCTGGGAGTAACCCAGATGAAAGGTGCAGTGTAAATGGGTCTGACCTGGGTCTGACCAGGGTTGGAACCATGTCCAAAAACCCAGGTCGGACCTTGGTTTTTGGTGGAAAAGAGGTATTAGGGTCATATCCAATTAGCTACGATAAGCCGCGTTTGTGAGAAAAGTTTTCACCGGTACTAACTTTTCACACAAAATGCGTAATTTGTTATCTTATTAGCTATGGATTTTCACACATTTGAATTATCCATAGAGAACAGAAAAGTTTTCACCATCTCAAAACAGGTGAAAAGTTGTGCAAAATCCCTATTTTTGGCTAAAAATGTCTGGGCTTGGTTCAGAACCCCTTGGACACCCCCCCTTAATAACTAATTAGGCAAAAATAATTTTTAATTAGCTTAATTTGGCTAATAATGATATTACTTTTTTGGGGTAAAAAAGGTGTTTGAAAATGGGTTTACAGTACTGAGATAGGTATTTTGGAGGGCTTTATGGATGGGACAAACATTTGTTTTACGATTACAGGTGTATTTTTAAAATTAAAAAAAAAATGCCTTTCAATTACAAAAATATACTTAAACCCATTTTAATGTACATCTTAATTAACTACAGCATTTATTTTGGGCCCAAATTTTTTTTTTTATCATATTTTCACTGTTAGAGAAAAATGCATATAACAGCCATTTGACACAATTTAAGAACCCCAATTCCTTTGATTATGGCCATTAATACACTATTGGCCTATCTTAGTTTGACTTTTTATGGGGTACAAGCTGATTTCCCCATTTTCAGATGTAATTTTCCTAGGTTACACCACAGACAGTTTTCGGGCAAATGCCGCATTGCGCGTTTAGGATAGGATAGTGCGAGAAACGGGAGCGTGCATTGGCAAAGGATGTAAAATTATCGCACCAAAAGGCGCAAAATATTCGAAAACTTAACACGTTAAGTTTTTGCATTATCAAGGCTAATTGGATATGGCCCTTACTAAGTGATAAAGGCTGGTGAAAATATCTTACCTTGATTATAGCCAATTTTCAGATCTTAAGCCCAAAATTTAAACCTTTCATTTGAATAATAAATTATGCTATAATTTACATTCAGTCACAGATGAGTAGAAGACATAGTTATCCAAATAATGCCTTTATTTCACTGCATATAACAATATGCTCAAATATTTTTTATTATAATATCAAATGGTACTGTATGTGCAGCCTTAGGTTTAGTAAACAGGAATATTATTAGTATTATTATTATTATTATCGTTTATTTATATGGCGCCACAAGTGTTCTGCAGTGCCTTACAAAGTGCATAAACAAATAGGTTAATTTACAGTGACTTACAGAACAATACAATACAATACAGGACAAGGATAATGTACATTGCTACATTCGCAACCATAACACCCAGATAAGCAACAATGCAAAGCAACCAAGTGTTACGTGCCCTGGTAGAGAGTAAGAAGTAGATGAGGGTAGCGTAAGGAGAAGCACAAGAGGGTAGATGGCCCTGCTCATAGGAGCTTACATCTAGAGGGGAGGGACAAACAGGGGTTGACACAGATGGGGTAGGCAGGGAGGAAGGAGTATGTAGCAGCAATTTAATAAGAGAGCTGGAAGGCTTTGATGAAAAAGTGGGTCTTGAGAGCCCGTTTGAAGGATTGAAGAGAGGTGGAGAGTCTGATGGGAAGCGGGAGAGAGTTCCAAAGGAGGGGAGCAGCGCGGCCAAAATCTTGGAGGCGGGAGTGGGAAGAAGTAATTGGCATGAGAGGCGGTGTGCATTAGTTGAACGAAGAGGGCGGACAGGAGAGTGAAGGGAGAGGAGATCAGAGATGTAAACAGGAGAGGAATGGCTGAGGGCTTTGTAAGTGAGAGTGAGAACCTTAAATATCTAAGAATGTTAATCTTATTTGTAGAGCCATACAATTGAATAAAGTACATGCTTTGCTCTTAAAATAAGAGATCCCTCAATTCATTTTAAATTTTTTCCTAAATATTGAGAATATTTCTGCACTTTGAGAAGTTAATTAAAGTGGATCTGATGATTTTACCAATGTGAATTGCTTATTAATGTTTCCGGTCCCCAGACAGCTGTCACATTCTGATTAACAAGTTTAGTTTGAAGAAGACTGTTGATCTATGAAAAGAAAACAGAATATTTAAGACTGCAGTACAGAAAAAAGATTCTGACCTCTGGTGCTGCACTCCCCAAGCAGCAAAATAAGGCCGTAAAATAAGTCCCCAACTTATATGCACAAAATACAAACAGAAAAAACGGTCCAACAGTATTGCGCGATGGGTAGTTCCGAAAACTTTCAGATGTGGAATTCCTCCCAATATGGTTCCAATATGTGGAAAACATAAATAGAAAAGTACAATGGTGTGATAACATTTATACACAAAGTCTCAACACCCTTCATGTCACTCTCCACAGGAAAGGGTGAAATAGTCCATATCCAAGAATCTTTTTAATGTATCCAACTTCCGAAAAAGGGTACCCAGTGTGCAAAATGATATTCCATACAGTGAAAATGCTTACATGTATGCTTACTTCATATAAATGTGATGCTTGCACGTAGCAGTTTCTTTAACTCTTCATTCACACTCTGATGTATATGATCATAATCCTCACAATGATATATATGACCAGCGTCAAAAAGAAAGGAAATTAAGAAATGGTATGGATGATGCAAATTAACCATTTGCCTGGCACGGTCGTATCAGATACGACCGCACCAGGCTGGGCTTTCCCTGACATAGTCGTATCTGATACGACCAGTCAGAAATGCCCACTAGGCGGCTGTGGGAAGCTAATCTTCCTGCAGCCGCCTACATCAGAGGGACCTTCTGGTCCCTCTGCAAGCGTGGCTGCCTCTCTAGCATGTCCCAATCACTGCTGGCCACAGTGATCGGGCACTGTCGGCAGCCCCCCTCCCATAGAAGCAGCAGTGCTGCTGCTGTGACCCGATCACTGTGGCCAGCAGTGATCGGGCAGCCATCTCTACCCCCTTCAGTAACCAGCAGTAGCGGCGGCTCTGGTAGCCGCCGCTGCTGCTATCTATCTGGGCCGCCAGCGGGACACCCTCCCGCTGCGGCTCCGGAACTACATAGACGTGTGTGTGTATGTATGTATGTGTGTATATATATATATATATATATATATATATAATGTATGTATGTATGTGTGTGTGTGTGTGTATATATATATATATATATATATATATTAGGGGTGTGCACCGGCCACTTTTCGTGTTTTGTGTTTTGGTTTTGGATCTGGATCTTTCTTCGTGTTTTGGATCTGGATTGGTTTTGCCAAAACCACCCTTCCGTGTTTTGGGTTCTGGGTTTTGTGTTTTGGATCTGTATTTGTTTGAAAAAAAGCATAAAAACAGCTAAAATGATAGAATTTGTGGGTTTTTATGCTCCTATTCAATTATTAACCTCAATAACCTTCATTTCCACTCATTTCCAGTCTATTCTGAACACCTAACACCTCACAATATTGTTTTTATGGCCAAAAGGTTGCACCGAGGTAGCTGGATGACTATGCTAAGCGACACGAGTGGGCGGCACAAACACGTGGCCCATCTAGGAGTGACACTGCAGTGGCAGACAGGATGGCAGTTTGAAAAACTAGGCCCCAAACAGTACATACTGCAAAGAAAAAAAAGAGGTCCAAGATGGAATTGTCCTTGGGCCCTCCCACCCACCCTTATGTTGTATAAATAGGACATGCACACTTTAACAAACCAATCATTTCAGCGCCAGGGTCTGCCACATGGCTGTGGCTGAAATGATTGGTTCGTTTGGGCCCCCACAAAACAAGCTGGCAATTAATGTGTCCCTGCACAAACTGGCTCTACGGAGGCAAGATGTCTTCCTCATCCTCCTCATCCACCGATTCCTTGGATAAAACAGGAAAAAGGGATTTAGGTGTCCCTGGACTGCTTACGGTCTTAGCCAAAGTTTCTGAACTTGACAGTAACTTTTTATGAACGCTCTGCAGGTGCCGTATAAGGGAGGATGTTCCTAGGTGGTTAACATCCCTACCCCTACTTATTTCACCTTTACATATGATACATATGGCAAGACAGTTGTTGTCCGGATTTGGATAGAAATATTGCCAGACCAAAGAGGTGGATGTTTGGTCTTCTGCCCAGGCATGACCGTGATGGGATTTTTCATCCCACGGACAACAACTGTCTCCCCCGGAGCCTGATTTAAACAAACCACATCACCATCAGAATCCTCCTCGCCATTTTCGTCCTCAGCACCAGCTACACCAGTATCCTCATCCTGTTGTACTTCAACAGTGACATCTTCAATTTGCATATCATCAAGTGGACTGTGGGTGCTCCTTTCAGCACTTGCAGGGGGCGTGCAAATGGTGGAAAGATCCACCTCTTCCCGTCCAGTGCTGGGAAGGTCAGGCATCGCAACCGCCACCACACTTGGACTCTCCTTGGGGATTTGTGATATCTTCTTAGAATGCACAGTTCTTCGCTGTGCTTTTGCCAGCTTAACATGTTTGATTTTTTTAGCGGGAGGAGGGCTTCCATCGTCATGTGAAGCTGAACCACTAGTCATGAACATAGGGAAAGACCTTAGCCGTTCCTTGCCACTCCGTGTCATAAATGGCATATTGGCAAGTTTACTTTTCTCTTCAGATGATTTAAATGTTTTTTTAAGGTCATTTTCCTGAACTTTGTCATTTGGGATTGTATGTGCCCTCTACTATGACATTGGGCATCGGCCTAGGCAGACGACGTTGATGGTATGTTATCGTCTATGTCATGGCAGCTTCAGCACTAGGAGGAAGTGGTTCTTGATCTTTCCCTATTTTATTTTTATCGGAGAAAGTTTGGTCCTCCATTTATGTTATATTGATATATACGTGCGGCTAAGGCGCACACAAACACAGAAAATAATTTTTTAATTTTGTTGGAGACTAGTGCACTTTGTGGGTTACACCACCCTTTAAGAAATGAGCCAGCCGGCTCTTTACTTATGGGACACAGGCGCACGCTTGGCGCTGCTCCTTTGTTGATGCACGTGCAGCCACAGTGCACACAATTCACAAACACAGAATTTTTTTTTAAATTTTGTTTGGAGTGCCCTTTGGGGGTTACAGCACCCTTTAACGGACAAGCCAGCCGGCCTTTTACTTATGGGACACAGGCGCACGCTTGGCGCTGCTCATTTGTTGATGCACGTGCAGCCACAGTGCACACAATTCACAAACACAGAAAAGTATATTTTTTTATTTTGTTTGGAGTGCCCTTTGGGGGTTACAGTACCCTTTAGCGGTCAATCCAGCCGGCCCTTTATTTATGGGACACAGGCGCACGCTTGGTACTACTTTGTTGATGCACGTACGGCTACTGCGCACACAATTCACAAACACAGAAAATATTTTTTTATTTGGTTTGGAGTGTACTTTGGGGGTTGCAGCACCCTTTAACGGTCAAGCCAGCCGGCCCTTTACTTATGACACAGGCGCACGCTTGGCACTACTTTGTTGATGCACGTGCAGCTACTGCGCACACAATTCACAAACACAGAAAATATTTTTTATTTGGTTTGGAGTGTACTTTGGGGGTTACAGCACCCTTTAACGGTCAAGCCAGCCGGCCCTTTACTTATGACACAGGCGCACGCTTGGCACTACTTTGTTGATGCACATGCGGCTACTGCGCACACAATTCACAAACACAGAAAATATTTTTTTATTTGGTTTGGAGTGTACTTTGGGGGTTACAGCACCCTTTAATGGTCAAGCCAGCCGGCCCTTTACTTATGACACAGGCGCACGCTTGGCACTACTTTGTTGATGCACGTGCGGCTACTGCGCACACAATTCACAAACACAGAAAATATTTTTTTATTTGGTTTGGAGTGTACTTTGGGGGTTACAGCACCCTTTAACGGTCAAGCCAGCCGGCCCTTTACTTATGACACAGGCGCACGCTTGGCACTACTTTGTTGATGCACGTGCGGCTACTGCGCACACAATTCACAAACACAGAAAATATTTTTTTATTTGGTTTGGAGTGTACTTTGGGGGTTACAGCACCCTTTTACGGTCAAGCCAGCCGGCCCTTTACTTATGACACAGGCGCACGCTTGGCACTACTTTGTTGATGCACGTGCGGCTACTGCGCACACAATTCACAAACACAGAACAAATATTTTTTTTTTAGCACTTGGGGGGAGCACCCCTGACGGACAGAGCACCCCCTGGACAACACTACAGCACCCCTTTAGGACTGGGACACTGCACAGGACTTTGGAGTGGACACAGCCCCTATGGACAACAGCAGCACAGCGCAGCACAGCACAGCACAACACTACTCTGCACTACACTACACTACACAGCCCAGCCAGCCCTAACTCCCACCCTCCCTCTTCACTGTCCACAGCCGAGTGAGAAAATGGCGCCGACGCGGGTACTTTAAATAGGATCCAAAACCCGCGAGACCCGGAAGGCGGGATGATGATGTTTTGCCTCGATTTCAGATCCGAGTCAGGCGGGAAAAGTCGAGCCTGACTCGGATCGGGGGGGCTCGGGGGGGTTCGGATTTCAGAAATCCGAACCCGCTCTCCCCTAATATATATATACACACGTATGTATGTATGTATGTGTACATATATATATATATATATATATATATATATGTATGTATGTGTAAATATATATATATACTGTGTGTGTGTGTGTGTGTATGTATATATATATATATATATATATATAATGTTCGATCGCTATATATATGTATATATATATATATATATCGATAGATTTCGCAGAGCCTCTGATTACTGATGGCAACTGACCATTGATGGTTTGCAAACCATCGATGGTCTGACTGAAAACAGGTAGTTTGCCATTGCTGGTGGCCATCAATGTTGCAATGGCAACCCTCAATCGATGTTTAGGAAACATCAGCAGTTGTGATCTACACAGATCTCCTAGACCAATCGCAAAACAATTGATGGCTTCTAACGATGGTTGAACCATCGATGGTACAGCAGTCAATGGCCATCACTACAGTATAATATAAAAATTGCTATTTTTATGGTATACTGGGGGTCATTCAGACCCGCTCGCGAGCGCAGCACACTCGCAAGCGGGTCGATGTTACTCCAATGTGCATGCGCACGATGGAGGGATCTCCGTCGTGTGCATGCGCGAGACCCGGACAGCCACAGGCAAGCTGTCGCTCCGGGTCTCGCACCAAAGGGGGCGTGCTGTCGATGGTGACTGACAGCATGCCCCCTTTGGTGGGCGCGATGGGGCGTGGCTGCCAGACGGAGGCATTCCCATGGGAACGCCTACCATCTGGGTCCGGCCCCACTGACACTAGTGATGTCAGTAGGAGTGATTTTGGCTGATAGAGCCAAAATCACTCCAGTGCTTGCGGTCACCGAGACCCTACCGCAGGGTCTCGTCGCAAGCCCAATGGTCGCTATGGTCTTGACCATCGCGACCATCTTTTTGACAGCTCGCATATGCTGTGGGTGGTCACCCAGCTATGCGAGCGGCCAGGAGGCCGCTCCATTTTTAGGTAGGAGGGCACTGATTCAGAGCGAGCGATCTGGTCAGAGCGTCCGGCTCTGAATCAGGCCCACTGTGTTTTAAAAAATTATTTTTTTCAAATAAAATAGTGATGGATAAGTTTAAAATTATGTTCGTGACCTAATTCAATAATAAAAGAAACCGACAATTTTGGAGCGGTTTTTGAAAAAAGAATTAGTCAGTTAAGTGGTTAAAAGATATTTAATTATGAAAACAGAATGGGGCAAAAAGTGCATACCATATGTGGACAATATAAATTGCACCATAGGTAGATGGAACCTGGGTATATCACTACTGTGAAAATGTTGGTCCAGATAGGTATGTAGTCCCCTTACTAAAATGACCTCTATCAACATGTTTCAATGCACTGTGGCATCTTTGTCAAGATGAGTGTCTTCTAAAACACAAGCTCAAACACGTTTCATATAGCCACCATGTTGTAATGGTGGAATAAAGTTGGATTGACTCCACCATTACAACAACTTTATTCCACCAATAATATTCTTGGATATGGACTATTTCACCCTTTCCTGTGGAGAGTGACATGAAGGGTGTTGAGACTTTGTGTATAAATGTTATCACACTATTGTACTTTTTTATTTATGTTTTCCACATATTGGAACCATATCGAGAGGAATTCCACATCTGAAAGTTTTCAGAACTACTCATCGTGCAATACTGTTAGACCGTTTTTTCTGTTAGAATATTTAAGACTAACTATTTATATAAGAAACATAGTATACATTCATTTAAGAAATTATGTTTCCTATAACTCACCATTTTTATTATTCTGATACTATGATTCTCATCTCTTGTGGAAAAGGAAAAAGAAACAATGAGACTGTAGGCATCTGCAAAAGAAGAGACATAAACACTTTATGTAGCTTGTTTCACTTAAAGTAATTTTCCTAGGCAACAGATTACTGCATAGTGATAGAAATAATACAACATGTACTAGCACAGGCAGTGTAATAGTGTCACTGCCTCACAACACTGAGGTTGTGAGTTTGATTGCCACTAAGGCCCTGCCCTGTGAGGAGTTTGTATATTGTGCTTGCGTGGGTTTCTTCTGTGTACTTCAGTTTCTTCCCACACGAGTAAATTAATTGGCTCCCAGAAGTAAAACAAAAATTACCTAGTGTGTATGTGTGTGAGCAAGTGGTAGGGAAGCTCCACAGGGGCAGGGACTGATGTGAATGTCCAAATATTCTCTGTAAAGCGCTGCTGAATATGTGTGTGCTATATAAATAACTGGTAATAAATAATAACAATAATAATAATAATAAACATGTGCTGCTTCAAATGTTCTCTCATACTGTGTGTAGAAGGTTTTGGAAAGCATTTAATATCTCCCTACACTGTTCTCTTCACTCTGATCCTGTGTGTCTCTGATAATGGGTAAAAGCTCACTAATTGCTGTTTACTCACTACTTCCCCTTGTGTGACCTATAACAGCTTGCTGCCGGCCCTAGGGAGCCTCCCTATCCTCCCTCCCCTGTACCCCAACCATTATTTGCTAAATTTTATTATCCATATATTTTTATGAAATGTGTAGTCATTATTAATAAGTTTATAAATGGCATTTGTAGAATGTGGCCACATTATGATATGCTTATAGCATATATTTTATTGTAATAAGGATACTATGGGGTCTAGTTACTAAGCAGTGTTAGGAGACAGAGTGAAAAGTGATAAGTCTGTGATAAGGTGCCAGCCAATCAGCTCCCAACTGTCATTTTTCAAACACAGCCTGTGAGATAACAATGGGAGCTGATTGGCTGGCACCTTATCACAGACATCACTTTTCACTCTGTCTTCTAACACTGCTTAGTAACTAGACCCCTATATATCTAAGACCTATTACTCACTAATTCCCTTACTGTGAGCTTGCATGCACATTTCCAGGACTTATCCAAAATCCCTCTTCTTTTCTAGAGCTTTCACCCTCACTCTATTATATAGTCAGACAGATGAGGTCACAGAAAACTGATCTTTTCAGAAGTTTTTCACCAAACTGATCTTAGATAACCGTCTTCCCTTTTAAACTTTCCATCTACTGCTATTTTAACCTGCTTGCTCCCAATGAAGCAAAACACCATATACTGTATCTCACTCAATCAGTAGTAGTTTTGTCTGTGTACCTCTTATAAATTAAAATTTCTTGAAAAATGTTGGTGCTTTATTATAAATGACAATAATAATAATGATAATAATAATAATAATAATAATAATAATAATAATAATAATAATAATAATAATAACTTCAAGTGCATTCATCGTGTCTGCAGGTCATGAACTGATGTGATGAGCCTTTGACCCAGAAAGCCCCTTATGTTGTCTTACCAATAGTCCAGCACTTCTTCTAATTGTGCAGTGTCTGACAGACTATGATACAGTTGCAACAAAGTACAGAAGAATTTACAATCGGGATTTCTTTATTTTGTTAAATTATTTTACCAGATACTCACTTGTGCGAGCAGATGTTACTGAGGTGTTTCCTTGTATATTAGATCCATCAACCAAAACAGACACCCAAAATGTGTAAATATTCCCAGGAGTCAAGTCTCCAATAGTTGAGCTATTTGTAGAAACGGTGATAGTATATATTGGATTTTCCTTTATTTGGATCAGATAATAACTTTCATTTCCATCAGGTTTCTGCCAGCTCAGAGATATAGAAGTGGTGGTGATACCATGTGTGGTCAGGTTCTTTACTACTCCAGGTTCTAAAAGGAATGAAATCTACCGTTACATTTTGATATACCCCATACTTAAAGACAAAATAAGTGCTCCTTGTGCCATTCATTATATAACTTTTTAGGAATGTTCAAGGCTCCTTCCTTAGTCCACCGCTATTTTCTCTGTACAATTACTCCCTGCTGAACTAATCAACTTTTTGGACTCCAACAACAACTCTACACTGGTAATACCTAAATGTATCCATTCTCTTTGATGCCAGCACAGATGGAGGACTTGGAGACACCAGACCAGACCATATATCACATTAGTTGGAGAGAAAAAAAAGGTTCTATTGCACCGGAATTCGTATAGATATGTATACATTTTAGATTCATGGAATCCCTATTTATATCAAATTCTTTCAAGATATTGGGGTCCATTTGCTAAGCTTTGGATGGAGATAAAGTCCACGGTGATAAGGTACCATCAAATCAGCTCGTAAATACCATGTCACAGGCTGTTTTTTACAAATGACAGGTTAGCTGGCACCTTATTACCATCAAATTTATCTCCATCCAAGGCTTAGTAAATAGACCCCTAAGTCTATTAAGGAAGAGCGTGTGCTGCCACAGACAAACAAAAACTATTACATACAAGACAGAAGAGAGGCCTGTATGAGGTGCACTAAATTTCAATTAAAATGCAATTTTAATTAAATCATTACAAATTTGAATAAATGAATAGCAAACTATATGTTTAAACTATATGGTTAAAATATAGTTGAACTGAAGAATGTGCATAAGTTTAAGAAATTAATTGGCATTGATTGGTCAAATTCCAAATATAATATTTTGGCAAGTCATTACTGCATATGTAGATATTGGTTTGTTTGTTTGTTTGTTTGTTTTTTCAAATGTTTGAATTTCAACATACTGTAGAAGCTGTAATTTCTCAAGAAAAAGTATTTATGGGGCTCAAAAGAGTAGTACTTACAGGTCACATGCACCCCATTTGTAAGCTAATCGATCTTATTACTCCATAATTTGCATTAAAGGAAGTCTATTTTGACTTAAGTTGTAACTTTGTTATTTAAGAAATCTAGTACATTAATATGGAGACATATACTTATTAAAGCACTAAGCTATGTTTACTTATACTGTATGTGTGTATTAGTATAGACCCCACTAGTGTATAATAAGTCACCAGTTGTTTTATGACATCACATATGCATATTCACCCCACTTAAAAGCCATTCCTAATCAAAAATACATCCGTATAATTTATTATGCTTAATACTCCAAAATTTGCATTAGATATTTCTGTTTTGACTTAAATTTGGACATTGTTATGTAGAAACACTGGTTCCTAAATAACCAGTTCCTAAAGTCCTGGAACAGGCAGCACTGCTCAATACCAGATCTAATACAGATGGATGCCGGTGCCCTCCCCATTCAGCCTTTAAAAAAATTACAGACATGAATACAATTCTTCAATGGTGGCACTCATTGCAGAAATAATGACACTTGCAAACACAGAAGGTTGCCAACGTTTCAATGCTTGTCGCCTTCTTGTCAGGGTGCCCCTGCAATGAAATGTTATGTTTGCAAGTATCATTAAGTCTACACTGCCATTAAAGGAATTGTGTGTGTGTGTGATATATATATATTATATATATATTGCTTTTTGTTAAGCAGGGAGTTCTACATTATTTATAGTATAGGTACACAAATATCAACTTAGTATAAAAACAATTTTGTTAAGCTGCATACACATACAAACAATTTAGTAAATTAATGATTTTAGTAAACTATTTTTGCTCATTTTTTCAAGGGAAAAATTAACTAAAATAGTTTTTACTAAAATTGTTCATTTACTAAAAGTAATGAACGATTTTTTTGAACGACAAATGATTTTTGCATATTCCCTTAATGAAAATCGTTGAGTTGGTCAGTCTGACTGAAATACAAACTATAAATGTGAACACTCATGAACGATAATCGTTCATCGTTTTAACTTAGAAAGTGAACAATTTTTTCAACGATGAATGATAATCGATATCGTTTATTGATAATCACTCAAAAAAATTGTTGTGTGTATGCACCTTCAGAGTTTATCCTTATTCTGAATGATATGCTTGAAATCCTTACTTTTAATATGACATAGCTTAGCTCACATGCTTTATTGTACCACCAGTCATAGGCAAACGCAGGGGGGTTTCCGTCCCAGCCCACACCATGACCACAATAGAAATAGAAATATAATGGAATTTTACTAGCGCTGCATGTTTTTCTCAGTATCATAAATGAAATAAATAGCACCACCTGTGGATCTTTTAACATGTATCAGCCAGTAATAAATAACCTGTGCACCAATTATGGGGATTTGGAAAACATGCACTGTTAAGGATGCACTGCTATAGAGCCCAATATGTGCATATATGTCCAGGGCAGTGCTAGGTTCTCCCGCTGCTCATCCAAGCTCCCAGACTTGCTCCCATGCCCTGGAATGGTGCCCACATCTAATATAAAAACATTCAGCTCAGGCAGGATTGCCCTACTGCCGCATTTATTGGCTTACTGTGATCTCTGGTTCTGTATATGCTGGAATTATGACACACAATATACTTTGTATGATGCATATTAAAGCTGGATAAGTGGTAATTATGCTCTCTTCATGGACTGGCCACACTCACTCTAAAATCAATCATTTGGAACCCACCCTCTAGAAATCATGTGTTTGCCACTGCAGTTTGTTCTGTAAATGAATGATATAAGGGGATTGACACTGTGGTGTTACAAGTAACCATGATCATTTGGTAGTTACACAGTAACATTGACTAACTGTCACAAGCCGTGGCAGCGGCTTGTTTTCCACCGGCTCGGGACCTACACTGACTCAGAATCCGGTTCCGCTGATTACCAAGCACCAGGGATGCTGCAGAGAGTGACTCATACTCCATATGTTGCTGATTGGCTGCTCCTCCTATTTGTAGCTTCCAGATTCATTCCCCCTTGCCGGTTATAGAGTTTCCTCCTACAGCTCGGTCTGGTTGTTCCAGCTATCCTCCGTGATTGTCTACACTTCAGCCGCTGCTTCTATTTACTACTCTCCGTCTCCCTCCATGCTGCCTTCCAGGCTTAAGCATTTAGCACAATTATTCAAGACTGTTGTTCCACTCTGCTCTGATTGCTGTTAGCTTGCTGTCTGTTTTCACCATCTACATGCTGTGCTCAGTGTATGCAGGCCCAAGCCTTTGGGTCTGTGCTTCCTCTGTATAATCAGCAGCTACAGCTTTCTCAGCCCTACTGTGTGTAATCAAACTGTACATTTACACCTGAACTATTCACCATCCACATGCTGTGCTCAGTATATGCTGGCCCAAGCCTTTGGGTCTGTGCTTCCTCTGTATAATCAGCAGCTACAGCTTTCTCAGCCCTACTGTGTGTAATCAAACTGTACATTTACACCTGAACTATTCACCATCCACATTCTGTGCTCAGTATATGCTGGCCCAAGCCTTTGGGTCTGTGCTTCCTCTGTATAATCAGCAGCTACAGCTTTCTCAGCCCTACTGTGTGTAATCAAACTGTACATTTACACCTGAACTATTTTCAGCCTGTGATCCTGCCCTCCTGGCAGGCTATTCATCTAGCCAAGAAATCCTGCCCTCTTGGCAGGCAACTCATCTAGCCAAGAAATCTTGCCCTCCCGGCAGGCAACTCATCTAGCCAAGAAATCCTGCCCTCCTGGCAGGCAACCCATCTAGCCAAGAAATCCTGCCCTCCTGGCAGGCAAGTCATCAAGCCAAGTTATCCTGCCCTCCTAGCAGGCAACTCATCTAGCCAAGAAATCCTGCCCTCCTGGCAGGCAACTCATCTAGCCAAGAAATCCTGCCCTCCTGGCAGGCAACCCATCTAGCCAAGAAATCCTGCCCTCCTAGCAGGCAAATCATCTAGCCAAGAAATCCTGCCCTCCTGGCAGGCAACTCATCTAGCCAAGAAATCCTGCCCTCCTGGCAGGCAACTCATCTAGCCAAGAAATCCTGCCCTCCTGGCAGGCAACTCATCTAGCCAAGAAATCCTGCCCTCCTGGCAGGCAACTCATCTAGCCAAGAAATCCTGTCCTCCTGACAGGCAACTAATCTAGCCAAGAAATCCTGCCCTCCTCGCAGGCTACTCTAGAAGCCATGTTTTCCTGCCTTATCTGGTGAGACACTTTTCCATAACACTAACCTTATACTTAAACAGATTTCACAGCTGTTCTTGTCCAATCTGGCAGTGTATTGTACTATGATCATTTGGAAAGATACATTCATTGAGTAAAAAAACTGCATTTATATAACTATAACAGCCAAGTGATAATACAATAGTATGAAATTATCACAATGAATCAAAGTCTCTGATAATCTTTGTAAAATTGAAGCACTGGTTTAATCCAGGAAGACTAGGTGAGTCCAGGAGTGAAATCTGGGTAGTGCCAAAGGGGTAAAGGATAGATGGAGCAGCAGATACAGAGTAGGCAACATTTGATCTGAACCATAGAATCAGGATAACATTTTTACAAGATAAGAGCAGGAGGCAGGGGCCAGATAGACCTGGGAAACCAGAACAGGATTATTGATAAGGTGATACAGTTGGGTGTCTAGGGCCCGGAGGACCTAGGGGGCCCAGCACCCACCTGCCACACCATAATTTTATTATGGGATGGTGGGGCTGCATGTGTGAAGATGGAACTAAATGGTTTACAACACAGAAAAGTGTGACACATGGTTGTTTCATAATTTTTCAGGAATTTTAGTGTTAGGGTTAAGATGAGGGTTAGGTTTAGGGTTAAGTACTTGGTGGAGGGTTAGGGTTATGCTGTAGAATGAGATGGTCAGGGTTAGACTAGACACTAGGGAGAGGGTTAGGCAAGAGAGGAGGGTTTGGGTTAGGCTCTAATGGGTGACTTATGGATAGGGTGAGGATTATGGTTAAAATAACAAAAAAAATGTTTTGACATTTTCGGTGTTGACTATTTGTTTCAACCTTTGACCCTGTCTACCATTAGAACCTGTCGACCTGTACATCTATTAGTCCACACCCCAGTATGGGATACTGCCTGAATGAATGAAATAGCATATGCAGGAACAGGGGCTCCAAAAGTAGCCCATCCATGCGATGTGCTTGGAGTGAAGTGACCACATTAGTGGTCTCTTGACTCCTCCATTGGGACTTATGCACATGCGCAGTCTACTGACCACACATTTGTGATGGTCACTGCCAGGGAGGAACCCTCTCCAGGTAAACTTTGCTAAGTGTAGCCTATAAGCTGCAACAGCTAATGTCAGCTTTCTAATGCCAACAGAAACTTATAAGGGTTGCTGCTGCTGTTGGAAATGGAGGGCCTGAATTCACTCCATAGTAAATTTGGGGTACACCTGATATTTGTGAGTATCCCCCAAAAATGGGTGTTTTAGAAGAATATGCCACAAATATTTAATGATAAATAGGTCCCTCTGTCTCTAGAGAATCTGTATATACACAGTACTGTGCAAACATTTTAGGCAGGTGTGAAAAAAATGCTGCAAAGTAGGAATGCTTTCAAAAAGAGAAGTGTTAATAGTTTATTTTTTATCAATTAACAAAATGCAAAGTGAATGAACAGAAGAGAAATCTAAATGAAATCAATATTTGGTGTGACCACCCTTTGCCTTCAAAACAGCATCAACTCTTCTAGGTACAGCTGCACACAGTTTGTGAAGGTACTCGGCAGGGAGGTTGTTCCAAACATCTTGGAGAACTAACCACAGATCTTCTGTGGACATAGATTTATGCAAATCCTTCTGTCTCTTCATGTACTCCCAGACAGATTCGATGATGTTGAGATCAAAGCTCTGTGGGGGTCATATCATCACTTCCAGGACTCCTTTTTCTTCTTCACACTGAAGATAGTTCTTAATGACATTGGCTGTATTCTTGGGGTCATTGTTCTGCTGCATAATAAATTTGGAACCAATCAGACACCTCCCTGATGTTATAGCATGATGGATAAGTACCTGCCTGTATCTCTCAGCATTGAGGACATCATTAATCCTGACCAAATCCCCAACTCCATTTGCTGAAATGCAGCCCCAAACTTTCAAGAAACCTCCACCATGCTTCACTGTTGCCTACAAACATTCATTATTGTACTGCTCTCCAGCCCTTCGGTGAAAAAACTGCCTTCTGTTTCAGTGCCTAAACCTAACCCCTGACAATCGAGATGGCGGGGGTCAGTGTTCTGGCATCGGGATTAAGATAGGTGTTGGCATTTCAATGCCTATCTTTAGTCCCTTGTCAGGAAGGAGGAGTCAGGATTTAGACCGGCGGCATCGTGTCCGCCGGTCTATTTAACTACATTCCATCCAGAGTACCTGCTGCCATTTTTCTGCAATTCTTCCATGAAGACTACCTCTGGCCAGATTTCTCCAAACAGTAGATTGGTGTACCTGGATCCCACTGGTTTCTGCCAGTTCTGAGTTGATGGCACTGAAGGGAAGTAAACATGTATTTCATCTGATGCACTAAGTTTCCTTGGCCTACCACTGCATCTACGGTCTTCAACATTGCCCATTTCTTTGTGCTTCTTCAAAAGAGCTTGAACTGTGCATCTTGAAATTTTTCCCTGGGAGAGACCTTGCTTGTGCAATATAACTAACTTGGATTTATTTTTATGTCATTTGGACAGTTAATTGTTTTAATAAATATATTATCTACAATACCTAATAGTAGGCCATAGTGTTATTTCGGTGAGTAGGCTTTTTTAGAAAAATTATCATTGGGAGCCTGTGGAATCTACTATCAACTGTGTTTGAAGGTTTTTAAAGTGAAGAGGTCTATCTAAAAGGACAATTTTGGACAATAATTGCTATATAAAAAAAGAGGTTTATCCAAAAAAGACTAAAACTGGACATTATATTATAAATTGACTATTCACATCTGGATATTCATTGCACCCTCTAAGTATTGTTTGTTGTATCTAATTTGTGAGGTTCCCACTAACAGGGGTTCCACTTGAGGTACAGCAATTTCTGTACATCACAGTGCAAGATAAGGGCATCATCTGTTCATATATATATATATATATATATATATATATATATATATATATATATATATATATATATATATATATATATATATATATAACCCTAAGTAAATGGTCCGGCACTCAAATAAAAACAGAAGCAAATTGCCTAGGTGCACAGCCAGAAGAATGATGCATACGGGGTGTATTGGAAGGCACTCTGCTGGACTAAACAACAATATGAGAAAATGAAGCCAGACGGAGCCGGCTTATTGGATAAACCTCTTTTTTTAATCAGGTCAACGTTTCAGCAATTGAATGCTTTTATCAAGACATATAGATTTAGAAAAACATGTGCAATATATATAGGGTCTCACCCTGTGTTCATCACATCCACGGGAACCCCAGCCGCTGCGCCACTGGATGACGTCACCACCTGGGACACACCAGCGCTCGTGCTTGCTGAGGGGGCGTGGTCAAACACCCGTGCCATCACCATGACTACAAACACAAGACGGTACACATAAGGACTATAACAAAAGACAGGAGTGCGCGCAACTGCACCAGACTCCTGAGGTGGGTGTAACAGAATATACCAGCACTGTTGTAACATGTAAATCTTAAAGTGTAAAATATGGAATATAGACAAATTAACTAACTGGTCTTGTAGAGGGAAGCACCGGACCCTACAGACAATGCTTATAGACGCCTATAAATGCAAGCAAACAATTAATGTGTGTAGATGAAAAAAGTATAACATCAAACTAACCAAAATAACATACGGCATCAAACAACCATAAACAATTTAACGCTTGTTAGCAAAATATAAGACCAATAACAAAATTAAAGGTAAACAAGTAAGAGAGAAATTCTCATTGAGGCCCGAGGGATATACAGTTTGTAATGTGTAAATCCATTTGGCCTTCCTCTGTAGGCGAATACGACCCCTGTCACCGCCTCTGGTGACAGGAGGTATCCAATCATTCATCTTATATCTGATGCTAGAGAGATTGTGCTGCTGTTCATGAAAATGACGTGCGACCAGTTGATCGCATCCCTTGCCCTCTAGCACAGCCCTGATGCTAGAACGGTGTAAAGCCATTCGTTCTTTGAATTAGCGAGTGGTTTTACCAATGTAAAGCATGCTGCATGGACATCTGATGTAGTAAACTACATATTTGCTAGAACAAGTCAATGCATGATTAATGGAAACATTTTTACCTGATCGGGGGTGTGTAAATGAATCTCCTGTTTCCAGAAAGCTACAGGTGATGCATCCTGTACACTTGAAATTGCTGGCTTACATGTCATAAAATGACAAGGTTTGTTTTCAGAAAAATGACTGATATCATTATGGACTAAGATGTCCCTAATATTTCTCCCCCGTTTGAATGATGGCAGGATGGAAGACCCTAACAGAGCTGGAATTTGTTTGTCTGTAGAGATTATGGGCCACATAGCCTTAGCAGTTTGCATCAAATTATGGCTGCCCGTGGAGTATGTTTGTGTCCAGACCACTTGATTCTTAAATTCCTTCTGTGAAGCAGGTGAAAGAGCATCCTTACAGCTCACTGCCAATGCACGATCTCTGGCTCTGATAATGGTATTACAGTGATATCCTCGTTTGAGGAACTTGATCATCATTTTCTGAATTTGTAACTGGGCATCATAGGGGTCACTGCAGATTCTTACCACTCTCCAAAATTGAGAAAAAGGAAGCCCAAATTTGAGAGATCTAGGATGTTGACTGTCTGATGCTAGGAGGGTATTTCTATCTGTGTTTCTATAATAGAGGGAAGTATGTCTATTGCCCTCTGATTCAATCTTAATGGAAACATCCAAGAAGTGAATATTAGTATAGCTACTTACAGAAGTAATTTTAATGGGACTGTCGAAGCTGGATAATTGGCTGAGACAGGATCGGTTTAAAATTAGAATGGGGCAACGCCATTTTACGAATGGCAATGAGAAGCCATTTTGCGACTGGCCGCCCAGTGTCATTTTAGTGAAACTCGCCATTATAAGTACATACGGCGATGCTATTATTTAGCGTTGTGCGATTTCCACGCAGTAGAAAGTTAAAAGTCCTCACAATACAACTACAGACAGTCATTAACACATATGAAATGATTATCCCTGCATAACATGTACCATTATGTACTCCACAAAACACATAGTTGCACAACGCTAACTAGCGTCTTTTCCCAATTCCCCAATAATTACACACTTACAAAAAAGGTTCCTTAACATTAAAGGGTAATATTCAAGGTTTATTCAATAATGATTAATGTTGTGAAATAAAGATTATTTGATATCTAAGGTTTAGTACATGATAAGCGGACCATGTTTGGTGTTGTACTGATCCACTGTGTCTCAACAGATTTCCGGTATCATCGGTGAGAAGATCGCAACATGCGTCTGCAAATTATGGACTATAGAGAGTTAAAACATTAAAATGTACTCCGTAATGTTAGCAGGTTAGATTAGCATGCAGCGGGAAAAAGGACACAAAGGTCTTTCGGAGGCTGACTTGTGTCCATTTGAATTAACCTATGAATTATACTGTAAAAGAAGCATCATGACAGAGAACCAATGAAATCATGCCAATCTGTTCTATTGTATTGCCTATCCCTGTAAGAGTATATATGTGTGCTCTCTGGCCCCAGTCGAGAGTCTTCTTGCTGTGCTGTTGACGGAGGTTTCTATTGCTGATGCTGGTATCTGGGTCCAGAGCGCGTGCGTATGTAACAACTGTACCTTGAGTCTGTATGATTTACTTGCGCTAACTGTATTTAGATCACAACATGTAACCATCTGTTTTTATATTGAATAATATCTTTTTGTGCTTTCGAACCACACTCAAAGTCGGAAAGCATTTATTTCTTGTGCGTCTCATAATGCTGAATAGCAACAATTTTAGAAGGTATAGGAAGGAATATTGTTAGAAGGTATAGTCAGGAATCGATTGGTAGAAGGTATAGACAGGCAGGAATTGATAGTTGGGGGCTCGCAGTGTGAAATCACGCTACCGGTCACTTGGTAACACTCGGTAGCAATCTCTCAGCAAAAGGGTGGAGACGCCATAGCAGGAGAATGCATTGTGCCTTCAAAATCTGCTACCACATTGTTGCTGAGAGTCCGCTACCTGTTATTGTGGCTTTAGGAGCGCTGATTAAGAATCCAGAGACGAGGTAGGAAAAAGTTTGTTTTCCTTCATCGATAAGTTTTTTGTGTGTGACAAACGGGAAGTCGCATTATCGTGTATGCGACCAGTCGCACTATAGTGTAAAAGTCATAAGTGTTATTATTATTATTATCCTTTATTTATATGCCACCACAAGTGTTCCGCTGCGCCTTTACAAAGTACATAAACAAATAATTTGACAACTGACTTACAGTAAAAAATAGGACAAGGACATGGATAATATACATTGATACATAAGTGACCATAACACCTAGATATGCAACAGAGTGTAAGCAAACAAGTGTTAGGTGCCCTGGTGGGGTGTAAGAAGAAGGTGAAAGTAAAGAAAGGAGAAGCACAAGAGGGTAGAGGCCCTGTGTAAGAGCTAACATTCTAAAGGGGAGGGGCAGACAAACAGGTGTGACACAGATGGGGTAAACGGAGGAAGGAGCATGTTGCAGCAAGTTAGAATGAGAGCTGGAAGCTTTGATGAAGTAGTGGGTCTTGAGAGCCCGTTTGAAGGATTGTAAAGAGGAGGAGAGTCTTATAGGGAGAGGGAGAGAGTTCCAAAGGTGGGGAGCAGCACGGGCAAAATCTTGGAGGCGGGAGTGGGAGGAAGTAATCAGTTGGCATGAGAGGCGGCGTGCATTGGTTGAGCGAAGGGGGTGGCCAGGAGAGTGGAGGGAGATGAGGTCAGAGATGTAAATGGGAGAGGAATGGGTGAGGGCTTTGTAAGCAAGTGTAAGAACCTTGAATTGGGTTCTAAAAGGGAAGGGGAGCCAGTGGAGGGCTTGTAGGAGAGGAGAGGCAGATGTAGAGCATTTGGAGAGGAAGATGAGTCGAGCAGCAGCATTGAGGGCAGACTGGAGAGGAGAGAGATGGGAGTTGGGGAGGTCAGATAGGAGAAGGTTATAGTAGTCCAATCTGGAAATGACCAGTGAGTGTATGAGGGTTTTGGTGGCATCCTGGGTGAGAAAGAGTCTAATTTGGAAATATTTTTGAGATGGAAGCGACAGGACTGTGAGAGGCTCTGGATATGTGGTTTGTAGGAGAGGGAGGAGTCCAGGATAACTCCAAGACAGCGCACTTTGGGGCGAGAGATAGTTGTGCCATCAATTGTTAAAGAAATAGTGGGAAGTGAGGGTATGTTGGAGGGTGGAAAAATGATCAGCTCAGTCTTAGACATATTAAGTTTAAGAAATCGCTGGGACATCCAGGAAGAAATAGCAGAGAGACAGTTGGAGATACGAGTGAGGAGAGAGGGGGAGAGGTCAGGGGAGGAAAGGTAGATCTGAGTATCATCAGCATAGAGATGATAATGGAGGTCAAAAGAGCTGATGAGTTCACCTAGAGAGGACGTATAGAGGGAGAATAGTAGAGGTCCAAGAACGGAACCTTGGGGAACACCTACAGTAAGAGGCTGTGGTGGGGAAGAGGAGTCATGAGAAAAGACAGAGAAGGACCGGTCGGAGAGGTAGGACGACAGCCAGGAGAGAGCAGTGTCACATAAACCAAGGGAGTGAAGGATTTGCAGCAGGAGAGGGTGGTCAACAGTGTCATAGGCAGCAGAGAGGTCAAGGAGAATAAGCAGAGTGTAATGGCCCTTGGATTTGGCAGCAAGGAGGTCATTGCTGACTTTTGTGAGGGCAGTTTCAGTGGAGTGGAGAGAACGGAAGCCAGACTGAAAAGGATCAAGGAAGGAGTGGGGGAAAGAAAGGTGGTAAGGCGTTTGTAAACAACACGCTCAAGGAGCTTGGAGGCAAAATGGAGGAGAGAGATGGGACGGTAGTTGGAGAGAGTGTTGGGATCAAGGGTAGGTTTTTTAAGAATGGGGGAGACTATCGAATGTTTGAATGCAGAAGGGACAGTGCCAGATGAGAGAGAGAGATTGAGGAGATGGGCAAGATGGGAACAGGCACAAGGAGAGAGGTAGCAGAGGAGACGTGAAGGGATAGGGTCAACGGGGGAGGTAGAAAGGGGGGAGGACTGGATGAGAGCCATGACTTCCTCTCCAGATACAGGGGAGAAGGCTGTCAGAGTTGGTGAAATAGATGGAGATGGGTGATCAGGGAAAGAAGGAGGTGTAGAGCAGGGGGACTGGTGGGATGTGATGTCCTGATGTATGGAATCAATTTTGGATGTAAAGTAGGTAGCAAAGTCAATGGCAGTGAGTGAGGAGGGGAGGCTCCACCTAGATCGTCAGCACGCCAGTGCAGGAATTCTACACATATCCCGGGCTGTGGATGCTTCTATTGAGTCTGGTAATTAACATACTAGCTTGACAATATTCCGGAGACACCCATAGGCCAGTGATTGTTG
Organism: Taudactylus pleione; assembly: GCA_031769625.1. Taxonomy (NCBI): domain Eukaryota; kingdom Metazoa; phylum Chordata; class Amphibia; order Anura; family Myobatrachidae; genus Taudactylus; species Taudactylus pleione. The sequence goes on from JAUIMM010000010.1 coordinate 5,774,754, forward strand.
GCACCAAATTGGCAATACCATTTGGATTGAGATTATTGCTCTTTTAAAGAGATCTTCTATATAATTATTATCCTGTGGACTGAATTGGTCATTTACGTCTAGAGACTCTCTATTTCGGGATTTCTATTTAATACTTACATTTTTTATTCGTGTATATTCATATACTGTATATGTTCAGTTCTTTTGTGCACATTAGCCAATGTACTTTTTATATTTTAAGGAATAAAATTTTATATTAGAAGGCATTAGTTTCATTCTTCATAACAATTTTTTTCTCTTTAAGGATGAGTTTTACCTACAGAAAATGGGTACAGCAATGGGCACCAGATTCGCACCGAGCTATGCCAACCTCTTCATGGGCAAGTGGGAGGAGGAAGCCGTGTGGGGATGTGGCGAGCTTGGTGCGGGTCTTGTGTCATATCACAGATATATTGATGATATATTCCTTGTCTGGGGTGGAGACAGGCCTAGTTTGGAACTCTTTTGTAATCATTTAAATAATAATACCAAAAATATCGTTCTGACTTTTGAAATCAGTAATGTGAGTCTCAGTTTTTTGGATATTTTTATATATGTGAAGGATGGTAAGTTACAAACCAAGAACTATATTAAACCAATGGACTCAGGGACATACAATAATAGATCTAGTTGTCACCATAAAAATTGGCTAGATGCAATACCGATGGGTCAGCTGACGAGGTTAAAAAAGAATTGTTCAGAACCACAGGTGTTTCTTTAACAGGCGGAAAGTAAGACTAACAAATTTAAAGCATGTGGATACGATGAAACGACCATCAATAAGGCCCTCAGTAAGGTCAATAATGTAGAAAGAAAGGATCTCCTTGATAGTAAAATCCAGAATAACAAGTCAAATTTGAAAGTTAATGGAAAAGAAAAGACTTTTAATTGGGTGTTCATCACTGATTTTTCAGTTGAATACAAGCATGTGGAAAAAATTCTACAAAAACATTGGGGTTTACTAAAAAAAGACCATTTTTTTCAGGGTTTCTTATTGCAGATAGACCAGTATGCATTTTCAGAAAAGTGCCCAATTTGAGATCAAAACTTGTCAATAGTGCCCTTCTACCATCTAAGGATATTGCGACAATAGTGTTGAAAGGTTTTTATAGATGTGGAAGTTGTCAAGGGTGTAGAACTATTAAAAGTGAGGGAAATTGAAAGGGTTGATATCAATGGATATGATATCCAGATCAGTGATTTCATAACTTGCCACAGTAATAATGTTGTATACACCATTAAGTGTAAATGCAATAAATTTTATGTGGGGAGAACATCTAGACCACTTAAAATAAGGATATCTGAACATCTACGCAATGTGAGAAAGGGTTTAGAGACCCATGCCCTGTCCTCACATTTTAAGGAGTACCATAGCTGCTCTGTAGATGATATAGTGGGTTTCTACGGCCTTAGAAATATAAAAACTGGTTTAAGAACTAAAGATGTAGCTACGAAGTTGGCAAAAACTGAAATGAACTTGATCTACACATTAAAAACTTTGGTGCCCTCAGGTCTAAACAAAGACTTTGAGTTAAAGTGGTTTTTGTAAGGCACCTCTAAAGGAATAAACGTCATATTTTGATATTTTCTAGTGACATTATATTGGGACTCTGTTCATATATCCTTGGATAAAGACATTAAAATGTTGGATCATTTAAGAGAAGAACACAGTAAAGAAAGGGAAGAAAGAATAGAAAAGAGATGAAGATCTACATATGAACACTTTGATATTCCAGATTATTTTATTAGGTTTTTATAGGATGGTTTGTTATAGGATGGTCTTTATAAAGCCATTTTTGAGTATATGTATATATGTTTATTAAAGTTTGGTGTTTTCTGTACACTTCCAAGTGTGGGCATATCGGATGGCTGCATGTATTATTTCTGCCCATCATACGCGGTGTTTTGGTTTGTGGTATACAGGGAGTCATGTGACCTCTATATCCACTACGAGGTAGGCCCTTTTTTTCCGGACCTTTTGATATGGCTCACAAATGTGCATGTGTTTTTTGTGCACTTCTAAGTGTGGGCACATCGGACGGCTATGGTTATCATTTCTGCCCATTACACGCGTTGTTCCGGATTGCGGCATACAGGGAGTCATGTGACCTCTGGGTCCGCTACGAGTTAGATCCTTTTTTTACACCCGGACCTTTGTTGTGGCTCATAGTTGATAGGGATCGTTCTCCTGACTTCCGGTCCACGGATTGCGACAGCCATGTGACTGCCACAGCGGATGGCTACACGCGGGAGACTCTGGTGTTGCTATGGTGATGAGGGTGGTGAAATCCCATATATGCCTACACAGGTAGGAAGTGTATCACTTCCCAGCTCACCTGATACATGGAAATTTGATTTATGTAACTTGTTGATTGGTAGCTTGGGTGTATAAAACAGGAAGATTGGTCACATTATCCTTATGTCTTGATAAAGGCTCACTGTGAGCCGAAACACGCGTTGACTATGAGGATTTTTGTGACCCTTTTTACCATTGAAGGTATGAATGCTTGAATATCATTCATTTTATATTTTTTATTTGTGGGTATTTTTCTTTATTTTTGTTTTTATTTTTATTTTTTCCTTTATGTGGCTGTTATATTTAAAGATGGACTATTTTTTATAAGTATTGTAAGGATTTTTGTCTCTTACATTCATTGTCATTTTGGCGTTGGACTCTAATGTTAATAAATACCTTTTGGATTATTCCTATTGATATTGAGAATTTCTGAGCCCTTATTTATGGGACTGGATAAAGACATGAAGAAAAACAATTAAAAGGGAACTATAAAGAAACCTTGATGTGTATATCTTCATACTCTCTTGAGTGAGTTGGGGTACGCTTATGCATCATCTATAAAGATACCTTTATAAGCTCTTTTTACCTTTATGCATGTGAGTTACGGTATGCATTGTGCACTATTGAATCCTTGGATTTGACACTGGGTGAACCTGGAATTTTAAAGATACCTTTATGAGATACATCTATCACCTCCTCTAGTGAGTGGGGTACGCACTTCCTTATATATGAAGGTGCATTTATAGTTCCACACCCCCAAAAGAAAATACTTTTCATTACACTGTTTGACTAGTGTCTGATGCATTGGTATATTTCTTTCTTTTGTATAATAAACTACATCCATGTGGAGATAAGGAACATTGGAACAATTCGGACATATCCTATAAAGATTGGAAGTTATGCAGATGTGAAAACTACCTCCTAAGGGACGTATTTTTATTAATGCATTGTTCTGCATTTTTATTTTTATTTATATAAAACGCCAAAATTTGTACCCCTGGTTCCATCTGTTTGTTGTTGATTATTTGTTGGTGGAAAAAGGTGACTTCCACAGGAACCTAGGGGAACATTCCTGGGCTGCTTATGCGCTACTAAGTTTGACACTATCATCTTTGTTTTTTGTATCTTGAAATAGGACTGTTTAGATAGGGAAAGGGCAACACTGTAGGATGAGAGCATAAATTTGAAGTGGAGAAAATCTGCCTTAGAGCGTGATCTTCTCCACTGTCGCTCAGCAGTTCTTGAACACTTTTGCAGATATCTGGTGCATTTGGAATGCTAGGGTTGTAGTGTGGATCTGCGAGGGTGAGTAGTGATTGCCGGTGCAACAGAGTCCAGAGCAGAAGTAAGGGAGGCATTGTATAGGGAAGCAGCTTGTTCAGGGCAGGAGAGAGAGAGGATAGAGGAGAGAAGTGAGTCAAGCAGGGAAGATAAAGAAATGGCATTGATAGCCTCAATGTTATGCTTAGTGATGGTGGCCTTCGGAGGTAGAGGAGAGGAGGCAGAGAGAGATAGGTTAAAAGAGAGAAGGTGATGATCAGAGAGGGGGAATGGGGAGTTGGAATAATTAGAAATATTACAGTGGTGAGTGAAGACTAAATCAAGTGAGTGCCCACTCACATGTGAGGGTGAGGAGGTCCATTGTGAGAGACAAAATGAAGATGTGAGGGTAAGGAGTTTGGAGGCAGAGGAGTCTGTGGCGATATCAATTGGAATATTGAAGTCACCAAGGATAATGGAGGGGAGGTCAGAGGAGAGAAAGTGAGGGAGCCAGGAAGCAAAGTTGTCAAGGAACTTAGAGGGAGGGCCAGGGGGATGGTAAATGACAGCTACTCGCAGGTGTACTGGTTGGAAGAGGCGTATAGCATGAACCTCAAATGTAGAGAATGTAAGGGATGGTTCAGCGGGTAGGAGTTGGTAGGAGTAACCTGGGGATAGAAGGACTCCCACACTACCACCATGGTGACCCCCGGGGCGAGGGGTGTGAGAGAAGGTGAGGCCCCCAGAAGAGAGAGCTGCAGGGGAAGTGGTGTCAGAGGGTGAAATCCAGGTCTCAGTAATGTCTAGGAGATGCAAGTTTCTGGAAATGAAAAGGTCATGGATGGGAACCAGTTTATTACAGACTGATCTGGCATTCCAGAGGGCACAAGATAGAGGGACAGTGTTTATGGGAGAGATGTGAATGAGATTATCAGGATTGGTGTGACGAGAAGGTGAGTCCAGTGATTAATGTCCAGGTTGAGCAGACAGCAGTTGCTTGTAGAGAAGAGATTGTGAATTTACATATCTTGTTCATACTTTGTCAAGATGGTCAGGTTTTTTGGATGGGTTGAGGTTAGAGTGGTCTTCTGTTTGACTTCGGTTTAACGCCGGTCTAATGCCAAAATATGGATACAGTGCACTTGTAAAATTATGCACTTATTAATATTATGCACCAGCAGCCTGCGGCCTGCAGCCTCCCAATGAAAGTTAAATAATGAATGCTGCCATGTGTATGCAATGATTACAATCAACCCCCAAAACCCACCCACTAAAATGGCAAGTAATAAAATTCCTAACACAAACAAACAGTGAATACCACAAAGCTAAGAGGAACTTGGTCTACTTAGCAATACACTGTGCAGATAGTTTAGAAAGAGACATACTGCAGCAGTGATGGAATTTACATAGTAGATAACTGCAAACATCAGAATATACTTCCAGCAATGTTTGGTTTTAGATATACCTGCAGATGGAGGAGAAAGGCGGGGTCAGTTCACAATCGATAACAGCAGAAGATAAAATCTAATAAACGCCGGTCTAACGCCAAAATATGGATACAGTGCACTTGTAAAATTATGCACTTATTAATATTATGCACCAGCAGTAGTCGCATTATTGTGTATGCGACTAGTTGCACAACAGCATATACATACTTCTGGTATTGCTGCCACGTGTTTTGAACAAAGCCGTTAAGAGCGCATTGATAGATAACATTGTTGTAAGCATCTTGATCAGTGTTGCCATAGTCTGGGAAAACGTGTATTTTTCTGCGCAGAAAAAGGGTGTGTAACAGTGAGTATTTGTTGATAGGGACAACTATTCCCTAGTTAAGCGTACCGTAGGACCCTTAAGGACTAGGCACAAGGGGATGACCTAGTAGCTCAGTAGTAGATACCATTCTATACACATAAGCAGGTGTAGCTGTTGTCTTTGTTGTAGGTTCGGCTCCCAGTGTGATTACAGTATTCAGTGATCGGTTAGGGTTATTTGAGCATTGTAAATGAACCGCACAGTTTTGACTAAATTGTGATTGTGAACTGTGTAGAGGGTGGACGAAATCACTGAAAAGGGTAGGTGTTATTGGAATGCCTACATGCTAGCAGTTGAAACGTAGTCAAAAAGGGATTAGGTGCGTGGAAGCAGCCTGGTTATTCTTCCATAGGTGTGTGGGCGCATCATGTTAATATCGTCTGCAGGTAAGTGAAAGTATCTTGACTGTCTTTCACCACTTTAAATCTTTATTAAAAAGCTTAGGGTTCTCCTAGTATGGGGGCCAAGCAAACGGTAGAGATGTTAGATGATGTGCTGCTGTTGGAAGCGCCACTTGGGTCGGCACAACATATGCATACTAGGTGCGGTGATGTATGGTTTAAAATGACTATGAAAAGTGTTAGGCCTTACCCCAGAATTGGTAGCTTTGATAAGGAGGTATTGAACAATGTCTGAGAGAGCATCTGTAAGGTGCGTTCTTGAATGAAAAAGGTAAAATATAAAGAATGTTTAAAGTTATGGCAGCATGAGGGGGATGCGTGGCTTAAAGGTGTGCACACGATGCAAACTAGCGTTGCGAGCACACTACAGGAGAGCGCACCCGCAGCGCTAAACTGCGGTGCGTGTGCGCCGTGAAATACAGCGCACATGCAGCAAGGTAGTGTTGTGGAAGGTATTGCCAGTGGTTCACGTGCACCACCTCTGCCCCATGCGGATGGGGGTGCAGGTACAGTTGTTGTAAATACCCATAAAAATGTAACAAGTAACTTGTACCCTCTCTTAAGTAATCATAAAGAAAATGTTTATGATGCAGATGATGAGCCTACTGTTATGTCTGCCATTTCCCATGCTGTACATGCTCCACCACAACAAGCACAAATGGTGGCCACATCTCCACCAGTGACAGTACCGGAAGTGTTAACATCCCCTGCATCCGTACATGAAGTTGTTAACCATACACATAGCAGTAATAGACTGAATTCTCAGCCAGGTAACAAGGTCAAAAGTAGCAGTACGGCCGGTCTGCATCCCATTAGGACAATAACTGTTCTGAATGGGAATGCGGATGCAAACAGTGTAGTGCCCACAAGGGATGTAGCAATGCATTGTCCTTGGACAAGAGCAGAGTTAAATTCCATAATGAATGATTTCCCCGATCCTAAAAAGGAATCAGCCAAATGCCAAAGATTTTTGAAAAATTTGGGTAGTGCTCATGAGCCAACCAATAAAAATTGGCAAGTGGTGTTAAGGGCTCTTCTTCCATGCAATACCGATGTGACAAAGTTTATCACAGATTGTGTATTGGATGGAGATGTTCCCTTAACAGACGAAATTAACCAAGGTAACATTACCCTCATAATAACACAATTGGGTGTATATTTTCCAGTAGCAGTTAACTGGAGCAAAATTTTCACCATAAAACAAAAAGTGAATCTGCAGAGGATTATTGTAACTGAGCTCTGCACGCTATCACCCAGTACACTGGGTTAGAGGATAAGATAGCACTCATCACTGGGGAATGATCATCACTGTTCTTATGGATGGTCTAAAAGAGAACCAAAAGACCCGAGTTCAGACCTCACTACCTGGCTGGAGGGGAGTCACTGTAGACACCCTCACAGAATCTGCCATTGAACATGATAAGAACATCCTTAAAAAGAGAGAGACCCAGAGCGAGAAGCGAATGGCTTTTAGTATTCAAGTTCTAGAAGGAATGACTATAACATCACAGCCAGCAGACACACATGCATCTGCACAGCTACACGTACTCACCAACCTGCACCACCACAAATACAGCCCTACCCCACTTATCACACACAGCCACAGTACCCATACTATCCACAACCACCATATTACCCTCCAGCTCCTTATACACACCCACAATCTTTCCCTAACACTCAACCCACACAACAACCCTTTCAATCACCCCATTTACGAAGGTGCTTCAACTGCAATCAGTTGAGACACCTAAGTAAGAACTATAAAGTGAAAAGGGCGGGACCCCTAAACAGGGAGTACCTGGATATCCTCATAAGGGATATACACAGAGTACAGGACATTTCCAACAGTCACCAGCTCCAAATGTGGCCATAAATGCTGTATTGGAGGCTGAGAGTCAATGCTAGGGGTCAGGTCATACCTGTAGTCTACAGATAGTCAGGTTAACAGGAAGTACTATAGAAGAACCAATGATGATGGTTGATGTAGCTGGTACTAAATATCCTTTTCTTGTAAACACAGGGGCGACCAGGTCAGTGATAAAATCTCCCGCTAACTTACAGGTGACCAGCGAGACAGTACCAGCAATGGGTGTAATGGGTAAAGTGCAACATTATCCTTTAACAAAATCCACAGAGGTCACTATTGGGCCATTGCATACCAGGCATTCCTTCCTCCTGGCAGCAGCGGCTCCTACTAACCTACTGGGAAGGGATTTGTTATCGAAGATGGGATGTGTCATATATTGTACCCTTGATGGTATATTTCTAGATATCCCAGAGAGAGCTGCGAATGAGGTGAGGGATATGTTGGACACTCCCCAAAAGATAATGTATCACTCTACTGGTTCAGGTAAAAATCCATCTCAGGTAGATCAAATGTTATCCCAAATTCCAGATTCGCTTTGGACCAAGGATGGACAGGACACTGGATTAATGGCAAACGTAAATCCCGTAATGGTAAATCTAAAAAGTGGTAGGCAAGCTCCTAAATTCCCCAGTACCCATTAAAACAGGAAGTAGAATTTATCCCATAATTGAGCGATTGTTACAGCAGGGAATTTTAGTCCGTACAGCTAGTGTAGTCAACAGTCCCATCTTTCCTGTAAAGAAGAGTGGTGGGAGGGATTATAGGCTGGTACAAGACCTTAGAGGGGTTAATAAGGTGGTAGAGAGCCAATTTCCCATAGTGCCAAATCCAGCTGCCATTCTTATGCAGATCCCACCAAATACAACCGATTTCACTGTCATTGACCTCTGTTCTGCTTTCTTCTCTGTACCTCTTCATCCTGACTGTCAGTACTTATTCGCCTTCACATACAGGGGTGTACAATACACATGGACACGATTGCCCTAGGGTTTCATAGACAGCCCCAGTATCTTCTCCCAGGCCTTACACGACTGTTTAGAATCTTTTCAACCTGCCAATGGGTCTGTTTTAATCCAATATGTGGACGATTTATTGTTATGTTCTGATTCGCTTATGTCATGTATAAATGATACTAAACTTTTATTACTCCATCTCTCACAAACAGGACATAAGGCTGCTAAGGACAAACTACAGCCATGCCAGTCCAGGGTTAAATATTTGGTACACTGCCTAACCCAGGGGTTACGACATCTCACAAACGACAGAATCCAGGCCATACAGAACATGACATTGCCGCACAACCAACAGCAAATTTGTACCTTCTTGGGAATCTGTGGATACTGCAGAATGTGGATCCCAGGTTTTTCTATTTTGGCCTTGCCATTACAGAACTTGGGACCTCAATCAGAGGCGGTCGTTAGATGCAAGCAGTCACACAGAATCAGGGCGGGCGCTTGCATCCTGAACGGCCGCCTCCTTGTCGATCGTTAAGCTGTGGGCTGATAGGCACGATGGTGATCACAATCGTGACCATCGGGGCTTATGACCAGACCCTAGGGTAGGGTCTGGGCACTCGTAAGCCCCAGTGAGCTTTCTGCTCTGATGGAGCAGGAAGCTCCACACTGACATCACTGATGATGTCAGTGCAGCCGCCCTCAAAATGGTAGGCGTTCATAAAGGAAAGCCTCCATTTTGGAAACAACCCCCCCGGCCTGCCTGCCAAACAGGGGCAGCTGTCGATCAACATCGACAGCCGCCCCTTTGGTAACGAGCCTATAGCGACAGAGTTTCTGCATGCGCAGTGCGGCCGCTGCACATGCGCAGGCCAAACCATCGAGTCAAAAGAAGAATCTACAGTCGCACTAGAATCATTATTTCTCAATCAAGGAGAACATTATAACCCTCATATTATATATATTGGAAAAATTTATTTCCTACAACAGTTCTGTATTTGAGGGGTGCTACCACTGACATCTATATCATATGCATAGGAAAAGAAGGACAGAAAAGAAAAATGTCATATGTGGTGCACTATTAATTAAAACTTAACTTTTATTCTTGTTACCAATAAATATCCAATCAAAGAAGAAAATGCAGCGGAAATAATTTAAAATAATAAAGTGTGTCACAAAGAAAGAAAATGTGCTTAAAATTAAAGGCGGCGTATGTATCCCGACCTATTGTGTCATAATAAAAACTGACTGATATTGATTTGTGACTACTGTATGTGTCTGATTTATCATCAAAAAGTATTACAATACCTAATTAAATCTATGAGAAGTGACACAAATAAGTCACATATAATCCAATCAATATTAATATAGTAGAGTTCAGTCAATAACTGACTGAGTGTGTGTTAAGGCTGCTTACAAGGGGTATTACCACATCAAATGATCATATGTCCCTAAATATAGAGTCCCTATATGGGCTCTCTATTTTATTGTCTGTCCACCAAACCATGTGGCACATTGCATATTAACACCTCGAGATTTACATCTCTTTATTCAATAATTCTGTTGTTCACAGTTATATTGAAATTCACAGTAGGGAGTAACTCTCCTTATATATCATTAAATTCAAGGTGTAAAAAAATTCTGACAAAAAGTATCCGCCAGAACAAGGAATATTAAATTATTCACATTATCTGAAGGGATTCCCCTTTAAAATGCTGGCTCCTTTTCCTAGATTATTGTTTAAACAGGAGATTTCTCCTACTGTTGTCAGAGTTTCTGGGGGATATGCAATTATAACACCATCAGCGTGGACATGAATACCGTCCCTCTTTAAACATGTCCTATTAGACGCAGCTCTTTCCTTACATAGAACTCAATGCACATTATAACACACTTCTATCAGTATATTAATATAATAAAAGACATTTGATCGGGTTGCACACGCCGCTGCCAACGCAGCATTTCGCTATCTAGCTTTATCTGACTTGATGATCCGGTGTCACTGGGCAACAGTAGGGCAGACGAAGCTGCAAAATGGGCAGCGGGGTTAAAAATGAATGTACCAACTGAACAAATCATGACTTTTCAAACAATTGATATGCTGAAATTAATTGAGATGCAAAATTTGTGTTCAATCCAGGAAAAGTCAGTCTGGAGGTCCAAGGGATGTGAGCAAGAGTCCTGTGGACTCTGGAGAGACAGACAAGGTAAGCCAGTGGCTCCCAAGGCATACTACCCAAGCCTGGCTGACTCATTTGGGAAAGCAAGGTATGTGCAAATTGGGGAGAGCATACTGGTGCGCACTGGGTTTTTCTTCTCAAGCGCAAAAGAGAGCAATGTCCTGTCTGACTTGCTTGAGGAAAACATTGGGAAAATGATCCCTACCGAACCATCCCACATTCCTCTGACTGACGGACCTTTCTAGGTAATACAAATTGATTTCATCCAATTACCACCCTGCAGGAATCTCAAGTATGTATTAATGTGCACTGATGTGTTTTCCAATTGGGTTGAGGCATACCCAGCTGCCACTAATACTACTGTGTTCACTACCAAGAAAATTGTCCAAGAGTTTGTATGCTGATACGGTATCCCTAAAATTATTGAGAGTGATAGGGGTACTCATTTCACAGGTGATGTTTTTCAAAATATGTGTAAACTGATGGGTATTAATAGTCGACCACACACCCCCTACTGACCGCAAGCCAGTGCCAAGGTGGAGTGGATGAATGGTATTATTAAAAATAAATTAATTAAGATCATGGCAGAAACTGGACTGGGATGGCCAGAAGCATTACCGTTGGTCCTACATAGCATAAGGACCACTCCTAGACCCCCTCTAAATCTGTCCCCCTTTGAAATACTGTTTGGTAGACAACCTCATTTGATTATAAGTCCGCAGGAAGATTTGAAAGGTAACAATGAGGTAACTGTAAGGAATCTTATATCAATGAGAAAACAGTTAAAACAGCAACAGCAGAAACTGAAATTGTTGTCCCATGATATGCCTGAAACAAACTGTCATGATGTTGAACCTGGAGAATATGTTATGATCTTGCATTCAGGTTGTTTGACTGATCGGTGGGAAGGTCCGTATCACGTGTTGCTGATGAGTACCACATCTTTGAAGGTGGCCGAGAGAGATACCTGGGTCCATTCCACTCACTGGAGAAACAAGGTGGAGACGAGGCTGATAACGTGGACCTGTCGATCGCGAGCTTGTTCAAGGAGGGTTAAAAGGTTGCAGTGAGATATCTGAGCTAAAATAAATTTGTAGGTCCTTGCTACGGCAATGGACTGGTCTGCTGTGTTCAATTTTGTATTCTCTTCCAGAGTTTCCATCATCCTGGTTTGTTGGGGATTTCTGGTTTCTGTGATGGGGGACCGATAGAGGAGATGGGAGCTTATGGCAGTATTGATGGAGTGGAGTCGAGAGGAGGAGTGCTATGCCAATCAGGGGAGTGTCTGACCAATATTAGTACAGTTATTGATAAGAGATCTGCTATTTTGGATACTCGGAGACAGTGTGAAGGTCTATCGTTTGAGGATTATTGTATGTGTGAGTTCTTTGGGTCCGTAGTCAACGAGTGATGCATCCAGCAGTGCCAACCCAAGTATAATCAGTATTGGGGTGGGTATCCTTTAGAGGATTATCACACCATGGTGGGCAAAATTTTGACCCAAACTGACTGTTGGGTGTGCTTTCACATGCCCCAAGGATAGCATAATGTAGGATTAGTGCCATTCCCATTAAATGTCTCTGAAATTATAGAGTCACAAAGAGGGCATGCACTAGAAGGAAAATTCGTAAGTCCAAACCACCTAATTTTAAACTCCACCAGTACCAAGTAGATAAATCACTTTTATGTTTAAACATCACCAACTCCAATGAACCCGGAAGTTGGGAGGTGACTGGGAATAATCAGATGATGACCTTCTCACTAAGAGCTGACCATGAGCCTATGAATCATGAACTGTTACGCACAATTAGGTCAGGTGGAAGACACTTCCGGTATAAATATACACTAAGTTCCACCAAAGAAATGATTGGTAGGGTACCAGAAGGGTATTGTGCCAAGATATTACAATGGGAAACTTGTACGAGTCAAATGGGAGAACCTGAAGTAGGATCACTTGCTAGGGAAATGTGTTTGATGATAATGATGTTTACTATTCCTTATGTTCTCCCCAATGATGTGTATTTTATATGTGGAAGGAAAGCGTATAAGTGGCTCTCTCCGAGTTCCGAAGGTTTGTGTTACCTGGGAAGAGTAGTGCCAGAGGTTACGACCCTTACACATGGTGAAATGCTTGGTATTCATAAAGACACCCCATCACCATATCTTCACACACAGTATGAACACAGAGACAAAAGAAATATGATACCTAGTGACGTGCATAAAGCCACTCAGTTAATTAGTGAGACAACTGGCTTTCAAGTTTTAGTAGCATTGGATCCAACCAGGATCGCTTGGGGTACACTAAATTTTAGATATATCCATGACCTTGCTAAATTAATAGATAATATCAATGAGATGTATGATGACACATTCAGGTATACAGGTAGGGAATTGCAAGCGTACAAGAAAGAACTGGTGCAACACAGATTAGTCTTAAATTATTTAACAGCTGTCACTGGAGGGTATTGCGTAACTTTGGCCACCCAAATTGGTGTAAAGTGTTGCACTTATATTACAAATGATACCAGCGATCCCAAGGAGGTAATAGACCTGAAGATGGATGAAATTCTGCAGTTAAAATGGGAATTTCGAAAGAACCATAATGCTTCAGTGGCTGAAGTAGAGGAGAAGGTAGAGGAATGGGTTTCATGGTTAAACCCAGTGAAATTGTTCTCAGGTCTAGGAGAATGGCCTAGGAAATTATTGCGAGCATAGGCATCATAGTAATTGGCATATGTCAGGTGTGTTCCTACTGTGTTGAAATATGGAAAATGTAAAGACAAGGTGAATCAAAGGAATGAGATCATGATGGTGGTCAGTAGTAACAATATGAATACTGAGGTAAATGTAGGACTGCATTACAACCCTGAACTAGGAAATACCATCATATAATGTATAATACTTAGACATGCATAAAATGTGTTATTAAAATGTTATTTTAAATAATGTAAGTCCCTATTCCCCCCCTCAAGACTTCCTTTATAGGACTGGTGCATCCTCACACCTTTCCCATGATCTCGCGGTGTGCATATAGGGGTAGTTTTATGTCCCCTCCTAGAGACACATTATTGATGGATTAAGAACCACCTTGTGCCATCTCATAATATAACATTGAATAATACGTCATAATGTAAGCCTAAATTAATATTCAGATCAGAGTATGATAGCATGTTGTTTGCTATCAAAGGGTGGACTGTCGAAGCTGGATAATTAGCTGAGACAGGATCGGTTTAAAATTAAATTGAGGAAACGCCATTTTGTGAATGGCAATGAGACACCATTTTGCGACTGGCCGCCCAGCGCCATTTTAGTGAAACTCGCCATTATAAGTACATACGGCGATGCTATTATTTAGCATTGTGCGATTCCAAAATCGAAGAAAGAAGTTAAAAGTCCTCACCATACAAATACAGACAGTCATTAAAACATATGAAATGATTAACCCTGCAAAACACGTACCTTGGTGTACTCCACAAAACACATAGTCGCACAACGCTAACTAGCAACTTTTCCCAATTCCCCAATACTTACACACTGCACACTTACATAAAAGGTTCCGATTTCCGGTATCATCGGTGAGAAGATCGCAACATGCGTCTGCAAATTATGGACTATAGAGAGTTAAAACACTAAAATGTACTCTAATGTTAGCAGCTTAGATTAGCATGCAGTGGGAAAAAGGACACAAAGGGCTGTCGGAGGCTGACTTGTGTCCATTTGAATTAACCTATGAACTATCCTGTGACAGAAGCATCATGACAGAGAACCAACGAAATCATGACAATCTGTTCTATTGTATTGCCTATCCCTGTAAGAGTATATATGTGTGCTCTCTGACCCCAGTCGAGAGTCTTCTTGCTGTGCTGTTGACAGAGGTTTCTATTGCTGATGCCAGTATCTGGGTCCAGAGCGCATGCGTATGTAACAACTGTACCTTGGGTCTGTATGATTTACTTGCGCTAATTGTATTTAGATCACAGCATGTAACCATCTGTTTTTATATTGAATAATATCTTTTTGTGCTTTGGAACCACACTCAAAGTCTGAAAGCATTTATTTCTTGTGCATCTCATAATGCTGAATAGCGACAATTTTAGAAGGTATAGGAAGGAATATTGTTAGAAGGTATAGGCAGGAATCGATTGTTAGAAGGTATAGACAGGCTGAAATCGATAGGACAATCTCGTTTATTTATGTCATTAATGACATTGTCATATTCTTCTGGTGTTCCCTTCCATAATAGAAATATGTCGTCCATGTAGCGACAATAACCACATATGTTTTGCGCAATATGCGGATCAGAAAAGAAAAACTCCCCCTCAATGGCAAACATAAAAATATTAGCAAAGCTCGGAGCTACACATGATCCCAGGGCAATATACATACTTCCCTCTATTATAAAAACACAGACAGAAATACCCTCCCAGCATTAGACGGTCAACATCCTAGATGTCTCAAATTTGGGCTTCCTTTCTCTCAATTTTGGAGAGTGGTAAGAATCTGCAGTGACCCCTATGATGCCCAATTACAAATTCCGAAAATGATGATCAAGTTCCTTAAATGAGGATATCACCGTAATACCCTTATCAGAGCCAGAGAGCGTGCATTGGCAGTGAGCTGTAAGGATGCTCTGTCACCTGCTTCACAGAAGGAATTTAAGAATCAAGTGGTCTGGACACAAACATACTCCACGGGCAGCCATAATTTGATGCAAACTGCTAACGCTATGTGGCCCATAATCTCTACATACAAACAAATTCCAGCTCTGTAAGGGTCACCTGCATCACCTGTAGCTTTCTGGAAACAGGGGATTCATTTACACACCCCCGATCAGGTAAAACATTTTCCATTAATCATGCATTGACTTGTTCTAGCAAATATGTAGTTTACTACATCAGATGTCCATGCAGCATGCTTTACATTGGCAAAACCGCTCGCCAATTCAAGGAACGAATGGCTTTACACCGTTCTAGCATCAGGGCTGCACTAGAGGGCAAGGGATGAGATCAACCGGTCGCACGTTATTTTCGTGAACAGCAGCACAATCTCTCTAGCATCAGATATAAGATGATCGATTGGATACCTCCTGTCACCAGAGGCGGTGACAGGGGTCGTATTCTCCTAGAGAGGGAGGCCAAATGGATTTACACATTACAAACTGTATACCCCTCGGGCCTCAATGAGAATTTCTCTCTTACTTGCTACCTTTAATTTTGTTATAGGTCTTATATTTTTCTAACAAGCGTTAATTGTTTATTGTTGTTTGATGTCGTATGTTATTTTGGTTATTTTGATGTTATACATTTTTCATCTACATACATTAATTGTTTGCTTGCATTTATAGGCGCCTATACACATTGTCTGTAGGGTCCGGTGCTTCCCTCTACAGGACCAGTTAGTTCATTTGTCTATATTTCATATTTTACACTTTAAGATTTACATGTTACTACAGTGCTGGTATGTTCTATTACACCCGCCTCAGGAGTCTGGAGCGGTTGCACGCACTACCGTCTCTTGTTACAGTCCTAATGTGTACCGTCTTGTGTTTGTTTGTAGTCATGGTGACGGCACGGGTGTTTGACCACGCCCCCTCAGCAAGCATGAGCGCTGGTGTGTCCCAGGTGGTGACATCATCCAGCGGCGCATCGGCTGGGGTTCCCGTGGAGGTGATGCACACAGGGTGAGTCTCTATATATATTGCATATGTTTTTCTAAATCTGTATGTCTTGATAAATGAATTAAATTGCTGAAACGTTGACCTATATATACTGTATGCTGTTAATGCTTAAAGAGTAAAATGTAGCAGCTTATGACAAAATGTGAGGGTCAAGGAACACCATGTAATGTTTGCATTATAGAATGAAGTGAAGAACTGAGATCTGCAGAAAAACTTGATCCTTACTAACGTACATTTATTATTTAACATTAGGTCAAGCTAAAATGTTTCCTTAATTAAGTAGTACTATACAGGGGCCTATTTGCATTGTTTTGTAAAGGCAGTTTTGTTTTTTATAATTATTTTATACATAAGTGCATTATGTACATACAAATAATATTACTGAATTGATATTAATGTAATTATGTGCTTTTGGTAGGGAAATTAGCATGTGAGTTCGTAGGGCAGGGTTTCCCAACCACGATCCTCAAGGCATACTAACAGTCCAGGTTTTAAGTACAGACATACTTGAGCACATGTGACTTAATTAGTAGCTCAGTTGTTTTGATTTAACCATCTGTGCTTGAGCCTGGATATCACTAAAACCAGGACTGTTAGTGTGCCTTGAGGACTGAGGTTGAAAGTCACTGTCCTAGGGCAAAGACTGAACATTCCTTGCACAGAACTGCATGACATGCTCATGCTATATGAATAATAAGTAATTATAATAATTATTGTTAGACATACTGTACATGCATATAATATAAAAGTTGCCATGCTGAGGAAGCCATACGTTACCTGTAAAGAAGTATATGCTCACTGGTTCATTATTTGCAGAGACAACAACACTATAGTAGTTCCCAGGTATAAGATTTGTCAAATTAACTGTTGTTGTTGAATCAAGACTGAATGCAGATGAAGGGCTTCCGGTCACTACCACAGTGTAATTTGTGGGACCAGCTATTGGTTGAATCCATCTTATAGTTGCAGTTGACATTGACATCTCAGTGACATTAAGGTTCTGGATAATACTAGGGTCTAAAATAAAGCCAAAGAAGTAATGAGTGTAATATTTCTAATTATCAACTAAACTAAATAGGATGAGATGATGCACAAAATATAGGTGGCAGTATGCTCCATGTATATTGGCATCTTGTGAGACATGGTCCTACAGCAGGTGAGGCAGAGATTACTTTATATCTAAGGTTTATTGTCAACTGTATGTGACTCAGTGTTATTGGTGTCCGATCACCAACAGGAGGAATTGTCAAATGTAACAACAATTTGGAAGACAAAGACATTTACACAGATATATATTATATATACATAGATGAATAAAAATAAACCTTTAAATCAATATTGATTCATTAAATATGTTTATGAAACATAATTAATATAAATCTGCTGTAATCTGTTTTGGCTTTTGTCAGTAATGACTGAGACACATAACTTTTGGCTGGTGTTTTTGTAAATTTCCCATTAAATGTAACATAATTATTAGCTCATTATATAAAAATATAACACATGGCAATGATCGGGTCATATTTCTTAGTATACTCACATAATTGAAGCAAGACCATTGGTCCACAGAAAGCATACACTTAATGTCTTCAGTGCAGAATCAGGTAAGACTATTCCATCATATAAACAAAAATAGGTTTAGAATAACACAAATAGATTATAAATAAATAAATAATCGAAATAGATCATTACACGGCATCATTTTCGATGGAAATAACACACAATTACAAATTTGTTGGTTTATCATCTTTATTGGTTATAAAACAGCACAGTGCTTGAGTGCTAATTCATGGAGATAAGGCATTCACGATGTTATCTTGTTTCTGTGTAAAGGAAAATATAAAATTAAAATGATGGATATTTTTCACTATCCATGCAGAACAAAACTATGTACAACCAGTTGTGCATTAAGGGGCAACTATAATCTTTAATAAATTACTACAGATGAATGCTATTATTGTATGTTGAGGTATCTTTGTTCCCTTTAGGCCACCTGAACATAACCATAACCTTAATGTTTCTCTAGTTGCACTCACTACAAGTGCTACATCACTGAAGCCTTTATTCCATACTGTGCATTTATGAAACTGAATAAACTATGTGCAAGTTGGACATTGTTCTACATATCCTGGATATATTTTAGCCATATATGACATATAGGGAATTTGCATATCACTGCCAAAAATTCCTTAAGTGAATGCTTCATCTATCGGTTTTGTGAGGTAGTTTTATATTTAATAGTAGAAACATTATTAGAGCCTTGATACAACAAATACTGTTGTTCGATGCATAAATACACTTACAATATTGTTGCTCTCAAGTCCCCTATAGTCTAATTAGATACAA
This sequence comes from Taudactylus pleione, assembly GCA_031769625.1. NCBI lineage: Eukaryota > Metazoa > Chordata > Amphibia > Anura > Myobatrachidae > Taudactylus > Taudactylus pleione. The sequence goes on from JAUIMM010000010.1 coordinate 5,793,564, forward strand.
ATTGCCCTTTTTTACATGAAGGCCAGTATCAAATTAGCAGCGGTAAATTAACCCTGAAGTCGGGGCCAGCACTGGCATTTATCTGCGATTTATTTTCGGGACCCGATGAGTCCCGAAAAATAATCTCCAGAAAGTGCAGTGTTTTCACAGGCACAATGGTGAAAGCACATGGGTCCATGAACTTATCACAGATCCTATGTATTTTCGGCAGAATTATTAGGGTGATAAAAAAAATCATCGAAAAATGGGGATTATCGGAAAAAATCCCAGTTTTTTTGCCACTGAAAATATATCAGGGCTAATTAGATATCAGCCGTAGTGTGTTCACACTATCAATGTCTTACTAAATTGTTTTGTTGCAAAATGTATTCTACAGCACCCAGCACCGTAACTGGATGTTATGGCACCCTGTGCCGGCCACGCCCACTGAGCTCATGATGTCATGATGTTATGCATCCAGGAGGACAGCAGTGCCCGGAGCATCCTCATGCTCCAGGGGGGGAGGGGAGGAGGGCCGTGCAGACTACAGTGCCCACGTCTTGAGCGTCCAGAGGATGCTACTGGTGGCACTGCACCAACGATTCTGCTAGCCAGATTCAGGGACCATGGGGCAGCTCGCACACCCCTAGTTACAGCTCTGACAGCACCTTACAGAGAATACCCATTGGTATGTATATTGTACTGCAGTTTGCTTTCACATTTAGGATTCCATTCATGCCGAATACAGGGTGCAGGATGGTAAATATCACTATATGTTGCATCATAATAAAGTTGACATTCAAGATAACTTTCCAGAGAAGACCACTGCACAGACCCCTCGTGATCCATCCAATCACTGCAGAGACTAAAGTACAGTGATTCTGGAAAATCTTCTGCAATATGCGCATGTGCCGGCAGTGCCTTGTGTGCTACCATCTGTCATGGCAGAGGGAGCAAAGAGGAATGGAGTAAGTTGTGAGATTGGAGAGGAGCAGTGGCGGAACTCCCGGAGTCAATGGAGTCATTTGCCATTGGGCTCCAGCCCTTAAGGGGGCACCTGGCTCTATTGTCCCCTTAAGGGCCATTTTGGGCACTGCTATGGAGCGCTGCTGATCGGCGCTCCACCTCCAGCTGCGTCAATACGGGGGGTGCGGTCTCACCCCCTATTTACCGAGCGCCCACTGAGTGTGTTACCAGCGGGCGCCCGGCTCCTTCTTTCCCCCCGGCAGTAGCCGGAGGAACGGAGCTCACTCCTGAGCTCCACTTCCGGGTCTCGCAATGCACTATAGGAGGGATGTCATGACGTCACTCACATATTTCCGAGGAGCAGGTGCCAGGGACGTAAGGCAGCAGCACTGGAGCAGGGTTTCGGGTAAGTATTGTTTTTTTTTTGTATGTGTGTGCACCTGCGCGGGGGGGGCTCACTACAGGGGGCATTATTGGTGGCTCACTATAGGGGGCATTACTGGCCGCTCACTATAGGGGGCATTACTGGCCGCTCATTACTGGGGGCTCACTACAGGGGGCATTACTGGGGGCATTACTGGGGGCTCACTGCATGGGGCATTACTGGGGCCTTACTGCTGGGAGCACTACAGGGGGCTTTCTACTGGGGGCACTACAGGGGCCCTTACTACTGGGGCACTGCAAAGGGGGACCACTGCTGGAGGTACTGCATAGGGGGACCACTACTGGGGGGCACTACATAGGCGGCACTGCATAGGGGGACCTCTGCAGAGGGCACTCCACAGAGGGACCACTACTGGGGGAACTGCATAGGGGGGCGGCAGCTGGGGCTGGCATAGGTGCTGGGGGGTACATTTTAATTTGGGGGGGGCACCAACATTTATCTTGCCTCCGCGCACCTCGGATGAAGTTACGCCACTGGAGAAGAGGCAGGGAAATATTATACTTCCCTGCTCTTTTCCCTCAATGGGGCAAGTTTCCCGTCATTATGCCATCCAGAGTTGGTAATATTTATTTTGAGAAGAGAAACAAAAAGCATAGCTCCTCTGAATCGCTTTCTGATGCCCCTGATTTTTACTCTAACAAGGGGCATAATTTAGATTTCTCCACAATAACCCCTTCTCTGAATATGACGAAGACTTGAAAAGCCCTGTCATAAGTAAACAGTAAAACAAGGCTTTTCACTTCTTCATGAATAAAGACCATAGTCATGTTATAAAACGGTATACATGTATTATTAGTTATTATAGAATATGCAAATTTATCTGACAGCCAATTACTAGGAGAATATAGCTGGTTGTAATTTAGACGATTTTTCAGTTATATAGAAAACTTATTTCGTACGATATCCGGTCATAATACCAACAGCTGGGTTGCCAGTGCCGGAATCCTGACACCTGTCAAAATCCCGATGCCAGCATGCCGACAGTAAGTACTGGGGTTAGGGGGAGGGTTAGGGGTTAGGGTTAGGCACTAGGGGGAGGGTTAGGGTTAGGCACTAAAAGGGGAGGGTTAGGTTTAGGGTGCGTACCCAACCCATTTCTCAGAAACCATTGAAGATTATACTTAGCAATAGTAATTATTCCAAAATGTAGGAGATAATTACAATTCACAAATGAACGGATAGTACAATAATGGATGGCTACTGGGAAATAAGTTGTTTCTATATAACCGGAAAATTGGCTGAATTACAAACAACTGTAGACTCCTAGTAATTCAGGGGCAAACGCAGGAATTCTAGAGGTGGGTTTCCAAATGCTTAATTTCTGTGCAGAGCAAATAAAATGAATAATAGAAATAGAAATGTACAAGATATTTAAATTTTAATAACATATGTTGAATTAAAAAGAGGCATAAAAAGTTGTAGATTAATGTAAAAAATAAATCCATGTTGTAAAACTCTACTAACCCACCCTTAAATTCTATGAAAATAATGCTGGGAACGCATTTAGATGACGGTTTGGTCGACAGAGCGATCCACTGTCAGAGCGGCTGATTGGTAAGCTATACACACTTACCAATCAGCTGCTATACTGTATATGTCTGTGCTGACATCAGAACTGGGCGGGCATTTCAATTTGCCTGCCCATTTGTTATGTCAGTGTCGGCAGTCCCTGTACATTGTCTGTGCTGCAGATCTGACCTGATATGTTATGCTATTCCAAGGGGTGGGCCAGGGGGGATAATATTTAATTAGATTATGCCAGGCTGTCAGCTATTCCCAGGGGTGGGGGGATGGGAGGATAATATTTATTAGTTTATGCCATCTGTCTGCTATTCCCATTCCCCCACCCCCCCTGGAATAACATACAGAAGACAGCTGGCATAATGTAATAAATATTATCCTCCCCCCTTCATCCCCCCACCGTATACATGGAGCAGTTGAATGTAATGTTTAATACATTATATCATGAACCCCTCCTGGCTGCTCCGCCGCCCGTGCCTCTCCACTCCTATCTCCGCTACACACCACACCGCCGCCCGCCCCCTCCCGCGCGCAGTAGAAAATGGCACCATTCAAAAAAAATATTATTAGGACTCCCAGCCCCCGCCGCCCGCCCGCCCGCCCGCAAGATCCCCGGCGCTCCCGCGACACAGCAGTAGCTCAGTAGCTTAAACAATTAAACATTATCCCCCCGCACCCGGCGGCCACCTACCTCTTGCGGCCACACTCAACAGCTCCGGAGCCTGGCGCAGTCCACACAGCACGCCGCTGACAGTGTCCAGGGCGGCATGAGAGGCGCTACTGACGTCACGGTGCCTGGCCTGGGAACTGGTTTGGAGGGGCTTGCACGCTGCAGCTCCCCCCCTACAGCCAGTCCAGGCAGTGTCAGTATGTGTAATAAAAAAAAAAATAACATTTGTTAAGCAGCGCTGCTCACCGGGTCGGACAGGGGGGGTTTCCAGGGACTCGGAAACCCCCCCTGCGTGCGCGGGTGTAATTGACTGTCAGTAATTAAACACAAAAATGCATATCCTATTATAAGTAATTACTAAGAATACATGTATACCATTGTATAATTATCACCATAAGATACTAACACTGATATCAGATATCCCTGATGAGATATATTATTCCCAATATCAATGAAATGTGAACATGACTAATAGGGGTATTCAAAATAGAGCGAAAACTCAGTTTTTGCGATGTTTTCGCACCTATGACGTCATTATCGCATGTTTTGGTTTTACACCGTATTCAATTTCAAAGACTTTTCGCAGGTTCGAAAAGTCTTTGAAAAAAAACGGGATAACTTTTCACCACTGAGTAGGTGTAAAAAAAAAGTGCAGAATTGGGGTTTAGGGGTGCAGGCTTATAAAAAATAGCCTGCACCCCTGGGAATGACATTTAAAAAGAAACTGTGTCAAAAAAGTTTAAAAAAAAATAGGGACACCCCAAAAAATTAAATAAAAAATTGGGGTGAAAAAAAAAATGGGAAAAAATTGTTTAAAACTAGGGAAATCGGTTCAGGGCTATTCTGCAAGTATGCAGCAGGTGTATTCTAGAATAGATTAATAGCGGCAGGTGCACAGTTGCAGAATTTTAAAAAAATTACTTTAGGGACATAAAAATATGCTAGTACCCATTTTCATGTACCCCAAATTTGATGGGACCACTTAAAAAAACGAAAAAAATAACCTAAGTGCTCTTCTGCATCACTTCTTCAATGTCGGGAAAAAAACACCTGCCGCAGCTATTTAAATCCCCGACTTTCATTTGCAGGCTAAAACGGGGGTACCCATAGTGATCCCTCATGTTTTTACAGTTTTAGGGGGTCCTACAATTTTTTCCAGATACATTTCGTTTTTTTTCGCAAATCCCACTTCCTGGGTCCCGTTTTCGTAGGTTTTATATTGAATACGGGGATAAAGCGGGCGTGCGCCCGATCACTTATCCCAGGAAAATCTCTGATATGCAACGTAAACTTCGACAGTGAAGTTTACGTTTCATTATTGAATACCCCTATAAATGTGAAAGCGAACTGCAGTTACAATAATAATATTGAAGGGTATACTCTATATTAGTGGTTCCCAAACTTTCTTGAATCACAGCGCCCTAGAGTATCAGTAATTTTTTCATGGCACCCCTAGGCCAAAAGATTCTTATTGAGAAATTCTGCAAATATTATTAAATTAAGTCAGTTGTGCTTAGTTTTCATCCATAGGTTCAGTTATGAGCCTGTAGCAAGGGCAGTTTAAGACAGGAGGGGGCTTGTGTGCAAAATACTCCATGCTGGCCCCCTCCTCTCTGTTGTGCAGTAGACTCACACAGGTCTCTGGTAGCATGACGTCTGCACCATTGTCCCAGAGACACCTCTACGGCGCATGTGCAAATCTCTGGGAAAATGGCCGTCGTGCCATTGACCTAGTGATTTGAGCTGATAGTGCAGTGCCGACACAGGGCCTCGCACAGGTCAGTATAAAACATGTGTGCAGGGTGTACATTGTGCGCCCCGCTGGGTCCAGGGGCCCATAAGCACTGCACACCCTGCACCCACTATAGATACGCCAATAGGCTGTTTGCACACATATTTTATTATTAGCAGCCACCTGCTCTACATTTTGCCTATCACATGGATCATAAATAATTTAATTCAAGGCCACCAACCTGTGGCACCCCAGCAAGTGCCCCAAGGCACCCAAGGGTGCGGTTTAGGAACCACTGCTCTATAAATGTACTGCTTCACATATTTTGCAACAATTTTATTAACACATTGATAGTGTGACCCCACTTCATAGCATATTTATCACAATCTGCATCTGAAATGCCGATGCGATGTGATAAATTCGCCCAAAATCGCAATGCGATATTTGAATGCATCCCAAGGATACAGTATATCAAATACCGCATACAGGGACAGAGCTTGCGAGAAAGCTATGTGCCTACAAATTTCTCCCATGCACTTATAAGGGTATTTTTAACAAAAAAATCCCCGGAGAGTGTGACCACCCATATACAGCTTGATACTCCCTCCCAATGTATAGTGATAAAAGTTATATTTTACCTAATTACTGCTAAAAGTGTGTGCCCAATCGGACTTTATGGAATAACCCATTTAATTTGTCTTGATCAACGTTTCCATTTTGTTTAATTATATTCTCTGACCTTAGTCAGGTTAATTAATGTAAATCAAGCCTCCGATATCAATTAATGAATTGGTCTAAGTTGAATTATTTAAAATAGAGCAGTGTGGGTCATGTTGGCGTGTCTGGCATTTTATGAGTCAAAGACATAGGACATGGGAAGCAGAAGGAATTCGCACTATTTCTCGCAATAACTAAATACATACTGTAATGGCCACATGTAACAGCAATTATAAGTGACCTTTCTGGCGAGATCACACATGACAGAAAATGCGTGCTACAAACATTTTGCAACATTATAATCTGCTTGTGTAACAATCTTTAAATCTGCAAAACAAAATGCAAATAAATATCAAATAAAATGAAACTTTCTTTCAACTAGGGATGTGCAGGCTCGGATACGAGGCAAAACATCATCTTGCATGGACAAACATCATCATTCCCGGACAAAGTCCAGGAATGATGATGTTTGTCCATGCAAGATGATGTTTTGCCTCGTTCTGAGTTCCGTTTTTTTGGAGGGAAAAATCGGAACTCGGCGTGCAAACTCGAACCTATCCGAGCCTGCACATCCCTAATTTCAACATGAATAAATACTATATTCTAAGAAAAAAACATTGTACCTGTTCCGAAGTGTCATGTATTTGTCCACTTTGAAAGAAGAGATTCATCTTTATTAGTTGCTCTTATGGTATGTTAAGTAATAGGTGTATTCATGCCAAGGAAACACACACAAATAAACCTCAAAACATATAGATTTTATAATTTGTTTTTTTTATTTAAAATGAGTATACAAGTTATATACATAAAGATCTGAAGTTCTTCTGAGTAACACATTTTAGCAAAAAATGACCATATGAAAGACTAATGCAAATGTAATTTTTTAGGCTATGCACAATGTGTCTACGACAGTGGTTCTCAAACTCTGTCCTCAGGACCCCACACAGGTCACATTTTCCAGGTCCCCCAGCAGGTGCACAGGTGTGTTGATTACTCACTGACACATTTTAAAAGATCCACAGATGGAGCCAATTATTTCACTTGTGATTCTGTGAGGAGAACTGGAAACATGCACTGTTTGGGGTCCAGAGGACTGAGTTTGAGAACCTGTGGTCGACATTAAGTCGACACACTATGGGAAAGATTCAGAGCTGCTCGCTGCTGGCGAGTGCTCGCTCTTAATCAGGGCCTTTTTTTTTTCTTTCTTCCGCCTCCAGGCCACTCGCAAAGCTGTGGGTGGCCACCCACAGCATGTGCGAGCGGCCTGGCGATGGTCGCGATTATCGTGACCATCAGGCTTGCGACAAGACCCTGTGGTAGGGTCTTGGCTCCCGCAAGCCCGAGGGGACTTCCTGCTCTATTAGTGTGTATTAGTATTAGAGTGATGTCAGTAGGGCCGCACAAAAACAGCAGGCATTCCTAAGGGAATGCCTGCGTTTGTGCAGCCACCCCCCTTCCAGCCTACAAAACGGGGCGAGCTGTCAATCAACATCGACAGCCGAGCCATCTTGTAGCATGCCCTGGAGCGACTGAACTTCAGTCGCTCGCTAGGGCTCGCGCATGCGCACCCGGACGCGGCGCATGTGCAGGGGACAAACATTGACCCGCTTGCGAGAGCTATGCGCTTGCGAGCGGGTCTGAATCAGCCCCTATATCCACAATAAAAATGTTAACAGGGCATTTGAACCATGTGGGGCTTATAGCTTTAAGCAGGCTGTTCACTGGCATGTTTAAAGTTTTAAGACCTGCACAGTTAAATGCTGTATGTAGCATTACATCTTTACATTAATACGATGCAAGCACAAAGTTCAGATGTTGCTGTAACCCATAGCAACCAATCAGATTTTAGCTCAAAAAATGACATGTAGAATTTTCACTTTGCAAATATACATGAATATTTTTTTTTTTAATTCATTATATTCTAATTAGAAGGATAAGATCATTTATCACATTATTGACAACTATTTTCCTGACTGAGGAATACTGTATTAGTTGTGGCTTTATGCTTCTCTTAACATCCTAGTGCAGTTACTTGAGCTCAATTAATTAATTCATATTTAATTGACTGATGTCTTTAAAATCAATAAAGTTATTTCCTTAATTATTGTGTTATCTTCTACTGCTTCTTTTTGTAAATACTGTATAAATGTCTTGGGATTACAAGATTTACATATCTTTCAAATTTAGATTCATAGCATCATAGAGGATCATTGTTTATGAAAATTGGCAAACTGTATCGGGAAAGACACATAGGGGCCTATTTATCAAATGAATTGTCTTTAAAATATGCCTAAACCTCTGTTTCTGTAGGTTTAAAGCAAGAATGAGCATCACAGCTACTTAAGAATCTGTTGTACAGTATAATTACTATATGTAGATGAGCGGTCCAGTTTTACTCGGATCTCAAAACCGGCATCATATTGGCTATCCAGCACTTGTGTGTTTTGGATAGCCAATAAGATTAGTCCGAACTGATCCGAACTTGCGCTAACTTGGCGAAAAGAAACTAGAAAAAAAATGAACTGCTCATCTCTATGTAGAATTATCTAGAACTCATAGCTTAAAAGAAATGAAGCATCAAAAGTTAACTGTCCAGGAGTCCTTTTGAGTTTGAAGAAGGATTTTGAGTCAGGAGAAACTATTTCTCAGTTCTAGAAGACAAAATGGAAAATAATTAATATAATGACTTGCAAGTAAATATAATGGGTTTGGTGCTAAATAGGTAGTATGTCATCATTTAATCTTAAAATACACATATCTGTACAGAAGATGCACACAGTACAAAAATAAATGTTGTTTAATAGCGACTAAATCACACATGGGGCCGCAAATAACGACATTGATATAATAAAGTTCAACTTGTGGTTTAGCCTCTATTAACCAACCAGAGTGGCTTTCTCATTCACTAATCAGACAGAGCGGAGCCACTCGTACTTACAGACAGGTCTCCTGGATCATCATTTGTTGCATCCTGCAAGGAAGAAGTATGCAACATCTATAACAATCCCCTCCATGGACTTGGATGAATAATCAATTAATAAAAGAGATTATGGTGTTACATGATTGTTTTTCCATGTTTTTAAGATTCTTTTTTAATGTGGCACTTCAGGCCCCAACAGTTCTACAAGGGCCAGCATGCTCTAACAGCCTTGCGTATGCTGGAACTTGTAGTTCTACAAGTACCTAAACAGTTTATGGTTGCCCAGGCTTCCTGATATCAGTAGTGCAACACATAAAATTGCTAATTTGTAATATTCAACTATTTATTGAAGGGGGTAATTTTTTGCAGGCCTGAGTGTGCTGGGACTGTTTGATATTACAAGGAGATCCATGCTGTGGATTTCTTTTTTATATCAGGGGTGCAGAGAGAGATGGGGCGAGTACAGATTACCCGGACCAGACCTTTCTGATAAGTAAGAGTAATGCTTACCACCCCCCTGTTGGCACACGCTGTCGTACATTATGACTAATAGATATTCTTCAGAGTGGGACATGCTCACACAGCCATGACTGGCTACGCACCCATTTTAGCATCAGGGCCCAACGGATGTCTCGGTGGCCTTATTTATAGTGTCACCAGCGCATCCTTTGGTTGTGACTTTTGTGGGGGAACCGCTTGCTTTCCCAAATTGCAGCAACCAGCCCAGGCTATGGTGCGCTGATGCAAGACCACTTTTGATGAGGTGATATTTATTTGTTACTTCTACATAAAAACACCTAAATTAAGTTGTTGATGATGATGACTGGTACACTCTAATAATATAGATATATTTAACATACTATGCTGAGTCTCCATGGCCGGGATGCAGCAAAGGTAAACACATGTTCCATTGAACTGGCGATATATCTATAGTGCATTGCCACGTGTGTACAGCGGATATGTCTGTGAATGACGTAGTTCACAGATATATCCAATCTTCTGTGTAGCATAGCAGATGGCCGATATATCTGATGGTGTGTGCAGGCTGCGGAGACCAGGCGGTGATTGACAGCTCAACTAGGTGGGCAAATTAGATGCCCGTCCATTTAAGCTGTTAAACCGGCACATCAGGCAGACGAATTGGTAAGCGAGTATACACTTACCAATCATCAAATAGTTCTGCCATCGAACTAGTGTGTACCCAGCTTAAGACAGTCAGACAATCTCTTCAGAAAGATAATCATAATTTATTTTCTTAAATGATAATTGAGTTTAACTGCATTAAATAAACTGTACCTTAATATTATATATATATATACATATATAATTTTAAACACAACTACACAAATTTTTTCCACTACATATACTATGAGAAAGATATCACAAATTAAATAAATTATTTATGATAGTTGTTATGTAGTTTTTACCATATACTTTTAATGAACATTAAGATTAGGAGCCCATTAACATTTCAGAATGTGTTTTACAACACTGTTGTTTTCATCACAGTACACCTGCAAAATCAAAGCACAAAACACAGTTATTATCTTCTGGAACTTGCATCAAAACACAGAGGGCCTGATTCAGAGCCGGACGTTCTGACCAGAGCGCTCGCTCTGAATCAGGGCCCTCCTACCTAAAAATGGAGCGGCCTCTTGGACGCTCGCATAGCTGTGGGTTACCACCCACAGCTTATGCGAGCGTCCATGATGATGGTCACGATGATCGCGACCATCGGGCTTGCGATGAGACCCTGCGGTAGGGTCTCGTGGCCGCAAGCCCTGGAGTGATTTTGGCTCTATCAGAGCCAAAATCACTCCCACTGACATCGCTAGTGATGTCAGTGGGGCCGGACCCAGACGGTAGGCGTTCCCATGGGAACGCCTCTGTCTGGCAGCCACGCCCCTGGCACACCCACCAAAGGGGGCGTGCTGTCAGTCACCATCGACAGCACGCCCAGCTTTGGTGCGAGACCCGGAGCGACAGCTTGGCTGTCGCTATGCTGGTCTCGCGCATGCGCACGACGGAGCTCCCTCCGTCGTGCGCATGTGCATTAGGGCACCATCGACCCGCTTGCGAGTGTCCTACGCTTGCGAGCGGGTCTGAATTAGGCCCAGAATTCTTTCAGCAAATGACTAATCCAACCTTCAAGCTAAATTCATAGAAACACCAAGTTCAAACATGTTCGATTTTCTAAAAAGAGAAAACTGTCGGAGACAATGGAGGCGGTCGCCTCCGGGTGCTAGCCCTGAAGGGGGCACCTGTTACTCTAGCCCTCTTCTTTCTTTCCCCCCCACAGCTCCAATCTCCCATCTGTGGCACCCCGATCACCTCACCCACACAGGTTCCCCTTTTACTGCTATCTCTCCTCTCACAGCTCCAAACTATCCCCCACACCCACAGCACCCCTGACCCCCCCACACACAGGTTCCCCTTTCCTGATCTCTCTCCCCTCACAACTCCAAATTCCCCCTTCCCATCTGAAGCACCCCCAACCCCCACACAGGTTCCCCTTTCCTAATCCTTATTTTCCCTCACAGCTCCAAACCCCGCACCCATCCACTGCACCCCTGACCACTTCACCCACACAGGTTCCCCATGCCTGCTTTCTCATCCCTCACATCTCCAAACTATCCCCCCACCAGTGGCACTTACGGCCCTCCCACACACACACAGGTTCTTCTTTCCTGCTCTCTCTCTCCCCTCACAGCTCCAAACCCAGCATCCATGGCTCCCTGACCCCACACACACACACACAGGATCCCCTTTCCTGTTCTCTCTTCCCTCACAGCTCCAAACCCCCCATCTATGACACACACCACACAGGTTCCCCTTTCCTGCTCTCTCCCTTCCCATCCACAGCAACCCCTCCCACCTCCACCACACTGGTTCCCATTTCCTCCACTCTCTCCCCTAACAGCTCAAAACTCCCCTTACCCATCTGCAGCACCCCAACTCCCCCTCCTTCACACAGGTTCCCCTTTCCTGCTCTCTGTCCCTTCACAGCTCCAAAACCCCCATCTATCCATGGTACCCTTGACCCCCTCACCCACACAGGTTCCCTTTTCCTGTTCTCTCTCTCCTCACCGCTCCAAACTACCTCCCACCCATGACACCCCCGACCATCCAACACAAACAGGTTCCTTTTTCCTGCTCCACAAAGGTTCCTCTTCCCTCACAGCTCCAAACTTCCCTACCCCATCCATGGCTCCCTGACCACCACTCTCCACACAGGTTCCCCTTTTCTGTTCTCGCTCCCCCATGGCTCCAAATGCCCCATCTGCGGCACACAACACTCGGGTTCTCCTTTCCTGTTCGCTCTCCCCTCACACAGTTCCAAACTCACCCCATTCACAACACTACTCCTCCCCACACAGGTTCCCTTTTCCTGATCTCTTTCCCCTCACAGCTCCAAACTCTCCCCATCTGCAGCACCCCCTCCCCCACACAGGTTCCCCTTTCCTGATCTCCTCTCCTCTAACAGTTTAAAACTCCCTCTACCCATCTGCGGCACCCCAACACCCCCCTCACACATATTCCCCTTTCCTGCTCTCTCTCTCCTCAGCTCTAAACATTCCTTCCCCATCCGTGACACCACCCTCCCCCACACCAGTTCAACTTAACACTGAAAGAGGGAAGAGCCAAACATCATCATGACCTTCCATACACCCTCAGCCTGGGTGGGAGCTACAGTACCATCCTGTTCTTCCACAATGAATGAATGAATTTATGATTTATTAATAACATGTAGTAACAATATATTAGAAATGGAGAGCACTGGAGATTACGTAGTTGTCATGTTCACATTTAGAATGTTGACACCATAATGTCAACATTCAGGATGTCAACATGTGCATAATGTTAACATTCATAATGTTGTCATTATGAATGTCCACAGCCAGAATGTCAACACATGAATTTAGGATTAGGCTGCAGTTTGGTTTAGGCTGAAGTTTGGGTTAGGCTTCAGTTAAGGTAGGGCTAAGATTAGGCTGTGGTTATGGTTAGGTTGCAGTGAAAGTTAGGATGCAGCTAGGGTAGGGTTATGATGAGGTTGTGATTAGGGTTAGGCTGAAGTTAGGGTAAAGTTAGGATTAGGCTGTGGTTACAGTTAGGATGTGGTTTGGGTTGGGCTGCAGTTAGAGTCGGGTTAGAATTAGGCTGTGGTTAGGGCTAGGTTGTAGTTGGGGTTGGGATAGGATTAGGCTGCGGTTAGGATTAGGCTGCACTTAGGGTAGGGTTAGGCTTCAGTTAGGGCAAAGTTAGGATTAGGCAGTGATTAGTATTAGGGTGCAGTTAGGGTTAGGCTGCAGTTAGGGCATGGTTAGGATTAGGCCATAGTTAGGGTAGGGCTAGGATTAGGCCACAGTTAGGGTAGGGTTAGGATTAAGCCACAGTTAGGGTAGGGTTAGGATTAAGCCACAGTTAGGGTAGGGTTAGGGTCGAGCTGCTTTTAGAGCTTAATTAGGGTTATGGTTCAATTTGAGTGAAGGTTAAGCTGAAATTGCATTGTCAACATTTTGACTGTTGACATCCGAAAGCATTAAGAGGTAGAGCATTGCAGATAGAGGTTTATCTCTAGAAGTATTAGGGGTCCTTCAAAATTTTTATATGGGACTGACAAAGTCCTAGCTATGACCTTGCATGGAAGCTCAGGCTGGCATGTGGGGGGTCGATATTAAGGTAATTACTGTTTGGAGTGGGGTATCTGGACCACTTTAAAATACAGTAGGTAGCCACTGAAGGACACAGTGGGAAGTGAGGGGAAAATGACGAAACATACAGAGGGGTTGAGTAGCACAAGAAATGAAAAACAATGGGAGGGGGGGGGTTAAGAGCTAATTTTGGAAAGCACCAATGGAGGCGATTAACTTAATTACTATTGGGGGTGAGGAGTTTATTATAATAACTACTTGTTAACTATTTCTTGAAGTGAGATTGGCATAAGTACTATACTTAATATTTTATCCTTATGCTTGCAGCTGCTGAATGGTTTTCTTAAGATTTTCTCTCTAGCAATCAAAAATTATATACAATAATACTGACAGCTTCATGTTCATTTAAAGAATTGTGCATACTGTGGATATCATTTAGTTAAACAGTGTCCATCATGTTTTATTTCTCTATAGCAACAATACGTAATCATACGTGGGCCTGGATGGTTGAAATCCTTATCGGAAATTATTATGTATCCATTAAAATCTCGATCTGTCTGAATGGTGCTTGATGCATCTGTGTCCCTGTATGGAGGAAAAGGTAACAAAATCTATAAAATATCATTACAGACTTATAATAATGCATATTTTTAGCACTCAAAACAGCATCAGCAGCAATGACCTACAGTAATGGCAATAGACACACTCTCCTTATGATTAAACACATTCACTTTCAAAGCCTGCTGAGAAAAATGTTTTAATTTAGTATTTGCCTGTATAAAGTCACAGAAATAAAACATAATGATTATGGTTTGTTATAGCATCTTTTGTTCTGCATCTTATATATTTCATACACCCCCAACTATTCTCTATTTCACAATTGGCACTTAAAATCCTTATTTCTTTAAAATGATATTTAATTTTATCCCTATTTGTGCCCCAAAGCATTAATAACATTGTCCTATTTACCAACGTTCTATTCACTACTGAGCACTGGATTTCTCTTTTTTATTATTATTATTATTACACTTTATAGGGTGTAACAAGGGCATCGCAGTGACCTACCTTAGGCAAACAATCGGACAGCACAAGGTGAAACAGTATAGTACAGTAACAGTATGAATAAATAGCAAAAAAAACATTACAAATCATAAAAGTCACCTTGATTATATAAAAGCACCATGCCTGCAGACTCAAACAGTTATCAGCATGTATAGGTTCCCTGTGACTTGTAATATGCATTCTCTAATTTACAGTATCAGTTACACTAAAGTGCCAAAAGTCATGGGATAGATGCTTAGCATTGTGTAGGACCCACTCTAGCCTGGCTAAGTGCAGCAACTCAACGTGGCATGGCTTCCACAAGTGGATGTAAGACCTCTTGAGAGATGTTGACCCATGCCGTCTGAATAGCTTCCCACAGCTCCTTGATATTTATAGGTGCAGGATCTTGGGTGTGAAATTGTGAATGGACTGACGCAACTCACGAATGGATAATAGATGCTAACCCATACTTAGGGATTGACAAGACCCAGTACTGAGGCGCAGAGTCCACTGTGCCAGAAGTATTCACCAGGGATCCCTGCAGGAAGGTTTGGACTTAGCTGTGTCTGACATGCAGGTCACAGCTCTCAGACTTGGTTCCCTTGTACAGGTACTGGTGTTCTGTAGACAAGAGTAGGGTACGATGAAGACGTACAGCGAAGTTGACAAGCCAGGTCAGAACCAAACGGACAAGACGGTACCAAGGAGCAGATATTTGCAGGTCACAGAGGATAGCCAAAGGTCAAAATGGTATACCAAGCACAGTATCAGGGAGCAGACGAAGTCAGGTCATGAACAAAGCCAAGATCAGGAATGAGCAGCAGTATCACAGGTAAGGTAAGGAGCCTATACTCTGGCACCTGTCCAGTGCCAGAGACTCCCTCTTATAGGGAGATCAAATCTCGAGCCAAATGTGACTTCATGTTTGGCACGCCTGCCATTTTAAGTTCCCCTGCAGGTATGCATGTGCACCCCTAGAGGAGCCGCGGCCACCTGCACTTGTTAAGCGCATCAGAGAGGAACCGGGAGCAGAGACATCAGCAGTGGGTGCCGGGAACTCTCTGCCTGCTGCATGCCGTCTGCTGGACCCCAGTGCTACCGGACCCAGTAAGTAACGTTCAGTGTTCGGCGTACTGTGACATGGACCTCTACACCATGTCCCATAAATGCTTGACTAGGTTCATGTTGGGCAAATGTGGTGACCACACCATTCATCTGAACTCTACAGAATGCTCCTCGAACCAGTTGTGGACATCTAGGGGACGATGACATGATGCATTTTTCCTGATGGAATATTCCATCATTGTGGGGTACATGAAGTCAATGAAGGGCTGCAAATGGTCATCAAGCAATGCGACGTATTGGTTACCGGTCAATGATGCATTCAGGCTGAGCAGCGGATGCAACCCATGCCACGTGAACTCACCTTACACCAGTATGGAAGTATCACAAGCCTGCATGGTGCCTTGTTGACAACTGGTGTCCATGGCCTCATGGGATCTGCATTATACCCAAACTCTACCATCAGCCCAAAACAACTGGAACTGTGACTCATCGGACCACGCCACATGTTGCCAGTCCTCCAGGGTCCAATTAGTGATGTCACAAGCCCAGATGAGGCACTGTGTCTGGTGTCATGGTGTTAACAGGTGCACTCTGGTGGGCCTTCTGCTCCCATATCCCATCCCATAGAAGCTAAAGAATGCTACACTGACCTGCTGGATATGTGTCTGGTACCTCTTGCATTAAGTGTGGATGTGAATTGTGCTAGTGTTGCTTGTCTGTTACCATGGACAATTCTGTCAAGAGGAATGGGTATGAAATCCCGGCAGTTGGGATGCCTACTGTCAATATACCAACAGCAGCATCCCGACAAATCTATGGTAATTATAGTAACCCTTCCCCCTTCTACCACTGTTCCGACATCCTTACACTAACCCTCCCCCCATCCCATACTAATTCTAACCCACCCCGTTAGTGCCTAAACCTAACCCTCACCCTTTGGTGCCTAAACCTAACTCTTTTCCATTAGTGCCTAAACCTAACCCACCAAGTGATGCCACATGTAGGTATATCAACTACAACCCCTGGCCAGACACCACAAGGCATTCCCGGTACACAAGTTACACCAAAGATCAAGGAATGTTGAATGTCCACACAACTTCGGAAATGGAATGTCCCATCCATCAGGTACCCCCTATATAATGCCCCAATGAACTCAGATAATTGACGTTGCCTTGCAATGAGCAGCTTAGCCGGTATTCAAACTGACTCAGGAGATGTCAGATTACAACTGATACAGGTCTGGGGATTTTCAAGACATCACAGCATGGTGACGCAACCTACCATTACCTTTACATACTGCTATCCTATGACTTTTGTACATCGGTGTATATTGTCTTAGGGGGCATTTGAGTTAGAACTTCTGCACCTCCCAGTCCCACACAATTCTCTAATGATAATTTGCTCCATAGTATTGAAAACATTTAACTTCTATGTCAATGATCACATGAAAAGCCCGTAAGGCTATAAATTGAGGTGTCCTAATAAGCATGAAGGCAGTTCGGAAGAGGTGTTCCAGAAACAAATAACAGAGCTCAAGAATCTCTTAAGAATACCCACTGCCCAGCATCAGAGATTTCCAACTGAAGAACTAACTGGGAAGACAAACAAGCACTACAATTATTACAGTATATAATTTTTAAAAAGAATTCAAGAAGAAGAATTGTGGGTGGGTAATTTGGTTCTTGTTGTCTAGATCAGTAGATCTCAAACTGGAGTACCCCTGGGAGTAATCGCTGTGTCATTCAGGGGTACATAAAAATGTTCCTGTAATGGTTGGGCAGGATCCACAGGTGATAATAAGGCACATAGGAAAAACAATGTCCTAGCTGCAAGCTTAAATGTTTGATCAAAATATGAACAAAATCTCCATGCTTTCATTTGCTAAATACACATATTTGCAGTTTGTTATTGTTTGCAAAAGTCTCTCTGTTTTGTATACATATATGGGGATGTGGTTATTATCCTGGCCGTCGGGATGCTGGCGCTCAGAATGCCTGCACCAGAGTCTGGGGAAGGGTTAGGCACTAGGGGGAGGGTTATGGTTAGACAGTAGGGGGAAGAGGTAGGCTGCGGGGAGGGAGGGTTATGCACTAGGGGAAGGGTTAGGGTTAGACACTAGGGGGAGGGTTAGGGTTAGGCAATAGGGGGGAGAGGTAGGCTGCGGAGAGGGAGGGTTAGGCACAAGGGGAAGGGTTAGGGTTAGACACTAGGGGAAGGGTTAGGGTTAGGCACTAGGGGGGAGAAGTAGGCTGCGGGGAGGGAGGGTTAGGCACTAGGGAAAGGGTTAGGCACTAGGGGGAAGTGGTAGGCTGCGGGGAGGGTTAGGCACTAGGGGGGAGAGATAGGGTGCAGGAAGGGAGGGTGAGAGTTAGACACTAGGGAGAGGGTTAGGGTTAGGCACTAGGGGGGAGAGGTAGGCTGCTGGGAGGGAGGGTTAGGGTTAGACACTAGGGAGAGGGTTAGGCACTAGGGGGAGAGGTAGGCTGCGGGGAGGGAGGGTTAGGGTTAGACACTAGGGAGAGGGTTAGGGTTAGACACTGGGAGGATGATTAGGGTTAGGCACTAGGGGGGAGGTAGACTGTGGGGAGGGGGCGTTAGACACTAGGGAGAGGGTTAGGGTTAGGCACTGGGGACGGGTTAGGGTTAGGCACTAGAGGGAGAGGTAGGCTGCGGGAAGGTAGGCTTAGGGTTAGACACTAGGGAGAGGGTTAGGGTTAGGCACTAGGGGGGAAGAGGTAGGCTGTGGGGAGGGAGGCTTAGGGTTAGGCAGTAGGAGGACGGTTAGGGTTAGGCACTAGGGGGGAGAGATAGGCTGCAGGTGGGAGGGTTAGGGGTAAGGGAAGGAGAGTATACTTATTTCCTTCTATCGGGATTGTGACCCTGTCGGGATGCCGGTGTTAGGATTCTCACCTCTGGCATATTGTATCCAACCCCATATATGGCATTAGTACTACCATGTAGCTGGTACCATGTACAATAAGAGTAAAACCGAACGTGGGAATATTTTCTCTTTCTTTTGTCTCAGAACCAAACAATGTCAGACAAGACTTATGCAAAAGAAGTTTTCAATTCTTAATTTATGTTTTAGTAAACATGAAATTGCTAGACTGGACCACTGCAATCACATAGGATTGTTTCAAAGACTTTTCAAATAACATTCAATAAAGAATCATTAAATGACATTAACATTGTCTATACACAGTAAATAAAATGCACATGTCCTAACTGGCTCTTGCAAATATAAAATATGCATCACTAATATACCTGTGTGGACTACCAAACAATTGTGCAGTAATGCTAGAAATGAAACATAAACCACAGCCCTATCACATTGTATATCCAAGACAAGATTCAAATCTTAGATAAAATGCCCACTCTGAAGTTACAAACGATATTTGGGTGACTTGAAAGATGGAGACCCGGATCACTGTGTGCACAGTAGGGGCCTGCAAATGTTTGTAGCAGCGCTGTTATCTAACTTCAAATGTATAAATGTCTAGTTCAAGAAACAGACGCCTGTGTTAAATAAATGGTTGTCTCTCACCAAATCTGAAGACACAGTGCCAGATGCACTTGGCAGAAGGCATGGGGATCAATTGACCTCCAGAACACTAACAGGGGTATTCAATATGGGAGCGAAAACATTGTTTTTGCGATAATATCGCACCTATGACGTCATTGTCGCAGGTTTTAGTTTTACACCGTATTCAATTTCAAAGACTTTTCGCAGTTTTGAAAAGTCTTTGATAAAAAACGGAGATAACTTTTCACCATTGAATAGGTGTCGAAAAAAAGTGCAGAATTGGGATTTAGGGGTGCAGGCTTAAAAAAAATAGCCTGCACCCCTGGGAATGACATTTAAAAAAGAACTGTGTTAACAAAAATGTAAAAAAAAAATAGGGACACCACAAAAAATTAATTTAAAAATTGGGGTAAAAAAAAAAACTGGGAAAAAATTGATTAACAATAGGGAAATAGGTTCAGGGCTATTCTCCAAGTATGCGGCAGATGTTTTCTAGAATAGATTTATAGCGGGAGGTGCACAATTGCAGAATTTTTAAAAACTTACTTTAGGGACTTAAAAATATGCTAGTACCCATTTTCATGTACCCCAAATTTGATGGGACCACTTAAAAAAATAACCTAAGTGCTCTTCTGCAACACTTCTTCAATGTCGGGAAAAAACACCTGCTGCGGCTATTTAAATCCCCGACTTTCATTTAAAGGCTAAAACGGGGGTACCCATAGTGATCCCCCATGTTTTTACAACTTTAGGGGGGGTCCTACAATTTTTTTAAGGAAAAATTCGTAACTTTACGCAAATCCAACTAAGGAGGCTCCCGTTTTCGTTAATTTCATATTGAATACGGGGATAAGCGGGCGCGCGTCCGATACTTTAACGCAGGTAAAAACTCTGATATGAAACGTAAACTTCGACAGCGAAGTTTACATTTCATATTGAATACCCCTCTAAGTCTGTGGCACTACAAGTCCCAAAAAGAGTTTAATCTCAGGAACTTGTCTTTGGATGCTGTAACACTGTGGGGTAGATTTATCAAAGCTTGGAGAGATATAAAGTACCAAGCAATCAGCTCCTAAATTACAGATTACAGGCTGTTTGCAAAATGACAAGGTCTGATTGGTTGGTACTTTATCTCTCTCGGAGTTCTGTCTCCAAGCTTTGATAAACCTCCCCCGTGTACATTCTCCACAGCATTTCTGTGCATAAAATACCGTAGGCTGTACTCTCTGCAGGCTCCCTCTCTCACTGCTTCTCTTTCTTTTTCTAAGCTCTTTTCAGCCTCAGCAGTGTCACCATTCTGAACTCTGGGTCTCCATAACAGAAATTAGATGGCAGTTCTATTTACCAGAGATGGCTTGCACTGATCTGCTTTAACACCTGCCGCTTGAGACTGCTATCAGTTTCTCCACAAGTCAGGTGTAGTCTGCACAGCAGAGTCCCAGCTGCCAAGGCAACTTCTGGCTCACTAGCGAAATAGATAGTAGGTCTTGAAGGACTTTGCAGCTGAGGTTCCTCTGCAACTGCAAGTAAGAGGATTTGTTGGGCACAGCTTAGTGATATCTCACAATGATGGGGTTTTAAAATATAGTCTTACATAACCAGAATACCCAGTATATACTGTAATACAGCAACTCCAAATGCCTAGCATACAGTGCTGCAGCACCAGAGTGTCCAGTATATAATGCAGCACAGGGTGGAACAATACAGCAGGACATCTAGTATATTTATTTTTCAGTATGTTTGAAATAAACAACATAATTGTATCAGAAGCCTCAATGAATGCAATCAAGGCTCTTTCAAAAGGGCTTTTCAATAGAATGTGATAAGGGAATCTCCTTCAACAAATCTTAAGTTTGCCCTATCTAACTAACAGTATTTTGTTTTGAATGGAATGGGAAATCACTTCTGTGGCAAAGGATTAATGGGGTATATCGTGGGTACCCACTAGGTTATATATTGTGCTAGTGTGTACCCACGATATATCCCATTAATCCTTATTTAATGCAAAACTCACACATTCTTAGGAAGTCGCACAATGTAATGCAAACTCGCATGTTTCTCACACTCCCGCAACTCGCACTGCCAAAACTCGCATCAATTTAGTAAACTAGCGGCTCCCTCCATTGAAGTCAATGGTGGGAACCGTTCATTGGCTGAGAGAGGCTCTCCAGCCAATGCATTCCTATGAGAAATGTAGCGGCTGTCACGTCATTCGCAAAGTACCATCCTTAGAAGATGGTACAAAGGGCCTGATTCAGAGCCGTTCGCTATTTGCGGTCGTTCGTTCAAAAACAAGGGGTGGCTATTCAAATGATCCGTTCGCAAATTGCAGTCTGTTCACACCTCTAAGTCTGAACGAGCGTGCAAAACATACGCTCGTTTATTTGTTAAAAACGCCCCCAGGCCGCTCGCACCATACGTCATGTCCGCTATTTATTAGATTAATCGAGTACATCGACCAGCGTATGAACTGCTCGCTATTCTTGTGGTTGGTTTTTTCAACCGCTATTTTGCGAGCAGTTCTGAGTTTAAAAAAACCAAGTGACGTGGTCAATGACGCTGCTGTATTAATTATGCACTCCCTTAAAACGCCCGTTTTGACCTTTAAGCACGCCTGCGTTCGAATTCCACTCCCCCGTTTACAAGCATCTTCCCCTGTTACCACCCACATACGCCTCATTCTGTCACTCAAAATAGCATACACTCGCTATATAGCGTACAAACTATTTTCGGCCGCACTGACTGGTTCGCACATGCGTACGAAAAACCGTACGCATGCGCAGATGTGCGAACATCGCTCGGAACGAGCGTACGGCCGCTAGCGAGCGGCTCTGAATGAGGGCCAATGTCCGATGCGTCCGGGCTTGCATTTTTTTTTAAGACGATGGTGGATGCCGAAAGAGGACCAGAACCAATGGGTAGGCGAGTATGGTATGTTTTTCACAGGTCCCAATTAGGATTCTACTGGACAAGGGGACAGACTGGTGCTAGGGACAAGGTAAGTATGTAGTGTGAGTGCAAGTTAGTGTGAGTGAGTGCCTGTGTAATAATATATTAAAACCTTCAGTGTGTGTGTCCTGTTGTTTTTTTTATATTTCTTTTGCAGGTGAATTAGATGTACCAGTGGGTCCTTAATGCCCTGCATGCTGGTACTTGTGGTTCTCCAAGTACCCGTATATGGAGGAGGCTTGCCGAGACCTCTAGTTCTCCTGTAAAGGACAATAATATTTATTAAATTTTTCACACATTACACTTGGTACCCACCATCCATGGGTGCTGAGGATAGCCCTGGGCTATCAGCCCAGGCCTGGGGTGCCCTGGAGAGGGGGATCCCCACCTCCCCAGGATTCCCCAGCCTGGGCTGACTACTAATGCTTTGGGCAGGAGACCCCATGAAGCTGGTCCCTCAGCTGTGGCATTATACCCCTGCTAGAAAGAGTCAGGTGCTGGTTGTGGCTAATACGGGGGAGCCCTATTCATTTTGTCCCTCATCTTTCCATAACCAGGACTGGCTCACTGAGCATGGTGCTGGTTGATTAAAATACAGGGGTGATCTACATCTTTTTTTCCCATATTTTCACAAGGACCGGCTCAGAAAAGCCCGGTGCTGGTTGTGCATTTAGGGGGGATCACATGTAATTTAAAAAAAAAAAAATTACACTTTTATATCATTTTTTCACACAGAAGCATGCATGGATCTCAGTGATCTGTGCATGCTTCTGTGTAACTCGCACCTTGTAATGAAAGTCGCATTAGAAGGTGCGAGTTTACCTGCAGTTTAACTCGCATGCACTCGCATGTGAGTCAAACTGGGACCCTTAAACTTGCACCCTATCACATTTGCGAGTTTAGGGACCAACTTGCCTTTCCAAATTTACGAGAAGGTGCAAATTTGTTCCACACTAAAAACTTGTACCCGATTACATTCCGCCCAATATACTGTATCTGTGAATTACGTCTTTTACAGATATATTCCAGTGGCCGTGCTGCAATATATATGAAGGATATGTTGTTCACATCTGCAGGTGTTTACACATGACTAAACAACCAACCATTTTACTGGCCACAGGAACCAGTGAAAATTACATCACAATTTGTTCTTCTGGGCAGACATATTGTGTGGCTGATTGGTAAGTGTGTATGCTTACCAAAATTGGTCGGTTGTTCGGTCTGCCGGTCCGTCATCCAGATGTGTACCTCACATAATACTATTATTTCAAAGACTAGATAAAATAAATTAATAACTAAGTCATATCTATGTACTGTGATAAGAATCACATATACCGGGTAAAAATCCATCAGTAGCTTTATTGCTCACCACAGGCAGGTTTACAGGACATGGCAGTTTCACTTGGAAGACAACACATAAAGTCTTCCAAACAGCAATATTTCTTCAGTGGACTTGTAGGTCCAGGACCCCTAACACTAGTCACCCCCAGCTCAATAAGCTGGGCGACTATTTCACCGCCAGGCTAATTTTCCCAGCGTCTCTGTCTCTGTAGTTCTTAAAACAGCTTCCCACAGATGTCTGTAATCAGCTGCATTTCCAGGCACTGATTGAGGCAACACCTGAACTGGACATAACACAATCCTAATGTCTTTGCTATTCCACACCTGGGAGTTCTGGATATTCCACATTTACTTCATGTGGAATTATGCTGACCCTTTCACAGTACTTATAGTCAATATTTAAAACTGATGATGAAGTCATATTTTTTTTCTAATCTATTTTTGTATATTATTTTATTTTTTCATTATATTTATGTATTATTTTTAAATGGAACAGAGACAGAATAATTACCCCTGAATATTAGAGAAAGAGATTTTTTTTCTAGAACTCTAGAATAATACACTTTCAGGAATGTACAGTACTCTATAAAATGTAGAAGGTGAAGTTAACTTTATTTTTTCTACAGTAATGCATATAATGACATCTAAAAGCCATTATTTATCCAATCACTTTGGAATCACACTGGCAGCAAATTGTTTGCAAGTTTTTGACTAAAGTTTCCGCCAACACCCTTCTAGATATGCAAGGTAATGTTGTATAATGAGTTATCTAAATATCTTACAGACATCCTACCTCTTTTTATACATATTTGGGCAGCACAGACAATGTAATGGTTAGCATTACTGTCTCACAGCGCTGGGGTAGTGGGCTTAATTCCCAGTTTGTATATTCTCCCTGTGCTTGCGTGGATTTCCTCCGGGTACTCCAAAAACATACTGGTAGGTTAATTGGCTCCCAACAAAATATTACCCTTATGCTGCCCATCCACTAGAAGACAGGAAAAGACTGCACGATTACGACATTGTAATCGTGCAGTCGTTTGTCAGTCTATGATGTGCCTACACTGAACGAGCAGTCGTTCAGTGTAGGAACATCAATCATCTGCTAACATGCTCAACCTGACATTATCGTCAGGTTGTCCTCCAGCATGTTTGCCCGATGATAGATGTCTAAAACGACCAGCGGGAGCGCGTATCACTGGTCGTTTTAGACATTTTAGTGAACGATTTGCAAACGATGAATGAATGTTTGAACGATAACGATATCGTTATCGTTAAATCGCTTAATTTAATCACCTAGTGAATGGGCAGCTTTAGTGTGTAATGTGTATGAGAGTATGCGGTAGGGAATATAGATAGTAAGCTCCACTGGGGCAGGGACTGATGTGAATGTGGACAAATATTCTCTGTAAAGCGCTGCAGAATATCTGTGCACTATATAAATAACTGGTAATATTTAATAATAATAATAATAATAATAATAATAATATTTACATATTTTTACATTTATTCTGTGTGGTCCATCATACACAATTAACAGTCAATTGATAACTAAAATTATATGTACACTTTCTAAGCTTCTTTTTTGTAGTGTGCATGCACCAGTTCCCCCTGTTTACATTTATTGTCCCTTGGAGTGAGGTGGTGGAACGCATACTTCTGGCCCAGCCGTGGAACGCACACTTTTGCTCGCATCCATACGGCAGTCTGTAGTGGTGGAACGCAAAGGCGGATATCCGGATGCACTTTGTACCGCAAAGCTTTATTTTCTTTGGCTCTCACTGTATATTCATTTTAAGTTAGAGCTGGATCTACTTGACATGCTAGATCACTTCCAGCGGATGCCACATATGTTCCACAGTTGGAACGCATGAAGGTGTATTAACGATTTTTAATGCTTCTTAGTGCTGCCGCAGTGCCGCACCTTCCATAATTTTATCCTAGCCCCATGAAATAGGGATTTATGAGTGGAGCACAGTGGACTAAAGTTTTAATGTGCTGAGGATCTATAGTGACTATCATTTATGGATTTATAAAACACTAGATGACATTTGTCAGGTCCTTAAGATCCTTATTGAAGTGTGCAGCTCTAGGTTGCGCAGGAGCGTATTTTTATCTATTTTGTATTAGTATGTAGAAAATGTCATGGACATATTAAATCATACATATTAACAAAACAGGAACATACAAAGTTATTGAAGAAGGTGCACGATATGAGATAGAAAGTAGAGAAGCTTTTGAGAGCTTACAGTCTGGTAAGATGAGCTGCCAGTCACTTAAGTATTAGTATCCCCTTATTGAGATGTGTCCCTACCACACTGTAACAGAAGAATTTTGTGTTTGTTTATTTGTTTATTAAATCCCATTGCCCAGTGAGCAGGGGAGCTCTAAGAAATGAGGGTGGTCATGTAGAAGTTTTCTTCCTGGATCCCTTACCCAGGGAAATATGGAGATGGCAGCTGCAGAGGGGATATGGCACAGCGTCAGAGTTTTTGGTATCTTCTGCATATGTGCGATTCTGAAACATTATTTCTGAAGAAATTTGTTGGAAATATGGTGATAGTGTCCGTCTCATCTGTCTTTGTTCTGGAAGCAAGATGAGGGGTGGGCCTCCATGGACAATCTGCACTTATTATAGATACACCACTGCCACTGAGGACTGCCAGGATTTGGTAATCCAGCCATGACATAATTTGAGGTTTTCCACCCATCAAGTGAATAATACCACCAGAGGCGTAACTAAGGTATTTGGAATCCAGAGCAAAATGAAAAATGGAGCCCAAATCCCTCCCGATGTGCGCTCGTCGAAAACGTGGACGTGGTCACATGCCACAAGGGGCAAGGCCACTGAAAATGGGGGAATCAACATGACACATCACCATTTCCCTTCACTCTAGGAGCATTCCTTTCCATTCCATTCCATATGCACCTTAATACCCTCAATAGTAGTGCCCCTTATACAGTGCCCATTATGCAATACACCTAGTAGTAGTGCCCCCATGCAATGCCCACTGTAGTAGTGCCCCTTATGCAATGTCCCCAGTAGTAGTGCCCCAAATGCAATGCTCCCTGTTGTAGTGCCCATTACGCAGTGCCCCCTGTAGTGCCCAGTATACAGTGCCCCCAGTAGTGCCCCTTATACAATGTCTTTTATACAGTGCTCCCAGTATTGCCCCTTATGCAGTGCCCCTTATATAGTACCCCCTATGCAGTGCCCAATATATAGTGCCCCTTATGCAGTGCTCCCTGTTGTGCCCAATATACAGTGCCCCCAGTAGTGCCTCTTATTCAGTTCTCCCAGTAGTGCCCCTTATACAGTGCCCCCAGTAGTGCCCAATATATAGTTCCCCCAGTAGTGGCCATTATATAGTGCCCCCTATGCAGTACCCAATATATAGTGCCCCCTATGTAGTGCCCAATATACAGTGCCCCCAGTAGTGCCCCTTATATAGTGCCTCCAGTAGTGCCCCTTATACAGTGCCCCCAATAGTGCCCAATATATAGTGCCCCCTATGCAATGCCCAAAATACAGTGCCCCCAATAGTGCCCATTATGCAGTGCCCACTATGCAGTGCCCAATATACAGTGCACCCAGAAGTGCCCCTTATACAGTGCCCCTTATGCAGTGCCCCCAGTATTGCTCAATATATAGTGCCCCCAGTAGTGCCCCTTATATAGTGCCTCCAGTAGTGCCCCTTCTACAGTGCCCCCAATAGTGCCCAATATATAGTGCCCCCTATGCAATGCCCAAAATATAGTGCCCCCAATAGTGCCCCTTATGCAGTGCCCACTATGCAGTGCCCCCTGTAGTGCCCAATATAAAGTGCACCCAGAAGTGCCCCTTATACAGTGCCCCTTATGCAGTGCCCCCAATAATGCTCAATATATAGTGCCCCCAGTAATGCCCCTTATATAGTGCCCCCTATGCAGTGCCCAATATACACTGCCCCCAGTAGTGCCCCTTATACAGTGCCCCCAGTAGTGTCAAATATATAGAGCCCCCAATAGTGCCCTTACATAGTGCCCCCTATGCAGTGCCCACGGTAGTAGTGACTTTTACACATAAAACACGCAGACACACATACAGACAAAGTTATACTTACTTATAGGGATCCCCGCTCCTGCGCCCGCCGCTCCTCTGTCCTCCCGCTTAGCACTATGGGAGAGACGTCATGACGTCTTTCCCTTTACTCAGTGCGGGAGCTGGAAGGTGGAGCTCTTGAGTGAGCTTCAGCCCAGCTCTGGCCCTGGGTGCAGCAGGTAATGAGAGTCTGTCTGACTCTAATTGGCTGCTAAAACAAACACACCGCCACCGGGTAGTATGAGTGTACTACCCAGCTGTGACAGTGGTGTGTTTGATTTACTGTATAATGCGGACCGCACTCACTACAGTCTGCACTATACACTGACCTGGACGCCAGTCTGGAATCCCTGCATAGCCGGTCCGACGGCGCCCAGGGCACGTACCCCACCCGACTCCCCTTAGTTACACCACTTAATACCACTCCTGAGTCGGGAAGTGATTAAAATACCCTAACTGTTTAAACCAGCCACCTTTTGCATTATAGGGTGGTAGTCCTTAAAAATGTATTTTAAAAATGGAACATTGGCCCTCATTCAGAGCCGTATGCTCTGAGCAGAGCACACGCTCTGAAGGAGGGCCGGGCTCCATGAAAATGGAGCGTCCTCCTGGACGCTCGTATAGCTGTGGGTCACCACCCACAGGCTATACGAGCGTGCATTTTGATGGCCGCGATGGTCGTGACCATCGCGACCATCGAAATTGCGAGCCGGAGCCTGCGGTTGAGGTTTTCAACCGCTAGCTCTGGAGTGATTTTGGCTCTATCAGAGCCAAAATCACTCCCACTGACATCACTAGTGATGTCAGTGGGCCGGCTTCTGACGGGAGGCGTTCCCGTGGGAACGCCCCCGTCAGGGAGGCACGCCCCCGGCACGCCTACCAAAGGGGGCGTGCTGTCAATCAACATCGACAGCACGCCCCCTTTGATCAGACACAACGAGCGAAGGACTTTCCTTCGCTCGTCGCGTCTGGCGCATGCGCACGACGGAGCTCCCTCCGTCGTGCGCATGCTCAGTCCATAACATCGACCCACTTGCGAGCGGACAGCCGCTCGCGAGCGGGTCTGAATCAGGCCCATTGTAATAAATATCACATGCAGCAACCAGATTTAAAAAAAAAAAAACTTTCCACAAAATAATTTCCACAAAAGCAGGTGAAAATTAAAATTTTCACCTACTTTTGTATAAATTAAGGGCCTGATTCAGAGCCGGACGCTCTGAACGAGCGCCCGCTCTGAATCAGGGCTTGTTTTTTTTAATAGCGATGCGGTCTTTTGGATGCTCGCATAGCTGTGGGTTACCACCCACAGCTATGCGAGCATCCATGATGATGGTCGCGATGGTCAAGACCATCGCAACCATCGGGCTTGCGATGAGACCCTTGTGGTAGGGTCTCGTCTGCCGCAAGCCCTGGAGTGATTTTGGCTCTATCAGAGCCAAAATCACTCCCACTGACATCACTAGTGTTGTCAGTGGGGCTGGACCCAGACGGTAGGCGTTCCCATGGGAACGCCTCCGTCTGGGCAGCCACGCCCCCGGCATGCCACCATCGACAGCACGCCCCCTTTGGTGCGAGACCCATAACGACGGCTACCCCGTCGTTATTCGGGTCTCGCGCATGCGCGCGACGGAGGCCCCTCCGTCGTGCGCATGCGCATTTGGGAAACATCGACCCGCTTGTGAACGTACAGAGTACAGTGTTAGACCCATTCATCATTCATGTAACACAGGGGATATTATTCATCAAGTTCTGAAAATGAAACTTTATACCATCCTGAGATGGCGTACAGCCCCCGAATGTGTTCACAAGCTGTTATTTACGGGATGCGGTCAGGATACCCCGACACCCATATCCCGACATGGGACTAAAGATAGGCATCAAAATCCTGACGCCTATCATTAGCCCCTCTACTAAATCCTGATACCCGGCTTTTACCAAACGAAGGTAAGCCGTGTGTCTTAGCGTGTAGCCGGGAAGGGGGTTAGCTTAAGGGACCCCCGGGGGGACTTAGGGTTAGGCACCCCCCCGGGAGGGTTAAGGTAAGGGTAGAAAAAAGGGGGGTTAGGGTTAGGCACCACTAGGGCGAGTTAGGGTTAGGCACCCCCCGGGAGGGTTAGGTTTAGGGTGTGGGGAAGGGGGGGTTTGGTGTAGGCACTAACGGGGGGTGATTAGGGTAAGGCACTAGGGGGAAGGTTAGGGTTAGGCACCACTAAGGGAGGGTTAGGGTAGGGGGAGAGGAGAGTTAGAGTACTTACCTGCTGCAGATTCCGACCCATCGGGCTGCCGCTGTCGTATTTGATCCTGTTTAGCTGCCGGCATTACATACCGATTCCATCATTTATATCGCAGCTTGTGCATCATAGGGATCTTGCTGTGTCCTCATCTGCTGCTGCTACCAGCTCCTCCTTCCTCCCTCTCCCTGGATCTCAGCTCTACTCACTAATTCTGCTGCATGTGGTCCCTCCTCCTGGCTCTACTCACCGCTGCTGCCGCATACTCCAGCCGGTACCCCATACCTCTCAACATTTCAATGAGGGGAGGGACAGCGCCCGGAAAGGGGGCGTGGCTTTTGGGGAAAGGGTGGAGTCAATATAAAATGGGCGGAGGCTCACGGCTTCCCCCGTTTTCATCACTTTGGGGGCGGGCCCCAGGCAGCCCGTACACAAGAGAACAGATGTCGTGTGCATGCGCACGGCATCTGTTCTCCTCCTGCACACCCGCTGCTCTGCTATGCAGGGCAGCAGTTTGTGCTTTCCCCAACTCCTCCCCCCCACCGCGGGACATTGCGGGCGGGACAGCGGGACAGAAAACTGGAACTGTCCCGCTGGAAGCGGGACAGTTGGGAGGTATGGTACCCTAATGCTACGGCTGCATATACTCCACACCGCACAGCAAAGGATTCTGTCTTCAAGCAGGTGCTGCGAATTCACAGCTTCAAAACAGCCGGCGAGAGATAGATTCTTTTTTTGGGGCAACATCACTTTAAAACTCACTTCTAGAGATAGATTCTTTTTTTTGGGCAACATCACTTTAAAACTCACTTCTAAAAACTCTCTCTTTAGTAAATTTATCCCTTAATGCTTCTAAGTAGGAGTACCCTTTCTCCTTTTTGTCTTTCATTAAGGACAAAATAGATTAGGTCAGATTTTGTGTGACGGAATGCAGCAATTGAAAAGAAAAAACCACACCAAAGCGCAACCGTGCTGGCAGCAAAGAAATATCGTACAAACAAGTCACCCTAACTTGCAGAATACATATAAAAACAAAAAACAATACGATAAACAATCCTTGTGCCGACACTTTTCCAATGGACTGTTCAAATAATTTCCAATGAAGGACAAAAACTTGGAAGTAACCAAATCTTATCAATACGTGTGTTGAAATCCCATTAGTACATGAAAATAATACACATAATATTGGGTATTAGCAATAATGCAAATAATTTGCTTATAGATGACACCTCTGAATGGAAACCTTATAGGAAACCCCTCAAACCAATATCCTCAGGTGTCAGATGGAAAAATTTACACCTCATGCAATGTGAGAATATATAGATGTGAATGCTCACATTAGTGTTACCTAAAAGAAATATGAGTGAATCCCTTCAAGGTTTCTTTGACCCATATACATAGATGGGATCAGGAAAAGTGCTTACATAAAAGCTTGCTTGAGGCAAATGTATGATAGACCTATAAAGGTTTCTTTCTCCCTGAGGTTTCTTTCTGCCCCAGCTCCGGCTGAGCCGGAGCTGGGGCAGTGCCACGTGTGCAAGGCATCCTCCATGGTTGAAAAGGGAGAAAGAAACCTTTATAGGTCTATCATACATTTGCCTCAAGTAAGCTTTTATGTAAGCACTTTTCCTGATCCCATCTATGCATATGGGTCAAAGAAACCTTGAAGGGATTCACTCATATTTTTTTTAGGTAACACTAATGTGAGCATTCACATCTATATATTCTCACATTGCATGAGGTGTAAATTTTTCCATCTGACACCTGAGGATATTGGTTTGAGGGGTTTCCTATATGGTTTCCATTCAGAGGTGTCATCTATAAGCAATTTATTAGCATTATTGCTAATACCCAATATTATGTGTTTTATTTTCATGTACTAATGGGATTTCAACACACGTATTGATAAGAAGATTTGGTTACTTCCAAGTTTTTGTCCTTCATTGGAAATTATTTGAACAGTCCATTGGAAAAGTGTCGGCGCAAGGATTGTTTATCGGAATGCAGCAATTGTCTCCTATAATGGTGCTTTCATACATAATCAAGACAGAACTGCCCACTG
Organism: Taudactylus pleione; assembly: GCA_031769625.1. Lineage (NCBI taxonomy): Eukaryota > Metazoa > Chordata > Amphibia > Anura > Myobatrachidae > Taudactylus > Taudactylus pleione. The sequence goes on from JAUIMM010000010.1 coordinate 5,825,465, forward strand.
ATAATTCTGTGTTTCAATAATTAACAAATCAATAAAAATTCACTGAGGATAGTTGTTGTTGCCTTAAAATGTAACCTGTCAGTACAGAAGTCTCTTTTACATTAACATTTGCTTCACCATATCATTAGATTGTTACCATGGGGTCTATTCATGGAGCAGAGAAAAGCCCTGGTTTGCAGAGCTTGTCTCTGTTTGGTGCTATTCACAGAGCGGGTTACCGTGGAGAAGTTCATTACTTCTCCAGCGGCATCCACCCTCCGTGGATGAATCATATTACCATACTTTAGTATGGGGAGTGCGATTCATAAAAGAACTAAAAGCTCAGATCTCTGTTCCTCTGCTGTGAATAATTAGATTATGCCATCTCAGGATGGTGTAATCTGTGCTGCAAAATTTTAAAAAAGCAGGGAAGTTGAATACTTTGATGTGACGCGATATATAGTGATATTTTTTAGTAGCCACTTCATGTTCTAAATGAATAGACCCCCATGTTTTACATGAGTGTATGAAAATTACACCTATTTTATATCTAACATATGTAGATCCCTAGTGCCATATATAGGGGTCTATTCATATAGCTGTGAAAAGCTCTGTACCAGTGATAAGTGATAACAGGTATTTTCACTGCTTCACCATATTCATAGAAAGGGTTACTGCGGGGAAATCTCAGATTTCTCCATCGATGCCCCTGATTAGTATACTAATATAGTGGTTCCCAAACTTTTTGGAATCACAGCGCCCTAGAATATCAGCGTTGTTTTCATGGCACCCCTAAGACAATAGTTTGTTATCGAGAAATTCAAAAAATGTAGTAAAGTGAAGTAAATTGTGCTTACCTGTCATCCTTAGGTTTGGTTATATAGTGGTGCACAGTTTTGCGCTTCTGTTTGTCCACATATTTACATTACATTGACCATAAATAATTTGACTTGGTGCTGAACCACCAACCTAAGGCACCCCTGCAAGTGTCCCGAGGCACCCCAGGGTGCTACAGCACAGTTTGGGAACCACTGTACTAATCACTTCCCCATACAGTAGTATGGAAAGAGAGACTCTGCTTTCCATTTTGCATCTAATGAAAAATATTTGCCAGCTCAGGTATAGCGAAAGCCCTTTCCCTGTTCTCCCCGCCCCCCTTCTATAACACCGGCCAATCAGCTGTGCCAGGGAGAAAGTGGGAGAGAAAAACTCTGCCCTGACTGGGACTGAGGTTCACACAGAATATATATTAGTGAGGTGATCCAATATATGCCGGGTCACCTCACTCTGTTGACTGTCAGATGCCCCCGTTGCCCCCGTGGCCGGCTCGCTCTGCCCCTGCTCTGTAGTATGATAGATATATATATATATATATATATATATATATATATATATAGATAATCTTACTGAATCCCGCTTCCCCCAACTCGCTGTGCCTCCCCCCTCTCGCTCTGCCTCATCCTCTGCCTCCCCTGGTGGATGGTACTGGTGATGCATGCACAGACAATTCCAGATTGCCGAGACCACGATATCTCGGAGGACCGCAGCTTAAGCCAGGGTAGCAGTGCACCAGGATTCCACATAGCTTCGCCAGACAGGTGAGTATACATTAATGGATACATTATGATTACACTACTATATATCGCATTGATATGATGCGATATTAATGGGGGAATTAAATTAGCCATGATAGAGCATTAACTTTTTAACACATTAGGTTGTTGCACTGTTTGCAGGCTAATTTTGCTTATCACGTCTATGTGTGCTTCCGTTTTTCACGCAATCCAATTGCAAAAGTCGCGATGCAGCATTCGTGCAACAATTCTTGCTGATTTTACCCGTGATAAGTATAGGTGAAAATGGGGAAATCTGCATGTACCCAAAAAAAAGGCAAACTGATATAGTATAACAATATAGAGATGTATTAGTGGCCCTAATAGTATTTGGTGCTCTTAAATTGTGTGAAATGGCTGTTATATGCATGTTTCTAAAACAGTGAGATAATGATAGAAAGCAAGTAGTTTTTTGGCAAAATAAATATTCTTATTAAATTGGGGGTGCCTAAAAGTATAAATTTGTGTCATTTAAAGACACATTTAAAAAGCCTTCAAAATACACATCTAACATTCACCTGCAATCTTACAAATGCCTGTCCCATTCATATAGCACCCCCATAATGCCCCAAAAATGACATGTCATTATTGGCCAACTTAAGCTAATTAAAAATTATTTTGGCTAATCAGTCATTAAGGAGGGTGTCCCAGTGGTTCTGAACCAAGTCCCGATATATTTCACTTAGAATAAGAATTTTTCCCAACTTTTAACCTGGTCAGGAGGTGGTGAAAACTATTTAACGATAACTCCATGTGAGAATTTGAACCCACGAAAACTGCAGCTAATAGCATTGCGCAATAAGTATATATTCACACGATAAGCCGTTGTTTGCTAAGAGTGGCTTATCGCAGCTAATCAAATTCTCCCCATAGTGGTAATTACCGGCAGCCATTTATTTTATACATGAATAGACACCATAATATTTAGTTATTCTCAAATCAGGAAACAGATAGACCTTGCTGGAATTTTAATATTATGCATGTGTTCCCTATAAACCCCAATGCCAGCTCTGGTGGCACCTTAGTCCTTGTGCACATCTGGGCAGAGCAGTTGAAAGGGGCAAATATAGATTAAGACACCATATTTGTCTTAATACACAGACTACATATATTATATCAATACTTGCCATTTGCAGTGGCTGCAAACACACTCTGCAGTTTGACTAATATGAGACTATAGCAAAAAAACATGAATTATGACCAGGCGCGGATTGGGAATTTAAAGTGGCCCTGGAACAATTTCCAAAAGTGGCCCTATGTAGGCATGGCCAAAAGCAAATGTTGGTGAGTTTAGCAAAGCATTTGCCCTAGTACTGACAGCATCCCTGTGAACAGCATACCTACCAACTTTCTAGCAGTGGACATTTGAACTTTTGTGCCTCTGGTGTGTGCCTGGAAAAGGGGGCTCCAAACAGTAGCAATGTGCAACATATCGTCCACATCGGTCTGTGTGTACTCACTATGTTGCTGACTATGCGCGTTCCTGCATGTAGGTCCAACGAGCAACATCGTTAGTGGGGGCCATGCTGCTGAATGCAAATGCATACACACTTGCCGATTCTGGCACCCCCATCTCATCCCACCGCTGCTGTCATACACACTAGGAGGCCTATTCATCATCACATCATTTTTACAAATGAAGCAACAGCGCATAATCAACCAATTGTTAGGTTCCCTAGTGGGGAGTAAGAAGTAGATGAAAGTAAGGAGAAGCACAAGAACGTAGAGGGCCCTGTTCGTAAGAGCTTACATTCTAAAGGGGATGGGTAGACAAACAGGTGTGACACAAATGGGGTAGACAGGGAGGAAGGAGCATGTAGCAGCAAGATAGGATGAGAGCTGGATGGCTTGAATGAAGTAGTGGGTCTTGAGAGCCCGTTTGAAGGATTGTAGAGAGGTGAAGAGTCTGATGGGGAGAGGGAGAGAGTTCCAAAGGTGGGGAGCAGCGCGGGCAAAATCTTGGAGGCGGGAGTGGGAGGAAGTAATCAATTTGCATGAGAGGCCGCGTGCATTTGTTGAACGAAGAGGGTGGACAGGAGAGTGAAGGGAGATGGGGGTCAGCAATGTAGATGGGAGAGGAATGGCTGAGGGTTTGTAAGCGAGTGTGAGAACCTTGAATTGGGTTCTGAAAGGGAAGGGGAGCCAGTGGAGGGCTTGAAGGAGAGGGGAGGCAGATGTAAAGTGTTTGGCGAGGAAGATGAGCTGAGCAGCAGCATTGAGGACAGACTGGAGAGGAGAGAAATGGGAGTTGAGGAGGAAGATACAGTAGTCCAATCTGGAGATGACCAATGAGAGTGTGAGGGTTTTAGTAGCATCCTGGGTGAGAAAGGATCTGATCTTGGAAATATTTTTGAGATGGAAACGACAGGACTGCGAGAGGTTCTGGATATGTGGTTTGAAGGAGTCCAGGATAACTCCAAGACGGCGCACTTTGGGGCTAAAGGAGATAATTGTGCCATCAATTGATAAAGAAATAGTGGGAAGTGAGGTTATGTGGGAGGGTGGGAAGATGATCAGCTCAGTCTCAGACATATTAAGCTTATGTCAGGTTGGGCCGATCAAATGTTCAACGTCAATTTAATTGATTTAAGTTTTCTAACATTGTAAACATTTTTCCATTACCCTCGAACTGTCACTGTAAATTCAGCACAGTTGAATAATTGAAGCAGTTGAAGTGGCTGATATAACATTAATTAATATATATATATATATATATATATATATATATATATATATATATATATATATTAATATATAATTAATTGTCCAACTCGTCACAAGTTGCAGCAGTGGATACTTAAGTACCAGAGCAATTCAATATTGCTCCGGTATGGGATAGCTGCTCCGAAAAGCAGCTGTCCCTGTGATCAGTAACACTGCTACTGAAGGTACAAAAAACATGCGGAAACTAGCATTTCCACATGTGTAACATGCCCATTAGTGATGATAAATGGGCTGAAGACTTAGGAACATTTGTCCTATTTAGCTATATTCAATATTCACGTATTTAATATCCAAACATTTTAATCTGTGGTACAGAAACATAACCAAAAGAAAATCTCATTTAAAAGAACAGGTGGACCCTACCTAGCTGTCATTTGGAACAAGGTGAGTGGGCACTTCTGACCAAATCCCTTCATCACATGTCTAAACATTGACTTCTGATGAGTTCCAACATCATTCCCTTAGAGCCCTGCTGTTAAAGAACATCATGGATGAGGTAGGCAGATGGAGAAGAGGGAGGTCAGAGGGCTGGCTAAAAGAATATTGGATATCTACAGCAGAGGAACTCATTCTATGGGACTTATGTAATAGGGTGCGAGCTTGTGCCACTGCGGGAATTCATGCGAGTGTTCCCAGATTTTTAAAGCAGCATTAATTTCAAAGGAAAACCACGCTGGTCTTTTCTTTAAAATGATTTCCCATACTTTTATATTAAAGTGGCATATTCACATGAACTGCGGCAGCGCACAAGCTCGCACCCTATTACATAAGCCCCTCTATATAAAGTGTAACTTTATATTTCAGCACAGTCCATGTGGCAGCCATACTATTAATCAATCCCCATATTTATATATATATACATCAATACAATCAAACAGCTATTATTGTATCATGACATATGAGCCAGAAATGACTGGTTAATTTAGTTGAAAGACTTTTTGATGATGACAATGTCTTTCGGGGTCAATACAATTGCTGTTTGCTTGTGTGTTTATCTGAGTGTGTAGAAATATAGGACTTTTAGATTCTGTAATACATCCTGAGAGAGAGACCTACAGAAGTAGCCTCAAACGCTTGTAACTTAAACCTGTTAACTTAACAAAGGGTTTATCTTAAATTTCACTTTTTACCAGCTCAGTCAATAGCTAACACAGTACAATACAAAAACACTGTTCAATGAAACATAAGCAATTATACCTCTGCTTCCTAGTACACACGATAACGGAAATATATAAATACCCTATTGAAAGAAATAATGATAAACCTACCAGACCACAAAAACTATCCAAAAACACCATTCCGTTACTATTACTATTATCCTTTTCTGACGATAGCACTGAGATATATAGCTTGACAGTCAATAACTACTGAGGCAAGTAATAAAGTACTAAAATAATGCTTGACAAATAATTCACTCACGTGGCGCAGTTGTAATTCAATTAATGGAGATCTAGCAGACTCTGCTCCTGCATCATGTTGGACATCTGTGACTGTCAGCTGTCACTGTGTGGGGCATTGATGTTATGTTTATGGTTCACTGAAGGTTTCTGGGTGGATTTATGCAAAGTGTCACTGTCTACTCTAAAACATCCTGGAGGGTTGATTGAATTCTTTACATAGCACCATACTGAAATGCATAAACAATTATATTAGAAAACATATTCATGTATATTGTAAAGGTGCGTATCCACTAATAGACTGAGAAATGAGAGCACGATTACGAGATTGTAATTACAATTACAACACGATTACAACATTGTAATCGTGCTGTCGTTTCTCCGTTTGTGATGTGCTTACACTGAACCTGACATGATCGTCAGGTTGACCAGCATGTACGGTGATGATAGATGTCGGAAACGACCAGCGGCTGGACGTTTCCGACATAAATGTGCCCGATGCATGCACGATTGCACATGCACACGATTGAATGATAACGATGTCGTTATCGTTCAATCGCCTGCAAATCTCGCTCAGTGGATACGCACCTTTAGAATGTTACCATTTAATTCCCAGGTACTGCACTTACAGTAAATGTTGTCTTATTCATATTATGGAAGTTTACCGGTATAATGTTGGTTTTATTGTTTCATCCTATAATTTTACAACAGTAGTAAGTTTGCCATCAGCACCATTTCAAGCTGTTATTTTTCACATTTGCAGAAATACTGAATATTGACTATTTATAACCCATGTAGAATATTTGGCAACATTATTTTTTCCTACATTAAATACAAAATTCTATTGCATGCCATCCAGAGCAATAAAAATAATGTCCTGTATGTTAGGACATGCTTCAACTTTCCTTTGTTTGTTCACTGCATTTATCATATTTTCAGAAACTTGTTTTTCAAACCTTGCATGTTTTAAGTAGAAAGTCTGCTAGACCCAGCCTGAGGCACTGAAGCAGAAAGCAAGAAAAAAATCATGATAACACCATAATTATAATAAGATATTGTTGATTATAAGTGAATTCCAGGCTTGTTGAAAATCAGAATCACTAATCCTTTTAAACAAAGGTCCATTTAATAAACAACTAAATTGGTTCGGCTTGCAGCAGCGTACAAATTGGCAGAAGCTCACTAGGGCATACCCAGAAGACGGTCCCTGTGTTTTTGTAGCCAGCCTGTTACCTCCCCCAAACACCTGACTACCTGTCACTCACTTTGCAAAAAAAATCCTAGTACTACTCACCACTACATTGCACTATTGCTTCATATGTAATCCTGCAATCCTCCGTTCTTGTTTTTATTACATGTGCTATCAAAGTTAAAGTCTGATGAAAGAAGAGCACATTGGTCATGTCATGGCAAGCCAGGTAATTAAGCAGACAATTGGACTGATCAAGAGATTTACGCTAATGCAATCGTAACTGCATACTCTCACAGAACGCAGTCGCTAAAATATGCTAATGCCTTCCACAGCATAGCCGAGCATAGGAGCACCCTCTGAAAGAACAGTAACTAAACATTTTGGTGCTCTGTGCCAGGATAAGCATATGCACTCGCCCTACCTTCAATTTTCAAATACAGAAATGATGCCTTAAAAGGAGAGTGCCCTTGTGTGGAACGCCCTAGCCCCCATTTTCATCACTCTGGGGGTGTACCCAGCACTCCCGGAGATGCTGTGCTCAGGGGTGTATCTAGGGGTCCGAGCGCCCCTGGCAACGTAATGGACTGGCGCCCCCCATAGTTTCTGAAAAATTACACTATACACTAAGTACTTATGTCTCCCAAGCAAGTCTCCCTTCTGTCTCCCCAGCCAGCCCCCATGTTTCATCAGCCAGCACCTCCATCTGTCTCCTCAGCCATCCCCCTGTCTCCCCAGCCATCCTCCTTCTGTTTCTCCGGAATTGGTATGTATTATCCTGATGCGAGAACCCGAACCTCACCCTAAGTAGCGTTCCCGCTAGGCTGTTTTAGCGGGGCGCGGTGCCCTGCCCTCCTTCTGGAGGGCAAAAAGCATCCTGCCCTCCAGGAGGAGGGCAAAAAGCGCCCTGCCCTCACAGCCTGCGGGAGCCGTTCTCACCCGCGGGACGCAGTGTCCCGCGGGTGGAGAAACATGCGGTGACCCGGTCACCGCCGGAGAATAGACGCCGGGTGCATGCGCCCGGCATCTATTCTCCCTGTCTGCAGGTCTTGGGGGCTGCCCGGCATGTCCGTAAGTGCCGGGCACGCCCCCAAGAGCGACGAAAAGGGGATGCGTCTTATAGACACGGCCCCTTTTCCGATGACCACGCCCCCTTCTCGGTCGCGCGCGTGCCGAAGGCGCGCGCACGGGCATGCCCTCTCTAGCTCCGGCGCCCTGCCTCCCGCCGGAGCTAGAGGGAACACTACCTAAGTGCCTAAACCTAACCCCCCCATCCCCGCAGCCTAAACCTAAGTCTCCAGGGGGGGGTGCCTAACCCTAACCTCCCCCCTGGGGTGCCTGTCATTAGAACCTTGCGGTCGGAATCTCGACCGTTGGCTTCCTGACTGCATCCCATTTCTCCAGCTACCCCCCTTCTGTCTCCCAAGCCAGCCACCCTTATATACCACACTATATATATATATATATATATCTATATATATATATATATATATAATATTTTTAGCTGGACTATATAAAATTAGTCACCCAGTCTGCACCCATAAAGGCAGTGTGATGCCAGTAGTGAGGTCTTGATGAGTAGGAGGAGTCCCTCCCAGGCCGCCTTCACAGAACTCAGCTCTAGCTTCTCACTGAATCTACAGGCAGGCAGGCAGGCGGCCGGCAGAATACCTGACCCTGTAGGTGATGTCACCCGGAGGAGACACTGAGACTCTATGCAGCGCATGAAGGGTGGTGACCCGGCAGGGTTTAATGGGTGGGGCCTCGCTCGGCTCGCTCGGACAGGCTGTTTTGAGGAAAAAAATACTCTTGTCACCAGCGGTTTCTGAGGGGGCAGCGGGCCTATTTTCATTGGAAGAATTTCTACCCCTTTGCCACGGGTGGCAACGCCGGATGGCGCCCCCCCTAGGCCAGCGCCCCTTGCGGGTGCCATCCTGGCCAATATGTAGATACGCCCCTGGCTGTGCTGTCCCCGCACTGTGTAGATGCGGGGGAGAGCCTGGGGGCAGCCTAGCGCCGATTGCATTCGTGGTACAGACCACTAAAAAATGGTACTGTACAGGCCAAAATAGTACAGTTGGATTGGGGTTGGCGGAATTAGACTGGGGTCTGCACATTGTTAATGTGCCTAGTAATGAGCCCCAGCCCTGAAGCTCTCCCAGCACCCCCCATCAGGCACCAGTAACCAGCTATACTGGGCACCAATGATCTGCTATACATGCAGCCTCATTACCTTCTAGCTGGCCTGGCACACTTCCTGCAGTCTGGATAAAGACTGCTTCCTGGTTTGCTGGAGATGAGGATCTGCAGCTTGGGAGAAGAGCAGGCAGCAGGTAGGGGTGAGGTCCTGCAGGTACTGCAAAGTAACTTTGTTATTATGTGTGTGTGTGGCTCAGGAGTAGGGCAAGGGTTGGAGTGGTGTGGGATCCCAAAGCTGCAGGGGGTGCGGAGCCGGGCCAGCATACGCTGGAGTGTAAAGAAGGAGCTTCTTCATTTCCCCATGGGCAGCTCCTCTTCACAGGCTCCACTGAGCAGTTCAGCCCTTGAGTCCTCTTCATATGCAGCACCACGCACGGAGTGGGACAAAGCAGCGCTGCATATGCTGTCTGAAAGCACAGCAGCCAAAAAGTGCAGCTCTCCCTGCCTCCTTACCTAGGTGCTGATGAGTCTGACAGTCGTGCGCAGGTGGTGGAGCCTCATTCAGGCATCGTGATGGCGGCGCACGGCTCGTTCTTCATGGGCATCATTACCATCAGGGCAGCTCCTGTGCCACCTCAGAGCATTACACTCTGTGCAACAGCATCATCTGCCCCACCATCATTACGCACCTGCCCACTGCTGCCTTTCCATATCTGTCCAACCACGTGCAACCGTAGTGATCGGTAACATCAATGCACATTGGGTAGTCAAATCTGACCAGCCGCAAACACTGCAGCTCTCCTGACATGCAGAAATCTCTCATGCTGTGGAGATCGCAATGGCTAATTTATGCACGCCCATGAAACAGCGTTTAACTGGTCCAACATGCCTGCATTTTTCTCGTCGCAAGCCCGGGGGGTGCCTAACCCTAAGTCCCCCCCGGAGGTGCCTAACCCTCCCACCCCCTAGCCTAACCTTAACCCTCCTGGGGGGGTGCCTAACTCTAAGTCCCCCCCGGGTGTCCTAAACCTAACCCTCCACCCCGCGGCTGTCCGCTCGCGGCTCCCGGCATCCCTTCGATCGGGATGCTTGGCGCCGATCTCCCGGCGTCGGGGAAATGTCAGGCGTCTACATCTAGATGCCCGGCATTTCACTCTCGCTGGGATATGACAGTCGGGAAGCCGGCTGTCGGTATTAAGGCAGCCGGTTTACTGATTGTATACCCAATGGTAGTACAGTAATACTTTTTTCTAATATGTAATTGTTTTGCTGCTATCATGTTGTTTAAGTTGTTTGATGTTATGGTGATGGGTTGAAACCTGTGTCTGATAGGGCGTGGCCGCTCCGGGTGAGTGGTCCAGGCTTCGGCTTACACATGGTGAATGGTATTGTTATAGTGTTGTTTTGTGTTTCTTAGCCTGATGATAGTGCCTGAAACGTTGCAAATGCAATGCCAGAGTTGTGTTCTATGTAAGAGCATGGAGTGCTGCACCCCCCACTGGTGTGTGTGTGTGTGTGTGTGTGTGTGTGTGTGTGTGTGTACCGAAACTTTGAACACTTTTTTGATGATGAAATAAAATATTTTTGATACCTATTTGGTTGAAATTCTGGTGAGTGCACCCCTACATTCTAGGGAGGAGCACTGCAGTGTGAGTAGTGGACTTGTAAGGGGGGAAATAGTGCTGAGCGGCGTACCTTGGTCCTGATTTTATTTTTTTGGCGGATGGGGGTCACCACCAGTTATAGCACCAGGTGACACCAACCCTAGTAATGCCTCTGTGTATATATATATATATATATATATATATATACACACACACACACTTGCCTACCCTTGTCTAGATGTTGCCCTCTGTACCTGAGAGATGACCACATTATTAGCGTAGTTGCAATGAATGGAGTGTTAGGTATTTATGCCAGTTTAAGATATTGCAGAGATTGGAGTTCCTTGATGACAGGCTACAAGCTGAAATGTTTTGATTAAAATATGTACATGCTTTTATTTGCTAGATACACAGAGATTTGCAGTACACTATCGTGACTGCCGATAACCTATCTGTTTTAGATACTGTACATAACTAAAGCCAATAATACTATATTAATCCTAGTTGGAAAAATTCCTCTTATAAATAAATTATCAGTTTAAGAAATGGAACATGACTGCTTGTAACATAAGAAGAAGAAAATGATTAGAGAACTCATTCAAAACCTTATTGTTACTTAATTGGTACTTAAAAAGATTTAGTAAGTATAAAGAAACTGGATAATTAAAACATCCTGTCTGTCAATCTTAAGTAGTTACTTATTTAGGTTAACTTATAAAAAAATAATAAATTAATGATTCAGTAAATAAAGGCGTTGCACTTTTCAGGAAACAAATGCTATGTTAGCAAAGTCAGTCTATGGCATGTTCCTATTCTGGATTATAATACTCTCATCCTCCAGACATTTGCAACCATTATAATTGCCTTACCTATACAAATTAAATATAATGGTGTGAATATGCGAACAGCGACAAAGCCAGATTTTGAGGTGAGGGAGAGCAAAGGGCAAAAAGATGCGCCAACTGGGGGAATTGAAAACCCTGCCATATAAGTAACATAAAAACACAAAAAAAGCTACACTAGTAAGAGACATAAAATGCTTATACTATATTATCAAAACAAAGTACTTTACCCTTTATTATGCTAAATTACCATAATTACTTGGCTTAACCACTTAACTGGCTAATATTTTTTCCAAAAATGCCTCCAAAATTGTCGATTTTTGGAACATATTTTGAAAAAAAAATTGTTTCTACAGTTTAAAGAAACAGCTATGCTAAGTATTATATCAGTGGCGTCCCTCCCTGGGGTGACATCCGATGCGGTTAGGAGTGTAGTTCCAGTAAAAGGGGGCATGGCCTTGCAGCCTGAACTATTGATTTAGCAACTCCGGGGGTCCCGGAGATGTGAACTGCCCCTGGGGACCAGTCTATGTGCAGCACAGACTCCCTCACTGTGTCAGGAGCTGCATGCTGCAGTGCAGCACCTGGTTCTTGTCACTGAGGAGGAGTATACAGTATTTATATAAAGAATCTGTACCCTACAAGAAAAGTAGCCACCAAGCCAGCAGCAGGGGGTGGGTGTTCCTGAGGATTATCCAACACTGCTGCAGATGCCATGGAGAGGGGGCACTGGGGAAGGTCAGACCATGATCTCACAGTCTGTGCGCGCACACTGTGAGCCCAGGACTGAATGCTGAAAGTTACCATTCCATGAACATCCCAAGTTCCATCCTCCTTTTCCAGACACAGTGAGAGAGCAGCCACCACCACGACTGCTGGGGAAGTTACACTGACAGACTGTAATAAGCAATTACAGTCTATGCTCCCTGCTGCTGTTGCACTTCCCCCCAGTGTCCCTCCCTCCCTTCTCCCACACCTGTCAGAATCCCAGGGCCGGCCTCAAGAAGGTAATTAGCGGGATTTGAGGGAGGGTTAGGGTTAGACACTAAGGGGATGGTTAGGGTTATGCACTAAAGGTGCATATCCACTACATGAGAAAAATGAACGATTGAAAGATTACGACATCATTATCATTCAATCGTTCATTAATCGTGCAGTGAAAATGCCGGGAACGACCAGCGATGCGCATTCCCACTGGTTGTTACCGGCATCTGTCATCACCTGAACATTCAAGCCAACCTGTCGACATCAACAGGTGCATGTTCGGGGATGAGGGAGGGTGTCTGCACTGAACGACATATCGTTCAGTCTGGGCACATTATCCACTGCACAGGATGATGAACGATTACAATGTTGTAATCGTATAGTCGTTCCACTCTCGTGTAGTGGATACGCACCTTTAGGGGGGAGGGGGAGTTTAAGGCACTGGGGAGGGAGAGACTAAGTTTAGGCACTAGGAGATGTGGTTAGGTTTAGGCACCGGGGAGGTAGGATTAGGGGTAGGGAGAGGGGAAGGGTTAAGATACCGACCGACAAGTGTCAGTATACTAACCCTCAGGGTTGTCTTAACAGCAATGTGGGCCATGGGCAAAGCAATGCACTGGGGCCCCTACCCACCCACACACGGGAAAAAAATGTAAATGGTCAATAAAATTAAATCCTCCTGCATGCCCATCAGACCTCCCACACATGCAGAGAGACTCTGAATGGTCTGAAGCTGGCATATGAAGTGAAACTGGGACTGAGGTGAGTACTCATCGCCCTAGGGTGGGGGATTGAATGAGGGAGGTTAGTTCAGAATACAGTGCACCGGTGGCCGGCTTATAAAAAATTTACCAACTGGCAGCGGCTGCAGGGGGGGGCAGGTTGGCGGGCCCCTACAAGCTTCGGGCCCTTGGGCAACTGCCCAACAAGCCCAATGGAAGAGATGGCCCTGCTAACCCTGTCGGGATGCCGGCGTTGGGATTTTGACCACCAGGATCTTGAGTTCCGGCATTCCGTACCCATCCCCTCCCAGGCAGCTGTAGCCACATCCATAACAGCCCTGCCGGTCACACTGATTGCTCTACTCTCAATGCAACTGGGGAAAGAGCAGAGGGGCCAGCACACCTCCTTAACCCGTCAGCTTCTGGAAAATTAATTTCCACTAGCCGCTGGTGGGCATTCCTGACATGGTTGCATCAGATGTGAATACGAAACACAGGGGTCCACGCACAAATACTAGAGATGTGTGCTGACCCTTGTGCTTTGGTTTTGGTAAAATCACCCTAAAATGTTATGATTTTGGTTTTGGTAAAACGCTTTGGTTAATTCTGTTTTGGTTTTGTATTTCTTTAAAATTGATAAGAACAGATACATTTATGTAATTTGGACCTGTTTACATGCAATCTGAATCCCAAGATTTTTTTCTTGAATCAGAGTTCTGAACTTACAGCAGACCCAAGCTGGGACATGGTTCTACTCAGAACCCCAAAAGTGATGCAAACTGATACTCAATTTGACTTGGAACCCCAATATTCAAGTGTGTTTGGTTTTCAGGAAAAGCAAACTGCACATCTCTAGTAAATACTGGCTGCTTTTACATGTAGCCCAGAAATGTTTTTTAGCTTTATTTTTACTTTATTTTTTGAAATCTCTCTGCACATTTTATATCTGCCCCACCTGCAGTGCAACATTGTTTTACCAAGGTGCACAGTTACTTGCTCTTTCTAATTTATTCCCAACTCATAATTAGGCTTTAGGTTAGGTTACTCTCATTTGGCCAGTAGCACATACTGTAGTGCCATCTGAAAATAGAGTGTTACTTACCATTCCTGTCGCCGGCGCCCGTTGTCTTCGCCCCAATGAGATCTTGCTGTTATGTGAGGTCTTGCTGATGCACAGGAGCAGCTGTAGCGGGATGATATGTGCCTTAATAATACATCTCCCCATTATCCCATTATGTTGTTTTCAACAGCTCATGCATGTGCTGGGCGATGACCGCACATGCGCAGTAGGACTCCCAGGTCAAAAAATCTGAAGTCATTATATTGCAATGGTCTGCTCTTATTGGAAGAGCTGTCCTTTCTGTAAATAACCAGAAGTCTTTTTGCATACAGTGTAAATAAACTCCGCTCTTCATGTGGTAAGTGGTCGGATGTATTACATTGAAAATGCAATGCTTGATACATCCCGCCCTGGAAGTGTCCTGATATGCTTGTTCCAGGGGCGTAGGGAGGGCAGTTCCACCAGAGTGCAAGCTCCAGGCACCAAAGTTGCCAGAGGGTGCCCTAAAGTCGGACTCTGAAGCTGCCGGGTCCACATAAAGGTGAGAGAGGTACCCCAGTTATGTCTGCCTGGTTATGTCTATCACCTTCCATGCCTGTATGCATGTCTGTGTGACCCTGCCTGTATATGTATGTATGTGTGACTCTGCCTGTATGTATGTATAACCCTGCCTGTATGTATGTGTTACCCTGTTTGTATATATGTATGTATGTGTGACTCTGCCTGTATATATGTATGTGTGTGTGTGTGACCCTGTATGTATGTATGTTTGTATGTGTGTGTGAAAGAGGACTTGGACCCAAAGTGGAACCAGGAGAGGCCTTCGGGGCAGATTGATGGTACTGGAAGGATGCAGGCTTCAGATGGGTATTATTTATGAGTGGTCCGCTGGCAAGTGGTGATCCAAATGGAAGTATACCCGATAGGTACGCAGGGTACAGGCGACTGGTGAGTGGATGACTGGGGAGTAACACAGATTCTTCGGCTATCAGCAGAAATCCCCCTAAGGGTGGTAGCCTGGAGTAGCACTGCTGTCACACAGGGGTCTGATGAGGGTGACTGGAGTCTGGAGCGAGCAGGGTCTGAGGATAGCAGCTAGGAACATATAACAGCAGGGAGCGCAGAGTACTAGTACCCACCTTGCACTGCGATAAACATTGCACTGGCAAAGAAAGGACTGCTCAGCAGCCCTTAAATACCAAAGGAAGTGCATGGTTGCTAGGATTCCTGATAATGCTCTTGCTGGATTGGCTGAAATGAGTCACCTGATGAATCCAAGATGGTGACGCCCATGTTGTGCTGCAGCACTGCCTAATGTGACCCAAACTGACACCTGCATTCAGGACTCTGCGCCTGCGTGACCCTGAGGTATGCAGCACTGACCTCCAGATGCCCACGTCCCCACCAGAGGGACCCTGCCACAGCGTCCGAACAGGTAAGGCTCTCTGGCCACGGACACACACATCCCTGGTCGTGACAGTATGTATGTGTGTATGTATGTTTGACCCTGCCTGTATGTATGTATGTATATATCAGGGGCAGAACTATGGGAGACAATAGAGGCGCCTGCTGCCAGGCACCAGCACTGAAGGGGCACCTCCTCCATTGCCCACAATATATTCACCCAACTTGGGGCTGTAAATATGTACCTAGAAAGCACCGTCACGGCAGCCCAATACATGGCACCTCTTCCCGGCACCTGTGAAGCAACCATAACCATATACTAGTTAGTCCATCAGATGCCTCTGTGTCAGTCCATCAGATGCCTCTTCCGTGTATCTATAGCCTGTCCCCACTCATTGATGTCACTGCTCTTCAGCAGCTTCTCATGCCAGAGTGACTCTGATGCCCTCCCCCCTCACCCAGAAATCCCTGTCACACTCCTTTCTGGTGTCAGCTCTAGATGCGGACATGTGTGGCAGGCCCAAACATAAGCGTGGCTGCAGATCTTCCAAGAGCTGGATGTCAACAAGGATGCACCAGACGGAGCTGTGGGTAAAAGGGCATGGGAGGCGGGGGCCTGAGGCAGCAGCGACTGAGCCTGGGGCAGATCTTTGGTGGAGCAACTTCCCAGCATGTACAGCAGTCGCCGGTAGTCTGCGTATTTTGTGATTTGTAGTTCCACCATAGAAGCAGTCTTACAGTATCTTGACTCAAACTCAGTCCTCAAAGCCCCAACATCAGGTGGTTTACCCCTCTATCAGGGGTATCAGGAGGGCTTTTGCCTCCACCAGGAGGACTCTGAGCCTCATGCTAATTGCACTGTAAAGGTCACTATCTTATCTGTGTCTAACGCATAGCTGTATATATCTGAAAAAGTGGGGGAATATCCTGCAAATTTACTTTAGTAAATAGGCCTAATAAGAACAAATTTACATATTCTATTAGTGTTTTTGTGCAGATAGATAGATAGATAGATAGATAGATAGATAGATAGATAGATTTGCACCATATTTATTTTTCCCTTTTTTAGGAGGTGGGGGACCAAATTATCACTTGCCTCTGGGATGAACTCACACCACTTTGTGTGTGTCTGTATATATATATATATATATATATATATATATATATATATAATATAATAGCGGTTATATTATATATGTATATAGCGGTTATATTATATAGCTGCTGTGTATGTATGTGTATATATATATATATATTATGGGCAGGGGAGTCTGTTGGCTGGAATGACAGGGGGCTAGTGTGGCAAGGGGCTAGTGAGACGGTTGGGGTTGGAGTCCCTCTGTAAATGTACCTTGACGTCATAAATTACTATCTACGTGGACAATGATCGGGAATAGTAACCTGCCCATGCCCGAAGCGTGGCGACAAAGCAAGCCCGTGAAGGTACAAGTTTCTAAAGTAACATCGTTTTAAGGGCACCGCACTTCCACCCTCACTCCACGTCATGTCCAGGTACATTAACTGAAGTGGATCTATACACAACCCTGGTGTGACAGGCTGAAGAGAAAGGGGGCTAGTGTGACAGGGGGCTGTTGTATAATGATGACATTGGTTACCATTAGTACATAAACAGGCATCTTCCATACCATGTAGGTAAGGTGTATTTTCATTGAGTACACACAACTGGATATTATTAGTGGAATTACTTAGTTATGCCCCAGTTTGATGCTGCCCCTAATGTTTATTTTCATTTCCCTTTAATTTATTCCAACACACAGGACACACTCCTCCCTGGCACACTTGAGTGGAGGGGGTTGAGGGAAGGTGCCATTGCACGCACATGCTCTGGGCGCCCTGGCCACATGCTGCACCTTTGGCTTGTTCCAATTACCATTTGAAAATGAAAAAGGCACTGAGCATGTGAAGATTTATGTGAGGGAAAAAATTCACTCCCTCTGTTTCCCCCTGGCTATGCAACTGTATGTTAACATATTTGCATGTAATCTTGCTGTAAATAAACAATAATGATCTGGGAAAGTACATCTGCAGTTTTTTTTTAAAATACAGATAATGACTGCAAAAAACAACTTATGTGATGCCCATTTGTATACAGTATCTACAGTATAATCTGTGACCTTCACAGCCATTTACAGTGTGTGTTTTCCGTTTATTATATCAGAAACCTGTTCTACAAGCTCAGCCTCTTGAGAACAAAGAAAATATAAAAACAGTTAAACATTTGAAAGTTTGGGGAAAAAACTAAAGATATTTCTGGTGTGGAATGTGGCCACTGTTAAGCATACTTCTTATTAAACAAAAGCAACATTTAAAATATTAGCTAGAATAGAAAATTCGAGCAACTTGAAAAATGCTGACGACTTAGTAGAGAAGGTATGCCATAATTGTATTATGTATTAAAATGTCATTGTATGTATTGAAAAGAAACATATTTCCAAGTGCACTGACACTATGCTACAACTGTCCTTTCAAAACTATATAGAACTCATTGACTTAGAGGGCTAGTTCTGGCCTCAGTAATGCAGGGAGATCAGTGCGATCTCTCCCTCCTGCAGGCAGAGGATACTGTTGCTCTCAGTATCAGCAGTCTCCCTGGACCTAGCACAGCCAAGCACACAATGGCATGTGCTTGGCTGGGGAGAGAGGCTGCTGCAGGCTGACAGGTAAGAAGGGGGTAGATTAGTACCCACCTTCTCTGCACCACTGCTTACTTATATCATAAATTACAAAGGAATCAATGTTCTGCCTCTGTGAATCTTGATCTGACCTTATACTGATTGATAACCATTCAGATCAGCCAAAGAAATTATTATATATGGACATTAACGCTAATCATTCACAGAATGACAAAATCTGAAAAATGGTCTAGATCATTGGGTTTGGTTATTAAACCCATTCCATCCACCTGTCTGGTTCTCACCTGATTCACCTTCATACATCTTGCAGCGAATAGAAGTGCACCAATTATTGGGCCATCACTCATCCCCTCAACAATCTGCTGGGTCATCTGCATGTATCGTGCAGTCTATGGTCAGCATTACAAATAGTATTGATAACTAAAATAATGGACAACACATTTAATTCTATAATGTATAAAATAATACACTTAGGGGGGAGGGGGGAGGGCCTCAGCCTCATTTTTCATTGATGGAATAGTGATGGGCAAAACAATAGAGTATAAAGTTTTCTGGGCCTATTTGTGAAGTTATATTAACCCCTTTCTATAGCCAAAAACCCATTGAAATTAGTAATGGGTGTGGACCCCCATGTTTTGGCAAAACCACCCCAAAATGTTTTGGATTTGGTGAAACTATCATCAAGTGTTTTGGCTTGGTTTTGTTTTTTAAAAATCGATAAAAACAGCTAAAATCATGTAATTTGTTTTTCTTTACTACAGTATAATTAAAATGAGTAACTTTAATTCCCATTAATTTCTGCTCAATTTTGACCACCACACAGCTCACAATATTGTTTTCACCCATGTTTGCAGCACAAACACATGGCAGTTTAAAGAATATAACACATCTATAAAAACATAGTAGAACAGCAGTGGCAGCAGGGGCTGGCTGGCAACTTCAAGCCCGGGGGGCAAGTCCAGGGCACTGGCCCTTAAACAACGGCTTATCCTTAAATAGAGATTGTGAGGTCTCGCGCGCAGACCGACCACGAGAGTGTGTCCTAATCAATGGCTCAAATAGGGATGTTAGTTTCAATACATACACTTAAATAAAACACTACAAGAGGAAAACAGAAAGGTGAATATTTCTCAGAAACAGAGACAATATAGGGCCCCATTTAACAACATAACAGAATACCTTTAGCACTTACTTAAAGCATACTTGCCAACTCTCCCTCATTGTCAGGGAGACTCCCTGAAATAGCAGCAATCTCCCTGTCTCCCTGAAGAGTCTACCAATCTCCCTCATTTCACCTTACCCCCATTATGTCTCTGTTATATAAAAGAAAAAACAGAGATATATACATTCAAATGGGATCATTAGTATCATTTCCCTGCAATGGTTATAAGGCACAATGATCCCTATGGCTGCATACATTTTCTGAGAAGTATCAGTGTGTTTTCATCAACAAGTAGATCTTACTAACTGCTTTGGGGCTCATTTGCATGTGGATATAAATCAATTTTATGACACGTCTCTCAGATGTAGCAATACACGCCCACTTTCCTGCAGCGCTCATAGGTGTTGCTTTCACAATCTCCCTGAAATGTTTTTTCAAAAGTAGGCAAGTATGACTTAAAGAGGTTATGGTCCTCTTCAGTATCTAACAAACAGCAGTAAGACACATTCCCTAGCCCCAGTATGTCTCTGCCTCATTGCCCCAGACCCAATGTGCGTCTCCCAGCTCCACACCCCCAGACCCAGTGTGCATCTCTCAGCCCCACACCCAGTGCAGTGCCCTAGTAGTGCCCAGTATGCAGTGCCCCAGTAATGCCAATATGTTGTGCCCCCAGTAATGTCCTTAGTAATGCCCCTTATGCAGAGCCCCCAGTAATGCTCCTTTATGCAGAGCCCCCAGTAATGCCCCTTTTATACATAGCCTCCAGTAATGGCCTTAGTAGTGCCCCTTTATGCAGAGCCCCCAGTAATGCCCCTTATGCAGAGCCCCCAGTAATGTCCTTAGTAGTGCCTCTTATGCAGAGACCCCAGTAATGACCCTTATGCAGAGCCCCCAGTAATGTCCTTAGTAGTGCCCCTTATGCAGAGCCCCCAATAATGCCCCTTATGTTGTGCCCCCAGTAATGTCCATAGTAGTGCCCCTTATGCAGAGCCCCATGTAATGTCCTTAGTAGTGCCCCTTATGCAGAGACCCCAGTAATGACCCTTATGCAGAGCCCAACGTAATGTCCTTAGTAGTGCCCCTTATGTTGTGCCCCCAGTAATGTCCTTAGTAGTGCCCCTTATGTTGTGCCCCCAGTAATGACCCTTTATGCAGAGCCCCCAGTAATGCCCATTATGCAAAGCATCCAGTAATGCCCCTTTATGCAGAGCCCCCAGTAATGCCCCTTTATGCAGAGCCCCCAGTAATGCCCCTTTATGCAGAGCCCCCAGAATGTCCTTAGTAGTGCCCCTTATGCAGAGCCCCCAGTTATGCCCCTTATGTTCTGCCCCATTAATGTCCTTAGTAGTGCTCCTTATGCAGACCCCCAGTAATGCTCCTTATGTTGTGCCCCAAGTAATGCCCCTTATGCAGAACCCCCAGTAATGCCCCTTTTATGCAGAGCCTGCCGTAATGCCCCCAATAATGTCCATTTATGCATAGACTCCAGGAATGCCCCTTATGCTGTGCCCCCTCCCAGTATAGAACACGCCCCACTCACCTGTCTATGCAGTACTTACCTTTCTTCATGACGGCCACTGGGCACCGCTCCAGTCCACGCTGTCCTGCGTAGAAGCTGCCACTGACTGGATCTAAATAGATCCAGAGCAGCAGGCGCAGGCTCCGCTCGTCACGGGTGTCATCATGACAACACCCGCGCGCTGTGTCACTGGGAACGCTGGCCTCTGAAGTGATCAGAGGCTTCTGATCACTTCAGAGACCACTGTTGCCAGCCTGTACTGCCGATCCGAGCTGTGCACTGATCATGGTAGGGATGTAGGCCGCATGCAGCCCGCGAGCCAGCTATAGCTGCCTTATCGGACCTCACCTGTGATCGTGGCAGCGAGGACCGGCCCGGGGGCAGATGGTACCCTGCCCCCGGCCCAGCCCGCCACTGAGTGGCAGTCAAGATGGCAGTTTAATAAACTATACAATCCTTCAGAATGTTTTCATTATTCAAGTACTATATCAGAGGTCCGTGGCCAGCGCAGGCAAATTGAGGTGGAGCTTTTAGCAGAAGCCAGCTAAGAAATTGATAGATTATTACTAACACTACAATAACCATAAAGAAAAAGAAATCAGAGACATGGATCAAACTATTAAAAAAACAAGCTTTCAAAATCCCAATGAGATTTTAAAAGTGGAAACTGAGGGCCTAATTCAGACCCACTCGCGAGAGCTGAGCGCTCACAAGTGGGTCGATGTTGGTCAAGTGCGGATGCGCACGATGGAGGCGGCTCCATCGTGCGCATGCGCGAGACCCGAATAACGATGGCCAAGCCGTCGCTATGGGTCTCGCACCAAAGGGGGTGTGCTGTCGATGGTGAGTGACAGCACGCCCCCTTTGGTGGGCGTGCCGGGGGCATGGCTGCCCAGATGCAGGCGTTCCCATGGGAACGCCTACCATCTGGGGCCGGCCCCACTGACCTCACAAGTGAAGTCAGTGGGAGAGCTTTTGGCTCTAATAGAGCCAAAAGCACTCCAGGGCTTGCGGCAATGAGACCCTACTGCAAGGGTCTCGTAGCAAGCCCAATGGTCGCGATTGTCTTGACCATAGCGACCATCTTTTTGGCCGCTCACTATAGCTGTGGGCACCCACAGCTATGCGAGCGGCCAGGAGGCTGCTCTAAAAACTAAGAGGGACGGCCCTGATTCAGAGCGAGCACTCTGTCAGAGCGTCCGGCTCTGCTGAATTCAAACAGCAAATTATAGGCCTCCTGCTAGTACAGCTTTTCCACCCTACGCCGATCACTCACAAGGTTCCTGTCTGTGTTAAACACTCTTTCCAAGTACACACTGGAGGGTGGACAGCTTAAGTAAGAAAAGCTAGTTTGTACAATAACTGCCTTTTTTCCTCCCAGTATTCAAAGGGTCTATGTGATATGTTAAATTTGTACATGTCATTAAAATAATCCTTCCCCATTCTATTGATGCTAACTGTATCAGATTCAGTCCTGGTGGAGGTGTCGATTATTGTGGGCAATTCTATAAAGCCTGACCAGATGTCATAATGTTGTTTCACTCTGATGCACTGAGTTGACTCATCCTCATCACCAGGGGGTCTCTTGAAAAGGGTCAGTTTTTCTTGACATCACTTTGAGCTGACAACTTGCTCACAAGTTGCATCTCTCAAGATCTGTGGCATTTGGAAAGAAAGACATTACGTACAGTATGACTTAAACCTGGGATCAATCATGGTGGCCAAATCTAGTTATTTCATTACAAGATGTAGACAGTGTCGGCAGTGTGGGGGTCACTGATGGTGTCCCCAGTACATTGGGCAGCAGTGCAGGAGTGTCGGCAGCGGGGGATGCTGCCAGTGGTTGTGCCAGCAGTGTCGGTAGCGGGGGGTCCCGGTGGTGTCAGGCGGCGGGGGATGGCAGGCGCCATCTTCTTTTCCTCCATTGTGCTGTTTTCAATGGGCTTAATGCTGATTGGCTGAGAGCTGTGACAGGCTCTCTCAGCCAATCAGCGTTAAGCCCGCTCAAAACAAAACCTCGCAACTTGACAGAGGGGTCGCAAGGTTTTGCCTTGGGTCAGGGATCCAGGGCAGGCAGGGAGATCCGAGCTATGCTCGGATCTCCCCGGATCCCCGAAATTCGGGTGGGTTCGGATCTCTGAGATCCAAACCCGCTCATCTCTGGTTAGAACCAGGTAATAGGGAGCAGTTCCATAAGCCATAAATATTGCTGCTTTAGCAGAAACTATAGTTTATTATAAGGGCTTCTTCTCTGTATTATTTGAAATTCAGCAAATGTACTGTAGGAAGACATGAACATCTGTACCTAGTTCTGCTGAAAAGTGACTGACCATCAAGTCTATGCATCACATATGATGATGACTGATTCCCCTCCCTCCCCCTGAATTGCAGATATGAAGGACATATTTAAAGATCTTCACATTTAAAACCTGAATATTAACTTATAATTGATACTTGCTTATAGCTGATTCTTGTTCATTGATCATTCTTTTGACTTGTATACTGTTTTGTTAACTTCACTTTTATGCACCAATAAATTGTACTTTTATATTTTAATATAATACTGAGTCTCAGAATATATTTACTGAATGACATAGAATCATTTGACCGACACTTATCAATCAAAGTGGTAAAAGATTACACTCGCATTATCGGAAATTACAGTCCTAAAGAGATTGTTAGCGGGGTAAGCCATTTTTCTATCACATCCCTGAGTTTCCAACAGAATGACACCAGTATGCCTCTTAATGAATCCAGTTATACAGAGAGTAGCCTGCCTGTGAATGAGCTGGCATTGTGTGTTAGATACTGTTGCTGCTGATGGCAATACATCCACCCAGTGGGCTGTCATAGTCATGTAATCTTTAGTTTGACCAGCACTTCTTGTCCCCAAATATGTAGTTAAGTGCATAACTACAGTGGATATTCAGTACAACGTCTTTTTGAAGGCCAAGATTAACTTTTTTTTTCTGTCCCAGTACAAGTGAGGAATTGTTGTTCTGGTAAAATGGAATTGAGATGGAATTTGGTAGTGGGGACATATGACATCAACTAATTGCCTAAAACTAGATGTATTGATGGCAGATATTAAATGCAGATCTAATGCTATCATGGAGCCTGATTCAGCAAGGATTGCTATTCTGCTAATACGCACGCAACACAGTTGCTAATATCAGCAGTGATGTGCAAATGTTTGCATTTGCATTGCGATTGCAGCCTAACTAAAGGACGCCCACTTCCCCTTACTCACATCCGTATATTTTGACAACATTGAAAAATAATCGGTAACATCGGACCCATACGCACAGTTCAGGCAGGTCAGACCTCACTCAGGAATTGCTAACTTCAGCGCACACTATGAGGCCTCTGGCTGCATATGGTATTGCAGTGGCTAATTTATGCATGCCCATGCAACGGTGATGAAATGCACTGGCACTCCTGCTTTCGCCCGACCACACCCCCATCACTACCCACAAACTGCACTTCCTGTGAATCACTCTGCGATGGGTCTGTGTCACCACTGTGATCACAGTTCCGATCGCATCTGGTTCACACACCCGTACTTCGATGCTTACACATGCGCAGTGTGAAACAATCAGCCAATTGCATGCGTATTACCAACTGTGATCCTTCCTGAATCAGGCCCATAGTTATTATGGCTTCTGAGTATTATTAGACAAGATTTTTCAGATTTGGATAAATATTTTACATGAACTTGCTGCAAATGACATAACAGGGAGGAGGTGTCTAGAGGGTTGCCATCACTACCTCTACTTACTTTGGCCTCACAAATGGTAGAGATGCTTTGGCAAATGCCAGGATATTGCACACAAAAAGCTGGCTTTTTTGGTCTTATACCCAGGCATGACAATGTCATTCTTCTTTTTATGATTGGCAAGAACTGCTGCTACTGGTGCCTGGCTCACTTTGATAAAAAACATCATCATTATCATCATCATCATCAATTTATTAACTTCTTATCCAACACATTCATCATCACCATCTTTATTAGTGTCATATACACAATTACCCCCCTCATCCTGTTGCACTTCTACAGTAGCATCCTTAATTTAAATGTCACATCCTTACTTTTACTACTACACATTGAGCTCATTCGCAGCCAATGGTAATTGACCGCGCATGCGTACACTTTGTTCTGTGCATGCGCAAACTACTCGGAGCGAACGGAATCCGCTCGCTTGCCCAGCAAAGACAGCACAGTGTAATGAGTGACAGTAGAGGCCATTTGTGGGTGGTAACAGGGGCAGGACTCTAATAACGGGGGAGTGAAGGTGCGAACACAGGCGTGCCTGAGTGTGTCAACACTGTTTCAGAGGTGTGCATAATTAACAGGCAGCGTCATAGTACACGTCACATGCCTATTTTTCACACTGAAGTCCTCGCAGTGCTTGCGATAGGGTAAGGCAACCACAAGTGCTGCGAGCCCTTCCGATGGTCCTCGATGTACCAATGTTTTAATACACTTCCTGGAGATGACGTGTGCTAGTGGGCATCTCCTCATAAGCTAAAGGGCGTCTATAGACACAAAGTGATCGCTCATCAAAACAAAGTGGTCGTGCTTTTGCCTTTCCGAGCGAGCACCAGCCATGCCATCACTTAGCCAAATTTGCATATGCTGGGGGCGAGCGATCGCATCTTGCGAGCGGGTCTGAATCAGGTCCATAGTCACATTTGCAGAGAGTGCAGAAATGGTGGAAGGAGGATTACAGTGTCAGAAATATCAGACATACACAGCAGTTGTGGACACCCTTAGGGGTATATTTAGTGAAATTTGATTTCATTTGATTATAATTATTCTAAATCAATGTTTTGATTCTGCAGCTAAATCACACATTTACTATAAGACAATTTTTGATTCATTTTTTTAATTGATAGTAAATGTGTGATTTAGCCCAAGTGTAACCCACCTTCTACCACTAAAAGGGATACTGGGTTACTAAACCTTTGTTGCTCCTAATGTACCCACCCTTAACCTCTCTAAGTGGTGTACCTTTCATCTTATCATTAATCCCCAGTGTCAGTGCCTCCACCCAAGTACTTATGGTTTACGTGGGTCTACTTGGGAAAACCCAATGGTTAAAATTTATAGTGTGCTGTATAGATAATGTGTAATCACAATACAATACTATATCATTTCACTTCACATTTACCAGAAATGTCTTTTCCGCCATAGATTCCACAGTAATGGATCTCCCACTGTAATCACTCCAGGTAAGTAAACATACAGATAGTTGACTTGTCATATATTACTTTTATGAAGAACTTAAATGAAAGTTGTTCCCATACTTAGGCATTCACTTTACATTTGACACAACATTAATGACAACGCAGTAACAATATTATTACAATTTACAATGTTTATACTACTATCTTGAATGTGGCACCTAATATCCTAAACGTCTAAGCAATAAAATATTACAATCCTAAGGATTAAGGATATAAATATTTAAAGTTCATAAATCACAGATACTGTCCCTGGTATTAGTCCAATGGTCCTTTAACCTAATTATGGGACTTCCTCTTGATGCAAGTGAAGTTATGGTTGTACCACAAATTAGTATCTGTATATTCCAGGTTAAATTAGAGTAAAGTTCATGCAAGTATCTATACTGATGCCTGGCATAATAATAAACTCTCACAATGTCAGTATATAATATCCTGTGGGATTATTCATGTAAAAGCCAGAGAACAAGGCTGTGTGCCCATATAAGATTTGAACTCCTCTTGTGGCTGTATAATTTACTTGGAAACTTTGTTATAGTCTGCTAAAGTAATGAGCAATTACTCTCCTAAATATCCACTTGTTAAACTGTAGCTTTTGCTGTTCCCAATATAGTAATACTCAATACGTAGTTATAGTGCAACTGTCTCTGAGGTTCCTCTGGCTCAAGTTACACTGTATTCAGGTACTGTTTCAGACCCTGGATTAACTCTATAGAATGTAATTAGAGGTTTCCTCTGATATAGTCTAAAAGGTAAATATTTATAGTTTCTCTTGTATGAAGTTTGGTAATTGCTCCACTTAGACAAATGTCTATTTAATTATACAGCTGTGGTAGAACCACTGTAAAGAGCACCACTAGTAGATAAATCCTCTGGTGCTCCTTATGATCCTGAGATATAAGCCTCTGTCCCTATAGAGCCTCTTTGCTGCCACTAGGGATATCTGTGTCTGTGTGAGTGCCAGGTATTAATTACTCACAGCCCGACCAGCACTGCTGATGCCATCCACCTGACACTGAAGCTGCCTCGCCTCTCAGTCTCCTGCTCTCATTGGCTGCATGCCGGACCGGCTCCCAATCAGCGGCATATAGCAGCGGTGATTGATGGCCCTGCAGCTGCTGAGCTCAAAGCTGTGCGCCGGCTCACATCGCAATAAGCGCCGCTGGGCAACAGCACTACTGCCTCCTCCTGCAGACAGGGTGAGTACCGCTGTCTCACCTTCTTCCCCAGCTCCAGCTGGGCTCCCTCTCCAGCTCTGCCCCCCTGCGCCCGGCAGCTCATCACCGCTCATCGGCTGCCCAGGTCACAGGAGGGCAGGCACTGGAGGGAGAGATCAGCAGATGGCCTGTCAGCTGCTGCTAACAGCTGTCATATATCCTCCCTCTCACCGGATCCTCTTTTCTTGACAGGAACCAATTCACTCCCACCTATATTACGTCACCCCTTTTCCTCCAGTGCATTCAACACACTGTAGCACATCCTCACCACAGAGATAAAAAGTACCACATAAATTGATATGTTAATACATTAAATACATATATCATGAATTGTGACTATACATATATATATTTTACCTCAAAAATTGTACATTTATAAATATTACATAGATTTATAAGTACAGTTCTTATTTTAACCCTTAACCAGGGTTACACAAGAAACACAACATTGATTTTAATTTAGAGTTGAAACTGATTAAAATCAACCTTTAGTAAATGTACCCATTAGACTCTCCCCAAAAGAGCAGTTTGTGAACTCACAGGGCCTGATTCAGATAGGATCACTGATGATATTGAAATTATGCAAATGACTGTGATCACAATGCCGCTGCAGCATAACATAAAGATGACCACTTTCCTTTACTCACATCCATAATAAATTGAAGGTCTGCGAAAACATTGGTACCATCGAGTGCCATCGGAGCCTCATGCACAATTAAGGCAGTCAGACTCACTCACTAACTACTAAACTTCGTGTCTGTATTTAGAGCTCAGGCTGCGTATGCTGTTGCAGGGGCTTAATTATGCATGCCTCTGTAATGGCATTGAAATGCTCTGGCACGCATGCATTTCACTCACCACCCCCAAACAGTACTGCCTGTCAATCACTCTGCGATGGGTCTGCATAGTCAACGATCACAGTGGCTGTTTCGCGCATGCGCATACCTCCCAACATGATCCTCTCCAGGAGGGACACAATGCTCTGGTCCTGGGCTTCCCTGGTGAGAGGCAGGGCTGCAGCGTAGTTCAAAATTTAAATAGCGGAGCCACACCAACTGTCATTTCACACACTGCCAAACATCACTGGCTGGTACTCACTGGCAGTTGGTGTGACTCCCCTATTTGAATTTTTGACTGCACTGCAGCCCCACCCCTGGAGCCACCACCAATCATAAATTACCATGGAAGTCCAGGACCAGAGCATTGTGTCCCTCCTGGAGAGAGTCATGTTGGGAGGTGTGCATGCGCACTGCGATGCATGCGCAGAATGCAACAATCGACTGGGTGCATGCATTTTTGCACTTGCAATCCTTGCTGAATCAGTTTATTCTTCAGCCTGAGGGGTAAATTTACTAAAGTGAGAGTTTTTAGAAATGGAGATGTTGCCCATATCAGCCAATCAGATTCTAGCTATTATCTTCTAGAAGGTGCTAGTGAAATGACTAGATTATGACTGGTTGCTATGTGCAAGATCTCCACTTCTAAAAACTCTTAGTTTAGTAAATCTACCCCTTAGTGTTTTTGTGCCTTGATTTGCTTTTTTAAAGGTGACTTATCAAGACTCAAAGCGAGAAGGTGTTGCATGTGTGGTTACAGAAGATACCTAACAGTTTTGCCACTATTTCCCAATAGGTATTCTAGTGTATGGAACAGCAGTAGCAGAACCAATACTTGCAAAAGAAGGTCATGGTCTAAGCCTTTTCTTGCCACTGCATGTGATGCAGGGGGGAAAACTGCTGGAGACAATGGAAGTGGTCACCTCTAGGTGCCAGCCCTTAAGATGGTACCTTTCCTCCTTTGTCCCCTGCTCTGAGTTGCTTCTTGTCTGCAACCCTGACTGTCTGACAAAGGAGCACAGTACGGCTGGCCTGGGCATGCAGAAGTAGCTGAAACACGTTGGGATCACCTGCACAAATGCACAAATCTATTACTAGATACCCCCGTCCTGGAGTTAAAGCAGTATCTGCCCAGAGCCAAACACTGATGTGAGGTAACAAAAATCAGGGACTGACTCCATGCATCAGTTTTAATAGTCACACAAATCACCAAAGGCAGTCTTATCGCCTAACCACTGATCTTAGTATTACTCTACCACTCATCAGGACAAGCCAAAAAGTTGTACTTTCACTTTTTGGGGTGCAGATGTGGGGGGATACCACAGCAGAAATTAGCTGACTGACACTGGAAAACACACTATGCAATTTGTTTTTCAATTTATTTATACAAACATTGGCAAATAGTTTTTCACGCACTAGGAAAATAATACAGTAGGTCTCTATTGAGCAAATTGTTTTAGGGTGCAGATGATAGGAGGATACCACTACACACAGTAGCTGTCTGACACTGGAAAACACACTATGCTATATTTTTTTAATTCATTTACACATACACCTGCTCCAAGCTGGCATCTGAGCTTGGTGGGAAGACCCAAGCCAATACTGGGATCCACTAGGAACCCTAAAGTTCAGGTGTCATCAGTTTTCTAAAAAAATGAACCGATCATCTCTAATAGAAATAGGTCATCACAGTTTTCTCCTATTTAAAGAAAGTTATCCTGCAAATAATCATTGATTTACCTTAGGGCCAATCTTTTATAGCCTGCTGTATTTATCTTCAGCTGGCAAACACACTATACTAGGGGTGTGCAAACACCCCCCACCACCTGCTAAAATCCATCCACTAGATCTAGCAGGGCTCCCACAGTGTGAAACAGTGAAAGCACCATACACTGCATGCTGAAAAGTGGCACCACCAGAGGAGTAGCCTGGAACCATGGTGCCTGGAGAAAGTGCATGTCATAGCCCCCCTTCCTCCCTGTACTGAACTGTACCATTGGGGTATGGCCATCCTGTGGGGGAATACTGAATTGAAGAGAAAAACAGTGGCAGTATCACGCTAGGCATTGAGGTCCCATTGGTGGAATCTCACATTAACGGGTAGCTCCTTGCCACTGCTTTATCTATGTATAGCACCTTTGATCTGACTTTTATATCCTTTTAGTCAATAGAGGAGATTGCATTATATATTCTGATCATTTAACTTAAATTGACAGAATATATGTGCTAGAGTGAGATTTCACAGGGTGCACAGCATATTACTGCAATTACTGCCCCAAGCAGCTATCACTGGAGTGGGAACACCAATGGGAAGTTCCCTTCTCAGCTATGCTCCTACATCGCAAATATGCATTACACCTATATTAATGTGAGTACTACTAATCGTGTCATGTCTACCACCATTATTATTATTTCAGGTCACCTAATATATTTTTAAAAGACCTTTCAAATAACACTGTGTGGTCATGCATGGGAACACCTCATTACATTATATAGCAAAGCAGTGACTTTTTTTAAGCTCATAATTGAAGTTTAGGACTTTACCTCAGATGTGTCACTTTTAAGTCCATTGAAGCACAATGAATGAATGAGTAGAGAAGGAGGTAGGAGACCAAAGAGGAAAGGGTAGAGGAAAGTGCCATCAGAGGGAAGGTGACAGAAGCCAATAAGAAAAGGAGAGGCGAGGGGGTGGTGACAGAAGCCAATAAGAAAAGGAGAGGAAAGGGGTGGGAACAGAAGCCAATAAGAAAAGGAGAGGGGTGGTTACAGAAGCCAATAAGAAAAGGAGAGGAGAGGGGTGGTGACAGAAGCCAATAAGAAAGGAGTGGGGAGGGGCGAAGAGTCTATCCCATGGTAGATAGGGGAGGGAATTAAAGAGGTTAGAAGTGAATATAATCAATCTGACAGGAACAGGGAGGTGACAGAAGATGATCAGAGGAGGGAGGGCCAGAGAGGAGGCAGTCTGGCAAGCTTGAGGGAGCATGAAATGTAGAAACGGATCTCAGATCCATAACTTATTTAGGATATAGAGAAAACAAACCGAAATAAAAATAACAGATGGCTGTCATACTGTGCAGTGCCCCATGAATTCAGGAACCTTGAATGGCCATTTTGGCGCCCGGAGCTCATGCTCCACTGGAACCACCCTCGCTACTCTCCTAGGCACCACCACCTGTACTCTGGGAAAAGAATGGGAGGCGGTTGGGCCTCTTTTATCACAAATCTCTGAATTCCATCAATCACAGCCATTTCAGATTGCAACTCAGCTCTGCAGTCAACAGGGCTCCATAGCACACACTCTGCATCTGTATCAACCTGTACACATGTGTTTTTACATGTGATATGCATATTTCCGTGGGGACATTACAGTAAAATATATTTTCAACTGGGGGCACTGATGTGTATTAAATGAATTTGTGATACAGATATGTGACATATTATCAAAAATATATACAGTACACTGTGTCAGACCTGCAGCGCTGAGATCTTAACGTCTTTTTTGCAAGATTATAAAAATGATAGGTGGAATAGGATTTTGATAAGATCTCATGCCCATTGTACATTCATTTTGATTATTGCTTATATAAAGAATTGGTGACTGCCTTGTAAAATTTGAGATATGTATAGGGTTATCCATATAAAAAACCTCCACGTTCACAGATGCATGACCTCGTCCATCTGTCCTCAAAATGGCTACAGCCCGAGACGCTGACGGGACCACAGATCGTGGAAAGGGTCATGATGGACCGGTACCTGCGATCATTACCCGCGACTCTGTGCAAGTGGGTGAGCCATGCAGACCCTAAGACTGCGGTCCAGTTGGTCGAGCTAGTGGAGAGGTACGTGGTGGCTGAGGAGCTGAGGAGTATGCCCCACCAAGCCCCGATGGCGCACCGGCGAACTCCCACAGACTGTTCCATGGGAGAAGGGTGCTGGGCGGTGGGATGTACCTAAGACTGAGTGAGTAGAACCTGGAGACAGGCCTGCCAGGCCAGGAAGGTTCTTGCCCCGTAAATGACTAGACATTAATATGATTCAGTGTTTCCGGTGTGGTGACTTCGGCCATATTTCCGCTAATTGTTCACTTGCAACTGAACCTATGCAATGTGATACTGCTCTTGTCTACCGTAGGTGGTCTTTCTTTGCACACACAGCCTGTACGGCTGACCGGCAGGCTGAGACTGATAAGCACATGTGTGTACTTACTGTAGATAGCAACCGAGTAGAGGCACTGTTAGACTCTGGTAGCTTGGTGACACTTATAAAAGCTGAGCTGGTGAACCCCTTGAGGCATACAGGGAAAACTGTTGGTGTGACCTGCATACATGGGGATACTCGATATTATGTTACTGCCGAGGTGAACATCGAGACACCCTGTGGCTCTGCTATAGTTTCTGTGGGTTTGTTGCCTGGTCTGATGTACGATGCAATATTGGGGAGAGACTTTGCTCACTTCTGGAAGTTGTGGGAAAGCCGTTTTGTTCCAAAAGTGAACAACCCCGATCCATTTGAGAAGGTTGTCGATGTAGTGGAGGAGGGAGTTTCTTCTGAGTCAGAGTTATTCCCTTTTTCTACTATGATTGGCGAACTAGAGACTGTGGAGCGTGACGGTGGCCCGCCAACTGATGTGCCTCCCATTGAGGTGGGAAGTGTTGTTGGGCCAGTTGATCGTCTGCCTGATTTAGAGGTCAGAAGAGAGGTCTTTGCCATGGAGCAGTTGAAAGACCCTACTTTGGTAAAAGCCAGGAAGAATGTAAAGGTAGTTGATGGTAAACCCGTAGACCCTGATAGTCCTTTGTCCTATCCCCACATGGCAATGTGTCAGGATTTATCCTGCCCTGAGTGTCAGTATCATGCTCCCAGACCACGTTTTAAGGGTCCATTAGTTCCATTGCCTATTGTAGAGGTGCCAATAGTGAGAGAGCACCTGAAACAGGCTCAACAAGCACAGCAGAGGGTATTCAACCGCAATGCTCGGTTACGCAGCTTTGCTCCTGGGGACAGAGTGTTAGTGTTGGTTCCCACCGTGGAAAATAAACTTTTGGCTTAATGGAAAAGGCCCATTGAAATCTTAGAAAGAGTGGGACAGGTCAATTACAAAGTTTACCAGCCGGGGAAAAGAAACCCGGAACAGATATACCATATAAATCTGTTAAAGCCCTGGAAAGAAAGAACGTCCAGGGCCCTTTGTTCCCAAAGTGACAGTGGCAAAAACCCTGTCGGCAATTCAACAACGAGAGATCAAGGAGTTTCTGGTTAGAAATAGGGTGCTGTTCTCTGATGTACCTGGGAAAACCTCGGTCGTTAAACATGACATCATCAATGACCTAGGGGTTAAAGTTAATCTAAAGCCCTATAGGTTACCAGAAGCACCAAGAGCATCGGTGTCAAAAGAAATTAAAAATATGCTAGAGTTAGGGGTTATTGAAGTATCACATAGTGAATGGTCAAGTCCCATTGTGTTGATTCCAAAGCCCGACGGGAGTGTGCGTTTCTGCAATGACTTCCGAAAGTTGAACAGTGTTTCAAAATTCGATGCCTACCCAGTGCCACAGTGGAGAAAGAGGCATTGGCCATAAAGTGGGCGTTACAAACTTTACAATTTTCGGTGGAACATGGGCCAGGGGGCCTGTTGTTTAAAGCAGACGCATTGTCACGCGTTCATTGTTTGGGGGCTTCAGTTGTTCCGCCCCATAGGTCAAAACAAAGGGGGGGATATGTGATAGGATCACTGGTAAAATGGTCTGTGGCAGGGACATGTATCCCAGATTCCTGTCCTATGTGTTTAAAATCCCCAGGAGAAAGTCTGCAGTGTAGCAGGCTTGAGTTTCGGCTTTTTGAAAAGCTGGTTTGGGACCTGGGGGTTGTGGGTGAGAGGAGAGGGAGGGCTCCACCCACGGCCACTCCAGGTTTTGGTTCTCTTAGCCTGGTAACAGGCTTGTTAAGGTTTCCACCTGAGAGTGGCCAATATAAGCCTAGTGTGTTGAGGGCTGATTGTCTCACCTGGGAGAGCAGGCAGGGAGTTTGCTCAGAGACACTTCAAAAACCAATTTGTGAGTACTGTGCTGTGCTTTGTTGCTGGCGAGGGCATTAGGCCCTGCCAGGTTCTGGTAGTGAGGGAACTACCTGTGAAGTTAGTGCCCCGACAGGGCTAGGATTTATATTTATGTTTTCTTTATATTTTCTGTCATTGTACAATAAAGACTGGTGCCGACCAGCTTGTACTTGCATCCAGACTGGTGTGCTGCTTCCCTGCTGCTGTGTGTGTGTAAGGAAGGAGTCCTCTACCCAGGAGAGGGACCCCCTAACCTAACTGTCACAACTCTTACATGGAAACAATACCAGAACATGAGAGACATATGCTCATTTTGTCTGAACAAGAACAATCCAGGCAATGCTCTTCTTACCTGAGCATGGCAACTGAGCTGACAGCCCCACCCCCTAGGTGGTCATAACATCACGTGTTTAAGGGGTGAGGTTGGCATAGGGTGGTATAAAGCCTTTTTACGGCACTGCAGGTAGCGTTTAGTTGAAGGTGAGAAAACAGACACAGAGCAGCATTTTTCCAGAGCTCCAAGAGGAGGTACCAGATTAATGACTTGGCAACAAAAAACATTCTATATTGTTATTATATGTAGTGATAGTAAATATACCTTTAGGTGGAACATGTGCATAAACACCATAAAGGTTCGGAAAGGAGAATTTGACAGAACAAAGGGAATGTAAACATAAACTAACTTGACTTGATGAATCAATTGCTCTTTAAGGGCCTCATTCAGAGTTGGACGCAAATGTGAGATTTGAACAGCTCTGCATTAACCCTGCATGAGGCGCAGCTGGCCTGACAGGCGCCACAAAGCTTTTCTCGCTCACCTCTCTGCCGCAAGGGGGCACAGGGGCCTTCCGCTCCTAGTATCTTCCTATCTCTAGGTGCTGTTTGAAACCACCCCTAGTCAGTTTTCCCACCGCCTGCGTGGAGTGCAGTAGTGACCTTCCTGGCCTCTCAGGCTCATTGCGCCCAAACTTGTCCGACTATTGAAGGTACGTATTTCTTTTTATTTTCTCACAATTTTGTGTATTTTGCTCATTATATGAATGAAAATTACAAAGGTTGTGGGTATTTTGCGGAAATATGTAGGTTTGTCCAGGTTGGCCTCTTAGGCACACTGCACCTCTTAAAATTTTGTATTTTTTGTTTTACTTGCTTTAAGGTTAATAAATGTGGTTTTTTGAATCAGATTTCCATTTATTCTCTCTTTGTACATCCTAATGAAGGTCACTGATCACTTTAAGAGCGTCAAGGTGCATACACACACAACGATTTTTTTAATGATTTAGCTATAACGACGTCGTTATCGATCAAAAAATTGTTCAGTGTAAAACAATAAATGATGAACGATTATCGTTCATGCGCGTTCACGTTTGTCGATTGTAGTTCAGTCAAACTGGCCAACTGAACGACTTTCAAGAGAAGTTGCAACATTTTTCCTATAACACATAGAAAGTCGTTTATTAAGTAAAGTAAAACCAACTACTTTTTAAAACGATTTTCGTTCACTTTTTCAAGGGAAAAACTGAACGAAAATCTTTAAACGAAAATCGTTCATTACTTACATCGTTGTGTGTGTACGTATCTTTAGAATTCAGTTAATTAGGTGCTAATGACGATTTTATAACAGGCGCCTGTCAGGCGCATTGCGCCTGAACCTGGGATTCCCAGAGGTGCACCTGACGCAGGGTTAAAAGCAAATGCACCTGCTGCCTACAGTAGTTGCCAAGGCAACAAACACGCAAAACGAACTGAAGCACATGTGCACTTAAAAAAAGAATGTTACTGAGAAAAAAATTGCAACTAGTTTTACATCAAACTCAGAATGAGGTCCTAGCAGTCAACTGTATTGTAAACAGTAATTACAAAATATAGTCTATTACAGGGGTTCCTAACCACAGTCCTCAAGGCACACTAACAGTCCAGGTTTTAAGGATAGCCATACTTGAGCACATGTGTCTTAATTAGTGCCTCAGGGCTTGATTCAGAGCTCAACGCTCTGACCAGAGCGCTCGCTCTGAATCTGGGCCCTCCTACCTGTTTTTGGAGCGGCCTCATGGACGCTCGTATAGCTGTGGGTTACCACCCACAGCTATAGTGAGCGTCCATGTTGATGGTCGCGATGGTCAAAGACCATCGTGACCATCGGGCTTGCGACGAGACCCTGCGGTAGGGTCTCGCTTCCGCAAGCCCAGGAGTGATTTTGGCTCTATCAGAGCCAAAATCACTCCCACTGACATCAATACTGATGTCAGTGGGGCCGGACTCAGACGGTAGGCTTTCCCATGGGAACGCCTCCGTCTGGCAGCCACGCCCCCGGCACGCCCACCAAAGGGGGCGTGCTGTCACTCACCATCGACAGCACGCCCCCTTTGGTGCGAGACCCCGAGCGACGTATTTCTCGTCGCTCGCCGGGTCTCGCGTGTGCGCCAAACATCGACCCGCTTGCGAGCGAACTTCCCTCGCGAGCGGGTCTGAATGACCCCCTCAGTTATTCTGATTTATCCATCAATGCTCAAGCATGGATATCACTAAAACCTGGATTGTTAGTTTGCCTTGAGGACCAAGGTTGGGAAACACTGGTTTATTAAAAAGAATATATAACAACTAAAAACTATTTTGACATTGTATAATAAACTATTTTACAACCAACAATGGAGCAATAAAGAGAGCTATAGAATAATACACACCTATAGTAGTAAATGTGTAACAATGGCATGTGGTCAGCAAGTTGATACTCACCATGTACACAGTGACATGCTCAATGTGGGTCTGATTCAGAAAAGTACACTATTGCTATCGCTGCTTTGATTTTGTATCAGAGCATATGCGAAAATGTCCAAAAGCCATAGTGGCCAGAATTTGTATTGAAACATACACAGGCTCCATTGCAAATCAAAGTATCTCCGTACTAATATACGTGTATTCAGATCCTTCGATAATCATCTGACACGCATCGGGGTCTTAGCATTTCTGTGAAAGCCAGACTTTCATTTATTTCTTTCTCAAAACATCACAGGGACGTCTCCGTGTGATTATTACTGCACCTTTGGCACTCACCTGGTCTGCTAGGCCAATTGCAAGAGACCAATCCCTATTTAAGGTAACTCCTATGTGCAACCCATTGCCTGAACACTGTGGGCCTGATTCAGACCCACTCGCAAGCGACTGTCCGCTCGCAAGTGGGTCGATGGTGTGCACTGCGCATGCGCATGACGGAGGGAGCTCCGTCGTGCGCATGCGCCAGACGCGACGAGCGAAGGACTTTCCTTCGCTCGTTGTGTCTGATCAAAGGGGGCATGCTGTCGATGTTGATTGACAGCACGCCCCCTTTGGTGGGCGTGCTGGGGGCGTGCCTCCCAGACGGGGGCGTTCCCAAGGGAATGCCTACCGTCAGAAGCCGGCCCACTGACATCACTAGTGATGTCAGTAGGAGTGATTTTGGCTCTGATAGATCCAAAATCACTCCGGGCCTTGCGGTTGAGAAACTCAACCGCAGGCTCCGGCTCGCAGTGGCGATGGTCGCGATGGTCAAGACCATCGCGGCCATCAACCTGCACGCTCATATAGGCTGTGGGTGGTGACCCACAGCTATACGAGCGTCCAGGAGGACGCTCCATAATTATGGAGATGGGCCCTGATTCAGAGCAAGCGCTCTGGTCAGAGCGTCCGGCTCTGAATCAGGGCCTGTGTTCCTACCCTGGATAGCTCAAGGCTCCAGGAGTATTCTGTATCTTGTATTGTGTCCATGACTTCCTGCTCCTCTGTTATCGAGCTAGTGACCAGGTGTGTATTTATAATGGGTGCAGGGTGTGCGGTGCACACAGGGGCGCCTACACCGCACACCCTGCACCCATACTTTTTTTTTTATACTCACCTCTCCGAAGTTAGAGTAGCGCTACTCAAAACGCTAGGATAATTGCTGCTGTGGCCATTTTCCTAATGCATTGCGCAAGCGCACTAGGAAATCACCAGGCAAATGGCTGCCGCGCCATTTTCCTAGGGACCTGCGCACAGTGTTGGACAGGGGTATGACAATACATGTCAGCAAGTATAGACACTGCACAGTGCAGCAGTGTGCTCCAACCTGGGGTCCCCCTGAGAGAGCAGGACTCCGGTGGTCGGCATCGTGTTCACGCTACAAAGTTCAAAAGTGAACATTTTCTTATGTGTGCAAAGTATAGTGTGCATACATTTCTAGTCACACATTACCTCGCATTCTGCCCCATATCAGCCAGTATACAACATGACTGAAGCCATTATGTGTGTATTCCCCAGCACCTGTCCTGTACTTACTGCCTCCTTGTCACTGCTCCCTGCTACATGACTGCCTTCTGCTCACTTTCCCTTTTTTTATTTTGTTCCTTTCTTTCAGTGCAGTTCTATCTATCTATCTATCTATCTATCTATCTATCTATCTATCTATCTATCTATCTATCTATCTATCTATCTATCTATCTATCTATGTTGTACACTCACCAGTGTCCTTAGTACCCAGCAGCAGCTAGACAGCCTGTTAACGAGTGCTTCCATCTTGGGCTGCAAGAGTTGAGCAAGTCCGTGTACTGGGGCGTGGCCAAATTCGGGAGGCGTGGCCACGCCTCTTCCATAAAAAAATAAATATATACTGAGACCAGGGATATTTAGTGAGTGGTTCCTGGTGGGGTGGAGGAGACTGACAAATGGGGGTCCACTATGTTCCCCCTTATTCTGGCTCTGCCCCTGCCCCCTGCCAGTGGGATCAGCAACAGAGCTTCTAATGATGACAGCCCGCTGGGCCCGGCAAAAAAAGAGCTCCTGGCCTGCAGCAACAAGTGCTTAGCCCCTCCCCCGTGATGTCACTGATTCCTGAAAATGGAATGGAATCAGTGTGGTGCTAGATGGAGCCGGCAGCTAACTGCCCAACGCCTGCAGATTGCAACAGCCATCGGGTCAGTCATCAGCATGACACAGCCCGGCAAGCAGCTACACAAAGTCTCTGTAAACAGCGCCAGTTACATGCGCTAAGCCCCGCCCTCTGTCAATAGAGGGCGTGGCTATATATCACCGAGGCCCACCGGGGAATTCCCCGAATCCCCGCCAGCCCAGTCCGAGCCTGCCTGTGCATGCACAGTAGACTTCGGGCACAGACAAGTGCCTGGATTCTACTGCTGCTGTCAGTTTGCTGAAGGCAGCCAAGGAGAGAGGAGAGGGCCCCGGAGGGGAGTGAAAACTGTTTCCCTCCTCTCTTAATATACCCCTGCTAGTGATCATTTGTTGCTGTGTATCGCTCACCTGCCAGCATTTGTGTCCAAGCTGCTACAGACCAGCTTACCATTGGGCGCTGGAATATTTCAAAAACAAGCACCACAGCATCCACGCTGGCATGCCACATTCTAACTGCCGCTGTGTTCCAGTTTAGCCAGCATTGAAGTTTACACACTGTGCATGTACTCGCTGTTTACCTGCCACTGTGACTTCACTTCGCCAACTTACAGTGTTCCCGATTTTCACCAACTGGGATCCAGACACCAACGTGCTCTGTTACCTGCTAAACATGCCGTTTCCAGACGGCATACTAATCCGTTACCATCGCACTCCAGTTTGCAAATATACTGTACCACTCCTATTACCTGAACTGTATTCACCTGTAGTCTATGCCATATATCCACTGGACATTGCATGTTACTTGTTTGCTGTTCTACTCTGTGCTCAGCATTTATTCAGGAATCCAGGGCCTGATTCACTATGGAATGCAACTGCAATAGAGATTACACACACAGTTCAACTGCAATAGTATGCTAATCCATTGCAATCGCAAAGCCGCCGCTGCACTACACAAGGAAGCTCAACTTTACCTTACACACATCTGTAATGTTTAGCAAGACTGCAAAACCATCGGTACAATCTATGGAGGTTACCATCGCAGCCTCACGCACACTTGCACAGGCCCTGACCTTACTCAGAAATTGCTAACTTCCACGAACGTATCAGGCCTCAGGCTGCGTAGGGCATCACTGTGGATAATTTATGCACACCCAGGCAAAAGCGTTCAAACACACTGGCATGCCTTTGTTTGGCCAACCAACCCCCTGTCACCACCCACAAATGGTACTTCCTGTCACTCACTCTGCGATGGGTCTGTATAGCTGCTGCGATTGCAGTCCCGATCGCAATGGCTAGTTCGCGTACGCGCACTGCGATGCATACGCATGTGCAGTATGCAACAATCGGCCGATTGCATGTGTATTAGCAACTGCGTTCCTTGCTGAATAAGGCCCATAGTACACTATTCTGCTAAGTGCTATTGCACTGTGTGCTGTTGTCTTGGGCTGCTTCAGAGAAGGGTGCTGGTTCCAGAGCTGTGTGGTATAGTGTGAGGTATACAGTCTGAGCATTGTGTTGCTCAGTACTGTATTACTTTTCCTAACACTTAGTTACTGAGTTCCTTACTGGTTCCAGTACCAGGTCTTTCATCATAGCAGTGCCAGGGTTTCAACTTCCTGAAGTTGTACTCTTGGATACATAAGACTCAGATTCCTGTCCTGAGTTCCTATCTGCCAGTACTATGCTATCCTGGGTTCTGGGGCCTCTCTAGTGCTGGAGCATTTCCCTGAACTGGTTGATCTCTTGAGGTCACTAGGTGAGGGGGTATCCATATTCATTTTAGCATCCTTACATATCATAAGTCTGTGGTTCCTACACTGGCATTTAGTTACTAGTTTTCTGTTGATACTCATGAACCAGAGCTAGATCAAGCCATCTCGTCTTACATGCACATTGGCTAGACCCAAGGGTCCCGACCCAAAACTACAAAATAATCAGACTGTGACATTGTCCTCCTGAGTAACACTATAGCCATGCAGAATGTCCTCTTGTGCTGAGACTCTCGAGCCATGTTTTGTGCATACAGGATTGTATATGCAAGCAGCTACACGC
Organism: Taudactylus pleione; assembly: GCA_031769625.1. Classification (NCBI taxonomy): domain Eukaryota; kingdom Metazoa; phylum Chordata; class Amphibia; order Anura; family Myobatrachidae; genus Taudactylus; species Taudactylus pleione. Next base: position 5,866,721 of record JAUIMM010000010.1, read on the forward strand.
CCCAAAAACATTTGCAACGCAGCTGCATTTTTGCCAGAGGTACAGGTCCACAACAACATAGTCACTATGTTGTTGTGGACCTGTACCTGTTATCTACATGCACTATTATGAAATTGGGCTGTTTGAAAAAGGTCAGTTTGGGGACCAAAACGTCGCTATGTATGTGAGCCTGATATGACCTAAACATTAAAACTAAACTGCATTTATTGGTGAGTGCCATCATTCCAACTTATATTTATGCTGGTGAACTTTGGAATTTGGACACACAACTGATGTGTACCCCGCTGATGTGAAGAGATTGGATTGATGTGAGTGCTGAACTTTTGAACTATATATACAGTGTATGTGTATAATATATATATATATATATATATATATATATATATATATATATATAACCATGAGCTTTATAGCAAATACATGTTTGGCTTAATTTAGTGAATCATTAGAATAATTACTCATTGATCTTGCTGCTGTATGCACTGTGTTCTTCGCAAAGCCCAGAGTTCATTGCAGAGGCCAGTATCAGGGCCTACAATCGAGTTGTCAATGCCATGCTGCAGTTCAGTTTATATCCATGGGCTCATTTACAAACATGCAAAAAAAGTGTTTTTAAAAATGCTAAATGATTTTATGTAGGGGTGTGCACCGGCCACTTTTCGTGTTTTGTGTTTTGGTTTTGGATCTGGATCTTTCTTCGTGTTTTGGATCTGGATTGGTTTTGCCAAAACCACCCTTCCGTGTTTTGGGTTCTGGGTTTTGTGTTTTGGATCTGTATTTTTTTTGAAAAAAAGCATAAAAACAGCTAAAATCACAGAATTTGTAGGTTTTTCTGCTCCTATGCTATTATTAACCTCAATACCCTTAATTTCCACTCATTTCCAGTCTATTCTGAACACCTCACACCTCACAATAGTGTTTTTATGTCCAAAAGGTTGCACCGAGGTAGCTGGATGACTATGCTAAGCGACACGAGTGGGCGGCACAAACACGTGACCCATCTAGGCGTGAAACTGCAGTGGCAGACAGGATGGCAGTTTGAAAAACTAGGCCCCAAACTGTACATAATGCAAAGAAAAAAAAGAGGTGCAAGATGGAATTGTCCTTGGGCCCTCCCACCCACCCTTATGTTGTATAAACAGGACATGCACACTTTAACAAACCAATCATTTCAGCGCCAGGGTCTGCCACACAACTGTGGCTGAAATGATTGGTTCATTTGGGCCCCCACAAAACAAGCTGGCAATTAATCTGTCCCTGCACAAACTGGCTCTACGGAGGCAAGATGTCATCCTCATCCTCCTCATCCACCGATTCCTCACCCTCTTCAGTGTGTACATCCTCATCCTCACAGAGTATTAATTCGTCCCAGCTGGAATCCACAACCACAGGTCCCTCTGTACGTTCTGGAGGCTGGTCTCCCTGGAAGAGTTGATAATTCATTTTATGAACATCATCTTCTCCACATTTTGTGGAAGCAACCTCCTACGCCTTTCGCTGACAAGGTTCCCGGCTGCACTAAACACTCTTTGGGAGTACACACTGGAGGGGGGGCAACTCAGGTAAAATAGAGCCAGTTTGTACAGGGATCTCCAAATTGCTTATTTTTCCTGCCAGTACAGGTATGGACTGTCTGACATGCCTACTTGGATGCTGTCACCAATGTAATCCTTTAACAGACAGACGCACGCTTGTCGCTGCTGCTTTGAGGATGCAAGTGCGGCTACAGCCCACACAATTCACAAAGACAGAAAAAAAAAGAAGAATATTTGTATTGTTTGTGGAGCGCACTTTGAGGGTTACACCACCCTTTAACAGACAGACGCACGCTTGTTGCTGCTGCTTTGAGGATGCAAGTGCGGCTATAGCCCACACAATTCACAAAGACAGAAAAAAGAAGAAGAATATTTTTATTGTTTGTGTAGCACACTTTGAGGGTGTCACCACCCTTTAACAGACAGATGCACGCTTGTCGCTGCTGCTTTGAGGATGCAAGTGCAGCTACAGCCCACACAATTCACAAAGACAGAAAAAAAAAGAAGAATATTTTTATTGTTTGTGTAGCACACTTTGAGGGTGTCACCACCCTTTAACAGACAGACGCACGCTTGTTGCTGCTGCTTTGAGGATGCAAGTGCGGCTACAGCCCACACAATTCACAAAGACAGAAAAAAGAAGAAGAATATTTTTATTGTTTGTGTAGCACACTTTGAGGGTGTAACCACCCTTTAACAGACAGATGCACGCTTGTCGCTGCTGCTTTGAGGATACAAGTGCGGCGACATCGCACACAAGTCACAAACACATTAAAAAAATAGTTTTTTATTTTTTGGAGCACTTTGAGAGTTAGACCACCCTTTAACAGACAGACGCACGCTTGTCGCTGCTGCTTTGAGGATGCAAGTGCAGCTACAGCCCACACAATTCACAAAGACAGAAAAAAGAAGAATATTTTTATTGTTTGTGTAGCACACTTTGAGGGTGTCACCACCCTTTAACAGACAGACGCACGCTTGTCACTGCTGCTTTGAGGATGCAAGTGCGGCTACATCGCACACAAGTCACAAACACATTAAAAAAATAGTTTTTTTATTTTTTGGAGCACTTTGAGAGTTACACCACCCTTTAACAGACAGACGCACGCTTGTCGCTGCTGCTTTGAGGATGCAAGTGCGGCTACAGCTCACACAATTCACAAAGACAGAAAAAAAAAGAACAATATTTTTATTGTTTGTGTAGCACACTTTGAGGGTGTCACCACCCTTTAACAGCCAGATGCACACTTGTCGCTGCTGCTTTGAGGACAGTATCATATGCAGTGACCGTAGACTTGTCAGAAATTGTTGGCACGTCCTTCAGTCCAGACCAGATGTCCAAACCAGCCCTTGACTTATGACACAGGCACACGCTTGGCGCTGCTACTATGTTGATGCACATGCGGCTACATAGCACACAAGTCACAAACACATTAAAAAAATAGTTTTTTATTTTTTGGAGCACTTTGAGGGTTACACCACCCTTTAACAGACAGAGGCACGCTTGTCGCTGCTGCTTTGAGGATGCAAGTGCGGCTACAGCCCACACAATTCACAAAGACAGAAAAAAGAAGAATATTTTTATTGTTTGTGTAGCACACTTTGAGGGTGTCACCACCCTTTAACAGACAGACGCACGCTTGTTGCTGCTGCTTTGAGGACAGTATCATATGCAGTGACAGTAGACTTGTCAGAAATTGTTGGCACGTCCTTCAGTCCAGACCAGATGTCCAAACCAGCCCTTGACTTATGACACAGGCGCACGCTTGGCGCTGCTACTATGTTGATGCATGTGCGGCTACATCGCACACAAGTCACAAACACATTAAAAAAATAGTTTTTTATTTTTTGGAGCACTTTGAGGGTTACACCACCCTTTAACAGACAGACGCACGCTTGTCGCTGCTGCTTTGAGGATGCAAGTGTGGCTACAGCCCGTACAATTCACAAAGACAGAAAAAAAAAGAAGAATATTTTTATTGTTTGTGTAGCACACTTTGAGGGTGTCACCACCCTTTAACAGACAGACGCACGCTTGTCGCTGCTGCTTTGAGGATGCAAGTGCAGCTACAGCTCACACAATTCACAAAGACAGAAAAAAAAAGAACAATATTTTTATTGTTTGTGTAGCACACTTTGAGGGTGTCACCACCCTTTAACAGACAGATGCTCGCTTGTCGCAGCTGCTTTGAGGATGCAAGTGCGGCTACAGCCCACACAATTCACAAAGACAGAAAAAAAAAGTACAATTTTTTAATTGTTTGTGTAGCACACTTTGAGGGTGTCACCACCCTTTAACAGACAGACGCACGCTTGTCACTGCTGCTTTAAGGATGCAGGTGCGGCTACAGCCCACACATTTCACAAAGACCGAAAAAAAAGAACAATATTTTTATTGTTTGTGTAGCACACTTTGAGGGTGTCACCACCCTTTAACAGACAGACGCACGCTTGTCGCTGCTGCTTTGAGGACAGTATCATATGCAGTGACAGTAGACTTGTCAGAAATTGTTGGCACGTCCTTCAGTCCAGACCAGATGTCCAAACCAGCCCTTGACTTATGACTCAGGCGCATGCTTGGCGCTGCTACTATGTTGATGCACGTGCGGCTACATCGCACACAAGTCACAAACACATTAAAAAATTAGTTTTTTATTTTTTGGAGCACTTTGAGGGTTACACCACCCTTTAACAGACAGACGCACGCTTGTCGCTGCTGCTTTGAGGATGCAAGTGTGGCTACAGCCCACACAATTCACAAAGACAGAAAAAAAAAGAACAATATTTTTATTGTTTGTGTAGCACACTTTGAGGGTGTCACCACCCTTTAACAGACAGACTCACGCTTGTCGCTGCTGCTTTGAGGATGCAAGTGCGGCTACAGCCCACACAATTCACAAAGACAGAAAAAAAAAGAACAATATTTTTATTGTTTGTGTAGCACACTTTGAGGGTGTCACCACCCTTTAACAGACAGATGCACGCTTGTCGCTGCTGCTTTGGGGATGCAAGTGCGGCTACAGCCCACACAATTCACAAAGACAGAAAAAAAAAGAACAATATTTTTATTGTTTGTGTAGCACACTTTGAGGGTGTCACCACCCTTTAACAGACAGATGCACGCTAGTCGCTGCTGCTTTGGGGATGCAAGTGCGGCTACAGCCCACACAATTCACAAAGACAGAAAAAAAAAGAACAATATTTTTATTGTTTCTGTAGCACACTTTGAGGGTGTCACCACCCTTTAACAGACAGACGAACGCTTGTCGCTGCTGCTTTAAGGATGCAGGTGCGGCTACAGCCCACACATTTCACAAAGACAGAAAAAAAAAGAACAATATTTTAATTGTTTGTGTAGCACACTTTGAGGGTGTCACCACCCTTTAACAGACAGACGCACGCTTGTCACTGCTGCTTTAAGGATGCAGGTGCGGCTACAGCCCACACATTTCACAAAGACCGAAAAAAAAAGAACAATATTTTTATTGTTTGTGTAGCACACTTTGAGGATGTCACCACCCTTTAACAGACAGACGCATGCTTGTCGCTGCTGCTTTGAGGATGCAGGTGGAATCTAGACGGGATTTGGAACCGGGGACACACTACCTCCATCAATTGTCTAAATCCCACTGCACTAATGGCGGATACCGGACGCACGTCTAACACCAACCTAGCAGTCAAGGCCTCAGTTATACGTTTTGCTTCAGGATGACTGCTGTCATACTTCATCCTCATCGCTAGGGACTGTTGGAGGGTCAATTGTTTAGTAAAAGTAGTGATGTTCCTACTTCCTCTCTGGGATGATGAACAACTCCCAGCAGCAGCAATAGCACTAGGAGGAAGTGGTTCTTGATCTTTCCCTATTTTATTTTTATCGGAGAAAGTTTGGTCCTCCATTTATGTTACATTGATATATATGTGCGGCTAAAGCGCACACAAACACAGAAAATATTTTTTTATTTTTGCTGGAGAGTAGTGCACTTTGTGGGTTACACCACCCTTTAAGAAATGAGCCAGCCGGCTCTTTACTTATGGGACACAGGCGCACGTTTGGCGCTGCTCCTTTGTTGATGCACGTGCGGCTACTGCGCACACAATTCACAAACAAAGAAAATAATTTTTTTTTTGGTTTGGACTGGAGTGTACTTTGGGGGTTACAGCACCCTTTAATGGTCAAGCCAGCCGGCCCTTTACTTATGACACAGGCGCACGCTTGGCACTACTTTGTTGATGCACGTGCGGCTACTGCGCACACAATTCACAAACACAGAAAATATATATTTTTTAGGGTTTGGACTGGAGAGTACTTTGGGGGTTACAGCACCCTTTAACGGTCAAGCCAGCCGGCCCTTTACTTATGACACAGGCGCACGCTTGGCACTACTTTGTTGATGCACGTGCGGCTACATCGCACACAGGTCACAAACACATTAAAAAATAGTTTTTTATTTTTTGGAGCACTTTGAGGGGATACACCACCCTTTATTAGACAGACGCATGCTTGTCGCTGCTGCTTTGAGGATGCAAGTGTGGCTACAGCCCACACAATTCACAAAGAAAGAAAAAAGAAGAATATTTTTATTGTTTGTGTAGCACACTTTGAGGGTGTCACCACCCTTTAACAGACAGACGCACGTTTGTCGCTGCTGCTTTGAGGACAGTATCATATGCAGTGACAGTAGACTTGTCAGAAATTGTTGGCACGTCCTTCAGTCCAGACCAGATGTCCAAACCAGCTCTTGACTTATGACTCAGGCGCACGCTTGGCGCTGCTACTATGTTGATGCACGTGCGGCTACATCGCACACAAGTCACAAACACATTAAAAAAATAGTTTTTTATTTTTTGGAGCACTTTGAGGGTTACACCACCCTTTAACAGACAGACGCACGCTTGTCGCTGCTGCTTTGAGGATGCAAGTGTGGCTACAGCCCACACAATTCACAAAGACAGAAAAAAAAAGAACAATATTTTTATTGTTTGTGTAGCACACTTTGAGGGTGTCACCACCCTTTAACAGACAGAGGCACGCTTGTCGCTGCTGCTTTGGGGATGCAAGTGCGGCTACAGCCCACACAATTCACAAAGACAGAAAAAAAAAGAACAATATTTTTATTGTTTGTGTAGCACACTTTGAGGGTGTCACCACCCTTTAACAGACAGATGCACGCTTGTCGCTGCTGCTTTGGGGATGCAAGTGCGGCTACAGCCCACACAATTCACAAAGACAGAAAAAAAAGAACAATATTTTTATTGTTTGTGTAGCACACTTTGAGGGTGTCACCACCCTTTAACAGACAGACGCACTCTTGTCGCTGCTGCTTTAAGGATGCAGGTGCGGCTACAGCCCACACATTTCACAAAGACAGAAAAAAAAAGAACAATATTTTAATTGTTTGTGTAGCACACTTTGAGGGTGTCACCACCCTTTAACAGACAGACGCACGCTTTTCGCTGCTGCTTTGAGGATGCAGGTGGAATCTAGACGGGATTTGGAACCGGGGACACACTACCTCCATCAATTGTCTAAATCCCACTGCACTAATGGCGGATACCGGACGCACGTCTAACACCAACATAGCAGTCAAGGCCTCAGCTATACGTTTTGCTGCAGGATGACTGCTGTCGTACTTCATCCTCATCGCTAGGGACTGTTGGAGGGTCAATTGTTTAGTAAAAGTAGTGATGTTCCTACTTCCTCTCTGGGATGATGAACAACTCCCAGCAGCAGCAACAGCACTAGGAGGAAGTGGTTCTTGATCTTTCCCTATTTTATTTTTATCGGAGAAAGTTTGGTCCTCCATTTATGTTATATTGATATATAATATACGTGCGGCTAAAGCGCACACAAACACAGAAAATATTTTTTTATTTTTGCTGGAGAGTAGTGCACTTTGTGGGTTACACCACCCTTTAAGAAATGAGCCAGCCGGCTCTTTACTTATTGGACACAGGAGCACGCTTGGCGCTGCTCCTTTGATGATGCACGTGCGGCTACTGCGCACACAATTCACAAACATAGAAAATATTTTTTTTTTTGGTTTGGACTGGAGTGTACTTTGGGGGTTACAGCACCCTTTAATGGTCAAGCCAGCCGGCCCTTTACTTATGACAGAAGCGCACACTTGGCACTACATTGTTGATGCACGTGCGGCTACTGCGCACACAATTCACAAACACAGAAAATATATATTTTTTTGGTTTGGACTGGAGTGTACTTTGGGGGTTACAGCACCCTTTAACAGTCAAGCCAGCCGGCCTTTTACTTATGACACAGGCGCACGCTTGGCACTACTTTGTTGATGCACGTGCGGCTACTGCGCACACAATTCACAAACACAGAAAATAATTTTTTTTTTGTTTGGACTGGAGTGTACTTTGGGGTTAAAGCACCCTTTAACGGTCAAGCCAGCCGGCCCTTTACTTATGACACAGGCGCACGCTTGGCACTACTTTGTTGATGCACGTGCGGCTACTGTGCACACAATTCACAAACACAGAAAATTATTTTTTTTTGGTTTGGACTGGAGTGTACTTTGGGGCTTACAGCACCCTTTAACGGTCAAGCCAGCCAGCCCTTTACTTATGACACAGGCGCACGCTTGGCACTACTTTGTTGATGCACGTGCGGCTACTGCGCACACAATTCACAAACACAGAAAACTATTTTTTTTTTGGTTTGGACTGGAGTGTACTTTGGGGGTTACAGCACCCTTTAACGGTCAAGCCAGCCGGCCCTTTACTTATGACACAGGCGCACGCTTGGCACTACTTTGTTGATGCACGTGCGGCTACTGCGCACACAATTCACAAACACAGAAAATTATTATTCTTTTGGTTTGGACTGGAGTATACTTTGGGGGTTACAGCACCCTTTAACGGTCAAGCCAGCCGGCCCTTTACTTATGACACAGGCGCACGCTTGGCACTACTTTGTTGATATACGTGCGGCTACTGCGCACACAATTCACAAACACAGAAAATATTTTTTTTTTGGTTTGGACTGGAGTGTACTTTGGGGGTTACAGCACCCTTTAACGGTCAAGCCAGCCGGCCCTTTACTTATGACACAGGCGCACGCTTGGCACTACTTTGTTGATGCACGTGCGGCTACTGCGCACACAATTCACAAACACAGAAAATAATTTTTTTTTGGTTTGGACTGGAGTGTACTTTGGGGGTTACAGCACCCTTTAACGGTCAAGCCAGCCGGCCCTTTACTTATGACACAGGCGCACGCTTGGCACTACTTTGTTGATGCACGTGCGGCTACTGCGCACACAATTCACAAACACAGAAAATAATTTTTTTTTGGTTTGGACTGGAGTGTACTTTGGGGGTTACAGCACCCTTTAACAGACAAGCCAGCTGGCCCTTTACTTATGACACAGGCGCACGCTTGGCACTACTTTGTTGATGCACGTGCGGCTACTGCGCACACAATTCACAAACACAGAAAATTATTATTTTTTTGGTTTGGACTGGAGTGTACTTTGGGGGTTACAGCACCCTTTAACGGTCAAGCCAGCCGGGCCTTTACTTATGACACAGGTGCACGCTTGGCACTACTTTGTTGATGCACGTGCGGCTACTGCGCACACAATTCACAAACACAGAAAATTATTATTTTTTTGGTTTGGACTGGAGTGTACTTTGGGGGTTACAGCACCCTTTAACGGTCAAGCCAGCCGGCCCTTTACTTATGACACAGGCGCACGCTTGGCACTACTTTGTTGATGCACGTGCGGCTACTGCGCACACAATTCACAAACACAGAAAATATTTTTTTTTTGGTTTGGACTGGAGTGTACTTTGGGGGTTACAGCACCCTTTAACGGTCAAGCCAGCCGGCCCTTTACTTATGACACAGGCGCACGCTTGGCACTACTTTGTTGATGCACGTGCGGCTACTGCGCACACAATTCACAAACACAGAAAATAAATTATTTTTTTAGCACTTGGGGGGAGCACCCCTGATGGACAGAGCACCCCCTGGACAACACTACAGCACCCCTTTAGGACTGGGACACTGCACAGGGCTTTAGAGTGGACACAGCCCCTATGGAGATCTGACTGCACAACACAGTCCAGCCAGCCCCTATGGACTTTGGAGGAGTGGACACAGCCCCTATTAACAACAGCAGCACAGCACAACACAGCCAGCCCCTATTGACTTTGAAGTAGTGGACAACAGCAGCACTACACTACACTACACTACACAGCCAAGCCAGCCCTAACTCCCACCCTCCCTCTTCACTGTCCACAGAAAGTGAGAAAATGGCGCCGACACGGGTACCTTATATAGGATCCAAAACCCGCGAGACTCGGAAGGCGGGATGATGACGTTTTGCCTCGATTTCAGATCCGAGTCAGGCGGGAAAAGTCGAGCCTGACTCGGATCGGAGTCGGATCGGGGGGGCTCGGGTGGGTTCAGATTTCAGAAATCCGAACCCGCTCACCCCTAATTTTATGCCAAGCTCATGAATATTGCATGTGAAGCAGGCAGTAACTGTTAAAGATGGAGAACACTATTGCGGAGACCAGAGGCATATCTATAATGGGTGCAAGGTGTGTGGTGCACATGTGCCCCAAGGCACTCCCGGAACCCATACTCTCTAATAGTTACCTCTCCGAAGTCCCACATTGGATTCAGAGGTGCTACACAGAATGCCTGGAAAATGGCCGCCGCGGCCAATTTCCTGGCATTCTGCGCATGCACAGCAGGGAAATCCCCGGGGAAAATGGCTGCTTCGTCATTTTCCCGGTGTCCTGCACTTGTGCAGTAGACTTTGGGCACAGACTAGTGCCTAGAGTATACTGAACATCCAAGGAGGATTCCAACCCTTACCATGAAGCCATCTTGATCAAAGTGTTAGAACGCAACAGTGGGAAACAAAAGTTTTCCAGTTAGCTCTGTGAGACCTGAGGGTTTACAGTTTCCATATCGCTTTACAGAGAACCTGCACCTCTACTCACTACCTGTATACACTCACTGGCTGGTGAGTTGTATGACACCCCACTCTGCTCCACATGACCAGTGTGTATAATTGTGAGTATTGCTGTACTGAATCTACTATAAATTAACTACTCCACTGGTTTAGCATTTGGGCAGTTCATTATCTCAGGGCATCCACTGGTGTGTACACTAACTCCAATGAGCACACACATACAGTATTCCAACAGTATCTGCTCAGGGGCAGAACTATGGGAGACAATGGAGGCGCCTGCCGCCGGGCACCAGCACTGAAGGGGCACCTCCTCCATTGCCCACAATATATTCACCCCACTTAGGGCTGTAAATATGTTTTACCACAGTAGCAGTGTTACAGTATCTTGACTCAAACTCAGTCCTCAAAGCCCCCACATCAGATGGTTTTCCCCTCCATCAGTGGTATCAAGAGGGCTACCCACCCCACATCAGGTGGCTTTCGGCTCCATCAGGAGGACTCTGAGCCTCATGCTAAATGCACCATATACGTCACTATCTTATCTGTGACTAACGCATAGCTTTATATATCTAAAAAAGGGTGTTTTTGGGAAATAGACCTATTTACTAAAGTAAATTTGCAGGATAATAGAAACAAAGTCACATATTCTATATTAGTGTATTTGTACGTATCGATGATAGATAGATAGACAGACAGACAGATATGAAATAGATAGATATGAATGAGATAGATAGATATGAAATAGATAGATAGATAGATAGATAGATAGATAGATAGATAGATAGATATAAGATAGATAGATATGAGATATATATAGATAGATATATATGGGATAGATAGATATAGATATGAGATAGATATAGATAGATAGAAATGAGATATATATAGATCGATATACTGTATATGGGATAGATAGATAGATAGATAGATAGATAGATAGATAGATAGATAGATAGATAGATAGATAGATAGATAGATATGCACCATATTTATTTTCCCTTTTTTTTTAGGGGGGGGGAGCCTAAATTATAACTTGCCTCCGGGCGTCTGGGATGAACTTACGCCACTGTATCTGCTTATGTGAAGAGTTTGACAAATTGAGCTTTCCTTGCTCAAAGTGAGCTAGTTTTGCTACAATAAGCAAATACTTAATTTTGGGGCCTACGTATCACTCTTAATAAGCCCTAAAATCATACAGAAATGGCAGTTCCCACATGATTGTTGTATAGTGCATATCATACTTGCCAACTCTCCCTCATTGTCAGGGAGACTCCCTGAAATAGTAGCAATCTCCCTGATTGTACCTTACCCCCATTATGAAGCTGTTATATTACAAAAAATACAGAGATATAAACATTGAAATGGGATCATTAGTGTAATTTCCCTGCATAGGATATAAGGCACAATGGGCCTGATTCAGACCCACTCGCGAGCGGCTGTCCGCTCGCAAGTGGGTCGATGTTCTGCACTGAGCATGAGCACGACGGAGGGAGCTCCGTCGTGCGCATGCGACAGACGCGACGAGCGAAGGACTTTCCTTCGCTTGTTGTGTCTGATCAAAGGGGGCGTGCTGTCGATGCTGATTGACAGCACGCCCCCTTTGGTGGGCGTGCCGGGGGCGTGCCTCCCTGACGGGGGCGTTCCTAAGGGAACGCCTACTGTCAGAAGCCGGCCCACTGACATCACTAGTGATGTCAGTGGGAGTGATTTTGGCTCTGATAGAGCCAAAATCACTCCGGGCCTTGCGGTTGAAAACCTCAACTGCAGGCTCCGGCTCGCAGTTTCGATGGTCGCGATGGTCAAGACCATCGCGGCCATCAAACTGCACACTCGTATAGGCTGTGGGTGGTGAACCACAGCCATATGAGCGTCCAGGAAGACGCACCATAGTTATGGAGGACGGCCCTCATTCAGAGCGTGCGCTCTGCTCAGAGCATACGGTTCTGAATGAGGGCCAATGATCCTTATTGCTACATGCATTTTCTGAAAAGTATCAGTGTGTTTTCATCAACAAATAGATCTTACTAACTGCTTAGGGGCTCATTTACATTTGTTGTAAGTCAATTTTATGACACGCCTCTCAGATGTAGCAGTACACGCCCACTTTAACGCTGCAAACATAGGGGATGCTTTCACAATCTCCCTGAAATACTTTTTCAAAAGTAGGCAAGTATGGTGCATATTTATAATCTCTGTAAAGCAGGATTTATCACTTATATCTCCTATGGTGCATATCACTGTTACCATAAAATCTTTTATGAAGTGTTTGTCCTATTTATCAAGCTCCAATAACCTAAAGTTCTCATACTTTGTGGCTGAATTTAGAAATGCCTCTGCTTCCTCTGGTTCTCTTTGCGCACATACAAGTCAGAACTTGCTAGGGTAAACATTCAACACTGCGATCAGCTGAGAACACCTACTGTAGGTATTTGTATTCACTAGACAAAGGTGATATAGATGGTAATATTGGTATAATCAATATAGGATTTTGATAAATCTATTTACGTGCACTGCTAAATGCTTCTTATTCTTTGTTTAATTCTGCACACCATTCAGAATATGCTTAAAAACTTTATAAACAAAGCTAAAATAATCTTCTGTTTTTTTGTGACACACAGAATGTATCGATTCCCCAGACAGACAGACAGACAGACACCAAGCCATAGTCAAGCTACTTGTGTTCGCCCCATTCATTGAACTATGAATCCTTATGTGTATCTATGTATCATGTGATGTGATTAGTTTAATCAGCCTAGTGACTATAACGATATGAAATCAGTGTATAAACATATGTTGTGTGTCAGTTCTACAAATTATTGGACTGTCCTCATGCTGCAGCATGATTTTATTGCTAGTTTGAATGAATAAATAAGCTTTTCATTTTGGATATTTGGCATTTTTCCGTCATATGTTTTATTTGCTAAGAATATTGCCATAACAGAGGCTTATTGGAACAGCTGTGACTTGTGAGCTGTGCACTGGTGCATGAATAAATTGTCCCGAACCTAGATGCAGGATTTACTATTTTTTACATATGTACTGTATATATTTAAATATAATTTAATGTAGTATATAGTATATTATTAACTTCTGATAAACAAATACCAAGCCATCTGCGCTCCTGGACTGCCGCCCAGTCTACGCTCAGGAGCAGCATCCCAATAAGCACTGAACAATACAAAGAATGAGCGGTCCAATAGGCGCTGTCCCTTGATTGAAATATATCGGTCTCCTCTAGATTCAAGCACTGGAGATTTGTCACTTTACACTAAGTATTGCATATATATACTGGAGTGCTCTTGTAGTAGCCAGTATATAGGTAAAACAACTAGGGCCTTAAAGGAAAGACTTCGTGAGCATGTTAGAAACATTAAAAAAGGGCTTGAATCACATAATGTTTCTTTACATTTTAAGCAGAATCACCAATGTGATACCATACATCTGGTTCTTGTTGTGGTATCAAAGCTATCAATATGGGTTGGAGGGTTAATGATAGGGAAATTAGATTAGCAAAAACTGAAATGAAAATGATCTATTTACTAAGAACGCTGGTGCCTATGGGACTAAGGACCTCATTCAGAGGCGGTCGCACGGAGCGATTGGTCATAGCGAGCGATGTTTTTTTCAACTGCGCATGCATCCACATGGCAGTGCACGCGCGCAAGCCTGTCTTTCCGACCGCAATCCTCTTGCTCGTTAGTCACTACGAGGTCGTAGCTGTTATTGACAGTTCGTGCATTTTGTGGGTGGTTACAGGGGAAGGTGCTTGTGAACAGGGGTGTGGTGGTGTGAACGCAGGCGTGGCTGACCTTAAAAAAGGGCATTTTGAGGGCGTGCATATATTACTGAGTGAGTCATCACACACGTCATCTTGTTGCAATAACGACGCTACTGCTCGCAGTGCTAAAGGTAGCCCAGGGTCTACCCTAAGCATTGCGAGTGCAGGCGATGGTTTCTGCCTCAACCGATGTCTGTAGGCAATTAACAATGTAACAGGTGTTAATCGTGCTGACGTAGGTTGCCACCTGCGACCGACTCTGAATTAGGCCGTAGAGATAGGAGGCGTGCTTTCATTGTTGAGGGTGTTTCCGCGCTTACAATGTGTGTTGCCATTGAGCGCTCGTTTTGCATATTCTCTGTCACTTTGGGTGCGACCGATCGCTCCCGAGCGACCGCCTCTGAATGAGGTCCTAAATGTGGACTTTGAATTGAAATGGTTTTTATAATTTTAAAATAGATATGTGTTCAAGGGGTCTATTTACTAAGCAGTGTTAGGAGACAGAGTGAAAAGTGATAACAAAGTGATAAGATGCCAGCCAATCAGCTCCCAACTGTCATTTTTCAAACACAACCTGTGAGATGACAGTTTGGAGCTGATTTTTTATTTAGTCTTTTTACGTGCATTTAGTTTTTAGTTCTATTATATCTTACTTACTGCTGCTATTGTGCTTCCTTTCTATATATATATCACCAATTCTGGAGTATGGGAACATCATTAAAAAAATTAAGATATTTGTATAGATACAGACCAACACAAAATGGCGGTTTCCTGACACTAGAGGGCACAGCGTTATTACCATGACACCCATGGACGCTATTTATGTACAAATCGGAAGCTGCATTCTTATCAGATCTCCGTGACCATAACAACCAGAGACTCTATTGCCACGGAAACCGGAAGTGGTCATCGCGCAATCCCGAAACTAATATTCCAGAGGAACCACTAATATGGTGTACTCACTGGGGGAACAATTAGCTTTGCAGAATCTACATACCAGAAATTAAATTTGTGTATATCCCGACTGCATCATGTGATGTTCATCCTACAATGGATTACACATGTGCTGCCATTATGAATTACCAGTGACTATAGAAATATGGACTGGAATTTAATAATGGTTGGTCTTTTAGGATATGTTTTTTCTACATTTTGGGATATTATGTTATTGATCTATGTATGGAGTTGTATTTATATTGTATTTATGTATTGTGGTATTTATGATATATATATGGAAGGGATTTTTAGGATTGATTTCCTGGTTTTACTATGGACTTTTTTTTTCTATGTTGGATAATGTTGTAACAGTGGGTATATAAATCCACGTTTGGAAGGTCCCTGTACACTCTGAGGAAGGAACCTATTGGTCAGAAACTCACTGGTGGTGAAGATGGACCCTCCAGGCTGTTTTTGAAAAATGACAGTTGGGAGCTGATTGGGTGGCACCTTATCACTTTTCACTCTGTCTCCTAACACTGCTTAGTAAATAGACCCCTTAATTTCATTCATTCCGGGTGAAAGGGATGTGTTAGCACTGTGAGACCACTCTTTGTTTTGGAGGATCCGTTTTCTTTGGGATTGTATGTTAATGACTAAGGCCCTGATTCAGAGCCGTTCGCTATTTGCGGTCGTTCAAAAACAAGGGGTGGCTATTCAAATGATCAGTTCGCAAATTGCAGTCTGTTCACACCTCTAAGTCTGAACGAGCGAGCAAAACATACGCTCGTTTATTTGTTAAAAACGCCCCCTGGCCGCTCGCACCATACGTCATGTCCGCTATTTATTAGATTAATCGAGTACATCGACCAGCGTATGAACTGCTCGCTATTCTTGTGGTTGGTGTTTGCTACCACAAATTTGCGAGCAGTTCTGGCTATAAAATAACCCAGTGACGTGGTCAATGACGCTGCTGTATTAATTATGCACACCCATAATACGCCCGTTTTGACCTTTAAGCACGCCTGCGTTCGGATCTCCACTCCCCATTTTCAAGCACCTTCCCCTGTTACCACCCACATACGCCTCATTCTGTCACTCAAAATAGCAGGCACTCGCTATATAGCGTACAAACGATTTTTGTCCGCACTGACTGGTTCGCGCATGCGTACTAAAAACCGTACGCATGCGCAGATGTGCAAACATCGCTCGGAACGAGCGTACTGCCGCTAACGAGCGGCTCTGAATGAGGGCCTAAGTTTTGAATAAATAATCTTTTATGAAAATCATCTGGATCTTTTGATGTTTCCACCCATGATGTCTGCTTAATCGGTGTATGGATTTGTTGATACAAAAGATACCTTTTGAGGAATGACTATTCCTGTACCCAGGTGAGTCTAACCCCAAGGGGGAGATTTATCATTCCACTGTTCTATCGATTAATATACATGAGAATATGGAGGTGTGAGAACTTTAAAGAAACCTTTCAGTGAATGCATTTCACCTTTATTAGGTGAGTCTGATGGTATTCCGGGCTGTTGAATACTGAGATTGCAGAAATTAATTAAGGAAAATTGTGTCTATGTTTTTTCCCCTGAGAGTAACATATCTCCAGTGCTTGAATCTAGAGGAGAACGATATATTTCATTCAAGGGACAGCGCCTATTGGACCGCTCATTCTTTCTAATATTATTAACTTCTGAATTGTGACCTGTACACTGGTATCCAAGCGCTGGAACAGCGGTGGCTATGTGTAGAGATGTGTCCCCATAGGGGACACATCTCGATCGGGGTAGCGGAGGCGCTGGCATGTAGGCGGGACAAATTACTGGGACCCGGCTGCACTAGAAGCACCACCACCATGCAATGGGTGGCCGCCAGCCAATGAGGAGGCTCGCGGCCCCCAGCCAATGAGGAGGCTCGCGGCCCCCAGCCAATGAGGAGGCTCACGGCCGCCAGCCAATGAGGAGGCTCGCGGCCACCAGACAGTCAGGAGGCTCGCGGCCGCCAGCCAATCACGAGGCTCGCGGCCACCAGCCAATCACGAGGCTCGCGGGCGCCAGCCAAAGAAAAGCTGCCAAATGGCAGCTTCTCATTGGCACGCATCGGCGCAAGATAACTGCAATGAGGAACAGAGGCTCCCGGTGGCTCCATTCCAGCAGTGCAGGTCAGAGGGAATTGGAGAGAGGGGAGGGTGTGAGAGAGGGGCAGACAGAGGGAGGCAAGCAGTTAGTATTGTAGGGGGTGAAAGAGAGGGAATCAGTAAGTGAGAAGGACAGGGTGTGAGAGAGGAGAGCAGGCAGGGAGAAGTGTGTGTGGAAGGGGTGGGTGAGACGTACAATGGGGTGTAATGGAAGCAGGGGCCCAAAGGGGGGGGATTCAATCTCCATACCCCCACCTCTAAATTCCCACTTCGAGCACTGGTCCAGATTGGTCTTCACCTCTCAAATGTAGCAGCTAGTCAGTAGGCACATAGGGGCACAGTGGCGGAACTCCCGGAGACAATGGAGACATTTGCCGCTGGACTCCAGCCCTTAAGGGGGCACCTGGCTCCATTGTCCCCCGGCACAGTTCAAGGCACTGCTATGGAATGGAGCGCCGCTGATCGGCGCTCCACCTCCAGGGGCATCAATACGGGGGTGCGGTCGTACCCCCTATTTGCCGGGTGCCCACTGAGTGTGTTACCAGCGGGTGCCCGGCTCCTTCTTTCCCCCCGGCTGTAGCAGGAGGAATGGAGCTCACTCCTGAGCTCTTCTTCCAGGTCCCGCAATGCACTATGGGAGTGACATCATGACGTCACTCCCATAGTTCCGAGGAGTGGACGCCAGGGACGGAAGGCAGCAGAACTGGAGCGGGGTTTCAGGCAAGAATTGTTGTTTGTTTGTTTTTTTGTGTGTGCGCTCGCGGGAGAGGCTCACTACAGGGGTCATTATTGGTGGCTCACTACAGGGGGCATTATTGGGGCTCATTACTGGGGGCTCACTACAGGGGACATTACTGGGGGCTCACTACAGGGGGAATTACTGGGAGCACTACAGGGGGCATTACGGTGGCTTATTACAGGGGCATACTACAGGGGGCATTACTGGGGGCTTACTACAGGGGGAATTACAGGGGGCATTACTGGGGGCTTTCTACAGGGAGCTTACTACAGGTGGCATTACTGAGGGCTTTCTACAGGGGGCTTACTACAGGGGGCATTACTGGGGGCTTACTACACATTACAGGGGGCATTACTGGGGGTTTCTACAGGGGGCATTACTGGGGGCACTACAGGGAGTTTACAACTGGGGGATTATTACTGGGGGCACTGCAGGGGCCCTTACTACTGGGCACTGCAAAGGGGGACCACTACTGGAGGTACTGCATAGGAGAACCATTACTGGGGGGCACTACATAGGGCACTGCACAGGGGGACCACTACTGGGGGAACTGCATAGAGGGGTGGCAGCTGGGGCTGGCATAGGTGCTGGGGGGTGGTACATTTTAATTTGGGGGTGGCACCAACATTTATATTGCCTCCGGGCACCTGGGATGTAGTTACGCCACTGTAGGGGCATATGCAATTAGGTCAGAAACTTTTCGCATGCCGGACTTTTTGCCATCATCACTGGTTTTACCTGCACAAAAGTTTTGTGTGCGTCCCTGCTTTTCACCCTATTCAATTCCAAAGAACGCAAAAACGGGACCCGGCGAAACTCCAACAAGCTTAAAGTGCTGTCAGATTTGGGAAAATCAGCCTGACCCCCACAAAAGATGCACTGACATTGTGGATCATTGTGAAGAATAGCATTTAGCATTTTTTTGGGGTGAAAATAACTAGTCCCAGCAAATTTGGGGTGCATGAAAATGGGTGCTAGCAGATTTTAAAGTTGCTAAAGTGAAGTTTTAAAAACTTATAAAATCCACCTGTCGCAAGAACCTGCAATCTTGAAAACACCTACCCCATACATGGGGACCCCCTGGAGTCTATTTCACTAGTTTTTCAGTTTGTTCCCCCAACTTTGGTCTTTTTCACCCCAAAAATGAAAGTACATTTTTTGGGTGTTCTTAACTATTTTTTCAACTTTTTTAGTCACAGTTTACCTTTGGGGGGCTGTCCCAAGGGTGTATTGGGGTTCCTGCAAGTTTGCATCCCTAAACCCCAATTCTGCACTTTTTTCGCCTGCTTTCATAGTCGAATCTTTTCTGCCTATTCCAATGCATTGACTTTCCGCACCGGCGTAAAGTCTCCACAATTGAATTTGGGGATAAGTTTTCGCCTGGCAAAATTATGTCACCGGCGAAAAGTTTTCGCCGAAAATGACTTTTTGAGTCTAATTGAATATGCCTATATTGGGATAGCAAAATGGCTACTGATGCCATTTCTATTCATGGTTCTCATGTGTGTATCAGACATGAAGTGGTGTATCAGGCATGAAACGGTACAGGTATGTGGAAAACAGACAGATAATAAATTCACAAGGCATTGTCTACTGCGATGTACGCTTGCTTTAAGGTTTAGAAAGTCCTTATCAGTAGTTAACCAATAAAGTAGTTTGAAGTAGGTTTATGCCCATTTTAGTAAGAGTTAGATGGGTATGCAAGTAGGATACTATATGAACGAAGAACAAAGAAGATTCCAGTGGCCTGCCCTAAGCCTGGACCAGAGACTGCAGTTCGTGGCCAGGATATTGTTCGTTCCAGCTCTCCATTCTGAGAGACGAGGCTCCTTGATCGTGTAATCATTTATATTCCGAAGCTAAGTAACTATTATTCTTTTATATCTTGTCGTTTATTGTAATAAATTATATATTTTTTCAAGATACTGGTTTGTGTGGCTTAATTAACCTTCTGTATCCAAGAACCTTAGTTCCTTCCACCAGGAACATTAAAGTGGTGTCAGAAGTAGGATACAGAGAGTTAATAGTCATAAATTTGCTTGGAATGTGTAGTCGATTGTTTTAGCATTGCTGTGCAAACAGTGTAGTGCAAATGCTGGGTTGTGCAAACCCATATAAAAAAACCTCTGTCTCATAAGTGAATGAGGGAGGTGTGACCTGATCAGTCACAGAGTGTATACTATCACAGTATGGCCCTCATTCAGACCCGGACGCAAGTGGCCATTCGTACCTTCCGCGTACGTACCGAAATATGTTAATTTAAGCGCTCGCTCGTAATTTCGAACGCAGCTAAACTTCCTCCCCAAAGTCTACCGACCCCTCCTCTAGCTAACGAGCGTGCCAAATAGCGAGCGTACATCCCCAATGTGGCTCGCAGGGAACGCACGCACAAGTACAAACCGGAAGTGGGCCTGTCAGATTCCGATTACCTGCTCGTTTATTCTGCTTACCTCCCTCAATCGTATCATGCCAATCAATATATCAATTAGCTTAATTGCTCGTCACAAGTTTTTTTTTTTTTTTTTTGACATGCAATAAACTTTACTCTTGTCCGTGTTTGTGTTTACCCGCAGAATACGTATGGCTTAAACATTCGCATTTATTTGTCAAAATACATGTTTGAGGCAATTATCCACTCCATTTGTTTTCTGTGTTTTTACCCACGCATATTTTACAGAGTTCATTTCTTTATTTAAATTAGCTTACGCATGTCACTGCATCAAGCCTATCATAACTCTCAATAGATTTGTGGCCCTGTCGAACACATGACTCATACACTAACCAATAGAATTGGTCCTGTTAATTACCCAAATACATTAGCCAATCAAAATTTTTTTCTGGTCTTTATTAAAATTGTTTTATTAAAAAGACACAAATGCCATCATGAGAGCCTCGGCATTCACCAGGCGCGAGCTCATGGTATTAACCGAGGTGATGGACAGGTGGATCACCAGCCAGCCTCCCCCCATCACCAATCGGGAAAAGCGTTCCGCATATGCGGAGGTACGTGGCCACCTGTGTTCCTTCGGCTCACGCCGCCAGATCGGCCAGCTGGAGCGCAGGTGGTCCGACCTGCAACGGCGGACGCCCCGCTTGCTGGCATGCTTTCGCATACAGATAGCGGAAAGTAAGTTTATTTGACTTAGTTTTCATGTTTATCTTTGTGGCCCTAACTGCGTGTGCATGTTTTCATGTATGGCCTGTTTATTCTTTGTACTCATATCTGCATGTGCATGTTTTCATGTATGGCCTGTTTATTCTTTGTACTCATATCTGCATGTGCATGTTTTCATGTATGGCCTGTTTATTCTTTGTACTCATATCTGCTTGTGCATGTTTTCTTGGATAGCCTGTTTATTCTTTGTACTCATATCTGCATGTGCATGTTTTCCTGGATGGCCTGTTTATTCTTTGTACTCATATCTGCATGTGCATGTTTTCATGTATGGCCTGTTTATTCTTTGTACTCATATCTGCATGTGCATGTTTTCCTGGATGGCCTGTTTATTCTTTGTACTCATATCTGCATGTGCATGTTTTCCTGGATGGCCTGTTTATTCTTTGTACTCATATCTGCATGTGCATGTTTTCCTGGATGGCCTGTTTATTCTTTGTACTCATATCTGCATGTGCATGTTTTCATGTATGGCCTGTTTATTCTTTGTACTCATATCTGCATGTGCATGTTTTCCTGGATGGCATGTTTATTCTTTGTACTCATATCTGCATGTGCATGTTTTCCTGGATGGCCTGTTTATTCTTTGTACTCATATCTGCATGTGCATGTTTTAATTTTTTGGGGTTCAACAATTAGCGTTTAACAAGGTGATGTTCTAAACTAACCTCAATTTGTTTTCCATCATTTAGGGGCAGAGCGAAGACTACGGCGTCATCGCCGTCAAAGACGGCGCTCTCGGCCCCTCTCCCCAACCCCCAGCCAAACATCCTCTCCCCAAATTACCCTAAATTCCCCCTCCTCCTCAGCCTGCCCAGACCCTGTCGCACATCCCTCTGTGCTACTTCCCCTCCATACCAATTCCCCCTCCCCTCCAACCACCCCTCTCGTGACTACCCCCTCGCCGGAATCCGTCATCACCCCTCCCACCACGTTGGGGAATTTGGCCACCTCCGAGGAGGACGAGGGAGTTGGTTCTGGGCCAGCCGTCATTCTGAACGGTATGTTTCCCTTTTATCCTTTTTTGTGGTTTAAAATGTTTTGATCTAATCCTGTGTCTGTGCCTTTTCCTTTTTTTGGTTTGTCAAAAGTTTTGGTATATCTCTGTTTGTCTTTACCTTTTACTGCTGATTTCCCCATACACATATCCCACATGGCAGAACAGTCTTTTTTTTTTTTTTGGTGTCCATTTTTGTGGCCTTTGGTTTTTCTGGTTAAATGTGCTTTTGGTCACACTATTGTCATTTTTGGATAGCTCTGTTTTGCTTGTTTTTTCTGGGTGTTTCTTAAATTATGTATTAAGCCCCACACTTTTCTAACCCACAGAGGACCAGAGTCGTTTGGCGGACCTAGCCGGGTGCGTCCAAGTGATGCGGGGCCACGTGATCGGCCTGCTGGTGGTCCTTGATCATATGGCAGGGATCCTGCGTCCATAATTTTTATTTTTTAGAGCCAAATTATTTTTCATAATAAAAAAGTTAAATTTATAGTTCAGTCTCATTCCTTGTCTCCAAATCTTAGATTGTTTACACTTACATAAGTAGACTCTTGCAGCAAGTATTTGCAACTAATGTCACTAAGATTGTGTGTTGTAGATTTTTAGAAAACAGGCACATGAAACAGCTAACAGTAACAATCGGCTTGGGGCATTTTTTGATTTTACATTTTTTCAATTAGTACATTTTACATGTTCCAATTTTTGGGGCAACCTGCTTAGCCCGAAGTTCCAAAGCATACTGATTCTACATAATACCTTTTGGTGTTGGTTTTGACCCAGAAAGCATATTTAAATTTTGAGCAAATTGCGACATTACAGGATTAACCCTTAAGCAATTTTAACGTGGGTGAACCTGGTTATACTTGCTTGTAATGTTCAAGAAAATTTGCGAAATTACAATCTTTCAACACATAACTAAAAAACCAAAGTGTTGCCTCACAAACAATACACACAGTGATAACAAAATGTACAACCCATCAAACACCATATGAAAAAAGTAAAGAAAAATCAAGAACTGGTTGACGAATGAGCATGCCAACATGATTCCACAAATGTGGAATTGGAATATTGGGTCCAGAATATATATCCAATGTGTCCCCATGAAGGTTTGTTTTGGGTAGCAGGAAGTAGTCATCGTTTCAGTCCAAAAGATTATGAAATCAAACAGAAGATGGGAAATAATAAACAAATTAATTAGATGGTCTCCCAAAATCCTTACCACATTGTGTCAAAGAACTTCTTTTGTGCCAATAATTACCTAAAATATCTGGCCACCACATCATCGCGTATGGCCCCCCCACATACTGACCTCCGACCAACCTCGGGGAGGCCATCCTCAGGCAAGGCATCCTCTGGCTGCATTGGGACACCACTCCTTATGGCGATGTTGTGAAATATCCCACACAGGACCACAATTTTCGAAACCATATCCGGCAAATACATGAGCTCGCCACCAGAGCGGTGGAGGCATCTGAATCGGCCTTTTATAAGGCTGATACAGCGCTCCACCACTTGCCTGGTGGCTGTAAGTGTGGAATTAAAATCACTTTGTGGCCCTGGTGTGGGAGCCAAATAAGGAGTGAGCAGCCAGGGCGTGCAAGGGTAGCCACTGTCTCCTGTGAAAAAGAAGTGACAACATCAGGATCACTGTGTATCAAGCTTAACATTGTTAAGTACTAAAGGTCTCTACTTACCCAGAAGCCACGCATCACCAGCTTGTAGGTTGTCTAATTTTTGCCATATCCCTGATTGCCGGATGATGAATGAGTCATGTGCACTCCCGGGTAATTTTGCATTCAGGGACAGGATCTGGAGGGAGGCATCACATACCACCATTACATTCAGGGAGTGATAGTGTTTGCAGTTCCTAAAAATGGCCTCCAGCCGTGCTGGAGGCTGAAGTGGTATGTGAGTACCATCCACAACCCCTATGATGTGTGGGAAGCCAGCTATTTGGTAAAAATTGGCCTTGGCCACACTAAGGGCACCCATATCCAAAGGCATTTGAATAAAATGATGGAGGTGCTTGAAAAGGGCCTCCATCACTGCCCTCAGGATCCTGGAAAAGGAGGATTGGGAGATTCCCGCAACTATTCCCTACGTGGTTTGAAACGATCCTGAGGCACAGAAATGTAACACCGCCATAAATTGCATAAGTGGTGGTATTGCTGTAGGACTGTCAATTTGCCGCTCAAGATCACTCTCTATTAATGAGAGAGTGTCTATGATGATTTGGGGCGGAAGACGGTAGCGTCTTAACACCTCATCATCGGGCATTCCAAAAAGGGTGACATGTGTTCAATATATCTGGGGCCTTGCACGCCTACGATGCCTACGCCTGGGACGAGATTGAGGTTGGTCGGCTTCCGGGAGCATGGCCACAACAATCCGACCAAGATCAACCTGAAATGGCAAGAATTGATTGTATGGTTTTTTGGCCCCCCAAAAAATTGAAAAAATACTTATCTTTACAATACAATCCAATGATGCTTACATGCCGGGGTATTGTCATGATTTACAAAGCCTAAAATTAAAAATAAAAAAAAATGCAAAAATTTAGGGTGGCCATTTAGGATTCTAAATTGGGTACAATACAATACATAAAAGGGGATAAACACACATTTCGCCAAAGAGCAAAATGACAGTGCACAGACTACCACAATTTGGGCCCCGGTAAATCTCAACCAATTTAACTACAGAAAATAACCAGCCAAAAATGCGCTAATTAGTTTGCAATTACAATACAGAAAATAACCAGCTAAAAATGCGCTAATTAGTTCGCAATTACAATACAGAAAATAACCAGCTAAAAATGCGCTAATTAGTTCGCAATTACAATACAGAAAATAACCAGTCAAAAATGCGCTAATTAGTTCGCAATTAAAATACAGAAAATAACCAGCCAAAAATGCGCTAATTAGTTCGCAATTACAATACAGAAAATAACCAGCCAAAAATGCGCTAATTAGTTCGCAATTACAATACAGAAAATAACCAGCCAAAAATGCGCTAATTAGTTCACAATTACAATACAGAAAATAACCAGCCAAAAATGCGCTAATTAGTTCGCAATTACAATACAGAAAATAACCAGCTAAAAATGCGCTAATTAGTTCGCAATTACAATACAGAAAATAACCAGTCAAAAATGCGCTAATTAGTTCGCAATTAAAATACAGAAAATAACCAGCCAAAAATGCGCTAATTAGTTCGCAATTACAATACAGAAAATAACCAGCCAAAAATGCGCTAATTAGTTCGCAATTACAATACAGAAAATAACCAGCCAAAAATGCGCTAATTAGTTCACAATTACAATACAGAAAATAACCAGCCAAAAATGCGCTAATTAGTTCGCAATTACAATACAGAAAATAACCAGCCAAAAATGCGCTAATTAGTTCAGACATTTAGGAATCACAAAACCAAAGGTAAAAACTGAAAGGTGAAACAAAGTTGCGTTAAAAAAAACATGAACATTTAATAAACAAGTGAAAAAACAAACTTACCAATAGAGGATATATAAGTCACCGGATAAAAAGGTCGTTGAGGCAGAGCCAAAAGAAACCTACCAAAGGAGAATTGTTAAAAATTTAGAGAACAAAATTTTACAAAAAAATGGATACACAAAGTGAACAAAAGGAAGACGGACAAAAACTTACCAAAAAAAGAGACGACAAATAAAAGAACCACACCAAAAAAAAGCGAACAGAAAGATAAACTCCAAAAAAACACACAGAAAAAAACGCCAAACACCGCCAAATACAATTCCCGCCAACAATCCACTCCGACCAACGTAACCTCCAACAACCAATACCCGCCACCTCGACTCGAGACGCCCAAAGCCATAAATAGTGTTTATTTTCCTGTTCAAATTAAGGAGGGATCATAGGAATGCACAATCAATGATGCGGACGAAAAATAAGGACGCATGTATAAATATGTCACGACCCAAAAAAAACGTTCTTGTGTATTTCTTGTTTGGCTGTAAGAAATGGCTACAGACCAGGCAAACAATGACCAAGAGGCGGCCGGTAAGTTTTTCAGGCATTTCCAAACAAGGATTATTTTGAAACATAATATAGTGAAAGTTTGCAAGCTGAAATTTCTCAACGTTTAAAAAAATAGGTGAGGAGGATGACATGGAAGAGGCTGCTGGGCCCAGTATTCCGGGCAAAGCAGGGAAAAAGAAAAGGCAGCCACAATTCACAAGAAAGGAGATGGAGCTTTTGGTACAGAAGTGTGTGGACATCCTGCCACAGGCAGACAGGAATATGGGCGTAAGCCAGAAGTGGAAAATTTGGGAGGAGATAGCCAGTGCTGTCAATAGGGTGGGTGATTATGTCCGTCTAGCCCGGGATGTCAAACGGCGGTAAGTAAAAACTTGACCACCTTAAAACCAAAAAAAAAAAAGCAGGAATAATGGTTACTTTTTCACCCACAGATGGCAAGGCTTCAAATATCGCCTGAAACAAAAAATGGCGGACAGGGCTAGGTATGCAAGGGAGACAGGTGGGGGTCCCACCCCTGTGTCATTGGAGTTGAATGATTTGGAAGAGCTGGCACAGGGGTGTGTGCAGGCTGTGGAGGTGTTTGGCGTGTCCAACATGGATACAGACATGCCAGACTTTGCGGCTCCTCATGTTGTCCCAGGTAAATGTTGTGATGTAACCAACTCTGAAATGTTATTGTGACAATATGTAGATTCTAATGTTCCTCTTTTCTCTTTTTTCTCACAGAGATACAGGCGGATGAGTCTGCTCCAGAGGGGAGCCTTGGCCGGTGAATTTCTGCTGGCACTGCAGGGGAGGAACCAGTACATCCAGCTGAGGACCCTGCAGAAGCCAGTCCTGGGCAATCCCCCTCGCAGGCAGTGGCACTCCTCACAGAACTCAATTTTAAATCTGATTCCCATACGGAGATTCTACAGAGGATGGACGCCAGTCTGCTACGGGTGGCTGAGACCCTGGAGCAAAATGCGGCAGCCAACGTGACCATTGGTCAGGCCCTGGCTGAAAATACCAGGGCCAACATCCGAATCGCCAATGCCCTGGAGCAGCTCGTTCGCCAGCACATGGTGGAGCCGACCTCCCTTCCTGCCGGAACATCTGGATCCTCCACCTCTGGCACAACAACAGCCATTCCTCCAAATGTGCCTAGCCCTGTGCCTAGTCCAGAGGCCACAACATCTGCCTCTGGACAGGCCAGCCAGAGGACATCCCGGAGCCGGTCTGGCGCCCACCCTACCCCAGCCAAACGGGGAAAGAAACGATGACAGCACTGGCTACTTTGCCCACACACCTTCTGTGCTTGCCCCATATTCCTTTCTGGCCAAAACTTCCCTCTCCTTTCTTGTGAATTGTTTTTTTTTTTTTATTCGATTGTGTGCCAAAAATTTCATTTCTTTCGAAAAAATGTGTCCAATATTAGTGGGTAACAAGGACCCCAAAAATGTACATGACAATGCACATGATTTGTGTAAAAATGTGTTTGGAAAATAAAACATACAAATTGTTCACAACTGTATTGTGACATTATTTGACAATTGTTTAAAGTTAATTCTGGCACACAAGGTAAAAACGAATTCGGAGTTTGGGACTTGCAAAAAATCAAGGGTTAAAAAAAACTGTTACTTTAAAAAACACTTTGGAATAAATGAATTTAAAAAAAAAAAAAAAAGCCAAAACGTTACAATACACACAAAGATGAATACAATCTTGTTACAAAATGCAAAAATACTAACCAAATTGAAAAATACATTACTACCAAAAAACGCTAATTGATTGTGTAATCCAGAAATTAGCAGCCGACATTTTCAGCTGCGTACGGTTTTGTGCTATTACAAAGTGAAACCAAAAAAAAAAACAAGCTGGTTTTCAATCCAAAGTTGATTGTTTATCTGACAAGCCGTGATAAATCGATGAAACATCGTGGAGGCCCGGGCAAAAGGACAAGGCCATTGCCATTGTGGTCGAGTAATCCAGACCCTAAGCTGTGCGAGCAGTTTGAACGGAAAGAGGATCAGCCAGTGACGTATGAGTTGGTACGAACACATTGGACGTTCGCATGAGCTAATTTATGTACGCCCCAAAAACGCCTCGCCACGCCTGCGTTTTTCCATCTCCTCCCCGTGACCACCCAAAAACGGCCTGTTCTGTCAATCACATTTGACATGTCACTTCCTGTTCGCAATTTGCCGAACGAGTGAAAAATAGCTTGCAATATGCCGTACGCACATGCAAAGTGTTACACCGACGCATGCGCGGTTTCTCAACATCGGAACGCAACGAGCGTACTGCTGTTAACGAGCGGCTCTGAATGAGGGCCTATATCTGTATCTGTCACTCTGTGACCTGATCAGTCACAGAGTGTATACGTCACAGTATATCTGTATGTTGTCTGTTTACTGTCTTTGTGTTGTTGAAATAAACAAGAATAATGCATTTTAAGATTTTCAAGAAATATGTAAATATGTTGAAAAATGAATTGGGATTTCAGCTGGCTGATTTCCAGAAAAAGCATAATGTTGGTTTTTCACTGCCTGGTATTGACAAGAGTAAAAATAGTGAAATTTTGCATAGACCAATATATGTTGAAAGAAGTGTAAAATCTGTTCAGAAGAATGCAGTGATAAGAAAGCCTGTCTCACAGACAGAGTAAGCCTGAATTCACATTGTCCCAGAAATTCCATAGGGAGGGGGAGTGAATCCTCACAAGTTAGAATTGAGATGTCAGCTAGTGCAGAAATAAGTGCTGATTTATTACACACAGAAAGTGTAGAAATTAGTGAGCTTGAGAAACAAAGAGTAGAAACAAAGAACTTAAGACATAAATTAAGCAATGTATTCACACTACAGGAAATGTGATTGATCAGAGGAGTCATTGTGTGATGCAAATGTCTTATGATTTCACAACATGTGAACAAAACATTGAAATCCATAAATGCAAAGAATATGTCCAGAAAATAGAGTCAAAATTTAATGCAAATGAGGTTTATGATAACATTCCATTGATTTCTTGTACTGATGAGTTGAATGATGATATGTTTGAATTGCCCAGGACTGTCCAGCTTGCCATCCATTGTGATATGAATGCAGAATAGGATGTATGTTCTTGGCCATTCAAAGGGGTGTTGCTAAGTAAAGGGGCGGTGATGATGCCTTTTGCCTTGCCCAATGAGACAAAAGTGAAGGGGTGGGAATTAGGCAGGATTTCAGTAAATGTCCATGCCCCTGAGACTGAAGACTCCCCCTGTGACAACATTACTTTTACATGGCATGATCAACGTGTCATTGTTGAGTTTAAGGATGCAAAAAGTGAACAAGATGTGTTTTCTGATGAAACATCCATTGCAAATGATGTTCATGGTTTACTTGCTCATTGTGAAGGAGGGGTTGGTGGGCACACACTGATCAACCACAAGGGGCATACATGCATTACAGACATACTGATTGTGGGAATATTTTGTGACAAAGTTGCAGATTTTGTGTTTGGTAATGAAATTCGCATTCCAGTGTATTCCCTTACAAAGCCTTACTAGCCAAAGGTTTTGAAGCAGCTGAAAGACACACAGTTGCTAATGACAACGGCAGAAACTCTGATGCTAATTAAAGAGATTAAGGTGCTACTTGCTGGCCGAGTAAAATTTAAACCAATGTTTGAACTGTCCATAGTGGATTTCTTAAAGATCACAGCTCCACGGTGGTGGGAAGATTTCCAAGACAGAGAGCATTATTGGTTCATGGACTATGGTGCTACCTGCATCACACAGGATTGTTGTGGATTTTTGCTAGATTTGCAAGAGCAAAGCAGCTATCTTTACAAGCTGACAGCCGACCGACAGAAGAAGGGGCTAGCGAACTTGTTGCATCTATGACTGTTTTCCAAGTCACTGACAAGACTGGAGACCCTGTAAGTCTTCACACTGAGAAATGGACATTTGACACAAAGTCTATATGGACTGCTGTCCAAAGCTGGAAGATCGATGTGGGACATGCTGATACACACACCTATAGCCTCAATGGTGGTTGCACAAGTGAACTGAGCACAGAACATGGTGTGCAATTCACTGCAAAGACAGCACTGATGGTGCTAGAACTGTTAAGCCTTGATGGAGCTGAAGCTGCATTCGAGCAAGCTCAAATCAAAGGGATACCTTATGTCCAAACCATGGTCAGAGACATTGCAAAAACCTGTTGTGTTTGCCAACAGCTGGAAATGTTGCCTACCTTGCTTGCTACTGATAAATGCCTCATATACTGTGAAATAACTGCACAAGTCTGGCAGTTTGAATTCATAATTTGCCACCAAGAAGATGGAGGACGAGTGCTGTGCTGACCAGCTACAAAACACTGTTATTCAGGAGTGAAGTTGTCTTAATCAGAGTGATACAAGATAAGAGACTTTCCTGAATATGTGACACAGACTGACTTGTTGATATTATGGGATGTCCAAGAGGATTCAAGCAGACAGACACCCATTTTACAGAAACATGGAGTATATTGGGTTTTCTATGCTTCATTCCATTCACAAAACTGACATCAGTATGATTGAATGAATGGATGTGTTGTTTAGGAAACAGGAATGTTCATATATACACAATGTTGGGGTTTTAGAGCAGGATGTATACAGTACATATATATTTTGTTAACCGGAGGGTGGTAGAGGTGGAAGTTTTAAAGTAAGATATCTGGTGCACAGACACAAACACTTATGATAAGGTTGTTGTGAAGAAATGTTTAGTAGGAAGAGATATAGAGACAGGTAGAAGAGATAATTGCAGCAGAATAAGTAAATGCTTATTTTGTGTTGTTGTTATGGTTTATCTCACACTGTTTATTTGTTTAAGCCAACAGGCTACTGGTTGGAGCAGGATGTGAGAGAACGGTGCTGGAGGTGCCTGAGATGACGATGGCCTGAGATTGATTTCTTATACAGGAGAGAGTCCAGGTGGACAACAGAGTTATAAGATCTGATGGCACAACCATTACATACATCTATGTGTATTCTGCAAAACTGAACTTGTGCCTTATATTGGTTGGATCCACACACTCACCAATATTCTCAAGACTTTTTCAAGATTTCATTGAACTGAACTGAACTTTACTGATAATAATTATCTTATAAGTAACTGATATATTTTATATAATCATATGTATTATTCACTGTTTTATTAGAGTATTCACATATATAGGGGGTTGTTTATGTTTGAGTGCATGGTGGATAGGAAGACATTTCAAATACGGGATGTAAGTGCTCGAGTAGTTAATACTGCCAGGGAATGGCGGGCTCTGTTAAATAATACACGTAATTGTAGTAATACCCCAAACATGATGCAATTAACACCTGATCCTGATAAGAGCAGAAATCTTTTGGCCAATGTATACACTGTGGTGGCTAATATTCCATATATTCTTATAGATGATGTGTATTACCTTTGTGGGAGACAGGCATACAAATGGTTGCCCTATGGGGGATTTGCTAATTGTACATTGGGACATTTGATACCCACCACATTCTTTACACATGGGAATCAAGTTAATACCAAGCAGATTCCACATCATTTGTTAACCAAGAGAGCAGTGCGGCCTTTAAAACAGTATTATGAGGAAAGTTGGCTATGGTGGTTCAACCCTGTTCAGAAATAGAGGGTTGGTTCACTGGATTACTGCATATGCTTATTTATGGAATTATGATCATAATATGCATGGATCAAGGTATTATTTCTTTGAGTAGGAAATGTTGTAACATGCTGGATTCTGTTAAAATGATGCCAATTAGGAGGAAAGATTCCTATGAGAACATGATATACATGTCTTCCACACCATAAGCCCAAGGGTGGACTGTATTGGGATAGCAAAATGGCTACTGACAGCCATTTCTATTCATGGTTCTTATGTGTGTATCAGACATGAAGTGGTGTATCAGGCATGAAATGGTACAGGTATGTGGAAAGCAAACAGGTCATAAATCCACAAGGTGTTGTCTACTGCGATGTACGCTTGCTTTAAGTTTTAGAAAGTCCTTATCAGTAGTTAACCAATAAAGTAGTTTGAAGTAGGTTTATGCCCATATTAGTAAGAGTTAGATGGGTATGCAAGTAGGATACTATATAAACAAAGAACAAAGGAGATTCCAGTGGCCTGCCCTAAGCCTGGACCAGAGACTGCAGTTGGTGGCCAGGATATTGTTCATTCCAGCTCTCCATTCTGAGAGACGAGGCTCATGGATCATGTAATCATTTATATTCCGAAGCTAAGTAACTATTATTCTTTTATATCTTGTCATTTGTTGTAATAAATTATATCTTTTTTCAAGATACTGGTTTGTGTGGCTTAATTAACCTTCTATATCCAAGAACCTTATTCCCTTCCACCGGGAACAATGCCCCTAAGTGTTTTTAAAGAACATTGCCATTTCAATTGAAGATAAGAGTATCAATGGAAATTTTAAATACATGAATTAAACACCCTGGAGGAAGTTGTTATCGACTAAATGCATTGGTTGATACGTTATCGTGATCCAAAGTAGGCCGAACTAGCTGTCCAGAGGGTATACATTTAAGATGCTGGTGGTCCCAATCCCGACAGCCGGCATCTAGAATCCTTAATCCCGGCTAGGGTTAAATGACAGGCGTCTATAATCCAGATGCCTGTCATTTTCCCGACGCCTGCACACCGGCGCCCGGCATCCCTGGACAGCCGCGGGGGGGAGGGTTAGGTTTAGGCCACCCGGGGGGGACTTAGGGTTAGGCACTCCCCAGGGAGGGTTAGGGTTAGGCTAGGGGGAGGGAGGGTTAGGCACCCCTTTGGGTCCTAGGGTTAGGCACCCCCCCTGGGATTTAGGTTTAGGCAGCGGGGAAGGGGGGGTTAGGGATAGGCACTTAGAGGGGGGAGGTTAGGGTTAGGCACTTGGGGGGGAGGTTAGGGTTAGGCACCCCTAAGGAGGGTTAGGGAGTTAGAATAGAATAGTTTATATTTACCTTTAGACGATCAGGATTTCCATCGCTGTCGGTCTTCTGCTGCCGGGCTCTGCTGTTTTTTTGGGCTGCCGCAGCCGGGATTCGTACTGCCGGTCATGCGGCAGCCGGCATTCCATACCAAATGCGTCCAGAGCTCGCCCTCTCTTAAGGGTGACAGCAAGTGTAAGTTACATCTGTCACACAATGGTCATGATGTATATGTTTATGTACTGTATGAGGGAAAAAGTTTTTAAATGTGTCTTTAGAATAACATTGTATATTAAGGAAAAAATAAATTGGCTTTTTTTTTTCAAACAAAATTTTATTGCATTTTCAATATATAAGGCAAAAATTGTAAACAATACATTGTGTTTGCATATTTCAGTACACCAATATTGAGGCAATTGAGAATAGGTTAAGATTACACAATAAAGATGATAACCAGTTAAACATACTACAGTGTCTTGCAAGGCAAGCACTAACAAGATTAGCGAAAATGGATAGACATGGGATTAAACATCACTCAAGTTATTATCCATAAAGATATAATAAAATATAAAAATAAGTATCTAAAATAGAATAAGATAAAATAAAATAAATTTTAAGTATAAGGTTAAGACACTAGGAGGGGAAAGAGGGAGGGGGTATATAGCTGAGAATCGAACAGGGTTCTATATATAATTTATTAAACAATCTTTGTACTTAGACATAAACATAAGGAATGGAAGCAATTGTATGAATGATCCACCAGACCCAAATAAGGGGAATCTGATAATCTATAATCTGCACAAGAGCTTGGATCATGAGGAAGAAGTGATACGTGTTAATAGATACCATTTAGTGTTTTTGAATAATTAAAAAATATGGGTCTGGGATGAGTCATCTAAGATATTAATATAAAGTTCCCACTTTTTATAAAACTTTTCTACACCCTTATCTAGGTCTGGTTTGGATGAGCGCCTGTCAAAGTACCATATTGGGAGCATTTTTTGTTTTTTGACCTCAGAGTAGGGGGGATTTAGTGATCCAGTGAACTAGAATTATTTTATTTGCCGCTGTTACTAATGTTGTAAGGAGAGGAATTTTTGCACTTTTGCCTGGGCCCAGATCTCAGAATCTAAAATTACACATAGACAAGCAAGTATTTTAGGTTGTAGGTGAAGAGAAAATATTATATTAATTATTTTGTTCCAGAATTTTTACCACATTCCCGCATGCAATGTATAAATGTGGCATTAGCTGCATGACATTTAGGACATTCACCTTTTTCTGCTGATACCATGTGCTTACGTTGGGCTGGGTAGATATAGGCTCTATGTAACGTGCATACATGTACTACTTATAGATATGCTGACTGCAAGTATCTGAGAGTGGAATCATAGTGACACTTGTGAAAGTGGATTCGTATATAAGGTTTGTAGGATATCTATGAAGGCAGTGGAAAAAACAAATTTAATTAGGGTTGAGAAAAGATGATTCCCACTAAGAAGGTCAAATGCCTTTTCTGCATCAAAAGAAACTATCATACATGGAGAAGAGGGCTATTAGAGTGTATATGTTGTATAGCAGATAAGACCCTTCGAACGTTAACCACCGAGTACCTCCCTAGTATAAAGCCGGTCTGGTCAGTGTGTATGATCTGTGGCAAGATAAATTTTAGTTAATATCTTATAGTCTAAGTTGAGTAACGAGATAGGAGCCTGGGAGAGACTGGTCTTTGCCTGGTTTAGGAAGGATTTTATGATTGCAGAATTAAAGTATAATGGTACATTTTTAGATGTAATGCCTGTAATGTGATTATAGAAGGGGACTAGGGCTATCTTATTCTAGGTAGTAATATCTTCTAAAAATTAATATTTAGTCCATCTGGGCCAGGGGCTTTAGATGGTTTTAGTAGTTTCACAACTCTTGAAACTTCCTCAAGTGTAATAGGAGCAGTAATTGTATTATCTAACTCTTCTGATACCTGTGGAAACTGAAGATCACTCCATTGATCATGAAAAGTCTCCAATGCCGGAGTTGAGGAGGGATTTGGAGTATTAGTTTCAATTGAGTATAAATTTGCATAAAAAAATTTAATTACATCAGTGATCTGACTGCTGGAAGTGGTGAGCGGACCACTGCTGGTTCGTAATGGTTGTACCACCATCGGTTGTCTAGTGCCCTGCAATAGGTTAGATAATAATTTATCAGTTTTATTTCCAAATTTATGGAATTTGTAATTGATTGAAAAGAGATATCGGTCTCCTTTAATGTGAAGAAATTCATCAAAATGTATTTTTGCAGTCTGATAGGCCAATTTGGAGAAGGAGTTTGGGTCAGATTTATATTTATGAAAAGCCTCTGTAATCTTAGTCTGTACTTCCATGTAAGAGGTAGCTTATTTTTTGTTCTCTGCTGAAACGTAGGAAATTATGTTTCCATGAATGACTGATTTTGCTGTTTGCCAAAACAGAGAGTGGTCAGAGTCTGGGTTGGAAAGAATGGTGTGATTATAATCCATCCAAGTAGATTCTAACTTATTACAAAAGAGGATTGGTTGACAACAGTTATTTGAAATATCACCCATACCAAGGCATGGTCGGAAAGGGCAATAGGCTTAATATTTGTGTCGACCACTCTCGGAAAGAAAGATTGAGATAGTAAAATATAGTCTATCCTCGATAAAGTGTGGTGTGCAACTGAGAGGCACGTGTATTATTTTTCTGTGGGGTTAATTGCTCTCCAAATGTCTACAAGCTGCAATCTGGAAGCAAGCATGGGTACTCCTAGCTTAGGGAGGTTATATTTTGAAGCAGTAGGTTGAGATCGATCTAGGGAAATGTCAGAGACAAGATTTAGATCTCCACACAACAGTATTGAATCTATAGGTAATACCAGTAAATTAGTAAGAGACGAAAAAAAGATTTCTTGTACACATTTGGAGCATAAACATTACATGTAACAAACTTAGTATTATTGATAATCACTCCAATGATAACATATCGGCCCTCAGGATCCCAGCCATAGATATAAGTGAAATTGGAAGGGAGCATTTCGCTAAAATAGCCACTCCACGTGCTTTTGAGTTGTAAGGCGCTGCTGCAAACCAAGACCAATTTAATATCTGCAATTTTTTGGTTTCTAATGCAGTAAGCTGTGTCTCCTGGAGACATATCATGTAAATCTTCAGCTTAGGCAAGTACATCAATATTTTGCGTATTTTAACAGGGGAATTATTTCCACCTACATTCCATGTTCCACATTTTAGCATCATTATGTTATTGCATAAACAGATTGAAATAGATCTTCTCGAATCTGGTACATAACGAGGGAAGGGAGGAGACACAAGAGAAGTATGACAGACAAGAAAAATTATACAATTTAGAACTACAAAGCATATAGCTGACATCAGTCAGAAACATGTCAATTATAGACTTCAGGAACATAAGCATTTCAAATGTAAAATATAGTAATATCACAAAGGCAGAGCAGAGCTAAAATCCGCATATCAGATTAAGGTTACTAGGGCCTAGTCATCATTTAAGAGACAAAGAGAAAAAGAAAGATAAATTCCATTGAAGAGAAATCTCCATAATATCATTCTTATTTGTGGGAACAGAAAACTCTCGTATACAAAAGCATGTTGAAGGACATAGTGAATATATGGTCATATGACATATTGTGAATAGAGCATAGACCAGGTCAACAGTGACAGAAAGAGCTCATAGAACACTAACATCTGTCATAACAGTAGGTTCTAGAAACTAAAAGGATGAGAAATATCGTATCCAGAGTTATACTTCAGGAGAATATGAGCAAATCGCATAAACTTATTCTGGATTAATAGGGGCATCTGAGATATCCAGTGTGTTAGATTCTTTTTCCTCACGCATAAAGGCTGCTGCGGCATCGGGGTTGGTAAAATCCTTGAAAGATGAGCCATTAAATATGCGAAGTCTGTCAGGGTAAATGAGCGCAAACTTGTGTTTATCTTCAATCAGCTGGGCACAGAGAGGTGAGAAGGCTTTGCGGGCCCTTGATAACTCTACTGAGTAATCTTGAAAGATGTGGATCTTTTTCCCCTCCCACATAACAGATTGTTGTCTTCTAGAGAATGTCCAGAAAGCTTGTTTATGGAGGTAATTGAGGCAATGTAAAAGGGTGACTCTTGGATGTGCCGTAGGCAACGCAGGCAGTCGTCCCACCCGATGTACTCACTCAATCACCAGATCACTGCAGGCTGATTCAATTCCCAGAAACAGTGGTGTTACTAGGGCAGGGTGAGCAGGGCACATGTCCTGGGTGCCGTGGGACCGGCGCCGGGTGGCGTGTGTTTTTTGGGGGGGCGCCGCCGGCCATGGTACCGGCCCACCCTAGTTAGCCAGTGTAGCGCTGACTGCAGTTTGTGTGGTCAGCGCTACACATTTACACAGGACCGGCACTAGGCTTCCCAGTGCCGGTCCTGTGCTGCACAGCTGAGCCCCTTCCCTCCTCCTGAGCGCTTGCCCAATAGCGCCAGGAGGAGGGTGGCAGGTGGGCAGGTTCAGGCTGTGCTAACACACACATCGCCGCCAGCGCTGGCGGCGATGTGTGTGTTAACCAGCATCCAATGAGAGTCAGACGACTCTCATTGGCTGCTGCTGCTACTGCACACACATCACCGCCGAGCGGCAGCAATGTGTGTGTAAATCAGCAGCCAATGAGGTCAGACAGACTCTCATTGGCTGCTGCTGCTGCACACACATCACCGACAGCAATGTGAGTGTTAAACAGAAGCCAATGAGAGTCAGATAGACTCTCATTGACTGCTGCAGCAGCCGCGCCTATTACAAGAGCTGGCTCCCTTCCGGCTCCTGCAGTGGGTAATGGGAGAGACGTCATGACGTCTCTCCATGATGCAGAGCATGCCAGCCCGGGAGGATTGACGTGCGGACAGAGGACGGAGGACGGATTCAGGTAAGATTTTAACTTTTTTTTATTGATTGTCAGTGTGTATTTATCGGGGGTTGGGCGTGGGCTACTACTGGGGGCACTGCTTTGGGGGGGAGACCACTACTGGGGGGGCACTATTACTAAGGAGGGGACTGCTACTGGGGGCACTGCTTCAGGGGGGGACCACTACTGGGGGACGGGACACTTACTAAGGAGGGGACTACTACTGGGGGCACTGCTTCTGGGGGGATACTACTGGGGGCACTACATTGAGGGGGTGGACCACTACTAGGGACTACTACAGGGGGCAGTGCATCAAGGAGGACTCCTACTGGGTCCACTATATAAAGGGCACTGTATAGGGGGAACTACTACTGGGGACTACTACTGGGGGGGCACTACTGGGGCGGACTACTACTGGAGGCACTGCATCAGGAGGGACTCCTACTGGGGCACTATGTAAGGGGCTTACTACTGGGGTTACTGCACAGGGGGGACCACTACAGGGGGCACTGAAAAGGGAGAACCACTACAGAGGGCACTGCATAGGGGGGATAACTACTGGGGGCCTGCATAAGGGGGCATCACTCCTGGGGGCACTGTATAAAGGGCACTGCATATGGGGGATCACTACTGGGGGGCTGCATATGGGAGATCACTACTGGGGGCACTGTATAAGGGGAACTAATGGTGGGCTGCATAAGGGGGTCTACTACAGGGGGAACTGTGTAAGGGGCACTACTGGGGGCCTGCATAAGAGAGACCACTACTGTGGGCATTGTATACTGGGGGTACTATATAAGGGGTACTACTGGGGGCCTGCATAAGGGGGACCAATACTAGGGGCACTGCATAGGGGGGACTGTATAAGGGGCACTGCATTAAGGTGCAAATGGAAAGAAATGTTTCCAGTGACAAGAAAGGGGTCCGTCATGTTGACACACCCCATTTTTCAGTGGCCATGCCCATTTTTCATCGTGCGCACATGGGGGGGTCTCCATTGACAAATATGCCCTGGCTCCAAACACCTAGTTACGCCACTGCCCAGAAGTGCAGGTAAAGTATTACGCACAAAATGGGCTAATGCAGGGCCCTTTATAGATTCAGGGAGTTCCACTAGTCAGATTATTCCGGTGAGACCGGTTTTCTAGGCCATCTATTTTATTTCACAAGTGGAAGTTATCCTTTTCAAGCTTGTGTACAGTGTGCTTCACGTGTGATACATCCTGCAATACTTCACCCAGCCTGTGTTCTGATTCTGTGATCTATGGGTTAATTGTTGCAATTGTGAGGTGATGTCAGAGACAGCCTGCGACAAAAGGGGAGCCATAGTAGTCTTTTTGGCATCAACCACATAATTATATGTAATGAGTACCTCAGAGGATCAGCGTGTCTGTGGCAAAGCAGTGGGATCTTGCACTGCTAAGGATTTCTTGGCAGCATGCGTCCCTGCTACAGCCTCAGCGTCCGGCGCCATATGGGGATCCGCCCGGCGCTTCTCCTGTCTCTGCTGCTGTGGCTTCAGCGTGACGGCAGTGGACAGGTATTATATACTAGCTGGGATACTCAGCATTGTTGAGGTTGAAGACTGGATCCTGAGTACACCTGCAGTCTTTATTTACATTGTCCTCGTCTACACATTGATCCTGAAAAGGACCCCACTGTTTGTTAACATGCATGCAAACAGTGGTGTAACTACCGTGGGTGCAAGGGGTACGACTGCTATGGTGGCTCTGTGGCCTTCCAGTAGCCCTATACCCAGTTACGCACACAAAGTGAGCCAGTCCAGTCAAGGCTGACGAGGGGTGCCTGGGTGTCAATAGTGTTGATTTGGTGCTATCTTGCTAACTGACTACAGCTGATGCACCGGCCGGCAGATATGGAAAGACAGTACCGCCGGTTGCAAGGCAATCAGAGTTCATGTACTAGCAGCCAATCAGCAGTGACAGATCCTGCTTGGCTGCTGGTCTGTGAGCTCCAATTGACTCACAACTGGTACCAGATTCAAATTGTGGCTTCACTGTCCATCCATGTCTGCTGTTGCGTGCCAGTGCACCAGCTGTAATTAGCTGGTGGCCCGGCCCCAAATCCATACCGGCTGGCTACTGATGGCACACAGGGGGAGTCAAAAGGCTGCTGGAGGGACATGGGGAGATGAGTTGATGGGGGTCCATAATGTGTAAGGGGCATTAATGTGTTGCATAATTTTATAAGGGGCATTACTGTATGGCATAATGTGTAAGGGGCACTACTATTGTGTGGAAAAATGTGTTATATGGAGCACTACTACTATGTGGCATAATAGCTAAAGGGCATTACTGTGTGTACAATGTGTAAGGTGCAGTACTGTGTAGTGTAAGGGGCTAATGTATAAGATAAACTACTACTGTGTGGCATAATGTGAATATGGGGTAATACTGTGTGGTATAACAGGAATGGGCTCTGTGTGGGGACAAATGTAAGTAATTTTGATCTCTGGGGGGGCCCTTTTAAGATCTTGCTATGTGGCCCCTAAAGTTCTATTTATGTTCTTGTATGCCAACACAGAGAGCTGACTAATATATATGGTCACTTTAAAAGGGACTAACTCTGGATTTAATGTGAACTTGCATGAGTCACAGGGGTCAATCCTATTAGGAGTTTGTTTTTTGAAACTTGCACACTTCGCAGCAAAGCACGCTCCCGAGAATTCTCCAATCCAATTAAAAATGCCTACTACTCGCAGCGGAGGGGTGCGAATTGAATGCCAAATGAGATTTGCAAGAAATACATGAAAATGTGGCGTGACCATCCTGGACCCCCCAAAATGGATAATTTCATTAGCAGGACCATATAGAAGGCTGTTTGTGGGCATTGGGAAGGTACTGTAGGTTTTTTAATGGTGTCAAATGGCTGATATGTGTGTGTAGGGGGGGG
This sequence comes from Taudactylus pleione, assembly GCA_031769625.1. NCBI lineage: Eukaryota > Metazoa > Chordata > Amphibia > Anura > Myobatrachidae > Taudactylus > Taudactylus pleione. The sequence continues at coordinate 5,907,762 of JAUIMM010000010.1, forward strand.
TTAAATGCAAGAAAATTATAAAAAACAAACTTTTTCTGTTTAATCTAAAACGAATTCAATGAAAAAGAAGGGAGATTTTGGGATACTTTGAGGGCACTTTGAATAATTAAAAAAAAAATGGTAAAAACAATTATTTTTCAACTAAAAAATTTTTGTCATTAAATTTAGGGTGCCTAAACTAATGAAAAGTTGATTTTGGGGTAATTTGAGGACATTTTTTTTTATCCCAAAAACTGACATCTAATTATTGGTCTAATTAAGCTAATTTGAAACTTGCAAATGCCTAATTAGTCACTAGGGGGAGTGTCCAAGGGGTTCAGCACGGTGTCCCGACATTTTAAGCTTGAAATAAAGATTTTCCTTTCCATCTCTCACCCTCAGGGAGGTGCGAGTGGAAAGTTGCGAATTCAGTCTCACTGATTCAGTGCAAGTTGCTAATTGGATGGCAAAATTAATTTGCTATGCAAATTCGAAGTGAAAATTGCAACTCGCACCTCGCAATTCACACCTAATAGGATTGACCCCATAAACTTTGACACTTGCTCAGACTGTGAGGTTAAAAGGATACCTTTGTAGCTTTCACACAGGTTTTTGTCAGTCTGCCAATTTTCACTAGAGCAAGCCCCAGAATCTGTGTCATTTAAGAGTGGTCCCATTTAAGAGTGGCCCCATTTTCCCCAATATAAGAACCCCCGAATCCAGCCGGGTTCAACACTAAAAAGAAAACAGAGTCATCGCTAGCATCGCTAGCGGTGGCTCTGACCGCTTTTTCTGGTACACGCATTGTCATTTTTAAAGAATGCAATTAAATATTGTTATACTCTTAAGCATGATGCGGCGCCCCCTTTCTCTGTTTTCTTTTATTTATATATATATATATATATATACATGCACACATACATAATGTGCTCACAGGGAAAAACATATATACATACAGTATAGTATACACATACCCTTGACTGAGGGTACCTGGTGGCCACTGTGTGTGAGGATTTTATTCTGAGAAGGAGGCACCTGTTTCTGGGCTATCATGGGGGGGAGGAGAGGTAGTTGAAGATACTCAGAAACTGCCCCTGCATACGTCACTACCTTTTAGCTGCGCTAAGCATCATTAAGGAGTCATACTTTTTGATGATGAACTACAGTACAATGATAAAAAGGCCCCTTTGTTTTATGAGACTACTTGCATATATGCAAGGATTGGGGGAGTTCAGTACTTAATTCTAGCCAACACTCATTTCACCCAACTACAAATTACTTGCTTGAAGCAGGCCTAAGCCTATACTTTGACTGAAACACCTTTTGAATCATTCAGTTGCATTTTATAATTGAAATGAAACAAAAAAATGTCTATTGACAGTCAATAGATAGGCATCAGGAAGTAGACGGTGAATAAGTAGACAGGGTTAAACGGTCAACAGATTAATGGCTGACAGTGCATTTACTCCACAGGGTAAAAAGTTCAACATGTTCAATACTTTGCAAGACTGCGAAAACATCTGTAAAATGTAATACAATCGGAGCCTCACGCACATTTGCACAAGGTCAGACCATTGCGCAGAGAGCTCAGGCTGCGTATGCCATCGCAATGGATAATTTATGCACACCACTGCAATGGCGTTCAAATGCCCTGGCATGCCTGCATTTCGCGCCCCCCCCCGTTACCTCCCACAAATGGTACTTCCAGTCAATCACTCTGTGATGGGTCTGCATAGTCACTGCAATCGCAGTCCCGATTGCAGTGGGTGGTTTGTGCACTGCGATCCATCCAAAGTGTTGAACTTTTAATTGTCTAAATGGCAATTGCTTTAAAAAATGACGAGGGTGTCAGGTCACATATCTGTGTCAAATTACCAGGCTTAATGTTTTACAAGTATGAAGTGTTTGAGGAGAAAACCTTTAAGATAAGTCGAAAAATTTGCATTGGGAAGTATATATTGTTTCTAAATATATATAATATTCCACAATCCAGCACTCAGGAAAACAAAGCAATACTTAGCCGAGTGCCCTACGCAGGTAAACCCCTCCAGGGTTAATCCGTTTGCATACAGTCCAATCGGTGGCACTCTGGACAAATAAATAATGAACCACAAGTCGTTCTTGATAGGCAACGTTGCTGTGCTTTTATTTGCACTTTTATCAAGCCAAATAATAAATATATATATATATATATATGTGTGTATATATATATACAGCAAATACGGCTGGCACTCCAAGGGGCTAAATATGTAATGTGCGCCTGGTGCCTTCCTAAAATACCTATCCCTGTATTGGGAAGGAAAAAATACATGCAGCAATGAGTGGCACTCCCGGCGACTTCACAAAATACAAAATACAATATATATATGTGTGTGTGTGTGTATATAAATACAGCAATTACGGCTGGCACTCCAAGGGGCTAAAAATATAATGTGCGCCTGGTGCCTTCCTAAATTACCTATCCCTGTATTGGGAAGGAAAAAATACATGCAGCAATGGGCGGCATTCCCGGCGACTTCACAAAATATTAAATCAATGTTTCAGAACTCTAATGAAGATTCTTTCCTCAGGATACATTGTATTGTATCCTGAGGAAAGAATCTTCATCAGAGTTCTGAAACATTGATTTAACATCACGAGCATTTGTGTGTTTTGTGAAGTCACCGGGAGTGCCGCCCATTGCTGCATATATACATATAATAAATAAGAAAAAATAATAGTTGTCACATCAACAGTATACTAAGATTTTTTCATAAATCTGGTATTATTTATTACAATATTTATGTTAGTGTGCAGGGCCGGCACAACCCACTCAGCAAGTTCTGCACTGCAGGGAGGCGCCAGGCTGGAGAGGCACTCCCCCTGCAGCAGTTGCTGAGACAATTATTGCATCTGCCGGCTGCCGCTGCGCCTGTCAGACTGAGACAGGCAGCAGCAGCCTACTGTAGGGAAAAGTGTGACTGAGCTCTTCATACAGTCCCATCCATGGAAGGGGGGTGGGGCGCCATAGGCAGGGGGGTGATTAACTACTGTAATGCTGGGTACACACTGACAGATATATTGGCCGATCAATTGATCTGCAGACATATCTGTCCATCAGCAGGTGTGTATGGGTGGTCTGTATGGGTGGTCTCCCGATAGGGTTAGGATACCTACACCCTGGGCCGCCATCAGGGGGGGACTGCCGGGCCCATAGTCCCGGGCCCGGAGAGAGCGGGGGCCTGGGTTGCAGTGGTGCAGAATCAGATATACACCAGCAGCCAGTGAGAAACAGCGCAGCCGCCGGCACTTCAGATGTATGTCGCAGCGCTGGCCGCGATCAATCACAACTCGTGGACCAGCAGCGGCCGCTCCTGATTGTTGCTGACCGCGATCAATCACAACTTGTGGACCAGCAGCCAATCAGGAGTGGCCGCTCCTAATTGGATGCCGGTCTGCGAGCTGTAATTGGCTCGTGGCCAGCACCATATATGAAGTGCCATCGGCAGCGCTGTTTATTTCTCCATGGTTGCAGGTGCATACTGCAGGAGCAGAGACAGCTAGGTGCTTAGGTCCCGGAAGAAGAGGGTATTCCACCTCAAGCTCAACGACCCATATAGGATGGGCCAGATGGTGAGGAGGGGGCCAAACTAGGAGTGTAACATTGAGGAGGGGGGCATCACACTTAGGGGGGTGGAGGGTAGAGGAGGAGAGGAGAGAGTAATGTGATGAGGTGGGGCCCTGCCTATTTTCTCTGTACCAGGCCCCACAATTTCTGGTGGCAGCCCTGCCTACACCTGTCAGTTGGTATCCTTACCCTTCCCCTGTCCCTACACCTAACACCCCCTCCCCAGTGCCTAAACCTAATCTCCCCTCCCCGCACCCTAACCCTCCCCCCTAGTGCCTAAACCTAACCTACCCGTCCCTAAACCTTATGCCAGGTACCCACTAAAAGATATATACATATTGGGTACATCAGCCAGTGTGTACCCACTATGTCACTGACGTGGCATACTCCCGCGCTTTGTCAGGGACATTGTCCATCAGACCAAAGGGGATGGTATACTTATTCAATGGGGAAGGGTGTATTTGTTTTTTACTTAGGGGGTAATACTGTCTATGGTGGATTAATGTATGTACGTGGGTATAATTATTGTGTTTCTGTGTGTGTAAGGGGTGTATTCATATTATCTGTTATATGTGGGACATTGATGGTCTCTGTATTATCTAGTGGTCACTGCGACTCTCTACATTATTTGGCGATTACTACCACGCTCTCTGTATTATCTGGCAGTCACTGCGACACTCACTGCAATATCTGGTGGTTACTACAATGCTCTCTGCATTATTTAGTGGTCACTGTGATGCACTCTGCATTATCTGGTAGACACTGTGATGCTCTCTGCATTATCTGGCAGACACTGTGATGCTCTCTGCATTATCTGGCGGACACTGTGATGCTCTCTGCATTATCTGGTGTTTACTACGATGCGCTCTGCATTATCTGGTGGTTACTAAGATGCTCCCTGCATTATCTGGTGGTTGCGACGACGCTCTCTGCATTATCTGGTGGTTAATACGATGCTCTGCATTATCTGGTATTTACAACGGCGCTTTCTGCATTGTCTGCCGGTCACTGTTACACTCTATGCATTACTGTACCTGGCAGTCACTGTTACATTTTAAGGGCCGTATTCAATTAGGCCGCGAAAACGGGTTATCGGCGATAATTATCGCCATTTTCACTTTTTCCCATATTCAATTTCAAAGACTTTTCGCATGTGCGAAAAGTCTTTGTCAAAAACCAGGGATAATTTTTCAACATATATGCGGCAGGTGTTTTTTAGAATGCGGTTGGTTGCGGCAGGTGGATTTTTAATGATTTTTAAAAGTGCACTTTAGGGACTTAAAAATATGCTTGCACCCATTTTCATGTACCACAAATTTGATGGGACTAGTTGTTTTCACCCAAAAGTTGCTAAATGCTATTCTTCACCACATTTACAAAGACGCATAAAAACACCTGTCGAGACCATTTAAAAACCCCAAATACCTTTAGCAGGCCAATTCGGGGTTACCCATAGTGATCAGACCATCAACCCACCGCCGGGTCCCGTTTTTGCCAATTCCAATTCAATACGGAGATACGCGGGCACGCGCCCGATACTTTATCCCCAGGAAAACCTCAAATGATGGCGAAAAGTCCGGCAACTGACTTTTTGCCTCTAATTGAATATGGCCCTAAGCATTATTGACAGTCACTGTTACGCTCTAGGCATTATTTGGCAGTCACTGTTACGCTGTATGAATTATTTTACAGTCACTGTTACGCTCTAGGCATTATTTTGCAGTCACTGTTACGCTCTAGGCATTATTTGGCAGTCACTGTTACGCTCTAGGCATTATTTGGCAGTCACTGTTATGCTGTATGCATTATTTTGCAGTCACTGTTACGCTCTAGGCATTATTTGGCAGTCACTGTTACGCTCTAGGCATTATTTGGCAGTCACTGTTATGCTGTATGCATTATTTGGCAGTCACTGTTACGCTCTAGGCATTATTTGGCAGTCACTGTTATGCTGTATGCATTATTTGGCAGTCACTGTTACGCTCTAGGCATTATTTGGCAGTCACTGTTATGCTGTATGCATTATTTGGCAGTCACTGTATAAATTTTTTGGCAGTCACTGTTACACTCTATGCATTATTTGGCAGTCATTGTTACGCTGTATGCATTATCTGGCAGTCACTGTTACACTCTATGCATTATCTGGCAGTCACTGTGACACTCTATGCATTATCTGGCGGTCACTGTAACACTGTATGTATTATTTGGCAGTCACTGTTACACTCTATGCATTATCTGGCAGTCACTGTTACACTCTATGCATTATCTGGCAGTCACTGTTACGCTGTATGCATTATTTGGCAGTCACTGTTACGCTCTAGGCATTATTTGGCAGTCACTGTTATGCTGTATGCATTATCTGGCAGTCACTGTTACACTTTATGCATTATCTGGAAGTCACTGTTACGCTGTATGTATTATTTGGCAGTCACTGTTACACTCTATGCATTATCTGGCAGTCACTGTTACGCTGTATGTATTATTTGGCAGTCACTGTTACGCTCTATGCATTATCTGGCAGTCACTGTTACACTCTATGCATTATCTGGCTGTCACTGTTACACTCTATGCATTATCTGGCAGTCACTGTTATGCTGTATGCATTATTTGGCAGTCACTGTTATGCTCTAGGCATTATTGGCAGTCACCGTTACGCTCTATGCATTATTTGGCAGTCACTGTTATGCTGTATGCATTATTTGGCAGTCACTGTTATGCTCTAGGCATTATTGGCAGTCACTGTTACGCTCTATGCATTATTTGGCAGTCACTGTTAAACTCTATGCATTATTTGGCAGTCACTGTTACGCTCTATGCATTATTTGGCGGTCACTGTTACACTGTGCATTATTTGGCGGTCACTGTTACACTGTGCATTATTTGGCAGTCACTGTTATGCTGTATGCATAATCTGGCGGTCACTGCGATGTTTCCTGCATTATATGGCGGTCACTGCGATGTTCCCTGCATTATATGGTGGTCACTCGGATGTTCCCTGTATTATCTGATGATCATTTCATTCAAAAATGCTACTTTATTTGCTGCAAAATATTAAATGGTTTCTGCCATGTTGGTAGATGACATAATAATGCAGCTATATTATGTTATATTTTGTATTTGTTTCTGATACAAATGTTCCTGGTAGTTTGTGTTACTGTAGGTAGCAGCTATCCCACCAAGCGCAGAGTACAGTAGGTGGAGATCATGTTCTTATAGAAGATCCAAATGGAGACTATCCCCCATTACAGATTTGTAATCTATTTTACTGATAATGGAAGAAGCTTCCTAGTGGTGTAAGTGGAGGTCTATGAGCCCCAGTAAAGCTCTACTAGACTGACCACCAAACACCCTGCTCCCACTTTTTTATTACCAATGTTACCTAATTGTCCTCCTGTATTGCTTTAACACATGTATTCTAAGTATATTTATTTGGTAATCTAGACACCATTCAAAAAAAAAACAAAACAAACATTATGCTGTGTTCACAGCAAAATATCAATAATGCATGAAAAAAGTATCAATACACTGATAATTTTGTAAATATAAATGTTTTTTACTTGTAGATAAATATATAACAAAAATAATATAATAGACACAATAAAATAAAAATGCAATAAATGGATCTAAGAGATCAGCGCACAAGTGCAAGTTTAGATTATCTGCTGAGCATTATGAATGCAGTTACAATGTTGCTAGAAGTGATCATATATTTAGTTCCAAATGGAATGTGAATTCTTGTGTTATTATTTGTAACAGATGTAACTGGGTGTAATCTAATAGATAGATGCCAATGATGATTGTGGATGAAGCATTCTAAATATCCATTTAGGTATAAGAATTATTGTAGCTGTCTTCTTTAAGTATATCTGTTTGGCAGGTCGAGTCTTACTGAACTGCGCTTGCGTCCCAGCGCAGGTATTGAACTCTGTTCAGCCGCACTGGTGTGAGCGGGACCTTCGAGTAGGTTGACTGGTATTCTCAGGTTGGATGTGCAATCGCCGGCACAGATGCTGGTGTAGGTGGCGAACTTGTAATCCCACTCTCTCTCAAATGTTGGAGAGATTATATCGCTGCTATGGAGAGCTGAGGTGTACTGCTCCGTGTGCAAGGAGCTCAGCCGTTTGGAACTAATATATGATCACTTCAAGCAACATTGTAACTGCATTCATATTGCTCAGCAGATAATCTAAACTTGCACTTGTGCGCTGATCTCTTAGATCCATTTATTGCATTGTTTTTATTTTATTGTATGTGTATATTATATTATTTTTATGTTATATATTTATCTACAAGTAAAAAACATTTATATTTACAAAATTATCAGTGTATTGATACTTTTTTCATGCATGATTGCTTTTTCGCAGTGAACACAGCGCAATGTTTCTTTTGTTTTTTTTATATATTTCTTATTGGAATTCACACCAAACTCCTAAACATTTGCTGCTTATTTCATTGGCGATTTTTCCAATTTTATGTCTACATACTAGCGCTGGGAGTTTGGTAGTTTTCTACCTTTTTAGGTTGCTTAATCTAGACACCATGGCCAACAAACATGTAAATGGTAGCAAAGGCTGCAATGCGGTGGAAGTACAGGATCATATGACTGAAAGCGTGTCACATGATTTACTTAAATTCTGTCCTAGGATGACACTCATTGACATCTGAGTGATCTACAATTATTTAGATGGAGATGAGGGTCTGGTTTTCTATCAGTACTACTGTGACATGTGTATAAGGGACACTATTACTGTGACATGTGTATAAGGGGCACTACTACTGTGGCATTATGTATATAAGGGGCACTACTACTGTGGCATTATATGTATAATGGACATTACTACTGTGGCATTATGTGTATAAGGGGCACTGCTGTGTAGCATAATGGGAATAAGGGGCACTACTATGTGTAATTGTCACAGTGCACCGGACACCGGCTATTACTTACCCTGTCCGGCTTGCACTGGAACCTCCATCAGCGGCGGGCAGCAGGCGGAGAGTCCCCAGCGCCTGCTGTCGTGATGTCAGTGCTGGGTTCTCCTTACTCCTCACAAGTGCAGGCGGCCGTGGCTCTCCTAGAAGCACGTGCGCCAACCTGCACGGGGTTTAAAGGGACAGGCGCACCAAATGTGAAATCACGTTTGGTGCGAGATTTGGACTTCTCCCTGTAAGAAGGAGTCTCTGGTACCAGACAAGTGCCAGAGTATAGGCTCCATACCATACTCCAGGGTTCCAGTACTCACCTGTTATCCTGATCTTGACCTTGGCTTGTTTGTGACTCCGATTTTGCCTGACTCCTTTGTACTGCTCCTGATATCTAGTTCTGACCTCGGCTATTCCCTGTGACCTGTCTACGTGTGTTCCCTGGTACCATTTCATCTGTTTGATATTGACTTGGCTTGTTGACTACGTCATTCTTCTGTACTACATCCAGTACTCACCAGCACCTGTATAAGGGAACCTAACCTAAGGGCCGTGACCTGTGTGTCGGACGTAGCCAAGTCCAAACCTTCTTGCGAGGGTCCCTGGTGAATACCGCTGGCACTTTAGATTCCACGCCTCAGGCATAATGTAGATCCAGCCAATTCCCTAAATACAGGCTGCATCCACAATCCGTCCGAGAGTTTGTGACATTAATAATGTGACTAAGGGACACTACTATGTGGTGTAATGTGAATCGGACACTATGTGGTTTAATGTAAATATGACTGTGCTGCTTGCAGCTTAATTTAAATTGGAGGTCCGAATACGTTGTCAAGCTCATTATTTGTGAGACCACAGCTCTTCGGGGTGCACTGTACCTTTATAGAATATGGATGGGAGGGCACAAATGTATAGTTTGCAGGGGGGCGCCGAACACCCTAGCACCGGCCCTGTTAGTGTGTCATGGAATACTAAATACTGTGATATATCAGCAGTTGTATCACCAAACTAAAGCAGCTGTGAATATATATACTTATGTTTTATATATGGATATTATTATGGATATTATTAGGTGAGTTTCTTGGATTGATGGATGAAGTAGTTTATTACTTTATACCTACTGTTATTTTATGAATAATGTTATTACATATATAAAAATATTTTCTCTTTATTATTTATTATTTATGTTATACACCTTTATTATTCTACAATAATTTTTGAGTGTTATTATTCACATTGTTTAATTGGTGAAGATATTATTAATTAATTAATTTTTATATGATATTAATTCATGTTATCTATTCGGTTTAACTTATTATATATATCATTCCCCTTATTTTTTATTTTTTATTGATGGCTATTATGTTGATATTCAATTATAATTTAATTTATATTCACTTATATTCACATTATATATGATAAGTCTTTTATATCTATATCTACAATTATGAGAATGTCGTTTATTTTGATAATTCAATATTTCAAATGTATTTACTCACCATTATGTTTCATCCTATTTATATTCTCACGATTTGTATATTTAGTTTTTTACTCACAATGGTATTTCTTTCTGTCTATGGTTTTTTTGCATGAGTGAAGATCATTATGGTTTGATAGTCTAAACATTACTATGTGCTTTTCTGGTTGGAGGACGGAGCCATCAATCATCCTACTAAATTCTAATTGGAGGAAATAGCCATCAGTCATGTAAGACTGAGATGATTGCTTGTATTCACTTTAAAAAGATTGGCAGCCCGTAGCACGGGTTGGCCCCTATGTCTAAGCCACTGGCGAAACGCGCGTCAGGGAGGGAGGACACGCTGCTTGGCTTCTCATCCGTTTTAAATGACTTTACCTTATGTTTGTGTTAAATGAACAATAAACATGATACTGCCTACCACTATGATGTTAGAATTGTAAATACCCGCATTATGCAAGGGATGCCGCTAACTATCTAATTGATAAAATATTGTTTGTATATGCTTAAGCCATTAAGAGGAAACAAGACCTCAGAATTTTAGTTACATTGTGTTGGCAATTAAATCAGAGCGCTGCAGGATATGTTTAAACACTTAATATGTGGACTGTACGCCAATTAAGAGCACAATATATGGGCGCTGTGGAGTGTATCTTGTAGATTCTATCATATATAACAGCATTGCTGAAAATTATACCATATAATTGTGGAATGCAAGGGATGCCGCTGATTTTTTAATTGATATAAGATTGGTTGCACACGCTCAAAGCCATTAGGTAGCAAGACTTCAGAATTTCAGTTACACTGCGCTGGTTAGATAATCGGAGCACTGCTGGACAGGTTTAAACAACAGTAATGTGGACTGTCTGTTACCGTAATAACTATCTAGTATCTAATATATGAGCATCGTGGAAGTCCACCTACTAGATTCTACTATACATAACAGCGCTGCTGAAAATTATACCAGATATTTGTGAAATGAAAGACATACGATGTTAGTGACTATATATATTAAAATTTATAGAAGAAGATAAGAATCTGACATTATAGTGTCTAACATATGAAATGTTGGTGTCTGTATGTATCTGTATCTACCATATAGGACAATGCTGGCATAACAAATATTGACCATAAATACAAAATCAGATAGCGCTTTTGATGTTATGCAGCAATTATTCTTTAATAATAACCACATTTAACAGCTGTGAATCTGTAGTGTCAAATATAGGCAACGTCACTAAATTGTATATATCAGATTCATTTTGGTATAAGTCCCATAATTATTATTCCATGATATATGGTCATTAATGAACTATAGCTATGACTCTGATTTTTATAACCAACGAAATATTGCTACACATATAGAAAGAATATTATGTTTCCAATGGTGTAATAAGATACTAGTGTAACACTCAGGAATAGCTTCATGTTAAAGTGAAACTTAATGTAATGAGAAAACAGCAATATCTTTAATATCACCTAAGAAGGAGAATTATTAATAATTGCTGATATTATAATTTGTGGTTTAAATACCTACCATATATAAGCCAATACCAGGCTAAATATTTTTTCTCCTTCATTGGTAATTATGCGGGCAATAGTAGGTGAATATAAGGCACATACAACATAGGTTTTTGTCAATATTTTAATTACACATTTTCTTGTACACATTTATTATTTATTTTTATAATTCGCCTTAATAAAAGTTATATTTTAACTCTTTGAACCAGGTCTTCCATCTGTACATTGTACATTTAGTCATAATCTGTGTGTGCCCATTATGAGAATACTTTTTCTGTTTTTTGGTTATATTACATTGTATTTATTCTAGGGGTGAGCGGGTTCGGATTTCTGAAATCCGAGCCCCCCCGATCCGAGTCCGATCCGAATCAGGCTCGACTTTTCCCGCCTGACTCGGATCTGAAATCGAGGCAAAACGTCATCATCCCGCCTTCCGAGTCTCGCGGGTTTTGGATCATATATAAGGTACCCGCGTCGGCGCCATTTTCTCACTCGGCTGTGGACAGTGAAGAGGGAGGGTGGGAGTTAGGGCTGTGTAGTGTAGTGTAGTGTAGTGCTGCTGTTGTCCACTACTTCAAAGTCCATAGGGGCTGGCTGTGTTGTGCTGTGCTGCTGTTGTTAATAGGGGCTGTGTCCACTACTTCAAAGTCCATAGGGGCTGGCTGGACTGTGTTGTGCAGTCAGTTCTCCATAGGGGCTGTGTCCACTCCAAAGTCCTGTGCAGTGTCCAAGTCCTAAAGGGGTGCTTTAGTGTTGTCCAGGGGGTGCTCTGTCCATCAGGGGTGCTCCCCCCAAGTGCTAAAAAAATAATATATTTTCTGTGTTTGTGAATAGTGCCAAGCGTGCGCCTGTGTCATAAGTAAAGGGCCGGCTGGCTTGACCGTTAAAGGGTGCTGTAACCCCCGAAAGTACACTCCAGTCCAAACCAAAAAAAAAATTATTTTCTGTGTTTGTGAATTGTGTGCGCAGTAGCCGCACGTGCATCAACAAAGTAGTGCCAAGCGTGCGCCTGTGTCATAAGTAAAGGGCCGGCTGGCTTGACCGTTAAAGGGTGCTGTAACCCCCAAAAGTACACTCCAGTCCAAACCAAAAAAAAAATTATATTCTGTGTTTGTGAATTGTGTGCGCAGTAGCCGCACGTGCATCAACAAAGTAGTGCCAAGCGTGCGCCTGTGTCATAAGTAAAGGGCCGGCTGGCTTGACCGTTAAAGGGTGCTGTAACCCTCGAAAGTACACTCCAGTCCAAACCAAAAAAAAAATTATTTTCTGTGTTTGTGAATTGTGTGCGCAGTAGCCGCACGTGCATCAACAAAGTAGTGCCAAGCGTGCGCCTGTGTCATAAGTAAAGGGCCGGCTGGCTTGACCGTTAAAGGGTGCTGTAACCCCCGAAAGTACTGTCCTGTCCAAACCAAAAAAAAAATTATTTTCTGTGTTTGTGAATTGTGTGCGCAGTAGCCGCACGTGCATCAACAAAGTAGTGCCAAGCATGCGCCTGTGTCATAAGTAAAGGGCCGGCTGGCTTGACCGTTAAAGGGTGCTGTAACCCCCAAAGTACACTCCAGTCCAAACCAAAAAAAAAAATATTTTCTGTGTTTGTGAATTGTGTGCGCAGTAGCCGCACGTGCATCAACAAAGTAGTGCCAAGCGTGCGCCTGTGTCATAAGTAAAGGGCCGGCTGGCTAGACCGTTAAAGGGTGCTGTAACCCCCGAAAGTACACTCCAGTCCAAACCAAAAAAAAAATTATTTTCTGTGTTTGTGAATTGTGTGCGCAGTAGCCGCACATGCATCAACAAAGTAGTGCCAAGCGTGCGCCTGTGTCATAAGTAAAGGGCCAGCTGGCTTGACCGTTAAAGGGTTCTGTAACCCCCAAAGTACACTCCAAACCAAAAAAATATATATTTTCTGTGTTTGTGACTTGTGTGCACTGTGGCTGCACGTGCATCAACAAAGGAGCAGCGCCAAGCGTGCGCCTGTGTCCCATATGTAAAGAGCCGGCTGGCTTATTTCTTAAAGGGTGGTGTAACCCACAAAGTGCACTACTCTCCTGCAAAAATAAAAAAATATTTTCTGTGTTTGTGTGCGCTTTAGCCGCACGTATATTATATATCAATATAACATAAATGGAGGACCAAACTTTCTCCGATAAAAATAAAATAGGGAAAGATCAAGAACCACTTCCTCCTAGTGCTGTTGCTGCTGCTGGGAGTTGTTCATCATCCCAGAGAGGAAGTAGGAACATCACTACTTTTACTAAACAATTGACCCTCCAACAGTCCCTAGCGATGAGGATGAAGTACGACAGCAGTCAACCTGAAGCAAAACGTATAACTGAGGCCTTGACTGCTATGTTGGTGTTAGACGTGCGTCCGGTATCCGACATTAGTGCAGTGAGATTTAGACAATTGATGGAGGTAGTGTGTCCTCGGTTCCAAATCCCGTCTAGATTCCACCTGCATCCTCAAAGCAGCAGCGACAAGCGTGCGTCTGTCTGTTAAAGGGTGGTGACACCCTCAAAGTGTGCTACACAAACAATTAAAATATTGTTCTTTTTTTTCTGTCTTTGTGAAATGTGTGGGCTGTAGCCACACCTGCATCCTTAAAGCAGCAGCGACAAGCGTGCGTCTGTCTGTTAAAGGGTGGTGACACCCTCAAAGTGTGCTACACAAACAATTAAAATATTGTTCTTTTTTTTCTGTCTTTGTGAATTGTGTGGGCTGTAGCCGCACTTGCATCCTCAAAGCAGCAGCGACAAGCGTGCGTCTGTCTGTTAAAGGGTGTTGTAACTCTCAAAGTGCTCCAAAAAAAATCAATTTTTTTTTTTTAATGTGTTTGTGACTTGTGTGCGATGTAGCCACACTTGCATCCTCAAAGCAGCAGTGACAAGCGTGCATCTGTCTGTTAAAGGGTGGTGACACCCTCAAAGTGTGCTACACAAACAATAAAAATATTCTTCTTCTTTTTTCTGTCTTTGTGAATTGTGTGGGCTGTAGCCGCACCTGCATCCTTAAAGCAGCAGCGACAAGCGTGCGTCTGTCTGTTAAAGGGTGGTGACACCCTCACAGTGTGCTACACAAACAATTAAAATATTGTTCTTTTTTTTTCGGTCTTTGTGAAATGTGTGGGCTGTAGCCAAACCTGCATCCTTAAAGCAGCAGCGACAAGCGTGCGTCTGTCTGTTAAAGGGTGGTGTAACTCTCAAAGTGCTCCAAAAAATAGAAAACTATTTTTTTAATGTGTTTGTGACTTGTGTGCGATGTAGCCGCACTTGCATCCTCAAAGCAGCAGCGACAAGCGTGCGTCTGTCTGTTAAAGGGTGGTGACACCCTCAAAGTGTGCTACACAAACAATAAAAATATTCTTCTTCTTTTTTCTGTCTTTGTGAATTGTGTGGGCTGTAGCCGCACCTGCATCCTTAAAGCAGCAGCGACAAGCGTGCGTCTGTCTGATAAAGGGTGGTGACACCCTCAAAGTGTTCTACACAAACAATTAAAATATTGTTCTTTTTTTTTCGGTCTTTGTGAAATGTGTGGGCTGTAGCCGCACATGCATCCTTAAAGCAGCAGCGACAAGCGTGCGTCTGTCTGTTAAAGGGTGGTGTAACTCTCAAAGTGCTCCAAAAAATAATAAACTATTTTTTTAATGTGTTTGTGACTTGTGTGCGATGTAGCCGCACTTGCATCCTCAAAGCAGCAGCGACAAGCGTGCGTCTGTCTGTTAAAGGGTGGTGACACCCTCAAAGTGTGCTACACAAACAATAAAAATATTCTTCTTCTTTTTTCTGTCTTTGTGAATTGTGTGGGCTGTAGCCGCACTTGCATCCTCAAAGCAGCAGCGACAAGCGTGCGTCTGTCTGTTAAAGGGTGGTGTAACCCTCAAAGTGTGCTCCACAAACAATAAAAATATTCTTTTTTTTTTTCTGTCTTTGTGAATTGTGTGGGCTGTAGCCGCACTTGAATCCTCAAAGCAGCAGCAACAAGCGTGCGTCTGTCTGTTAAAGGATTACATCGGTGACAGCATCCAAGTAGGCATGTCAGACAGTCCGTACCTGTACTGGCAGGAAAAAGAAGCAATTTGGAGGTCCCTGTACAAACTGGCTCTATTTTACCTGAGTTGCCCCCCCTCCAGTGTGTACTCCGAAAGAGTGTTTAGTGCAGCCGGGAACCTTGTCAGCGAAAGGCGTAGGAGGTTGCTTCCACAAAATGTGGAGAAGATGATGTTCATAAAATGAATTATCAACTCTTCCAGGGAGACCAGCCTCCAGAACGTACAGAGGGACCTGTGGTTCCAGCAGGGACGAATTAATACTCTGTGAGGATGAGGATGTACACACTGAAGAGGGTGAGGAATCGGTGGATGAGGAGGATGAGGATGACATCTTGCCTCCGTAGAACCAGTTTTTGCAGGGACAGATTAATTGCCAGCTTGTTTTGTGGGGGCCCAAACGAACCAATCATTTCAGCCACAGTTGTGTGGCAGACCCTGGCGCTGAAATGATTGGTTTGTTAAAGTGTGCATGTCCTGTTTATACAACATAAGGGTGGGTGGGAGGGTCCAAGGACAATTCCATCTTGCACCTCTTTTTTTTCTTTGCATTATGTACAGTTTGGGGCCTAGTTTTTCAATGCCATCCTGTCTGCCACTGCAGTTTCACGCCTAGAAGGGTCACGTGTTTGTGCCGCCCACTCGTGTCGCTTAGCATAGTCATCCAGCTACCTCGGTGCAACCTTTTGGACATAAAAACACTATTGTGAGGTGTGAGGTATTCAGAATAGACTGGAAATGAGTGGAAATTAAGGTTATTGAGGTTAATAATAGCATAGGAGCAGAAAAACCTACAAATTCTGTGATTTTAGCTGTTTTTATGCTTTTTTTCAAAAAAATACAGATCCAAAACACAAAACCCAGAACCCAAAACACGGAAGGGTGGTTTTGGCAAAACCAATCCAGATCCAAAACACGATGAAAGATCCAGATCCAAAACCAAAACACAAAACACGAAAAGTGGCCGGTGCACACCCCTAATTTATTCTCAGGTGCACCTCCCCAAGTAAGCAAGCATATAATTTAAGATGGCTCATTGAATAGGGGAATGGATTTTTGATAAGATAAGAGTTCCTGTGTGGATATTCTTCTGTTGTGTTTGACAGGAGTAACCTTACCAGAAAGACTTAGTCCAAACAGAATATTAAGGCCCTGATTCAGACCCACTCGCGAGCGGCTGTCTGCTCGCAAGTGGGTCGATGTTCTGCACTGAGCATGCGCACGACGGAGGGAGCCCCGTCGTGCGCATGCGCCAGACGCGACGAGCAAAGGAAAGTCTTTCGCTCGTTGTGTCTGATCAAAGGGGGCGTGCTGTCGATGTTGATTGACAGCACGCCCCCTTTGGTGGGCGTGCCGGGGGCGTGCCTCCCTGACGGGGGCATTCCCACGGGAACGCCTCCCGTCAGAAGCCGGCCCACTGACATCACTAGTGATGTCAGTGGGAGTGATTTTGGCTCTGATAGAGCCAAAATCACTCCGGAGCTTGCGGTTGAAAACCTCAACCGCAGGCTCCGGCTCGCAGTTTCGATGGTCGCGATGGTCACGACCATCGCGGCCATCAAAATGCACACTCGTATAGGCTGTGGGTGGTGACCCACAGCTATATGAGCGTCCAGGAGGACGCTCCATTTTTATGGAGGGCGGCCCTCATTCAGAGCGTGCGCTCTGCTCAGAGCGTACGGCTCTGAATGAGGGCCTAAGACAGAAGACCAAAAGAATCCAAGTGGTAATAAATATCATGTCGCCTTTTGCAGAGATGGTGCAGACATGGATCTTGGCAGCTGACAGACAGACAGGTGACTGCTAAAAACTAACTACAGGTTATTGTAGTCAGAGGATTCCATTCCTCAGACAACAGAGGAATGGAATCTTATTGACCAACCCCTCTCCACTCCCATGTCTCCTGAAATACACAAACTGTCTAGTTTAAATCAGTTAACTATTTATTATTGAAAGGAGTATTAACTACAAAATATATGAAAAGTATTATTATTATTAGTAGTAGTAGTTGTATTATTATTATTAATAATAATAACAATAATAATAAATAATAATAATTATTATTTTATAGCATACTTCTGTTACACAGGCACCTAGAGGTGTATGCTGAGCTGGGCATACATACATATACTTACAGTATCTTAAAACAAACAAATGGGTACTGCACATGTCCACAAAAAATGCATATGCCTAAATCCGTATGTAGATCTGAGGGACTGATTCAGAGATGTACACTAACCTGATGGCTAGAGTACATCGCTGATGTTTCCAGAACTGTGCATGTGCAGAACGGCTCCTGCCATCACACTCTCAGACCTTCCCAAGCCGCAGCATGACTGACATGCTGCAGCATTTGGAGGGCGTGACTGCTCACTGTTCCTGGAAATGGGGGCATGTTGTCCCATTTTACAGGAGGAAAGAGGCCAAGGTCTATCTTGGCAGATGCAGATTCGAGGTCTCTCAGGTGGCCAGGTTCTGGTGAGGCTGCGGGACGTTTTAGCCTGATTCTGTAGGTGTTTTTAATTTTTTACTATTCTCAATCATACCTAATAAGGAATATTAATACCCCTTTTCCACCAAAAGCCCGGGTCTAACCCAGGTTTTTGAACATGGGGCCTGATTCAGACCCACTCGCTAAGCTGAGTTTGCATCGCAGCCGTCAGGGGCAGAGTATGCAAATCCCACGATCGCACAGCAAGACATCAGGACGCCCACTATGTTTTAGCGTGCAACGGCAATGTGATCGCAAGCCAGTCTAATGGCGCTCACTTTCCCTTTGCAGCACACATCATCTACAGGAAGTGTATATGACAATCGGTAACATCGAGAACCATCGGAGGCATATGCAGTGCTTGTGATTGACCCTACCCTACCGCAAGCACTGCAAGAGCTTCAGTGTTTAAACATGCTAGGTGACATGTACAACTTAACACTTTAATTATGCACACCCAAAGAACGCGATTTTGAGGCTCAGACACACCTGCGTTTGCACCACCACTCCCAGGTTTTCCTGGACCTTCCCCTGTTACCACCCACAAATGGCACATTCTGTCACTCAAAATAGCGGGTCGTCTATGTCTTCTGGGTGATTACTTCCCGATTGCAATGACTGGCTTGCGCATGCGCACTGTGATGAATATGCCTGCGCAGTTAGCAAAAACCGACTAGCAGCGTGCGAACACAGCCTAGCAAATGGTTCTGAATCGTGCCCATACTGCCAACCTGGCTCAGACCCTATTTTTGCTGCATTTTTTCGAATCAGGATCTTATATAATATTATATATGTTATATCCTGTGTCAGGCCCTTTTACACTGAACTTGGGTCTGCCTTGCAAATCCTGTAGATGCCATTAAAAATGTCCCTTTTCTGGCTCACAAAGATGAGGTCATCAAAGGGTGGGTGGGGTCTGCTCACTGCATTGCATCAATCGTGGCCGACGAGTTGCCAGTGTGCACCCCGGAATTCCTAACTGTTTGCATTTTACTGCTATTTGATATGGAAAGTTAGAGCATGATGCAGCTTCTGACACTGTGCTACCTAGTGCAGAGTTATTCAGGAGGAGGAGGGTGCCATTTTTGGTTGAGAGGGCAATGACTCAACCAGCGGCTTAAGTTCATCCCAGACGCCCAGAGGCAAGTTATAATTTGGTACCCCTACCTAAAAGAAGGGGAAAATAAATATGGTGCATATTATCTATCTATCTATCTATCTATCTATACACATTCACAAAAACATTAATATAGAATATATTAATTTGTTTCTAGTAGGCCTATTTACTAAAGTAAATTTGCAGGATATCCCCCAAAAACACTCTTTTTCGAGAAATATCTACAAATATATAGAATTCCTTGAATGTATCTGCATTCCAGAGACTTGCCCTGGTAGCTAACACTATCTCAAAGTGGAGTTAACAGCTGTTGCCCTAAGGGCTACAGACCGCAAAAAGTACCTGGAGAGGGATCCGTACAGGGGCATATTTATAATGGGTGCAAGGTGTGCAGTACAGGTCCAGGGGGTCCCACACACTGCACACCCTGCACCCAATTAAATATACTTACCTCTCCATCGGCCTGGCGCTGCAGAAATCACTGGGAAAATGACCACCGTGGCCATTTCCCTAGTGATTCGCGCATGCGCAATAGAAATGTCCAAGGAATGTGGCACGGGTGCCATGTTCCCGAAGACCTGCGCATCTGCAGTAGACTCTGGCACAATGCATGCCCGAGGGCCGTATCTGAACCTGCATATGGGCCCCCTTTCTTAAAGCGCCATTGGATCTGTAGCAACCCTCCCTAGCACTCTCCATTCAGACCACACATGGACAGTAGTGCTGAAGTAGAAGTGAAGGGTTTGCATTAGGGTTGTGTATTGTGCAGTTAATGTGCCTGGTACACAGGCAAAGGTATACAGCTCTCCCATCTTATACCAGACACACAAGATAAGGAATAACTTATGAGTTTGAGTCAAGATACTGTAAGACTGCTACTGTGGTGGAACTACAAATCACAAAATTCCCAGTCTACTGCTAACTGCTTCACATGCTGGGAAGTTGCTCCCCAAAGATTTTCCCCCAGACTCAGCCGCTGGTGCTCCAGGCCCCTGCCTCCCATGCCCTCTTACCCGCAGCTCTGTCTGGTTCTTCCTTTTGACATCCAGCTCCTGGAAGATCTGCAGCAGCGCTTATGCTCGGCCCGCTGCACAGGTCCACGGCTAGAGCTGCCACCGGGCAGGAGTGGGATGGGGAGTTGTGGATCAGACATGTCACACTGGCATGAGAAGCTGTTGAGGAGCAACAACATCAATGAGCTCCTTTGAAAAAGCTGCTAATCTACACAGCGAAACACGTTTGGTGTTCCTGCCATCAACCACCAAGTGTCCTACTGCCCATCCAAATCCTGAAAAAAACTTACCGGACATAACAAGTGTTGCTATCAATATGGATAATATATTCCATTTACTGGACTGAACCAGGATTGTACACCGTGGACATTTGAGGGCTCCAAGCTGTTTACATGGACATGGAAGCTACATGTTAAAGGACCATCCCTTTACTGGTGAAAACCTTGACTAACATCCATTCATTTGGACAGTCCAATTTCCATACAAATATTTATTTCCATACCAAATTATACCAAAGCCTGAAGTATACACAGGAACAGGCAGTAATATATGAACAATCACTAGGGTGAGGAAAACTGCTCATTTATTTTATTTTACTATATATGTAATATTTTATTAAAGTGGAATATTAATTCTTTATTTTAAACGGTGTCATCTTCAGCGCCACTATATTTTATTATTGTATATGTTTTGAAGGGTCTGACTAACTCTATTTTTAGTGGCTGCTTGGACAAACAGACCAATTCAGCACCTGTACTCCAATTTATTGGTTTCTTGAATGAGCGGGGACAGGTTATAGACGGAAGCAGCATCTTTGACACAGATCCCTCCCCTAGTATATGGTTATGGTAGCTTCTCAGGTGCCGGGAAGAGGTGCCATGTTTTGGGCGGCCATGACGGTACACTGTGGGTACATATTTACAGCCCTAAGTGCAATGAATATATTGTGGGCAATGGAGGAGGTGTCCCTTCAGTGCTGGTGCCCGGCCGCAGGCACCTCCATTGTCTCCCATAGTTCTACCCCTGGACTTAACACCAATGTTTGTGCAAGAGGGCAGATCTGATAACATCCAGCATTATATCCATTATGAGAATGAGCACTGTGACAGACCAGAGAATGTGGGTCAGATACCCTAGGCACAAAGAAGCTTTCATGACGACTGTGAAAACTTCTCAAGACGAGCAGTGGATGGCACACTTCCAGATATTGTGTGCTACGTTAAACTATCTACTAGACCTACTGACCCAAACACTTCCTAAGCAGACCACCAACTTCCAGAAACCCATTGAGCCAAGCAGGAGACTTGCCACTGCGCTGTGGTAGTATGCTACCCCTGGAGAATACCACACAATCTCCTGCTTGTTCTGAGTGGAGTCTGCAAAATAGTATCAGGTCTTGCAGGCAATGCTAGATACACTCTACCACTGCTTCATCTCCTTGCCTCAAGGCCAGCACCTAGATGGTACCATTCAAAGCTTTCTGAGGTGTGGGTATCCGCAGTGTGCCATAGATGGGACACACATCCCCATCATTGCCCCCCATGACAACCTGGTGGATTACTATAATCAGAAAGGATGACATTACATCATACTACAGGCTGTAGTGGTCCACAACTAATGGTAAGCACTGTTTTTCCAATGTGTGTTTTATATCCAGTGCATATGTATGTTTATTTTGCAAAAAAATCTAATAAAAATGTATTTTAGCTTCATAGATGTGTTTTTATTGGCTGGCCTGGGCATGCACATGATGCAGGGGTTCTTTCCAACTCCAATCTGTTTCACATTGCACAGGAGACAATGGCTGGCTTTATCTGAGAGTATTCTGTCTTTGGCCCTCATTCAGACCCACTCGCAAGCGGGCGCACGTACGTTAGGCGTACGTACAAAAATATTTAAATTCAATGGCTCGCTCGTATTTTCGTTCGCATCTAAAATTCCTCCCTAAACTCAGGCGACCCCTCCTCTAACTAACGAGCGTACGAAATAGCGAGCGTACATCCCCGAAATGGCTTGAAAGGAACGCACGCACAAGTATAAACAGGAAGTGGCCTTGTCAGATGTCGATTACCTGCTCCTTTATTCTGCCTACCTCCATCAATCGTATCATGCCAATCAATGTATCAATTAGCTTAATTGTTTGTTTTTTTCAACACAATGCAAGAAACTTTACTCTTGTCCGTGTTTGTGTTTTCCCGCAGAATACGTACGGCTTAAACATTCGCTTTTATTGCTCAAAAAACATGTTACCCACAATTAAACAATTGTTCTATTGCTTTGGATCCCCGCATATTTCCCGGGGTTCATTTCTTTATTTAAATTTGCTTACGCATGTCACTGCATCAAGCCTATCATAACTCTCAAGAGATTTCTGGCCCTGTCGAACACATGACTCATACACTAACCAATAGAATTGCTCCTGTTAATTTCCCAAATACATTAGCCAATCAGTAATTTTTTGGCCACTTTATCAAAAATGATTTTTAGGAAAAACACCATTGCCATCATGAGAGCCTCCGCATTCACCAAGCGCGAGCTGCTGGTGCTAACGGAGGTGATAGATAGACGTATCACCAGCCAGCCTCCACCCATCACCAACCGGCAGAAGCGTTCCGCATATGCAGAGGCACGGGCCCGCCTGCGCTCCTTCGGCTCACGCCGCAACATCGGCCAGCTGGAGCGCAGGTGGTCGGACCTGCAACGGCGAACGCCCCGCTTGCTGGCATGCTTTCGCATGCAGATTTCAGAAAGTAAGTTTTATGTATTTTGTTTTTCATGTTTGTCTTTGTGGCCCAAACTGCGTGTGCATGTTTTCATGTCTGTCCTATTTATTCATTCTCATATTTGCCTGGCCATGTTTTCCCTCTATTTCATAATTATTCATTCTCCTCATATTTGCATGGCCATGTTTTCCCTCTATTTCATAATTATTCATTCTCCTCATATTTGCATGTTTTTTGTTGGTGGGGGGTGATTTTAAATTGTTTTTTGGCCAGGATTTGTGCTGAAACCTACCACAATTTGTTTGACATCTTTTAGGGGGACAGCCAAGACTACGCCGTCACCGTCCGGCCAGACGGCGGTCACGCCCACTCTCCCCAACCCCCAGCCAACACTCCACCCCCAATAATTCCCCTATTCCCCACTCCTCCCCAGCCTTCCAAGACCCTCTCCCGGAAATGTCAGGCCTCCTTCCCCTCTGTCCCACTTCCCCCTCTCCTCCAACCACCCCTCTTCCAATTACCCCCTCCCCGGAGTCCGTAATAACCCCGCCCCGATCTTTGGGGAATGGAGGGTCCTCCGAGGAGGACGATGGTGGGACTTCCGGAGCTGCCGTTTTGTCAACCGGTATGTTTTTCTTTAGCCTTTTTTTTTAAGCACAAACTGTTTGTATGTAATCATGTGTCGTTCCTTTATTCTGGGTTTTTGGGTCGACTTTTGGTGATTTAGCAGATTGCCTTTACCTGTTCCTGCTGATTTCAACATACACATATCACACCTGGGGGAATTTGTACATAGGCCTTGTATTTTTTGCAGCCCCCATTTTTTTTTTTTTTTGGAGTGATTTTGTTGTTTTTTTTAATTTTTAATGTGGTTTCCCTATTGTTGTATTAATCCACACACTTTTCTCACCCACAGAGGAACAGAGGCGTCGTCAAGAAGTACAAGACTGTGTGGCCCAGATGCGCCAACATATAATTGGGGTGCTCGTGGCCCTTGACCGTCTGTCTGGCATCCTTCGCCAATAGTTTTATTTGTGGTTTTTCTTTTTCAAAATAAATTGTATTTTTCAAACATACGTTCCGGCTAATTCATTTTTTCAAACCCAAAGATTGTTTACCCTGACATAAGTAGACTGTTCCTGCAAGGATTTCCATTTTTTTAAAGTAAGATTGTGTTTTGTATTTGTATGTAAAACAGCCACAAGAAACACATAACAGTCACAATGTCATTTCCCTTTTTGGGTGTAGTGTCAATTAGATATTTCTACATTTTACAGGTTCCTAGTTGGTGTGCAAGCTGCTTAGGCCAATCTTACAAAGCCAAATGATTGTACAGGCTTCCTTTTGGTGTGGGTTTTGAACCTGAAAACATATTTCATTTTAGCTCAACTGGCGACAGTACTGGATTACCCCTTAGTCAAATGTACCGTGTGTGAACCTGGTTACACTTGCTGGTAACGTCCAAAAAAAGGAAGAACATTTCACTCTACAAACATTTATTCACAACATAACTGATAAATCAAAGTGGTCACTCTCAAAAAAAACACACAGTGATAATCTCAAATACAACACATACCAAACAAAAACAAACCAAAAACAACAAATCAAGAACTGGTTGACGAAGGACCATGCCAACATGATTCCACAAACATGGCGTTGTGATATGGGTTCCATAATATATTCCCAAAATGTCCAGATCCAGGTTTGGTAAGGGTTGCAGGAAGTAGTGAGCGTTGGAGTGCCAAAGATTATGTGAACAAACAGAAGATGGTGAAAAAAACAACAAAAAATTAGAGGTTTGCAAACAAACCCAAACACATTAGGTATAAACACTGTTGTTTTGTAAAAACTTACCTAAAAAATCTGGCCACCACATCATCGCGTATGGCCCCCCCACATACTGACCTCCGACCAACCTCGGGGGGGCCATCCTCAGGTAAGGCATCCTCTGGCTGCATTGGGACACCACTCCTTATGGCAATGTTGTGAAATATCCCACACAGGACCACAATTTTCGATACCATATCCGGCAAATACATGAGCTCGCCACCAGAGCCGATACAGCGCTCCACCACTTGCCTGGTGGCTGTAAGTGCGGAATTATACGCACTTTGTGGCCCTGGTGTGGGAGCCAAATAAGGAGTGAGCAGCCAGGACATGCAAGGGTATCCACTGTCTCCTGTGAACAAAAATAGACCACATCAGGAACACTGTGTATCAAGCTTAACATTGTTATGTACTAAAGGTCTCCACTTACCCAGAAGCCACGCATCACCAGCTTGTAGGTTGGTTAATTTCTGCCATATCCCTGATTGCCGGATGACGAAGGAGTCATGAGCACTTCCGGGTAATTTAGCATTCAGGGACAGGATCTGGAGGGAGGCATCACATACCACCATTACATTCAGGGAGTGATAGTGTTTCCTGTTTCTAAATATTGCCTCCAGCTGTGCTGGAGGCTGAAGTGGTATGTGAATACCATCCACAACCCCTATGATGTGTGGGAAGCCAGCTATTTGGTAAAAATTGGCCTTGGCCACACTAAGGGCACCCATATCCAAAGGCATTTGAATAAAATGATGGAGGTGCTTGAAAAGTGCCTCCATCACTGCCCTCAGGATCCGGGAAAAGGAGGATTGGGAGATGCCCGCCACTATTCCCACCGTTGTTTGAAACGATCCTGAGGCACAGAAATGTAACACCGCCATAAATTGCGTCAGTGGTGGTATTGCTGTTGGACTGTCAATTTGCCGCTCAAGATCACTTTCTATTAATGAGAGAGTGTCTATGATGATTTTGGGAGGTAGACGGTAGCGTCTTAAAACCTCATCATCGGGCATTCCAAAAAGGGTGACACGTGTTCGAAATATCTGGGGCCTTGCATGCCTACGATGCCTATGCCTGGGACGAGTTTGAGGTTGGTCGTCTTCAGGGAGCAGGGCCAGAACAATGCGCCCCAGATCTACCTGAAATTCAAAGTTTACAATGTAAGGCTTTTGAGCCACCCCAAAAGTAACAAAAAACAACTTAGCTTTCTGATACCATCCATAGCTGCTTACATGCCGGGGTATTGTCATGATACGTATAAACTGTAAAAAAGCCAAAAATGAGACATCAAAAATTTAGAGGGTGAATTTTTGTTGTTCAAATTGTTGCAAGCCAACACATAAAATAGGCGAAACACACATTTGGCCATCGAGGAAAACGACATTGCACACCGTACGTCAAATAGGGTTCAAATGGCCCCCAAAAATGGAAAAGGGAAAAGCAAAACTGGTTTACATGATGAATAAGCCGCCAAAAATGCGTTAATTAGTTTGCAAATGCAAGTCACTACACCAACAGTCAAAAATGCGTTAATTAGTTTGCAAATGCAAGTCACTACACCAACAGTCAAAAATGCGTTAAATAGATCGCAAATGCAAGTCACTACACCAACAGTCAAAAATGCGTTAATTAGTTCGCAAATGCAAGTCACTACACCAACAGTCAAAAATGCGTTAAATAGATCGCAAATGCAAGTCACTACACCAACAGTCAAAAATGCGTTAATTAGTTCGCAAATGCAAGTCACTACACCAACAGTCAAAAATGCGTTAAATAGATCGCAAATGCAAGTCACTACACCAACAGTCAAAAATGCGTTAATTAGTTCGCAAATGCAAGTCACTACACCAACAGTCAAAAATGCGTTAAATAGTTTGCAAATGCAAGTCACTACACCAACAATCAAAAATGCGGTAATTAATTCGCAAATGCAAGAAAAAAAATGGACTTACCCAACTCGAATATATAAGATTTCCAAAAAAAAGGACTTTGGGTCCGAAAGCCAAAAAAAACTAAAAAAGATGAAATTAGTGTTAAAAAAAATTAGCTAACCAAAAAACAGAAGTAGACACCAATTGGCCACAAATTAGACTGCACAAAACTTACCAAATCAGGAAAGGATGTGGAAAAAAGGAAAAAAATGCGAACGGAAAACCAAAACAACTGTAGCAAAACCAAACAAAAAACCAACTCTGCCAAATCCTCCAACCGCAAACAACCAAATCCAAACAACTTAACCGCCAACAATCCAACAACCCAACCTCGACTCCACACACACCAAGCCATAAATAGTGTTTATTTTCCCGCACAAATTAAGGATGAATCATAGGGACGCACAATCAATGATGCGGCCGCAAACAAAGGACGCATGTATAAATACGTCACGAAATCACATTGAATTTCTGGTTGATTTCATTCTGGAAGCAGAGACATGGCTTCAGACCAGGGAAACAATGGCCAAAAATCCGGCGGTAAGGCCTTCATGCATTTTGTCTCAATGATTATTTTAAACCAAATATATTGGTCAAGTTGTGAAGTGGCTAAATCTGCATATTTACCCAAATAGGTGAGGAGGATGAGATGGAAGAGACTGCTGGCCCCAGTCAACCCGCCAAAGCTGCCAAAAAAAAAAGGCAGCCACATTTCACAAGCAAGGAGATGGAGGTTTTGATCCAGAAGTGCATTGACATCCTGCCCCAGGCAGCCAGGAATATGAGCCAAAGCCAGAAGTGGAGAATGTGGGAGGAGGTCGCCGTTGCTGTCAATAGGGTGGGTGATTATGTCCGTCTAGCCCGGGATGTCAAACGGCGGTAAGTAAACACTTTCCCATCCTATAAACAAACCCCATTGTAAAAAAAAGGATAATGGTTCCAATTTCATTCCACAGATGGGCAGACTTCAAATATCGTCTCAAGCAAAAACTTGCCGACAGGGCTAGGCATGCAAGGGGGACAGGTGGGGGTCCCACCCCTGTGTCATTGGAGTTGACAGACTTAGAAGAGCTGGCACAGGGGTGTGTGCAGGCTGTGGAGGTGTTTGGCGTGTCCAACATGGATACGGACATGCCAGACTTTGCGGCTCCTCATGTTGGCCAAGGTAAGTCTTGTGATGTCACCAACTCTGAAATGCTATTGTGCCAATATGTAGATTCTAATGTGAGTCTTTTCGCAATTTTCCTAACAGAGACAGAGGCGGATAAGTCTGCTCCAGAGGGGAGCCTTGGCCGCAGAATTTCTGCTGGCTCTGCAGGGGAGGAACCAGTACATCCGGCTGAGGACCCTGCAGAAGCCAGTCCAGGGCGTGCCCCCTCGCAGGCAGTGGGCCTCCTCACAGAACTCAATTTTAAATCGGATTGCCATACGGAGATTCTGCAGAGGATGGACGCCAGTTTGATACGGGTGGCTGAGGCCCTGGAGCAAAATGCTGCGGCCAACGTGACCATTGCTCAGGCCCTGGCGGAAAATACCAGGGCCAACATCCGCATCGCCGATGCCCTGGAGCAGCTCGTTCGCCAGCACATGGTGGAGCCGACCTCCCTTCCTGCCGGAACATCCGGATCCTCCACCTCTGGCACAACATCAGCCAATCCTCCAAATGTGCCTAGCCCTGTGCCTAGTCCAGAGGCCACAACATCTGCCTCTGGACAGGCCAGCCCGATGGCATCCCGGACCCGGTCTGGCGCCCACCCTCACCCAGCCAAACGGGCGAGAAAACGGTGACAGCAATGGCGACTTTTCCCACACTCCTTCTGTGCTTGGCTCATATTCCTTTCTGGTCAAAACTTCCCTCTCCTTTCTCGTGAAATGTTTTTAAATTTTGTATTTACGCTTATGTTAGCAGTTATGGTTTTTTTTTTTTTATTAACAAATATCTTTGCCACAAAAAAAGGCAACAAAATATTAGGCCAATTTGTTTGTGTTTAAACAATAAATTTAAAACAAAAAACTGAGATTGTATTGTGACATTATTGTACAAATGGGTTACATTTAATCCTGGCCCTAAAGGCAAAAACTGACCCTCTTAAAAAAAAAAAAAGGCCTCTTTAAGGAACGTTTAAAAAATCACATAGCGATGCAAATTCCACAGTAAACCAAAAAAAAGGGGAGCTAATTAAAACATGATGACATTATTGTTACAATAGGCCATAACCAACAAATTGTGGCCAAAATAAAAAACCAAAAATGTACGCTAATTGATTGTGTAATCATGACATTAGCAGCTCTGATTTCCACCTGCGTACGCTTTTGTGCTATCCCAATAAACTGCTTTCCAAACACATACCAAGCCGGGTTTCAATCCAACACTAATTACTTTACTGACCAGCCGCGATTAATCGCAGCACCATCGTTGAGTCCCGGGACGGAGGAGAAGGCCATCGCCAATGTGGTCGAGTAATCCAGACCCTAAGCTGTGCGAGCATTTTGAAGGGAAAGCGGATGTTCCAGTGACGTATGAGACGGTCCAAACACATTTGACGTTCGCATCTGCTAATGTATGTACGCCCCAAAAACGCCTCGCCACGCCTGCGTTTTTTCATCTCCACCCCCGTCAACACCCAAAAACGCCCTGTTCTGGCAATCACATTTGACATGTCACTTCCTGTACGCTATTTTAGGAACGAGAGAAAAAAAGCTCGCAATCTGCCGTACGCACATGCGCAGTGTAACACCGACGCATGCGCGGTTAGTCAACATCGGAACGCAACGAGCGTACTGTTGTTAACGTGCGGCTCTGAATGAGGGCCTTTGTTTGCTATTTTTTCCCTCAACTTTATATTCATGTATTATAGCAGGCAATATATGTTCAGCCCCCTTTTTTTTACTACTAGTTGTCAGATGTGGAAGCATGGTTCATGTGATGGTTAGCATTGCTTCAATTTACCAGCTCAAACATGCTCACCATGCCGTCAAGTGTACATGCTATGACTTCTATAACTGTAGGGGAATTTGTTTCTGTACCCAAAATAACAATAATGTGTATATAGTGTGTGTCCATGTAATGGCCATTATAGATTGTAAGCTCAACTGATGTAGCACCTGTCACAAATGTCCAAAATAGTATGTGTAAAGCGCTGTGGAACATGATTGCACTATAGACCCAACTATTACTGTTATTTGCAAACACATGTCTGCAATCACCAACATGACCCCCATGTTAATATACTTTTCCGTCTCTGTGCTATAGAGTGATAATAATCTTATCGGGGATGCAGCATATCCTTTGTGGCAATGGCTCATGAAGGGCTATACCCAACATCTACAGTTGTCGTACGTCAGTCCAAATTCTCTACACCCAAACCCATAGCTCAGTTCATTGAGAATGCCTTTGGCCACTTAAAAGGACATTGGCATTGTTTAATGAAAATAAATGATGTGGATTTAAAAACCTTGCTCAATGTCATAGCTGCCTGCAGTATTTTACACAACAGGTGTTGGCAGCAGGTGGCAGTGGTGTCAGTGCTGGGGATGGGTGGTATCTATCCTCCATTTTGCCCATTGAAGTCTATGGGCAAGCGTTTAGTGGCTGAGAGCCGTGATAGATGGCTCTCTCAGCCAACAGCGTTAAGGAGCTCATTCAGACCCATTCACAGCGCACTTTCGCAGCCAACAGAGGCCGGGTATGCAAATTCCGCAATCGCACGGCTAGGCTTAAGGACACCCTCTATGTCTTAGAGAGTGACGGCAGAGTGATCATACGCCGGTGTAATGACGCCCACTTGTCATCTCCAGGAAGTGTATGATTATTCAGTAACATCGAGAGCCATCGGAGCTGCTCGCAGCCCTTGAGGTAAACCCTACCCCGCCGCAAGCACTGCGTTCACTGAAGGCTGAAATACAACCAGGTGACGTGTACAATGACGCTTCCATGCTAATTATGCATGCCCAAAGAACACCATTTTGACCTGCAGACACTCCTGCGTTCGTTCATCCAATCCCCTGTTTTCTTGAACCTTCCCCTGTTACCACCCACAAACGGCACTATCTGTCACTCAAAGCAGCGCTCAGTCTTTGTGCTACGAGTGCACGATTCTCGATCACAGTGACTGGCTCGTGCACACACACTGTGACGCATGCGCAGACGGGCGACTATCGGCCAAAGCGTGCAATTGCGGCTTAGCGGCTGGGTCTGAATCAGGCCCTAAGCCCATTGAATTCAAAAGGACTTTGTAAAATGGCCGCTCGGGGCAAAACCTCGAGATCTGACAGCGGGATCTCAAGGTTTTGCCTCGAATAGGGATCCAAGGAGGGAGCGGAGATCCGAGCTGTGTCTAGGATCCCCTCGAACCCACATGTTTTGGTTTTTGATCTGTATCTCCTTCGAGGTTTTGGATCTGGATTTTTATCATAAAATGATAATAACAGATAAAATCCCATATTTTGGGCCTATAGTTTTATTAACCTTAATAACAATATTTTGTTCACCAATATAGGCCAAAGGTGGCCGGCTAAACTAAGAAACAGAGCAGCAGCACAAATACATAGCAGTTATTTCAGTTTAAAAATGTTTTGCAAATTAGTAATGTTCAACCAGACTTTTTGTTAAGCAGTTCCCCAAAATCTCCCCAACCATAAAAACAGCATACCATACCTGCGGGTTGGATACAGTGCTGGTCACAATCAGTGTGGGATGGATACAGTGTGGGTCAGATACAGTTATACAGTGTGGGTCAGATACAGTTATACAGTGTGGGTCAGATACAGTGCAGGTTGCATACAGTCCTGGTCACATACAGTCTGGGTTGGATACAGTGTGGGTTGAATACAGTCCTGGTCGCAAACAGTGCGGGATAGTGTGGGCTGGATACAGTGATACAGTGCAGGTCAGATACAGAGCGGATCGGATAAAGCATGGGTCAGATACACTGCAAGTCGTATACAGTGGGGTTGCATACAGTTTGGGTCGGATACTGTGTGGGTTGGATACAGCGCGGGTTACAGTGCAGGTTGAATACACCAATGGTGCACTTTCTGTGACAGAGGGTGCCAGCATCGTCGGCAGTGCAGGGATGCAGGGGTGCCAGCGGTGTTCTTCATGAGGGATGCTGGTGCTGTCGGCCATACTGGGGTCCTTAGTGTAGGAGTGCTGGCGGTATTGGTAGTTCGTGGGTGCTGGTGGTGTCAGTGGTTTGAGGGTGGTGGCAGTATCTTCAGTGCGGGAGTGCAGGTGGTGTCAGCAGTGCAGGAGTTCCGGCTGTCCTCAGAGTGTGGGTTTGCCAGCCATGCAGGAGTGCCAGCAGTGTGCAGAGTGCAGAAGTGTCGGTGGTGTCGGCAGTGTGGAGGTGTCGGCTGTGTCCTCAGTTTGGGATTGCAGGCAGTGTCGGCAGTTCAGGAGAGCAAGCAGCAGTGGCGTCACAAGAAGGTGCAGGGGGCGCGGGCCGCACTGGGGGGTCACCCGCCGAGGGGTGACACCAATGTGCAGGCTCCCCCTCAGTGACAGGAGGTGGGTGCTGCACTGTAACATCATGTGCAGCACTCGGCTCCTGTCACAGAGATTGAGCCTGAACTGCCCGCACCTCCAGCACCCCCCATTGATAACGAAGTACCGGCGGGTTCAGGACATGAAGCCATGCCCCCATTCCCCGAGGCCATGCCTCCTCTGGTGAGGTCACGCCCCCTTTTCTGTGGAGCACGCAGCTCCACCGCACTCAAGGCATCCCTCCCCGCACCGGGTGTTACCACCTGGAGGGACGCCACTGGTCAGCAGTTGTAACAGTGTGGAGACGGCAGTGATGTCCTCAGTGTGGGTGTGCTGGCAGTGCAAGAGTGCTGGCAGTGTTCTGAGTGCGGAAGTGGCGGTGGTGCAGGGGTGTCAACAGTGTCGGCACTGCAGGCACTGCAGGTGACGGTGTCCTCAGTGCAGTGGGGGCCTCCATCTTGCATCCGTTTGCCTCATTGAAGTCTATGGGAAAGCACTAATTGACTGAGAATGTGACAGACTGAACTCTCAGCCAATCAGCTGTCAGCCCATTGATTTCAGCAAGACTTTTGAAATTGGCGCCTGAGCCAAAACTGCGAGATCTGACAGCAGGATCTCGAGGTTTTGACTCGGAGAGGTATCCGAAGCAGACAGGGAGATCTGAGCTGCGGCTCGGATCTCCTCGGATCCAGGAAGAACAGGTATTTGGATTCCAAGGAATATATATATATATATATAGCGCCGACCCCCTTGTTTTGGATCTGGATTGGTTTTGCCAAAACCTCACCTCCGTGTTTTGTCTTTCGATTTTTTCTTAACAAATCAAAAAAACAGCTAAAATCACAGAAAATGGGCCTGTTTTGTCCCTACAGTAACCTCAATAGCATTTATTTCCACTCGTTTCCAGTCAATTTCGATCACCTCACAGCTTACAATATTGAGTTTTTCATCTAGTTAAGGGCCAAAAGGTTGCATCCAGCTAGCTGGCTCCAAACTGAGTAATAAATAGAGTTGAGGACTGTGCAAAGATAATGGTTTTTATTTTAACACTGGTGATGCGGCAGACTAACACGCACACACAAACAAATTATTTAATTTTTTTCACACTGGGGATGAAGAGCACCTCTGAACGAGGCAGCAGCCCCTTGATAATGAGACACAGGCAGCACAGCACCCCTGCGCACCTACATTGCTGATAAGTGTGGCTAACAGGTGTGCACACACAGAAATAAAAATAAAATACTTTATTCTTTTTACACTGGGTGTTAATAGCACCCCTGATGGACTGAGCACCCCCTGGACAACACAGCAGCACAGCCAGCCCCTATAGAGAACAGCCAGCCCCCATGGAGTGGACAGGACAACAGCTAGCCAGCCCCAGTATATATGGATATTATGGACAACAGCCAGCCCCTATGGAGTGGACAGGACAACAGCACACCAGCCCCAGTATATGGACAACAGCCAGCCCCACCCCCAATGGACATAAGCAGTCATACCCTGACACAACAGTAGCCTAGCCAGCCCCTATGCACATATGGACATAAGCAAGCAGCCCCTGACACAACAGTAGCCAGCCCCTGTGCACAGCAGAACAGCACAGCTCCCAGCTCCCTCAGCACAGCTCCCAGCTCCTTCCCTCTTCAATGTTTACAGCCAGAATGAAAAATGACGGCGATCGTGAGACCTTTATAGATTCCAAAACCCGCGAGAATCCAAAAGCGGGAAGATGAGGTTTTGCCTCGTTTTCAGATCCGACTCGGATCTGACTCGGATCCCCTAAGTTCGGGTGGGTTCGGATCTCGGAGATCTGAACCCGCTCATCAAATATATATATATATATATATATATTAGGGGTGTGCACCGGCCACTTTTCGTGTTTTGTGTTTTGGTTTTGGATCTGGATCTTTCTTCGTGTTTTGGATCTGGATTGGTTTTGCCAAAACCACCCTTCCGTGTTTTGGGTTCTGGGTTTTGTGTTTTGGATCTGTATTTTTTTGAAAAAAAGCCTAAAAACAGCTAAAATCACAGAATTTGTAGGTTTTTCTGCTCCTATGCTATTATTAACCTCAATAACCTTAATTTCCACTCATTTCCAGTCTATTCTGAACACCTCACACCTCACAATAGTGTTTTTATGTCCAAAAGGTTGCACCGAGGTAGCTGGATGACTATGCTAAGCGACACGAGTGGGCGGCACAAACACGTGACCCATCTAGGAGTGACACTGCAGTGGCAGACAGGATGGCAGTTAGAAAAACTAGGCCCCAAACTGTACATAATGCAAAGAAAAAAAGAGGTGCAAGATGGAATTGTCCTTGGGCCCTCCCACCCACCCTTATGTTGTATAAACAGGACATGCACACTTTAACAAATCAATCATTTCAGCGCCAGGGTCTGCCACACAACTGTGGCTGAAATGATTGGTTCGTTTGGGCCCCAACAAAACAAGCTGGCAATTAATGTGTCCCTGCACAAACTGGCTCTACGGAGGCAAGATGTCATCCTCATCCTCCTCATCCACCGATTCCTCACCCTCTTCAGTGTGTACATCCTCATCCTCACAAAGTATTAACTCGTCCCCACTTGAATCCACCACCACAGGTCCCTCTGTACCTTCTGGAGGCTGGTCTCCCTGGAAGAGCTGATAATTCATTTTGATGAACATCATCTTCTCCACATTCTGTGGAAGCAACCTCCTACGCCTTTCGCTGACAAGGTTCCCGGCTGCACTAAACACTCTTTCGGAGTACACACTGGAGGGGGGGCAACTCAGGTAAAATAGAGCCAGTTTGTACAGGGGCCTCCAAATTGCCTCTTTTTCCTGCCAGTACAGGTATGGACTGTCTGACATGCCTACTTGGATGATGTCACCGATGTAATCCTCCACCATTCTGTCAATGGTGACAGTATCATATGCAGTGACAGTAGACATGTCAGAAATTGTTGCCAGGTCCTTCAGTCCGGACCAGATGTCCAAACTTGGTCCTGCCTGCCCTGCATCACCGCCAGCGGGTTGCTTAGGATACCTAAGTTTTTTCCTGGCAGCCCCAGTTGCGGGAGAAAATGAAGAAGGAGCCGTTGACGTGTCACGTTCTGCTTCAGCTGACAGTGTGTTCACCAGCAGGTCTTTGCACCTCTGCAGGCTTGTGTCGGCCGGAAAGAGAGACACCACATAGGCTTTAAACCTAGGATCGAGCACGGTGGCCAAAATGTAGTGGTCTGATTTCAACAGATTGACCACCCTGGAATCCTGGCAAAGCGAATGAAGGGCTTCATCCACAAGTCCCACATGCCAAGCGGAATCGCTCCGTCTTAGCTCCTCCTTCACTTTCTCCAGCTGCTTCTGCAAAAGCCTGATGAGGGGAATGACCTGACTCAAGCTGGCAGTGTCTGAACTGACTTCACGTGTGGCAAGTTCGAAGGGCTGAAGAACCTTGCACAACACGGAAATCATTCTCCACTGCGCTTGAGTCAGGTGCATACCCCCTCCTTTGCCTATGTCATAGGTGGATGTATAGGCTTGTATGGCCTTTTGCTGCTCCTCCATCCTCTGAAGCATATAGAGGGTTGAGTTCCACCACGTCACAACCTCTTGCTTCAGGTGATGGCGGGGCAGGTTCAAGAGTGTTTGCTGGCGCTCCAGTCTTCGGTACGCAGTCGCTGAATGGCGAAAGTGGCCAGAAATTTTTCGGGCCACCCAAAGCGTCTCCTGCACGCCCCTGTCGCTTTTCAGAAAATTCTGCACCACCAAGTTTATTGTGTGAGCAAAACATGGGACGTGCTGGAATTTGCCCAGATGTAATGCCCGCACAATATTGGTGGCATTGTCAGATATCACAAATCCCCAGGAGAGTCTAAGTGGGGTAAGCCACTGGGCGATGATTTCCCTCAGTTTCTCTAAGAGGTTGTCGGCGGTGTGCCTCTTACTGAAACCGGTGATACACAGCGTAGCCTGCCTTGTAACGAGCTGGCGTTTCTGAGATGCTGCTACTGGTGACGCTGCTGCTGTTGCTGCGTAAGGTGATACATCTACCCAGTGGGCTGTCACAGTCATATAGTCCTTAGTCTGCCCTGTTCCACTTGTCCACATGTCCGTGGTTAAGTGGACATTGTGTACAACGGCATTTTTCAGGACACTGAGGACACTTTTTCTGACGTTTCTGTACAGTCTCGGTATCGCCTGCCTAGTGAAGTGGAATCTAGACGGGATTTGGAACCGGGGACACACTACCTCCATCAATTGTCTAAATCCCACTGCACTAATGGCGGATACTGGACGCACGTCTAACACCAACATAGCAGTCAAGGCCTCAGTTATACGTTTTGCTTCAGGATGACTGCTGTCGTACTTCATCCTCCTCGCTAAGGACTGTTGGAGGGTCAATTGTTTAGTAAAAGTAGTGGTGTTCCTACTTCCTCTCTGGGATGATGAACGACTCCCAGCAACAGCAGCAACAGCAGCAGCGGCAGCAGTAGGCGTAGCAATGCAGGATCCTCCGGAGGAATCCCGGATAGGAGAGTCAGTCATGCCAGTGATATGGCCTGCAGGACTACTTCCGATCCTGACTAAGGAGGAAATTGACGAGGAGGGAGTTGACGGTGTGGTTTGCAGGCGCTTGGATACAACAGGACAACGGGATTTAGGTGTCCCTGGACTGCTTACGGTCTGAGCCAAAGTTTCTGAACTTGACAGTAACTTTTTATGAACGCGCTGCAGGTGCCGTATAAGGGAGGATGTTCCTAGGTGGTTGATGTCCCTACCCCTACTTATTTCACCTTTACATATGGTACATATGGCAAGACAGTTGTTGTCCGGATTTGGATAGAAATATTGCCAGACCAAAGAGGTGGAATGTTTGGTCTTCTGCCCAGGCATGACCGTGATGGGCTTTTTCATCCCACGGACAACAACTGTCTCCCCCGGAGCCTGATTTAAACAAACCACATCACCATCAGAATCCTCCTCGCCAACTTCCTCCTCAGCGCCAGCTACACCAGTATCCTCATCCTGTTGTACTTCAACAGTGACATCTTCAATTTGCATATCAGCAAGTGGACTGTGGGTGCTCCTTTCAGCACTTGCAGGGGGCGTGCAAATGGTGGAAAGAGCCACCTCTTCCCGTCCAGTGCTGGGAAGGTCAGGCATCGCAACCACCACCACACTTGGACTCTCCTTGGGGATTTGTGATATCTTCTTAGAAAGCACAGTTCTTCGCTGTGCTTTTGCCAGCTTAACTCTTTTGATTTTTTTAGTGGGAGGAGTGCTTCCATCGTCATGTGAAGCTGAACCACTAGTCATGAACATACTAGGGATCGACCTTAGCCGTTCCTTGCCACTCCGTGTCGTAAATGGCATATTGGCAAGTTTACGTTTCTCTTCAGCTGATTTAAATGTCTTTTTCAAGGTCATTTTCCTGAACTTTGCCATTTGGGATTGTATGTGCCCTCTACTATGACATTGGGCATCGGCCTTGGCAGACGACGTTGATGGCATGTTATCGTCTATGTCATGACTAGTGGCAGCAGCTTCAGCACTAGGAGGAAGTGGTTCTTGATCTTTCTCTATTTTATTTTTATCGGAGAAAGTTTGGTCCTCCATTTATGTTATATCGATTTGATATATACGTGCGGCTAAACACAGAAAATAATTTTTTTTTTGGTTTGGACTGGAGTGTACTTTGTGGGTTACAGCACCCTTTAACGGTCAAGCCAGCTGGCCCTTTACTTATGACACAGGCGCACTCTTGGCACTACTTTGTTGATGCACGTGCGGCTACTGCGCACACAATTCACAAACACAGAAAATAATTTTTTTTTGGTTTGGACTGGAGTGTACTTTGGGGGTTACAGCACCCTTTAACGGTCAAGCCAGCCGGCCCTTTACTTATGACACAGGCGCACGCTTGGCACTACTTTGTTGATGCACGTGCGGCTACTGCGCACACAATTCACAAACACAGAAAATAATTTTTTTTTGGTTTGGACTGGAGTGTACTTTCGGGGGTTACAGCACCCTTTAACGGTCAAGCCAGCCGGCCCTTTACTTATGACACAGGCGCACGCTTGGCACTACTTTGTTGATGCACGTGCGGCTACTGCGCACACAATTCACAAACACAGAAAATAATTTTTTTTTAGGTTTGGACTGGAGTGTACTTTCGGGGGTTACAGCACCCTTAACGGTCAAGCCAGCCGGCCCTTTACTTATGACACAGGCGCACGCTTGGCACTACTTTGTTGATGCACGTGCGGCTACTGCGCACACAATTCACAAACACAGAAAATTTTTTTTTTTTGGTTTGGACTGGAGTGTACTTTCAGGGGTTACAGCACCCTTTAATGGTCAAGCCAGCCGGCCCTTTACTTATGACACAGGCGCACTCTTGGCACTACTTTGTTGATGCACGTGCGGCTACTGCGCACACAATTCACAAACACAGAAAATAATTTTTTTTTAGGTTTGGACTGGAGTGTACTTTCGGGGGTTACAGCACCCTTAACGGTCAAGCCAGCCGGCCCTTTACTTATGACACAGGCGCACGCTTGGCACTACTTTGTTGATGCACGTGCGTCTACTGCGCACACAATTCACAAACTCAGAAAATAATTTTTTTTTGGTTTGGACTGGAGTGTACTTTCGGGGGTTACAGCACCCTTTAACGGTCAAGCCAGCCGGCCCTTTACTTATGACACAGGCGCACGCTTGGCACTACTTTGTTGATGCACGTGCGGCTACTGCGCACACAATTCACAAACACAGAAAATAATTTTTTTTTTGGTTTGGACTGGAGTGTACTTTCGGGGGTTACAGCACCCTTAACGGTCAAGCCAGCCGGCCCTTTACTTATGACACAGGCGCACGCTTGGCACTACTTTGTTGATGCACGTGCGGCTACTGCGCACACAATTCACAAACACAGAAAATAATTTTTTTTTGGTTTGGACTGGAGTGTACTTTCGGGGGTTACAGCACCCTTTAACGGTCAAGCCAGCCGGCCCTTTACTTATGACACAGGCGCACGCTTGGCACTACTTTGTTGATGCACGTGCGGCTACTGCGCACACAATTCACAAACACAGAAAATATATTATTTTTTTAGCACTTGGGGGGAGCACCCCTGATGGACAGAGCACCCCCTGGACAACACTACAGCACCCCTTTAGGACTGGGACACTGCACAGGACTTTGGAGTGGACACAGCCCCTATGGAGAACTGACTGCACAACACAGTCCAGCCAGCCCCTATGGACTTTGAAGTAGTGGACACAGCCCCTATTAACAACAGCAGCACAGCACAACACAGCCAGCCCCTATGGACTTTGAAGTAGTGGACAACAGCAGCACTACACTACACTACACTACACAGCACTAACTCCCACCCTCCCTCTTCACTGTCCACAGCCGAGTGAGAAAATGGCGCAGACGCGGGTACCTTATATAGGATCCAAAACCCGCGAGACTCGGAAGGCGGGATGATGATGTTTTGCCTCGATGTCAGATCCGAGTCAGGCGGGAAAAGTCGAGCCTGACTCGGATCAGACCCGGATCGGGGGGGCTCGGGGGGGCTCGGGGGGGTTCGGATTTCAGAAATCCGAACCCGCTCACCCC
This sequence comes from Taudactylus pleione, assembly GCA_031769625.1. Taxonomy (NCBI): domain Eukaryota; kingdom Metazoa; phylum Chordata; class Amphibia; order Anura; family Myobatrachidae; genus Taudactylus; species Taudactylus pleione. The sequence goes on from JAUIMM010000010.1 coordinate 5,947,507, forward strand.
TAATATATATATATATATATATTTGCAAACCCATTGCTTTACACAAAATAAAATAAGGGAAATCCTGCTAACAGCATAGATGTAACAAGGAAATGACTTGCAGGTAAATACCTACATGTGGTGCATACTTGCCTACCCTCCTGATCTATCCGGGAGCCTCCTGGCCCCCTGGAAAGGCAGGCAAGTCTCCAGTCACCACCCGCAATTACCTGTAAAACCCCCGCAGCAGGGGGGCGGTAATGCGATTCACGCTGCCTGTAATATTGGCATTGTACAGCGGAGACAAGGCCAAAATGTGACGCGATCACGTGACCCCGCCCACAAATGTCTGTCATGTGTCAGGTCACGCCCCCATGTACCGGCCATGTCCCCCTGCCCTGCCGATCTGGCTGCTCCCTCCCAGAAGGGGCAGCCAGAAAGTCGGCAACCATGATGTGGTGCCAGATGCCAAACATGACAGTACACTCTAATTGTGGATATGTAAACAGGGGGGCTAGGAAATCGCACTATACCAGGCTATAAACCAAGTATGAGGAAGTTCCTCTATTTATAGTTAAAAAATAACTTATGTATTTTTGGAATCAAACTAATCAGTAACCAGTCTCTGACAGCATTCCTGTTTGTACTGTAAGTGAGGGACAGATCACTCATGTGGCTGGTGATACATGGACAGAAGTAGTGGCATATAATTTATTATTTTATGTGTATATAATATGGAAACCCCCCTAAAAATCCTGTGTTTGCCCCTGATTAGTGCAGCATCGCGTTCATGATTGACACTTGTACTAGTCTATGGCTGCTGCAGTGTCTCCTTCTAAACTCTTGCTAAACATAGCTTGTCTGTTTGCAGCTCTGCTTTCGGTATTGCAGCAGCATTCATTGAGAGTAACACCTGTGACACTCCCATAACATGCTCATGAGATGGCCTTTTTTTGCTTTCACTTCAGGCAGAGGCGCCACTTACCTGGATGACACCCAGTGCGCTGGAAGGAGTCCTTCCACGCGCCACAGACGCTCGTGGAAAAGGGACGTGGCTTCACGGGAGGGTGTGACTTTGAACAGTGAAGCCACACACCCTTATGTATGCTCATCTTGTGGGCATTACCAAACAGTGGGCTTACCCAGCACTCCAGCAGCTGCTGAGGCAGCCCACAGTCTCTCCCCTGCCTCTCTCCGTGTTATGACTTCTAGGTGTCACCCCCTCGGATGGTGTCACCCAGTCTGGCCCGCATCTCCCTAGTGATGCCAGTGACTTAAGGCCACCCAGGGCCGGATTTCTTGCTAGACAAACTAGGTGCTCGCCTAGGGCCCAACGGGATGCTCTTAGCCCCAAGAAATCTGTCCGCTCAAAATGATCCCAGAGGAGCATTGCATGAGTACCGCATAACGTCATGTCACACGGTCCCGCCTACATTTCCAGAGAGTCCCGCTGTCTGCACAGTGCACTGTCACAGACTCAGTGTGTGCATAGCAGGGGACAGGAGGAGGGTCACCAGATCCACCACCCAGCCCCAGCTGCTCCAGCTAGTTTCGGACCATGCACAGATTCCCCCCTACACTGGCTGCAATGGAGATGGAGTCAATACAGCAAGCCCAACCCCAGACCACAACAAATCACCTCATTACATCACAAGGGGGTGGGGGCTAATGAATCAAAGTGTCTTCCCCCATTAGGAACCTGTCTTGTACCTGCAGCCGCTGATGTATTAAGTGTAAGTATGTTATGTATGTGTACTGTTTTAGTGTGTATGTATGTATGTGTTAGCGTCTATGTATATTATTGTGTGTGTATGTATATATATATATATATATATATATATATTAGGGATGTGCACCGGCCACTTTTCGTGTTTTGGTTTTGGATCTGGATCATTCTTCGAGTTTTGGATCTGGATTGGTTTTGCCAAAACCACCCTTCCGTGTTTTGGGTTCTGGGTTTTGTGTTTTGGATCTGTATTTTTTTTAAAAAAAAGCATAAAAACAGCTAAAATCACAGAATTTGTGGGTTTTTCTGCTCCTATGCTATTATTAACCTCAATAACCTTAATTTCCACTCATTTCCAGTCTATTCTGAACACCTCACACTTCACAATAGTGTTTTTATGTCCAAAAGGTTGCACCAAGGTAGCTGGATGACTACGCTAAGCAATACGAGTGGGCGGCACAAACACGTGGCCCATCTAGGAGTGGCACTGCAGTGGCAGACAGGATGGCAGTTTGAAAAACTAGGCCCCAAACTGTACATAATGCAAATGTAAAGAAAAAAAAGAGGTGCAAGATGGAATTGTCCGTGGACCTTCCCACCCACCCTTATGTTGTATAAACAGGACATGCACACTATAACAAACCAATCATTTCAGCGGCAGGGTCTGCCACACGACTGTGGCTGAATTGATTGGTTCGTTTGGGCCCCCACAAAACAAGCTGGCAATTAATGTGTCCCTGCACAAACTGGCTCTACGGAGGCAAGATGTCGTCCTCATCCTCCTCATCCACCGATTCCTCACCCTCTTCTGTGTTGTGTACATCCTCATCCTCACAGAGTATTAACTCGTCCCCACTGGAATCCACCACCACAGGTCTCTCTGTACGTTCTGGAGGCTGGTCTCCCTGGAAGAGTTGATAATTCATTTTTATGAACATCATCTTCTCCACATTTTGTGGAAGCAACCTCCTACGCCTTTCGCTGACAAGGTTCCCGGCTGCACTAAACACTCTTTCGGAGTACACACTGGAGGGGGGCAACTCAGGTAAAATAGAGCCAGTTTGTACAGGGGCCTCCAAATTGCCTCTTTTTCCGCCCAGTACAGGTACGGACTGTCTGACATGCCTACTTGGATGCTGTCACCAATGTAATCCTCCACCATTCTGTCAATGGTGACAGTATCATATGCAGTGACAGTAGACATGTCAGAAATTATTGCCAGGTCCTTCAGTCCGGACCAGACGTCCAAACTTGGTCCTGCCTGCCCTGCATCACCGCCAGCGGGTTGCTTAGGATAGCTAAGTTTTTTTCCAGGCAGCCCCAGTTGCGGGAGAAAATGAAGAAGGAGCTGTTGACGTGTCACGTTCCACTTCAGCTGACAGTGTGTTCACCAGCAGGTCTTTGCACCTCTGCAGGCTTGTGTTGGCCGGAAAGAGAGACACCACATAGGCTTTAAACCTAGGATCAAGCAGGGTGGCCAAAATGTAGTGGTCTGATTTCAACAGATTGACCACCCTAGAATCCTGGCAAAGCGAATGAAGGGCTTCATCCACAAGTCCCACATGCCGAGCGGAATCGCTCCCTCTTAGCTTCTCTTTCACTTTCTCCAGCTGCTTCTGCAAAAGCCTGATGAGGGGAATGACCTGACTCAAGCTGGCAGTGTCTGAACTGACTTCACGTGTGGCAAGTTCGAAGGGCTGGAGAACCTTGCACAACATGGAAATCATTCTCCACTGCGCTTGAGTCAGGTGCATACCCCCTCCTTTGCCTATGTCATAGGTGGATGTATAGGCTTGAATGGCCTTTTGCTGCTCCTCCATCCTCTGAAGCATATAGAGGGTTGAGTTCCACTGCATCACAACCTCTTGCTTCAGGTGATGGCGGGGCAGGTTCAAGAGTGTTTGCTGGCGCTCCAGTCTTCGGCACGCAGTCGCTGAATGGCGAAAGTGGCCAGAAATTTTTCGGGCAACCCAAAGCGTCTCCTGCACGCCCCTGTCGCTTTTCAGAAAATTCTGCACCACCAAGTTTATTGTGTGAGCAAAACATGGGACGTGCTGGAATTTGCCCAGATGTAATGCCCGCACAATATTGGTGGCATTGTCAGATATCACAAATCCCCAGGAGAGTCTAAGTGGGGTAAGCCACTGGGTGATGATTTCCCTCAGTTTCTCTAAGAGGTTGTCGGCGGTGTGCCTCTTACTGAAACCGGTGATACACAGCGTAGCCTGCCTTGGAACGAGCTGGCGTTTCTGAGATGCTGCTACTGGTGACGCTGCTGCTGTTGCTGCGTAAGGTGATACATCTACCCAGTGGGCTGTCACAGTCATATAGTCCTTCATCTGCCCTGTTCCACTTGTCCACATGTCCATGGTTAAGTGGACATTGGGTACAACGGCATTTTTCAGGACACTGAGGACACTTTTGTTGATGTTTCTGTACAGTCTCGGTATCGCCTGCCTAGTGAAGTGGAATCTAGACGGGATTTGGAACCGGGGACACACTACCTCCATCAATTGTCTAAATCCCACTGCACTAATGGAGGATACCGGATGCACGTCTAACACCAACATAGCAGTCAAGGCCTCAGTTATACGCTTTGCTTCAAGATGACTGCTGTCGTACTTCATCCTCCTCGCTAAGGACTGTTGGAGGGTCAATTGTTTAGTAAAAGTAGTGGTGTTTCTACTTCCTCTCTGGGATGATGAACGACTCCCAGCAGCAGCAACAGCAGCAGCGGCAGCAGGAGGCGTAGCAATGCAGGATCCTCCGGAGGAATCCCGGATTGGAGAGTCAGTCATGCCAGTGACATGGCCTGCAGGACTACTTCCGATCCTGACTAAGGAGGAAATTGATGAAGAGGGAGTTGACGGTGTGGTTTGCAGGCACTTGGAAACAACAGGACAACGGGATTTAGGTCTTAGCCAAAGTTTCTGAACTTGACAGTAACTTTTTATGAATGTGCTGCAGGTGCCAAATAAGGGAGGACGTTCCTAGGTGGTTAACGTCCCTACCCCTACTTATTTCACCTTTACATATGGTACATATGGCAAGACAGTTGTTGTCCGGATTTGGATAGAAATATTGCCAGACCAAAGAGGTGGAATGTTTGGTCTTCTGCCCAGGCATGACCGTGATGGGCTTTTTCATCCCATGGACAATAACTGTCTCCCCCGGAGCCTGATTTTAACAAACCACATCACCATCAGAATCCTCCTCGACAACTTCCTCCTCAGCGCCAGCTACACCAGTATCCTCATCCTGTTGTACTTCAACAGTGACATCTTCAATTTGCATATCAGCAAGTGGACTGTGGGTGCTCCTTTCAGCACTTGCAGGGGGTGTGCAAATGGTGGAAAGAGCCACCACTTCCCGTCCAGTCCTCGGAAGGTCAGGCATCGCAACCACCACCACACTTGGACTCTTCTTGGGGATTTGTGATATCTTCTTAGAACGCACAGTTTTTCACTGTGATTTTTCCAGCTTAACTCATTTGATTTTTTTAGTGGGAGGAGGGCTTCCATCGTCATGTGAAGCTGAATTACTAGTCATGAACATAGCGAAAGACCTTAGCCATTCCATGCCACTCCGTGTCATAAATGGCATATTGGAAAGTTTACGTTTCTCTTCAGATGATTTAAATGTTTTTTTCAAGGTCATTTTCCTGAACTTTGTCATTTGGGATTGTATGTGTCCTCTACTATAACATTGGGCATCGGCCTTGGCAGACGACGTTGATGGCATGTTATCGTCTATGTCATGACTAGTGGCAGCAGCTTCAGCACTTGGAGGAAGTGGTTCTTGATCTTTCCCTATTTTATTTTTATCGGAGAAAGTTTGGTCCTCCATTTATGTTATATTGATATATACGTGGGGCTAAGGCGCACACAATCACAGAAAATAATTTTTTATTTTTATTGGAGACTATTGCACTTTGTGGGTTACACCACCCTTTAAGAAATGAGCCAGCCGGCCCTTTACTTATGGGACACAGGCGCACGCTTGGCGCTGCTCCTTTGTTGATGCACGTGCAGCTACAGCCCACACAATTCACAAACACAGAAAATATTTTTTTTATTTTGTTTGGAGTGCCCTTTGGGGGTTACAGCACCCTTTAATGGACAAGCCAGCCGGCCTTTTGCTTATGGGACACAGGCGCACGCTTGGCGCTGCTCCTTTGTTGATGCACGTGCAGCCACAGTGCACACAATTCACAAACACAGAACATTTTTATTTATTTTGTTTGGAGTGCCGTTTGGGGGTTACAGCACCCTTTAGTGGTCAATCCAGCCGGCCCTTTATTTATGGGACACAGGCGCACGCTTGGCACTACTTTGTTGATGCACGTGCGGCTACTGCGCACACAATTCACAAACAGAAAAAAATAAATTTTTTTATTTTGTTTGGAGTGCCCTTTGGGGGTTACAGCACCCTTTAACGGACAAGCCAGCCGGCCTTTTACTTATGGGACACAGGCGCACGCTTGGCGCTGCTCCTTTGTTGATGCACGTGCAGCCACAGTGCACACAATTCACAAACACAGAAACATTTTTTTTATTTTGTTTGGAGTGCCCTTTGGGGGTTACAGCACCCTTTAGCAGTCAATCCAGCTGGCCCTTTATTTATGGGACACAGGCGCATGCTTGGCACTACTTTGTTGATGCACGTGCGGCTACTGCGCACACAATTCACAAACACAAAAAATGATATTTTTTAATTTTGTTTGGAGAGCCCTTTGGGGGTTACAGCACCCTTTAGCAGTCAATCCAGCCAGCCCTTTATTTATGGGACACAGGTGCACGCTTGGCACTACTTTGTTGATGCACGTGCGGCTACTGCACACACAGGGCCTGATTCAGACCCACTCGCGAGTGGCTGTCCGCTCGCAAGTGGGTCGATGTTCTGGACTGAGCATGCGCACGACGGAGCTCCCTCCGTCGTGCGCATGCTCAGTCCAGAACATCGACCCACTTGCGAGCGGACAGCCGCTCGCGAGTTGGTCTGAATCAGGCCCATAATTTTTAATTTTGTTTGGAGTGCCTGTTGGGGGTTACAGCACCCTTTAGCGGTCAATCCGGCCCTTTATTTATGGGACACATTCGCACGCTTGGCACTACTTTGTTGATGCACGTGCGGCTACTGCGCACACAATTCACAAACACAAAAAAATATATATTTTGATTTTGTTTGGAGTGCCCTTTGGGGGTTACAGCACCTTTTAGCAGTCAATCCAGCCTGCCCTTTATTTATGGGACACAGGCGCACGCTTGGCACTACTTTGTTGATGCACGTGCAGCCACAGTCCACACAATTCACAAACACAGAAAAATATTTTTTTTTATTTTGTTTGGAGTGCCCTTTGGGGGTTACAGCACCCTTTAGCGGTCAATCCAGCTGGCCCTTTATTTATTGGACACAGGCGCATGCTTGGCACTACTTTGTTGATGCACGTGCAGCCACAGTGCACACAATTCACAAACACAGAAAAAATATATATTTTTTTTGCACTTGGGGGGAGCAACCATGATGGACAGAGCACCCCCTGGACAACACTACAGCACCCCTTTAGGACTGGGACACTGCACAGGACTTTAGAGTGGACACAGCCCCTATGGACAACTGACTGCACAACACAGTCCAGCCAGCCCCTATGGACTTTGAAGTAGTGGACACAGCCCCTATGGACAACAGCAGTGCAGCGCAGCACAGCACAACACTATACTGCACTACACTACACTACACTACACAGCCCAGCCAGCCGTAACTCCCACCCTTCCTCTTACTGTCCACAGCCAAGTGAGAAAATGGCGCCGACGTGGGTACCTTATATAGGATCCAAAACCCGCGAGACCCGGAAGGCGGGATGATGAAGTTTTGCCTCGATTTCAGATGCGAGTCAGGTGGGAAAAGTCGAGCCTGACTCGGATCGGGGGGGCTCGGGGGGGTTCGATTTCTGAAATCCGAAACCCCCCGAGCCCCCCCGATCCGAGTCAGATCCGAGTCAGGCTAAACTTTTCCCGCCTGACTCGGATCTGAAATCGAGGCAAAACGTCATCATCCCGCCAGCCGGGTCTCGCGGGTTTTCGCTACTATATAAGGTACCCGCGTCAGCGCAATATTCTCACTCGGCTGTGGACAGTGAAGAGGGAGGGTGGGAGTTAGGGTTGGCTGGGCTGTGTAGTGTAGTGTAGTGCAGAGTAGTGTTGTGCTGTGCTGTGCTGCTGTTGTCAACTACTTCAAAGTCCATAGGGGCTGGCTGTGTTGTGCTGTGCTGCTGTTGTTAATAGGGGCTGTGTCCACTACTTCAAAGTAAATAGGGACTGGCTGGACTGTGTTGTGCAGTCAGTTCTCAATAGGGGCTGTGTCCACTCCAAAGTCCTGTGCAGTGTACCAGTCCTAAAGGGGTGCTGTAGTGTTGTCCAGGGGGTGCTCTGTCCATCAGGGGTGCTCCCCCCAAGTGCTAAAAAAATAATATTTTTTCTGTGTTTGTGAATTGTGTGCGCAGTAGCCGCACGTGCATCAACAAAGTGGTGCCAAGCGTGCGCCTGTGTCATAAGTAAAGGGCCGGCTGGCTTGACCGTTAATGGGTGCTGTAACCCCCAAAGTACACTCCAGTCCAAACCAAAAAAAAAAAATATTTTCTGTGTTTGTGAATTGAGTGCGCAGTAGCCGCACGTGCATCAACAAAGTAGTGCCAAGCGTGCGCCTGTGTCATAAGTAAAGGGCAGGCTTGCTTGACCGTCAAAGGGTGCTGTAACCCCCAAAGTACACTCCAAAGCAAATAATAAAATATTTTTTCTGTGTTTGTGAATTGTGTGCGCAGTAGCCGCACGTGCATCAACAAAGTAGTGCCAAGTGTGCGCCTGTGTCATAAGTAAAGGGCAGGCTTGCTTGACCGTCAAAGGGTGCTGTAACCCCCAAAGTACACTCCAAAGCAAATAATAAAATATTTTTTCTGTGTTTGTGAATTGTGTGCGCAGTAGCCGCACGTGCATCAACAAAGTAGTGCCAAGCGTGCGCCTGTGTCATAAGTAAAGGGCCAGCTGGCTTGACCGTTAAAGGGTGCTGTAACCCCCAAAGTACACTCCAGTCCAAACCAAATAAAAAAATATTTTCTGTGTTAGTGAATTGTGAGCGCAGTAGCCGCACGTGCATCAACAAAGTAAAGCCAAGCGTGCGCCTGTGTCATAAGTAAAGGGTCGGCTGGCTTGACCGTTAAAGGGTGCTGTAGCCCCCAATATACACTCCAAACCAAATAAAAATATATTTTCTGTGTTTGTGAATTGAGTGCGCAGTAGCCGCACGTGCATCAACAAAGTAGTGCCAAGCGTGCGCCTGTGTCATAAGTAAAGGGCCGGCTGGCTCATTTCTTAAAGGGTGGTGTAACCCTCAAAGTGCACTACTCTCAAGCAAAAATAAAAAAATATTTTCTGTGTTTGTGTGCGCCTTAGCCGCACGTATATATCAAATCGATATAACATAAATGGAGGACCAAACCTTCTCCGATAAAAATAAAATAGAGAAACATCAAGAACCACTTCCTCCTAGTGCTGAAGCTGCTCCCACTAGTCATGACATAGACGATAACATGCCATCAACGTCATCTGCCAAGGCCGATGCCCAATGTCATAGTAGAAGCCACATACAATCCCAAATGACAAAGTTCAGGAAAATGACCTTAAAAAAACATTTAAATCATCTGAAGAGAAACATAAACCTGCCAATATGCCATTTATGACACGGAGTGGCAAGGAACGGCTAAGGTCTTTCCCTATGACTAGTGTGTGTCATACTAGTATGACTAGTATGTTCATGACTAGTGGTTCAGCTTCATATGACGATGGAAGCCCTCCTCCCACTAAAAAAATCAAACGAGTTAAGCTGGCAAAAGCACAGCAAAGAACTGTGCGTTCTAAGAAGATATCACAATCCCCAAGGAGAGTCCAAGTGTGGTGGCGGTTGCGATGCCTGACCTTCCCAGCACTGGACGGGAAGAGGTGGCTCTTTCCACCATTTGCACGTCCCCTGCAAGTGCTGAAAGGAGCACCCACAGTCCACTTGCTGATATGCAAATTGAAGATGTCACTGTTGAAGTACCACAGGATGAGGATACTGGTGTAGCTGGCGCTGAGGAGGAAGTTGGCGAGGAGGATTCTGATGGTGATGTGGTTTGTTTAAATCAGGCTCCGGGGGAGACAGTTGTTGTCCGTGGGATGAAAAAGCCCATAACGGTCATGCCTGGGCAGAAGACCAAACATTCCACCTCTTTGGTCTGGCAATATTTCTATCCAACTGTCTTGCCATATGTACCATATGTAAACGTGGAATAAGTAGGGGTAGGGACGTTAACCACCTAGGAACATCCTCCCTTATACGGCACCTGCAGCGCGTTCATAATAAGTTACTGTCAAGTTCAGAAACTTTGGCTAATACCGTAAGCAGTCCAGGGACACCTAAATCCCGTTGTCCTGTTGTATCCAAGCGCCTGCAAACCACACCATCAACTCCCTCCACGTCAATTACCTCCTTAGTCAGGATCGGAAGTAGTCCTGCAGGCCATGTCACTGGCATGACTGACTCTCCAATCCGGGATTCCTCCGGAGGATCCTGCATTGCTATGCCTCCTGCTGCTGCTGTTGCTGTTGCTGGGAGTAGTTCATCATCCCAGAGAGGAAGTAGGAACACCACTAATTTTACTAAACAATTGACCCTCCAACAGTCCTTAGCGAGGAGGATGAAGTACGACAGCAGTCATCCTGAAGCAAAGCGTATAACTGAGGCCTTGACTGCTATGTTGGTGTTAGACGTGCATCCGGTATCCTCCATTAGAGCAGTGGGATTTAGACAATTGATGGAGGTAGTGTGTCCCCGGTTCCAAATCCTGTCTAGATTCCACTTCACTAGGCAGGCGATACCGAGACTGTACAGAAACGTCAACAAAAGTGTCCTCAGTGTCCTGAAAAATGCCGTTGTACCCAATGTCCACTTAACCACGGACATGTGGACAAGTGGAACAGGGCAGACTAAGGACTATATGACTGTGACAGCCCACTGGGTAGATGTATCACCTTACGCAGCAACAGCAGCAGCGTCACCAGTAGCAGCATCTCAGAAACACCAGCTCGTTCCATGGCAGGCTACGCTGTGTATCACCGGATTCAGTAAGAGGCACACTGCCGACAACCTCTTAGAGAAACTGAGGGAAATCATCGCCCAGTGGCTTACCCCACTTAGACTCTCCTGGGGATTTGTGATATCTGACAACGCCACCAATATTGTGCGGGCATTACATCTGGGCAAATTCCAGCACGTCCCATGTTTTGCTCACACAATAAACTTGGTGGTGCAAAATTTTCTGAAAAGCGACAGGGACGTGCAGGAGACGCTTTGGGTGGCCCGAAAAATTTCTGGCCACTTTTGCCATTCAGCGGCTGTGTGCCGAAGACTGGAGCGCCAGCAAACACTCTTGAACCTGCCCCGCCATCATCTGAAGCAAGAGGTTGTGACGCGATGGAACTCAACCCTCTATATGCTTCAGAGGATAGAGGAGCAGCAAAAGGCCATTCAAGCCTATACATCCACCTATTACATAGGCAAAGGAGGGGGTATGCACCTGACTCAAGCACAGTGGAGAATGATTTCTGTATTGTGCAAGGTTCTCCAGCCCTTCGAACTTGCCACACGTGAAGTCAGTTCAGACACTGCCAGCTTGAGTAAGGTCATTCCCCTCATCAGGCTTTTGCAGAAGCAGCTGGAGAAAGTGAAGGAGGAGCTAAGACAGAGCGATTCTGCTCGGCATTTATGGACTTGTGGATGAAGCCCTTCTTTCGCTTTGCCAGGATTCCAGGGTGGTCAATCTGTTGAAATCAGACCACTACATTTTGGCCACCGTGCTCGATCCTAGGTTTAAAGCCTATGTGGTGTCTCTCTTTCTGGCCGACACAAGCCTGCAGAGGTGCAAAGACCTGCTGGTGAACACACTGTCAGCTGAAGTGGAACGTGACACGTCAACAGCTCCTTCTTCATTTTCTCCCGCAACTGGGGCTGCCAGGAAAAACTTAGCTATCCTAAGCAACCCACTGGCGGTGATGCAGGGCAGGCAGGACCAAGTTTGGACATCTGGTCCGGACTGAAGGACCTGGCAATAATTTCTGACATGTCTACTGTCACTGCATATGATACTGTCACCATTGACAGAATGGTGGAGGATTACATCAGTGACAGCATCCAAGTAGGCATGTCAGACAGTCCATACCTGTACTGGGCGGAAAAAGAGGCAATTTGGAGGCCCCTGTACAAACTGGCTCTATTATACCTGAGTTGCCTCCCTCCAGTGTGTACTCCGAGAGAGTGTTTAGTGCAGCCGGGAACCTTGTCAGCGAAAGGCGTAGGAGGTTGCTTCCACAGAATGTGGAGAAGATGATGTTCATAAAATGAATTATCAGCTCTTCCAGGGAGACCAGCCTCCGGAACGTACAGAGTGACCTGTGGTGGTGGATTCCAGTGGGGACGAGTTAATACTCTGTGAGGATGAGGATGTAACAACACTGAAGAGGGTGAGGAATCGGTGGATGAGGAGGATGAGGATGACATCTTGCCTCCGTAGAGCCAGTTTGTGCAGGGACAGATTAATTGCCAGCTTGTTTTGTGGGGGCCCAAACGAACCAATAATTTCAGCCACAGTTGTGTGGCAGACCCTGGCGCTGAAATGATTGGTTTGTTAAAGTGTGCATGTCCTGTTTATACAACATAAGGGTGGGAGGGAGGGCCCAAGGACAATTCCGTCTTGCACCTCTTTTTTTTCTTTGCATTATGTACAGTTTGGGGCCTAGTTTTTCAAACTGCCATCCTGTCTGCCACTGCAGTATCACACCTAGATGGGTCACGTGTTTGTGCCGCCCACTCGTGTCACTTAGCATAGTCATCCAGCTACCTCGGTGCAACCTTTTGGACATAAAAACACTATTGTGAAGTGTGAGGTGTTCAGAATAGACTGGAAATGAGTGGAAATTAAGGTTATTGAGGTTAATAATAGCATAGGAGCAGAAAAACCTACAAATTCTGTGATTTTAGCTGTTTTTATGCTTTTTTTAAAAAAAATACACAAAACCCAGAACCCAAAACACGGAAGGGTGGTTTTGGCAAAACCAATCCAGATCCAAAACACGAAGAAAGATCCAGATCCAAAACACAAAACACGAAAAGTGGCCGGTGCACACCCCTAATATATATATATATATATATATATATACATATATACACACAATTGTGACCCGGCACTCACCAGTCCTCTCAGCTGTAAATGGCTCAGGTGCCTTCCAAAGGGATATGGTTTCCCCAAATGCATATGCAAACACGAAATGAATGAAGGTGAAACTCAGAGACTTCAATATACGGTGAACCAAGCATCCACTCAACGTTTCGGGGATCGAGTCCCCTTTCTCAAGACAACATAGTGTACAAAATGCAACAAAACAAACATTTATAGACGTGAATACACTCACCAACATATCTCCAAACAGGTGTGCCAGGCGCCTTCCGCCGTCGGACCCGCTCAGCCCCGGATATGCTAATTAGCATAAACCGGAAGTGACGTCGCGTACCTCAGGCAGTCGGATCCATGGCAACCTGATGTAAACAACATAAGTGACAGGTAAGACTGTGGTTGGCGAACCACAGAGACGTGGACACAAAGCAGAAGAATGCACATAAACTGGATGCATATAGTGAAAACAGCTTAATGAAAAGCATTACAGAATATAATGATATATTGAATAAATACATGGCTATATTAAGAAAACAAATATAGTAGCACATAATAGTGGCATAGCAGTGCCATCTAGTGGTTAAAATATCAAATAGTCACCAAACAAAGGCATACAGCAGGAATCTAGAAAACCTGTACCTGCAGAGGTCCAGTGGGGAATACACCACGATAGGAGCTGGTAAAGTATGGAAAAAATGTATGCACATTTAAAGAATTACTGAATATACAGGCCAAAAGTGAAAAATACTTAGGTAAAACAGCAAAAGTAGATTTCCAAACATATTTAAAGAAAATTAATAAGGCACATATTTTCGTTAAGCCCTCGTGGAGATAAGGTGTCTAGTCGAAAAATCCACTGGGATTCTATTTGGAAAAGGCGTTTTGCTCTATCGCCACCTCTAATAGATAGAGGTACGTGATCTATAATTTTATAACGTAAAGTGGCTAAATTCCGCCGGGTCCGACGGCGGAAGGTGCCTGGCACACCTGTTTGGAGATATGTTGGTGAGTGTATTCACTTCTATAAATATTTGTTTTGTTGCATTTTGTACACTGTGTTGTCTTGAGAAAGGGGACTTGATCCCCGAAACGTTGACGCTGATATGAAGTCACATTAAAGCTACCCCGCTGTGGGTGCTTGGTTCACCGTATATTGAAGTCTCTGAGTGCCACCTTCATTCATTTCATGTTTGCATATATATATATAATATATATGGAAGAGAAGGGGTTCCTTAGGTGCGCTACAACTTTGAGTTTTAATTGAACAGAAGAAATTTCCACCACTTAGGGGGATTTATTGCAATATTAGCTGTTGGTCAAACACAACCCTTTAGTTAGTCTTCAAATCACCTTAAGTTTATGTTTTGGATATTGTTAATAAAATAAAAGCCCTATGGTAGCCCATAATTCTTATACATGAATATTTTATTCTTGGTATATCAACAGAGGTAAAAATATAAACAATTTACAATACAAATAAATACATAAATCGTATAAAACAACTTTTAGTAAACCTGCCCCAGTACAGAAGGATAGATGTTGTTATCTGCCACCTACACCTTTACAGGTGTGAGCTCTTCGGTGGACTTCTTATGTGGTAGGTGCAGGTTTTTCAAAGCGATGACCCTACGCATTTCATCCACCTACCAGACTTCATCAGGGGTAAACACAAAAATGGAACTGGTCTGAACAAACACTTGATGATATGGAACTGGTTAGAACACTCAGTAGTATAAGCTTATTTTCTGTCCCTTGATAGGGAGAAATTCCTAGGAAGGCTTTTAAAAGCCAAGTAGTTCTTATAAAGATTTTACTGGAACGATTAGATGGATGTTTCTCAACCAATAAATGTAACCAGATTCCTTAATAGCAATTTAAATATGAAGATGCATCATATACTCCCAGTGTGTAAAAATGATGAGACCCAGTGCCAAGCAAATGGTAAAACTCTATTCAGTCCAATGAAGTGTATGTCTCCCTCTGTTAGCAGTAAAATCTATATATATATATATATATATATATATATACTGTATGTTAGTGTGTGTATACTGTGTATGTTTTAGTGTATATTAATTAGGGATGAATGGGTTCGGACTTCTGAAATCCGAGCCCCCCCGATCCGAGCCGGGAACCGATTCAGGCTCGGGTTTTCCCGCCTGACTCGGACCTGAAATCAAGGCAAAACATCATCATCCCTCTGTCCCCGCGTCTGCGCCATTTTTCACTCCGGCTGTGGACAGTGAAGAGGGAGGGTGGGAGTTATGCTGCTGTTCTCCATAGGGGCTGTGTCCACTCCAAAGTCCATAGGGGCTGGCTGGGCTGGGCTGTGTTGTGCAGTGTCCCATAAAGGCTGTAGTCCTAAAGGAGTGCTGTAGTGTTGTCCATGGGGTGTTCTGTCCATCAGGGGTGCTCCCCCAAGTGCAAAAAAACAATTCTTTTTTTTCTGTTTGTGTGTGCTGTAGCCGCACATGCATCAACAAAGTAGCATCGCCAAGCATGCACCTGTGTCATAAGTCAAGGGCCGGCTGGCTCATCTGTTGAAGGGTGGTGTAACCCCTAAGTGCACAAAATATAAATATTTTTTTTTTCTGTGTTTGTGACTTGTGTGCGCATTAGCCACACGTACATCAACAAAGTAGCAACACCAAGCGTGGTGTAACCCCAAAAGTGCACAAAAAAATATATATTTTTCTGTGTTTGTGTGCGTCTTAGCCACACGTGCATCAACAAAGTAGCAGCGCCAAGCGTGCGCCTGTTTCATAAGTCAAGGGCCGACTGGCTCGTCTGTTGAAGGGTGGTGTAACCCCAAAGTGCTCCAAAAAATAATATATATATTTTTTCTGTGTTTGTGACTTGTGTGCACATTAGCCACATGTGCATCAACAAAGTAGCAGTGCCAAGCATGCACCTGTGTCATAAATCAAGGGCCGGCTGACTCATCTGTTGAAGGGTGGTGTAACCCCCAAAGTGCCGGAAAAAATAAAAAAATTATATTTTTTTCTGTTTGTGACTTGTGTGCAGTGTTCCATAAAGGCGGTAGTCCTAAAGAGGTGCTGTAGTGTTGTCCAAGGGGTGCTCTGTCCATCAGGGGTGCTTCCCCCAAGTGCAAAAAAAAAATTCTTTTTTTTCTGTTTGTGTGCGCTGTAGCCGCATGTGCATCAACAAAGTAGCAGCGCCAAGCGTGCGCCTGTGTCATAAGTCAAGGGCCAGCTGGCTCATCTGTTGAAGGGTGGTGTAACCCCCAAAGTGCCGGAAAAAAAATAAATAAATTTTTCTGTGTTTGTGTGCGCCTTAGCCGCACGTGCATCAACAAAGCAGCACCAAGCATGCACCTGTGTCATAAATCAAGGGCCGGTTTGGACATCTGGTCCGGACTGAAGGACCCGCCAACAATTTCTGAGATGTCTACTGTCACTGCATATGATACTGGCACCATTGACAGAATGGTGGAGGACTACATCGATGACAGCATCCAAGTAGGCATGTCAGTAGTCCATAGCTATACTGGCAGGAAAAAGAGGCAATTTGGAGTCCCCTGTACAAACTGGCTCTATTTTACCTAAGTTGCCCCCCCTCCAGTGAGTACTCCGAAAAGTTTTTAGTGCAGCCGGGAACCTTGTCAGCAAAAGCCATAGGAGGTTGCTTCCACAAAATGTGGAGAAGATGATGTTCATCAAAATGAATTATCAATTCTTCCAGGAAGACCAGCCGCCAGAAAGTACAGAGGGACCGGTGGTGGTGGATTCCAGCGGGGACGAATTAATACTCAAATTAATACTCTTTGAAGATGAGAATGTACACAACACTGAAGAGGGTGAGGAATCAGTGGATGAGGAGGATGAGGACGACATATTACCTCTGTAGAGCCCGATTGTGCAGGAACAGATTAATTGCCAGCTTGTTTTGTGGGGGCCCAAACGAACCAATCATTTCAGCCACAGTCATGTGGCAGACCATGGCGCTGAAATGACTGGTTTGTTGCAGTGTGCATGTCCTGTCTTTTCAACATAAGGGTGGGCGGGAGGGCCCAAGGACAATTCCATCTTGCATCTCTTTTTTTATTTGCAGTATATACTGTTTGGGGCCTAGTTTTTCAAACTGCTATCCTCTGTCACTCCTAGATGGGCCACGTGTTTGTGCCGCCCACTTGTGTCGCTTAGCATAGTCATCCAGGTACCTTGGTGCAAACTTTTTTCCTAAAAACAATATTGTGAGATGATCAGAATACACTGGAAATGAGTGAAATTATGTTATTGAGGTTAATAATAGCGTAGGAATAAAAAAAAAATGAATTCTGTGATTTTAGCTGTATTGATGCTTTTTTCCAAAAAAATACAGATCCAAAACACAAAACCCAGAACCCAAAACACGGAAGGGTGGCTTTGGCAAAAACAATCCAGATCCAAAACACGAAGAAAGATACAGATCCAAAACCAAAACACGAAAAGTGGCCGGTGCACACCCCTAATATGTGTATGTATGTGTTAACTTGTATATATGTGTTAGTGTGTGTAGACTGTTTCTGTGTATGTGTTAGTGTATATGAGCAAAAGGGGCACGGCTTCATCCTGCAAAGCCATGCCCACTTATGCTTTACAAACTTGTGGATGCGTCACTCCCCAATCCTCTCTAGTCAATTGGCCGCGGATGGGCTAGGAGTTGCTGTGCTGCTCCGCTGAGCAAGCCCAGCTTAGTGCAGCTACAGCTGCTGGACAGGAAACAGCCTCTCCCCTGCCTCACAAGTGTAGCCGCACGGTGACACCATCTGAGGTGGTGACACCAAAATAGCAGAGCAGCTCTGCTATTTTGGTGTCACCCCCTTGGATGGTGTCACTCCACTTATGATGCCAGTGATCCTCTGGTAAGGTATTTAAGGTCATATTATCAATCTGCTGTTTGGCATCTTGTGTATCACTACAGATGCATATAATTCTAAGGAAACTGGGAGTATGGTAAACCCTTTTTAAGGGCTGGTGGATGGAAGCTTTCAGCACAAATGGAAGGTGTTTCTATCCGTGGCTTTAAAAAAGGTAGAAGTATTAATATGCAGATCATCACTGATATTTATCGCTACATCTAAAAAAATGTATGGACTCGTAACTACACTCAAAGGTGAATTTTACTGCAGTATCAAGGGTGTTTATGTTCAACATGGTGGTTACAAATGACTCCTCAGTATCAGTCCAAAGAATAAATATGTCATCTATGTAATGGAAGTATGCTGCAATGGAACCCTGTGTAGCTGGTCTGGTGAAGAATAAATCCGATACCTGCTGCGATCCCTCCATTGCCGCTGGCAGCCGCCTCCCCCATAGGTTTCTATGGGGGATGCGATGCTGCCAAATGTACCAATATCCGGAATGTGAAGCATTCCCAATATTGGCTCCAGCAGCTAACGCCATCTGAAAATAGCATTAGCCGCTGTAGTCTATAGGCACTTATCGCATATCAGCCAGCGGAGGGATCTCCCAGATCCCTCCACCATCAATGGGCACTGCTCATGTGCAGTCCGCGGGACTGCGCATGCGCAGCAGCCCCGAATGCACTCCGACCACATTGCAAGAACGGGTTCCTTTCAGAGCCCGTCATCCTGCATGTACCATTTAATACATCCGGCCACTTTGATTGCATTTTGCAATGCAATCATGGGCGGTACTGCATGCCCTGATCGCATTACAAAATGCGACCATTAATAAATGGGCCCCCTAGATAAAGACCTCGCAAATTTTCCATTAGAAACAGATTCATCTGGTGGAGCAGTCTCATCGAGTGACACAGAATATACCTCGGCATCTGGAAACAATTCCATACAGAGACCCCTTTTAGGCCAGAACCGATACCCAGGCAGAACCAAAACCCACCGGGGAGGCCAGTGGGTGAGATCGATCAAGAAGGATCTATAAAAAGGAGAGTTAGTGTTCGACTTGTCATCACGTGCCCTCACAGACGATGAAACCACGGTATTAAACAAAGGGTTATCCTATGTTCCTTCACATGGATTTGATATCTTTCAAAATAAAATTGACCTGTACAAATTTATGTGAAAGGTGAAATTGAAGGAGCATTTTGGCGACACTGATCAATCTGGTCAGCCTGCTCTTCCTTTTGCTAAGAAATCTAAGTTCGACACCTTTTCAAGCAATGCAGCAATTAAACATTTTTCCAATGGCATGGAAGCACATATTGAACATTATCAAGATAATGATATATATAAAACTCAGTTGCCAGGTGCCTCTAATCTTTCTGGGAATGAAAGACTGGCACTACATAATCTTAGCAAATACAAGGATATTGTAATCCGCCCTGCGGATAAGGGTGGTGCAGTTGTGGTACTCAATACCCAGTATTACAAACAAGAGATTTACAACCAGCTATCGGATTCACTTGTATATCAACAACTTAGCGGTGATCCTACCCAAAAATTCAAAAAAGAATTGGATGACATACTTACTGAAGCATTGACTAATAATGTGATTTCTAATAAAATACATGACAGCCTTATACATGATTGGCCCAAGGTACCTATACTTGACACAATTCCTAAACTACACAAAGATGCTATAAATCCATCCGGCAGACGCATCATTGCTGCGAGGGATTTTCTCTATTACATAGTGTCTCAATATTTGGACTATATACTGCAACCAGTAGTACAAGCCCAATCCATTTTATGGGACAACACATCGTTTATCCATCAATTACAACTATTATCCCCTTTGCCTAGTAAACAGTTGATGTGTGTAGTTGATATTGTAAGTCTATACACATGCATACCCCATCAGAGAGGACTGGAAGCTATCAGATGGATCCTTACTGACAACCCAGCCTATGCGGGTCCTGACATCTCTTTTTCCTTGGCTCTTCTTGAACTTACTTTATCCCGGAATTATTTTTTATATGACAGCAAGTTTTTCATTCAGAAAACTGGCTCTGCAATGGGATCCTGTGTAGCTCCTAGTTTCACTAATTTGTTTATGTGCGAGGTGGAGAAAGATTTATTCTTCACCAGACCAGCTACACAGGGTTCCATAGCAGCATACTTCCACTACATATATGACATATTTATTCTTTGGTCTGATACTGAGGAGTCATTTCTAACCACCATGTTGAACATAAACAACCTTGACACTGCAGTAAAATTCACCTTTGAGTGTAGTCCATACATTTTTTAGATGTACAGATAGCGATAAATATCAGTGATGATCTGCTTATCAATACATCTATCTTTGTTAAAGCCACGGATAGAAACACCTTCCTACATGCTGAAAGCTTTCATCCACCAGCCCTTAAAAAGGGTTTACCATACTCCCAGTTCCATAGAATTATATGCATCTGTAGCGATACACCAGATGCCAAACAGCACAATGATAATATGACCTTAAAATCCTTACCAGAGGATATAACCTGAGGTCTCTAAAATATGCTAAAGAGAAAGCGTTAAAAGTATCCAGACTGGCAGCTCTTCACTCTTGATCAAAGAAAAATGCTGCGACTATTTGAGCACATAAAAATAGACTCCTTTTGCCAAAGTTCCATTGTGGTCATTGGAGGAGCTATCCTGCTTGCTGGCATGCTCTCATTCAGGGGATAGAGTGTTAAAGTGATCATCTGTTTCCCAGGTGTCGTCAGATTGTGGGATTCCTAGATTGCTCATTATTTCAAACCTGATTCCATTTGGGTCACATGTTCTGAAACTTCCTATGGATCACAGACCTCTTGTATAAAGCCTGTTACTAACTGTGTCTCAGTGTCTGTGCAACATTGCTTTCAGTTCTTTTCTTGGACTCCTGCCAGATCCCCGCTGTGCCTGTGGATTGCTGTGGACTTTGTTGTATTCCAGATGAACTTCTGATGTCAGTCACCTGCTGCACTACAGGGCCCAGCATTCCTATTGCCTAAGTATTGCTGAGTGCTCCATCACTGCAGTTTCACCATTTTGCTGCACTATTTACTTTGCCTGTTGTCTTTCCATTCCTGTGGATATTGGATTCACCCTTGTTACAGTTGTCAACTGCACCGTTACAGTGTCATCTCAGCATCACGGGGCTTAACCCGCTCCGAATGCTAGCCAGACTACAGGGCTTAACCCTGCTACAATCTTCTCTGCATCACAGGGTTCAACACCGCTACAATCTTCTCCGCATTCCAGGGCTCAACCCCGCTACAATCTTCTCTGCCTCATGGGGCTCAACCCTGCTACAATCTTCTCCATGTCACAGGGCTCAACCCCACTACAATCTTCTCCACACCACGGGGCTCAACCATGCTGCAATCCTCTTGGGGCTCAACCCCGCTCTGAACTCTAGCCATGCCGCAGGGCTCAATCCTTTCCCTGAATCTCATTGTCTTACAGGGCTTAACCTTGCTCTGACTTCACTACTCCACAAGGCTCAAGTTTGCTTCATCTCTCACTGCACCGCAGGTCTCAGTCCTGTCCCAGAACTATATTATTCTGCAGGGCTCGCTCTGCTCTGGATTTCCATTACTACAGTGTTCTACCCTGGCAAAGGTCCTTAATGTCATCCTCAGGTGTTAGCCTCATTCTGGACTCGTGGTTCCCTACCATGTTTGTTCTTATATGCTAAAGACTGCTTATGTATATTTGGGGATTCTCTCCTATACATATTATTGCATATGTGAACCTCTGTGCTGTTTATTTGAGACCTTGCTGTTTATAATCCTTATGTGAATAAATTATATTTTACTTTTATCCTGTGCTACTGAGTTTCATGGAAAGGTCATTCCTAAGACCACCCCAGTTTATTGTGCCTAGTAGGCCTGCCTCCCTCCAGGAGTCTCAAGTGTCGGCAGTCGTGACAGTTTGCACAGACCTAAAAATGAAACTGGATCTGGAACAGGCTACTGGGCTTCAGAGTTTGACCGCCCATTTGGAAGTACAGGAAAATACTCAAGTTCAAGTTTTACAGTGTCTACAGGATCTTTCCACACGTCTTGATAAACTTAAAATTCCTGTTACAAGTACATCTGGGGTTTCTGCTTCTCATTTACGCCTACCAACTCCCACCTCTTATGATGGTAATCCAAAAACATGTAGAGGATTTCTTAACCAATGTGAGATTCATTTTGAATTGTTACCTCAGAGTTTTACCACCCCTCATGTCAAAGTGGCTTATATTATGTCTTTATTGTCTGGTACTGCTCTTGAGTGGGCCTCTCCTTTATGGGAGAGAAATGATGCCTTAATGTCTAATTACCAAGCTTTTGTTTCTACTTTTAAAAGGATATTTGACGAACCTGGAAGATCAGTGGCTGCATCTGTGGACATTTTATGAGTAAAGCAGGGAGCAGCTCCAGTGTTTCAGTATGTGGTTCGTTTTCAAACTATTGCTGCAAAACTTAAGTGGAACAATGAGGCATTAAAAGCAGCATATTGGAATGGTCTCTCTGAGAGACTTAAAGATGAATTGGTGACTCGGGATCTTCCTGAGAGTTTGGATGAGTTAATTTCATTGACTATTAAAATTGATCTGCGTATGCAAGAACGAGGAGTTCAAAGGAATTGCACTGAGTGTTCTGAAAATTCTCTTCCCCAGTCTTGCTCTGTTCAGGGTACATCTGATGAGCCTATGCAAATTAATAAAGCCAAATTGTCTGAAGTGGAGAACCAACATAGAAGGTATTCTAATTTGTGCTTGTAGTGTGCATCCTCAGAACATTTTTTGGTTAAATGTCCAATAAGGCTGGGAAACAGTCATCCCTAGTTGAGGGGGAGTCAACACAGGGGTGCTCTCTAAAGTTTCCCCCAAAAAAGATTGTTTCATTTCTGTGAGAATTCCTGAATGGTTCTTCATGTCAAGAGTTTTCTGCATTGCTAGATTCTGGAGCAGCTGGCAATTTTATTTCATTGTCTTTGGTTCAAAAGTTGAAAATACCTGTTGTAAAATTAACCCGTTCTTTTTCCCTTTCTGCAGTAAATGGGATCAGAATTTCTAATGGATATGTTACACATCAAAGTCTGTGAAGTTGAGGGTAGGAGCTTTGCATGAAGAAAGTTTAGAGTTTTTGGTGCTACCTATTTCTATGTATGATATAGTACTTGGTTTACCATGGTTAACTCTTCATAACCCTCATATTGATTGGACTTGTTCTCAAGTTCTTTCTTGGAGTCCCAAATGCAAATTCAATTATTTGACTCCTGTGGTACGATTGGTTGAAGTGAAAGTAGATGTTCCACTCTCTCTCCCACAGCCTTATCATGAATTTGCTGATGTCTTTTCTGAGCAGGCGGCAGACGAACTCCCACCGCATCGTCCCTGGGATTGTCCTATTGAACTTATCCCTGGTAAAATGCCACCTAAAGGTCGAGTATACCCTCTCTCTGTTCCTGAGACTCAAGCCATGTCGGAGTATGTGCAAGATAACCTACGAAAGGAGTTTATCAGGCCTTCTTGATCTGCTGCTGTAGTGGGCTTCTTTTTTGTAAAGAAAAAGGATGGCGGTCTTCGTCCATGTATCCACTTTAGAGGTCTAAATTAAATTATGGTAAAAAATAAATATCCTTTACTTCTCATTATGGAATTGTTTGATAGAGTTAAGGGTTCTCAACTATTTACTAAACTTGATCTAAAAGGAGCTTATAACTTGATCAGAGATAAAGAGGGTGATGAGTGGTAAACCGCGTTTAATACGCGAGATGGCCATTATGAGAGCCTCATCATGCCTTTTGGTTTATGTAATGCTCCTTCTGTGTTCCAGGAGTTTGTGAATGATATTTATTGTTAATTGTTTTTGTTATTGTTTATCTTGATGATATTTGGATTTTTTCCAGGAATCTTTCTGATCATCGTACCCATGTTAAAGAGGTATTAAGTCGTCTTCGAGCTAGTAAGTTTTATGGTAAGATCTCCAAGTGTTTTTTGAAGTTCCAGTTATACCCTTTTTGGGGTATATCATCTCTGGTTCTGAGCTTCAGATGGACCCTGAAGAGTTAAAGGCTATTCAAGATTGGGTTTTGCCCACTTTGTTAAAGTCAATTCATAGATTTTTAGGCTTTGCCAATTATTATAGAATTAGCCCCAATTACTGCTATGACAAAAAAGGGGCTCCCATTCTAGTTCAACCTGATGTTGAGAAATCATTTATGCTAGAAGTGGCTGCAGATGGGAGAACAGTGTCTTGTGGATTCTTTTCACAAAAGTTTTCTAGTGCTGAGAGTAATTACTCCATCGAGGACAAATAACTGTTAGCTATTAAGTTAGCTTTGGAAGAGTTGAGATATTTATTAGAAGGCACAAAACATCCTATTACTATTTTTACAGACAATAAAAAATTTTTGTATTTGAAGACTGCCCATTGTCTGAACCTACGACAAGCTTGATGGGCACTCTTCTTTTCTCATTTTGATTTTGTTCTCAGGTATTGTCCAGGTTCATTAAATAAAAAGGCAGATGGTCTCTCACACTCATTGTTGGAAGAAAAAGAACAAAATGAGGATCAAAGGTACCCTATAATAAACCCTCTGGACTTTTCTTCAAGTTCAATCTCTCCTGATCCTCCTCCTGGGAAGATGTTTGTGGCACCTGAGTTACGTGGTAAACTTCTTTCCTGGACTCATAATTCTTGTTTCTCTGGACATCCAGGGGTTCATAAAATGTACTCTTTTTTGCAACGTTCCTATTGGTGGTCTTCCATGAAAAACAATGTCCAAGGGTTTATACGTTCTTGTTCTAAGTGTGTACAACATAAGTCCTCCTGCCAGTCTCCAGTTTGTCCTCTCCATCCACTACCCATTCCCACCCAACCATGGACCCATCTTTCCATGGATGTTATTACAGAGTCTAGGGGGTGTACAATTATTTGGGTAGTAGTGGATCGTTTTACCAAGATGGCTTATTTTTGTTCTTTGGCTCGAATTCCATCAGCCCCAAATTAGCACAAATATTTATCAAAGAGATATTTCGTCTTCATGGACTTCCTTCTGAGATAGTGTCTGATCAGGGTGTCAAGTTTGTTGCTTGGTTTTGGAGGGCTTTATGTCCATCATTGCAAATTAAATTACAGTTTTCTTCTGCATATCATCCTCAGTCAAATGGACAAACTGAAAGAGTGAACCAGGAGTTGGAGACCTTCTTAAGAATGTATATTTCTTCCTCCCAAGATGATTGGGTGGATTTTTTGCCTTGGGCTGAGTTTGCTCATAACTTTCATTATTCGTCTGCTACAAGTGTAAGTCCTTTTTTTTGCCAATACTGGTTGACATCCTCGAGTTCCTGAGCTTCAATCAATTCCTACTGTGGATGTCCCAGCAGCTAAAGCTACCCTCCAACATTTTTCTGGAATTTGGACCCAGGTACATAAGTGTCTTAGGAAAGCCTCTCACAATTATAAAACCATTGCTGATAGAAAACGTTCGGCTGTTCCTAAGTATTCTGTTGGAGATCGTGTCTGGTTTTCTACTAGAAATCTTCAACTTAAAGTACCTACCATGAAGTTTGCTCCTCGGTATATTGGTCCTTTTTATATTATAAAAATGATCAATCCAGTGGCATGTAAGTTACAGTTACCTCCAACTATGCGTGTACCTAACTCCTTTCATGTGTCCTTGCTTAGACCATTGATTATTAATCAATTTCATGACAGCTTTCCTAAAGTACATCCCATAACAACTGCTCGAGGTGTGGAGTTCAAGATTGATAAGATTCTGGATTCACTTAAGCATCAAAATCAATTGCAGTATCTTGTAGACTGGAAGGGTTATGGCCCGGAGGAGAGATCTTGGATTAAAGACTCTGATATCCATGCTCCTAAATTGATACATAATTTTCAAGCTAAATTCCCAAAAAGGGGAGGGTACTGTCAGGACTGCGACTATTCCAGTACATAAAGATAGACTACTTTTGCCAAAGTTCCATTGTGGTCATTGGAGGAGCTATCCTGCTTGCTGGCATGCTCTCATTCAGGAGATAGAGTGTTAAAGTGATCATCTATTTCCCAGGTGTCATCAGGTTGTGGGATTCCTAGATTGCTCATTATTTCAAACCTGATTCCATTTGGGTCACATGTTCTGAAACTTCCTATGGATCACAGACCTCTTGTATAAAGCCTGTTACTAAATGTGTCTCAGTGTCTGTGCAACATTGCTTTCAGGTCTTTTCTTGGACTCCTGCCAGATCCCCACTGTGCCTGTGGATTTCTGTGGACCTTGTTGTATTCCAGATGAACTTCTGATGTCAGTCACCTGCTGCACTACAGGGCCCAGCATTCCTATTGCCTAAGTATTGCTGATTACTCCATCACTGCAGTTTCACCATTTTGCTGCACTATTTACTTTGCATGTTGTCTTTCCTTTCCTGTGGATATTGAATTCACCCTTGTTACAGTTGTCAACTGCACCATTACAGTGTCATCTCTGCATCACGGGGCTCAACCCCACTCCAAACCCTAGCCAGACTACAGGACTCAATCCTGCTCCAATCTTCTCCGCATCACGGGGCTCAACCCCACTACAATCTTCTCCGCAACCCAGGGCTTAACCCCGCTACAATCTGCTCTGCATCACAGGGCTCAACCCCGCTACAATTTTCTCCGCATTCCGGGTGTCAACCCCACTACAATCTTCTCCGCACCATGGGGCTCAACCCTGCTCCAATCCTCTCGGCATCACGGGGCTCATCCCCGCTACAATTTTCTCCACATCCCGGGGCTCAACCCTGCTACAATCTTCTCCGCACCACAGGGCTCAACCCCGCTACAATCCTCTCAGCATCACGGGGCTCAACCCCGCTCCAAACTCTAGCCACACCGCAGGGCTCAACCCTGTCCTGGAATCTCATCGTCTTACAGGGCTTAACCCTGCTACGACTTCACTACTCCACAAGGCTCAAGTTTACTTCAACTCTCCCTGCACCGCAGGGCTTGGTCCTGTCCCAGAACTATATTATTCTGTAGGGCTCGCTCTGCTCCAGATTTCCATTACTACAGGGTTCTACCCTGGCAAAGGTCCTTAATGTCATCCTGAGGTGTTAGCCTCATTCTGGACTTGGGGTTCCCTACCACGTTAGTTCTAATATGCTAAAGACTGCTTATGTATATTTGGGGATTCTCTCCTATACATATTATTGCATATGTGAACCTCTTTGCTGTTTGAGACTTTATTTGAGACCTTGCTGTTTATAATCCTTATGTGAATAAATTCTATTTTACTTTTATCCTGTGCTACTGAGTTTCATGGAAGGGTCATTCCTAAAACCACCCCAGTTTATTGTGCCTAGTAGGCCTGACTCCCTTCAGGAATCTCAAGTGTTGGCAGCTGTGACACCTATAGTTTCAAATGATCCTTCATTCCATATACTCAAGGACACCAGGATTACTCCTGCATACAAAAGGGGCCACAACATTAAGGATTATGTAGTGCACAATGATGTATCTCAGCATATTGACCAAGTCCCGGTACACTTTCTCACTAAAAAGCCTGGGAACTACAAATGTACGGGGTCCATTACATGTAGCCACCTTGAAATGGGTAATGCGTTTGTGCACCCACATTCTGGAAAGAAATTTTATATCAAATATCCTGTAACCTGTCCAAGCCAGTTTGTCGTGTACTATATCAGGTGTCCTTGCGGATTCCTGTATATAGGTAAAACCACACGACAGCTCAAAGAGAGTATGGCTCTCCACCACTAGAGCATTCAAGCAGCCATTGAGGGATAATCCATAAACCAACCTGTCGCTAAACATTTTTGGGACTTTAAACATGGACTGGCAACTTTATGTTGCAAGATCATTGATTGGATCCTGCCTGATAATAGAGGTGGTGACAGGGGAAGGATTCTACTACAGCATGAGTCTAGATGGATATTCAATTTCCAGACTCTTAAACCGCTTGGTCTTAATGAGATTAATTCTTTTTCTTGTTTTCATTAGCCTTTTCCAGTTAGTATTATGTTATTTTTTATTTTGTGTTTTTGCATGTATATGACATGGTTTTGTTTGCCCTCCACTAGTATTTTGGAGATTGGACATTTCCTCCGCTACCTGTTGGCACCAGCTGTTCTTAGTATTTTGATTCATCTGTTTCTGGATAATGTTGTCACATTTGTATCTACAGCCCTGCTTTGTCTGTTCATTTGTTTATGATATAGGTTATCTTGGTGATGGATAAACACTGTGGTGGACACGCCCCAGGGGTGATGGTGACACCGGTGCTATGGCGCGATCTGTGACGTCATCGGACCCCCGCCGGGACAGAGCAGCATGGTGAAGGAGCATAGGGTGAGCAGTATTTAAGATATGTTTTCTATGATATTCTGTATGTCTTGATAAAAGTGTTTCCACACTGAAACATTGACAAGGAGCAAAGTTGTGCTGTTCTTTTTTAACTAGGTGTGTAGCCTCATTGAGTGTCATCTTTTGCCTACTACATTTATGCTTTCTCTGGAAGGGCACCGGAGCATTGCTTAATTATTCTGAGTGCTGGGCATGTTTGGACTATATATATATATATATATATATATATATAATTATATATATATATATAATATATTGTGATAGCTTGGGGTTATTAGCTTGGTAGATTGGTGTTAGTGGTGCAGTGATTAGATGCAGAATTAGAGTCCACACATGGCATTCCAGTAAAACAATTGAAAATGGTGCTTTTACTTCAGCATGGAAATCAGGAAACAGAACTAAAATAATAAACAACCCAGCCCTCTCTTAGGGCACTAGCTCACTTCTTGAACCCTCTCTATAGAAACAGCTAATCTGCATGAAAGTCTCTCACAGTCTTTGAGATTTGTGGTCCTTCCTGCAACATGCAGGACTGGACACTGGCCTCCTGGCCTAGTATAGCTTTCTCAGCTTGTTGGCTGCCGCCGCTCACAAGGACAGTGTCAGAGGTATATGGATCTGCCTGCCTCCTTGCAGGTATGATCCTGACCACCTGGTCTCCTTCACTCACACTGCAGCTCCACCTGGACTGTCTGACTGTGTCCACCAGCAGCCTCATCTGGGCTCTGGTCATATGGCAGCCATTACACATCTTCCCACAATGCTTTTGTACTCTGTGTTGGCGGATCTCTCCTGCCACACACAGAATCTGCTGCTCACCAGCACCATCTCTGGTGATACTGCCACTATATATATATATATATATATATATATATATTGTGATATGATCAGGGTAGGGGGTCCCTCTCCTAGGGTAGATGAACACCTCCTTACACACAGCAGCCAGGAAACAGCACTCCAGTCGTGGGTTTTCGTGCAAGCTGGTTGGCACCAGTTTTTATTGTGCAACATCAATAATCAAATAAACAAAACATAAAATAAATTCTAGCCTGGCTTGGCTCTAACTAGACAGTGAGCTCCCTCACTAACCAAACAATAAAATAAGTTCACATCCACAGTACCTTCTGGTTTGTAGTAAATAGTGTCTCAGAGCAAGCTAACCTGCATGCATGCTCTCCCAGGTATGAGACACTCATCTATGACAACACCCAGCTTATCTTAGCCACTTTCAGGTGCAAGCCCTAAACCAGGGCCGGATTAACAATGGGGCGGGTGGAGCTACAGCTCCAGGCCCCCAATGGAAATAGGCCCACGTGAACCAGTGTAGTATAATCTCTAGAAAATGCTTTTTTTTTTTTTTTTCCTGTTTCCCCCGGTGGCATTGCAAAGCCCCACCCACTCGTTAGCCACGCCCATTCAAATCTCCAACCCTGGCTGTCCTTAGATCTGTCCATTCACCACCCGAAAGTCCCAAGTCCGTCTATTAAACCACATTAGCTGAAGCCCCGCCCACCCGCAGCTCCGCCCACCCGTGCCGTCCGAAGCCCCGCCCACTCCCTGTCCACCTCTCTCTCCCTTGGCAACCGATGGTAGCCAGAGGTGGGCACTAAAATTATGATAAAAGTGGAGCCGCGCAGGCTGAGCTACTGGTGAAAATAGCAGGCTGAGGGACACCAAGACACAGGACACATGTGTCATGTGTCCTGTCACATAAATCAACAGGTTGGTGTAATGTCTGACACTGCTCTGTTGTAATCTTAACCTGGGCTGTATGCATGTCCCACTCTCTCTCAAGATATATCTATGTACCTATCTCTCTCAAGATATATCTACATATATTTATATATACACACATATATATATATATTTATATGTACACATATATATACATATGCGTGTGTGTATGTGAATGTATAACCTTTCTTTATCTGCTGCTCTGTCCGGCTCGGATATATTTATTTATTTAAGATATATATTTAAAAAAGATGGACGCTCCAGTAGTCCAATGTAGGTAGAGTACCAGAAATAAAGCAATGTTGGTGGCCAACATTTACAATGTCAACAGCATTGATAACCTCATTAATATTGATGCCTGCAAAAAGTCAACATCAGAATATACACATTGTTGATTTTGTCATAAAGTGACATTTTCCAGCAGGGTTGGGGTTAGGGACAGGAGAAGAAAACCTGCATGTTGACATTGTTACAATGTCGACATAACATCCATGTCAACTAGCTGAATGTCAACATGGTCAATGTCAACATCATTTACATGATGATTGTCAACATTGCAACTGTGTAATTAATATATCAAACCCTTTTGAACTATGGAGTACCGTTCGCATCAGCAATCTATCCATCCATACACATAATGGGCCTGATTCTGAGCTAGACGGATCTCTGGGCCTGATTCAGTCGGTCGCTCTGACAGAGCGTTCGCTCTGAATCAGGGCCGGTCTTTTTTTTTAAAGAACGGCCTCCTGGCCACTCGCATAGCTGTGGGTGACCACTCACAGCTATAGCGAGCGGCCATGATGATGGTCGCGATGGTCAAGACCATTGCGACGAGACCCTTGTGGTAGGGTCTCGTTGCCGCAAGCCCCAGAGAGATTTCGGCTCTAACAGAGCCGGAATTTCTCCACTGACATCACTTGTGATGTCAGTGGGGCCGGCCCCAAACGGTAGGCGTTCCCATGGGAACGCCTCCATCTGGACAGCCACCCCCCAACCCGCCCACCAAAGGGGGCGTGCTGTCACTCAACATCGACAGCGTGCCCCCCGGGTCTCGCGCATGCACACGACGGAGCCGGCTCCATCGTGCGCATGCCCTCTGGGCCACCGTCGACCCGGTTGCGAGCGCTCAGCGCTTGCGACCGGGTCTGAATCAGGCCCCCTGTTCAAGGGCATAGATGGCGAGTGTTTGCTCGCAGCACATGTGCAGATGTAAATGGAAGGTTTTTCTTCGTATCTCCGTATTATTCTTATGCCACGTATACATTAAATGATTTGCTCCATGAGCGATAACGTTTAGTGGGTCAACGACAGTGGTGTGCTCAATGTCGTTAACAACATTGAGCACACACACTGAACGATATCATTAACTAAATCGTTCAGTGCCAGAACCCTCCATCATCCCCGAACCTGCACATCCTGACGATATCGTCTGGTTGAACAGCAGGTTCGGCGATGGGTGACCTCGTCAACGACCAACAGGAGCGCGCATCGCTGGTTATTGACAGCGCTGGTAGTTGACGGCATGTCCACTGGACGATATTGCGGACGATGAACGATAACGATATCATTATCGTTCAAAACGCCCAATATATCGTCTAGTGGATATGCGGCATTAGTCAGACAAAACATTTCCAGATCTGTCTTTCCGTGAAATAAGGCATTTTTGGCCGGGAACTTGGAAGTGACAATGTAAGCACATGTAACCAACCTCACTTGTGGGAGTTTCATGGGCGTGTTGTGGACATATATCTAAAGTGCCATGCGAATCTGTGTCATATGTACAGGTCTAGTACGGCTGTTACTGATGCATCTCTTGCATCCAGCATGGTCTGGTGCAAGTGCTGATACTATTGATGACAGTCACGGAGGGTGGCATAAATTCAATGAGCTGTATGGGTTTCATCTTGCAGATGCACGAACCCCCACATTAGTGCTACAGATTGTTACTTGTAAAGTGGATGCACAGCCAATTTAATATATGCCTACATGCATGTCTCAGACTGTCTTTTTCCTTGGAAGGTGACAGAAATGTGTGTTTGGAGATATAACTGGTTTCAGGTTTCGTCCTTATTAGAAGACGACCAGCTGGAGACTCACCTGACGGTGGGCTATTTAATATAATAGTGGTGCTCCAAGGGAGGGTACTTCATGTATGCACATCTGCAAAGCAGTAAGTTCACCCTTAACACCCTAGACCAGTATTGCCATTGCAGCTATTAATGTTTTGAAAAAGGCTACAGCTAAGAAAGCAGTTCATTTATCATTTGCTTCAGTGGCTAGTGATGTGTGATAAACACTTCTAGAAATATGGCAATAAACAGTGAACAATTTTAGATATTTTTCTTTTTTATTAATCTAAACCACAGGTTCTCAAACTCGGTCCTCAGGACCCCAAACAGTGCATGTTTTCCAGGTCTCCTCAGAGAATCACAAGGGAAATAATCAGCTCCACATGTGGATCTTTTAAAATGTGTCAAATGAATATGTGAGTAATGAACACACCTGTGCACCTGCTGGGTGACCTGCAAAACGTGACCTGTGTGGCGTCCTTAGGACCAAGTTTGAGAACCACTGATCTAAACTATTCTAGCACTCAAGAAAGGCAGACAAGTTCACAAAAAACATTATTATTTGCTAATTTGTTATAGCTGCACTATAAAGAAAACTGGCTAAAGGTAGGCGCTAGCTATGCCTTTCAAGGGGATGTAGTTAGGAAGCCGGCGGTCAAAATGCCGACCGCCAGATTCCCGACTGTGAAATCCTGGCATGGGACTAATGATAGACGTTTAAATACAGACACTTATCATCAGCCCCACGCCGAAATTCCGACACCCGGCATGCCGATCGTAGGTAAGCCGGGCGTCGTGTGCGCTTAGCCGCAGGGGGGAGAGATAGGATTAGTGACTCCCGGGGGGACTTAGAGTTAGGATTAGGCTAGGGGGGTTAGGGTCAGGCACCACCGGGGGGGAGGTTAGGCTTAGGTGCCCCCCCTGGTAGGGTTAGGTTTAGCATGCGGGGTGGGGAGGTTAGGGTTGGGCACCCTAAGGGAGGGATAGGAGGGGCGAGGGGTAGGGATAGCCTACTTACCTCCCCTGTTGGGATCTTCAGCTGCCAACCTTCCGGCATCGGTTATTCATCCACCGGGCTTAGATACGGCGGTGATTCATACCGATTCATTTTCATGCAACTAGCCTATGCAGACCACATACACACAGACCTGGTCACACCCCCACATGAATAGTCTCCACCACCGCAGTGCCGGTCACACCCCCCCGCAGTCACACAATAGGCCCTTCATAAATTTCAGCTCCAGGCCCATATGGACCTTAATCTGGCACTGGCCCTAATGAGCCTGCTACCAGGCTGAAAGGCCCAACTCCTGGAGTGGCCTGTGGATGGAGCCCTCCCTCTACTCACATCCACACCCCCAAGTCCCACTCCGGCTTTTCACAAAAGCCAACATTTCTAGTCTGCTTTGTCCAACAGACTTCTCCTGGGGGTTTTAAAACACATAGGACAGGAATCTGGGACAGATATAGAAGCCATTCCACACTTCTATCACAATATATATATATATATATATCTATATATATAAAAAGTCCCAGCGATTGGCACTCCATATTCTCGTGTAAATCGCCTTGGTGCCATCCCTATAAGCATACAAATATACAATCCATATTGGGAGGCACTCTCCAATTTTCCACAATCAATAAAATCAAAGCACGGATGCCAGCATGATAAAGATCAATGTTTCAATTCTATTTCCTGATGAAAATTCTTGAATAGAATTGAAACATTGACCTATATCATGCTGGTGTCTGTTCCTTGACTTTATTGATTGTGGAAAGACCAGAGAGTGCCGCCCATTATGGACTGTATATATATATATATATATATATATATATACACAAACAAACCCAACCTGCGCTATATGATAAACAGCCGCTCCTTTCAGTAAGTCCTCTGTTAGTAGGACAAAAGAATAAATACAATACAATTACTTCAAGGGCGCTTCGACACACTTAATAATATGGACAATCCTTATATTCCTTATATATAACAATCCCTTCAGGGCTTATAGGTTCCAATTCTTTCCGTTTTGTGGATGTAGATAACAATTTTCGTGCTCGCTTTTCAGAACTGATAGGAAAATTCATATGATAGAACTTGTTTTATTGTCCTCCTTGAGGTTCTAAAAGATACCCTCACACCAGAAAAACACCCAAGATAGGCCCAAAGGCCAACATTAATACACTATAAAATACATTTTATTAAAAAATTTGCAAATTCAGATGGACAAATGCTCTTGCGTGAATATATTAATACATCATCATCATTTATACAGATAAAAATAGATTTCTCCACACCTTACAAATGAGTGAAGGTTTATAGCACAATGTCCACCATTTGTATAAACCCTACGCGTTTCGTCTTACTTCAAGACTTCATCAGGGGTAGATCTATAAAATACATATTTATACATATATACTAGGTGTTTCTGGTACAAAAATTGGATACACACAAAATAATAACTCAGTGCTCATATCACAGGTAACATACCTCAAAATAAATATGCTTAAGGATATAGCATGACAGTGATCAAAACGGCTCTCAGAATCAATCAATAATTAACCTATTTGAAATATAAAATATAAATTCCACCAGGTCACCATAGTAACTTATCAACATATTCATTCAACTTTAATAAATTTTTAAATTGAATTACATACCTCACACTTGTATATATTGAGATAAATCAGATCTTTAGATCATCAACATTAGACTATTCAACATCTGTAAATATTAAAAGATATAGGTTCTTAATTGTATATCTCAATTAACCTTGTAATTTCTCAATATTTTCACTAAATTAGTAATAAATATTCATTAATTACTATCATTTTCAAACTTTACATACACGACCTCTGTTGTTTGAATAATTAATATACTAATACAAAAACTTCCATAATTTAGATAATTAATATCTTGTGCAAATGTGCACAGTTCAAAGCCATAAACTCACTTATAGTCTTTCTCTTAAATTTATCAACACAACCAGACTGCATATAAATTCTATCACAAAAATAAAATAAAATAAAATTCCAACCCAGAACATAACTGGAACATTCCTTTAGTTAATCAATCCACTACTCACTTTTTAGGTCCTTCTTCCACTCTGTCCCACTGCCACAATTAATTCACTTCAATATTCTACCTTATAAACCCTTAATATTGTGACATCACTTCCTCTCATATCCTATTGGAGTATGGAACATACATAAAATAACCTCCTTTAAATATGGTTCTAATAAATCCAATTACCCAAACTAAATAGCTAAACTGTTCTACTAATAAAGCGCTTATCTATTTAAAATCTTACTGTACTCAAATTTATGTAATAAAGTAGTTAACAAAATCAATCCCAGCTTTCCCCTCGTTTTTGTAGTTCTCTTATAATTGGTTTAACAGAGCACATGTGATCCATCAGTGCTCTATGTCCGGCTTACATCTCCATAGTGACAGACATAAACAAGATAATACTAATTATCATATGATCGCGTGGTTTGTCCAAAATCCACTACCAGACTGGTGGGCATGCCGGGGGCGTGGCTGCCAGATGGAGGCGTTCCCATGGGAATGCCTACCGTCTGGGTCTGAATCGGGTCCTATGTTCACCACAGAATGATATCACAGCAACTGCACCCATTCAGTGCTGCTCATTTCTCATTGAGTCATTTGCTCAGCCCAATCACCGAAACAACTCAAGATGAGCAGCATTGACTGGGTGCAGTTGCTGTGTTGTCATTTGGTGGTGAACATATATCCAAGTGGAAGGAGTGTATCTGAAGTTGTTCCCTGGTGGGAAGCCCTGAAGCTGATTGTTAAAGATTTGTTTTATATGCATAACTGACAAGTATATCCATGGTACGCATACTGTATATATAATGGAATTTCCTAATTTGGACTAGCTGTTACTTAATACAGTATATTACACTATCAGGCGCTTGTCCTTCTTCCCATTTTTCTCCTTAGAAATTAAATGCCTTTACCAAGAGACAAATTGTAAGGACTGAGCAGCCACTCACAACAGAGGAGGAGTATAGTGTGATGTCTATATCCAGGGAGGAATTAAAACCTTCCCCTCAATACAGGCAGATTTCCAATACCTACAGCAATTGTGGTCCAATACCTACAGCAAGCCGTGTCTCACCTCAGGGGCCCAACCCTAGCATGCACATCAGCCTCTGCACAATGCCACTGCCAGGCTTGTTTCCACCCAACAGCAGCACGCAGAGGCCAGAGTGACAGGCAGAGCTGCAGAAGCCCCTGATCTCAGGGAAGCACAGCAGTCACCCAGGTAGGGCACTATGTTAGGGTGGGAACACAGCTGAATGATTGGCAATTATGCCGATGTTCAGGGTGATTTGCCTTCACCCTTGACATCACATGATTGCCGGTACACACTACATGATTTAATAAATGAAGGAATGATCACTTGTTCTGTCCTTCATTAATATATATGGTGCCGTATGCAATATCGTGTGATTGGCTATGCAGCATGGCCAATCACACGATATCGCATATGAACACGGGAGCATGCAATTCGGCAAACAGACTGCAAGATATGTCTGATTTGACGTTCCAATTTGGCCAAATCGGGACAATATTGTGCAAGTTCATTGCCGGCCTTATTCTCAATTACTCTGTAATATAGATTAATTTATGTTGTTTTTATGTTGTGCAAACTGATTTCAAATTGAATAGTTAGTAATTATGGGCTGAGTGATTATCGGTAGACTACGCACGCACCGTGATTACACTGCGCACATGCCAAGGTATAGTGCTATGGATTATTTCAGGGAGGGAGGCCCCAAACTGGTATCTTGCCTAGGGCTCCATGAGGTCTAAATTCGGCTCTGAGGC
Source organism: Taudactylus pleione (assembly GCA_031769625.1). NCBI lineage: Eukaryota > Metazoa > Chordata > Amphibia > Anura > Myobatrachidae > Taudactylus > Taudactylus pleione. The sequence goes on from JAUIMM010000010.1 coordinate 5,984,382, forward strand.
CACATACCAGTCACCGCCCAGGAATGCCTTTGGTTTTCTCTCTCTGGTCATGATGAATTTTTTTACTGACCCTATCTTGGCTAGCTTGAGGGTAATAGGACTTGTTGACTTCCCCCATGTCCGGGATAGCCTGTGCTTTAATTATTTGTTTGTTGGAATAATCAAAGAGAAAAAGAAGCAATAGAAAACATAGTTTATTAAAAAAAAATAAAGGAACAAACATACAATAGTATATACTAGTACACACTGGCTGGTACATGAATTCATATAATTTTCTTTTATAAAAAAATTATAAAATCAGCAAAGAATCCAAGGTAAACTACCTTCATTAACTACTATATAAATTTCCACATTAAGTCTGGTACAGGATTTTTCATAAACATATACAGGGTTAATAGCATGGGAGCTTCTCTGACTTTCTTGTTAATCACATGCAAGCATACAGATGTGCCCAGCTAGTATGTTGTTCAAAGCGTGCCATTCAGGCCTCCTGTGTCACGCCATGGAAAGTTATGTGATGGCTGTACTGTGGCGTACCATGCTATTCTACAATGAAAGATAAGCCATGGCATGTAATACACTGCTTAACCTCTAGGTGGCAAAGTGCTCAACTGATAAAATTTGTACTGTGGTGGGATGTTGAGAGAAATTCATTCAGTTCAGTAGAATTCTTTAAAATAACTGAACTTCAGTTGCTCTGTCATTATGTAATGCTTAGTGTCCGTCTTCTGGTCAATGTTAGCTACTGTATGGCTGCTTTATTGGGACTTAGTACAGTAATATGCAACTACTGTAGGGTCACTTTTCAGGACAGGTACTTTGCTGCACAGTAATAGAGATGTGTCCACATACATCTATACTCTGTGCGTAACAAGTTGCTCCACACATAGCGCAGGAGTGCTGTGTGACTCGGTAGCACCGAGCGTCTTTTATGCATCTTTTTACCCTAGCATGCATCTTATTAGCACAAGCAGCTTCTGCTGATTAAAATGATATTCAGCATATATATGTTCTGTGAGCCAGTATGGGTGAATCTGCAAGCAAATCACTATGTTAAAGTGTTATAGTCGCTATTAGTGTAACAATGTTTCACATACAGATACATCCGAACTGGCTCACTGAATATAGGCATGCTGCATATAATTTTAATCAGGAGAAGCTGCTTGTGCTATCAATTTGATTTGCTGTATGATTCAGATGCAATGGAAGATAAAAAGTTGCATAAAAGACGCTCACGCTACCGAGTCACTCCATGCCATAACAGGATTCACACACACCACCAAGTGATTTATTTTTAATCCAGTAATGAAGATTCAAAAGAAGAATTTTCTTTCATGATTTGAACACCGAACCCCAAGGTGCAATGCGCAGACCTTACCCACTATCCTACACACTCTAGCCATGTTGGGAACTGCACCTGTCATGTATGTGATGTGAAGTGTGCAAATTAAAGCAGGCAATGTGTACAATGTCGATAGTGGGCTCAGCATGCAGCAGCATTGAATAGAAGCGAATGATGGCGGGGGTGGTGATGAGCCATACAATGAGCTCAATGGAGTTGAATAGTAATTGTGTGATGGTGGGGGGAGGTGGTGAAGGAACTTGGGTGGCCATACACAGAGAGGAAGGGAGAAGGGAAGTGCAAAGTAGTGTATTTTAAAAGTATTGAACCTGACATGATCTCTCTTTATAAAAAACGCCCCCTGTTATTTGTACAATACAATGTCTACTGTATAGCACAAATGCCAAGTGGTGGGAGGTCAAGAGAAATGTTTTGAGTCTAAGGTTACAGGAGTGCTGATACACCCGAACTGGCTCACAGAATATAGGCATGCTGCATATAATTTTAATCAGCAGAAGCTGCTTGTGCTATCAATTCGATTCGCTGTATGATTCAGATGCATTTGAAGGTAAAAGTTGCATAAAAGATGCCCGTGCTACCGAGTCATCATGTCTTAGTGATGTTCATGCCTTTGACCCCTGTCTGAGCCCATGAGACAAATATATATATATATATATATATATATATATATTGCCATTGATTGCCATTGCACAGCTTTAAAGATTTTACTCTAGGTAAATTATCACTACTGCTATATTAGGAGCAATTTCTATAGAGGAAGTTAGTAATATTTTGTAAACCTGTGATGATCTACTCCCTTCTCACAAACTGTTTATCTTAGACTTTATTGCATCCCAATTTAGTGTGTTGAGCTCTGGGGGTGGGGTCCCAATCAGTGAGCACACAGAAACATATTTGAAACTTTAGTTATTAGTTATCAGTAAGGCTGCAAAGACGTAGGCTGCATTAGATTCAAAGTGTTAGATTATAAGTGTAATTACAATTTAATAACTAAGATGCAGTTACGCTGGAGTTAAGCTGGAGGAAAACTGATGGAAAACATCCTCAAAGCTAGAACACCTTCTAACCGACATCAAGCAACATATTTATGTGAGTGTCCAAATTCACCATCTGCCGTTGTATGAATACCTAGGACTCTCCTTGCTGCACTCCCTGCTTGGACATTGCAAGTACCCCCCTATCTGCGTGCTGCTCCTATTGATTGATCTTTGTTGTTCATAAAATTTCTGACAGGATGGTCTCTGTACATTGTAATTTTACCCCTCATACTACAAAAAAATCTTGTTTGTTTTGCCTTTTTCCTTTGTATCACATATGTTCACCTTAATCATTCTTTTAATAACTAATTCCTGCACCCACTACTCACACACCTCTCTTTATATATCACTTTTGTAGCTGCACTAATACATTAGCAGCACTGTTCTTTTACCTGTATCTCTGAACATTTAACTCCAGTTTTCATCTCACTTATTACCTCGTCCACAGCATGAACACCCTTACTTCAAACACCCCCAATATTCAGAGCCCACATAATCCTCTGCTTTATCCATCTCTATCTTCCCCCTTTTGTCTCCTCCACTTGTTGTTCCCCCTTGTTTCTCTCATCAGTCTGCCTTCCAACCCTATGCTCCTTTCCCCCGCCTTTCCTGTTCCTCCACTCTCAGCCACCTCCCTCCCTCCATGGTCTTGATACCCCACCACTAAGCCCTATGCCCTCCTGGTTCTGCCTGTCACCTCCAGGGCTGCCAAGAGAAATTCTGGGCCCAGGCACAACAACAACCTGTGGGAACACAACATGTTGGGCATGGCTGCACCCATTTGTGGGTGGGTCTAGCATGTGAGATGCACCCACTGATAGGAGCATGGCATAGCACCCAGCAGCTGGGATTAAAGTAGTCACTACTGTATTAGGATGGCGGGACAGTCCCATAATATATGCATTTTTATCTGGATGTACTGTATTTAGATGCTACAATGTAACACACAATAATTAAGGTGCTACAACTTTATTTTGTACATCTCTCATGTAAATAACACATAATCAAAATCTATTTGTTGACATAGAGATAGATGAAAGAAGGACTTAATTTTGACATAACATCAGGTCATCTTATACACACACATTCCGCAGCACACACATCCTAACCCACTGCTACATGCTCCTTCCTCACTATCTACCCCATCTGTGTCACCCCTGTCTGTCTGCCCCTCCCCTTTAGAATGTAAGCTCTCACAAGCAGGGCCCTTGTCCCTCATGTGCTTCTCCTCCCCCTACGTATAGTATAATTTACTCCTAACTCCCCACAACAGCACCTAACACCTAGTTGCTTATGTCCTGCTGCTTGTGTTATGCAGCTATGTCTATAAACCATGTCCTTGTCCTGCCTTGTATTGTACGGCTAATAACTGTTTTTCTTGTGAGCTCATGTATGTACTGTGTAAGGCGCTGCGGAACCTTTGTGGCACCATATAAATAAAGGATAATAATAATAATAATATATATATATATATTTTAACAGTACAGGACTCACACACATACTGTGCTGTTATAATTTTATACTTTATTACACATACTTCTACAGCCCTGACTCCATGACCAAAATGTTATGCTATAGTGTACCCAATCACAGCTTCTGTCAGTCAATCATCAGGCGGTGATACAGAAAATGCACTGGAACTCTGACGCATGTGCTGTATAGTTTAGGAAAAGTGACACCTGGTGGACAAAAAGTTGTATTACACAATATGACTTTTCTCCAGTGCTATGCTATGTTTCGTTAAGAAACATTCTGTGTGGCACGACTCAAGGCTTCTGTGTGGCGCGAGATGCATGGCGCGCTACATGGCTGTATGGAGCAACAAACTAGCTGGACATACTTCATATATTACATCTGTATATGGATATACTGTAGGTATATGGATATACTTCATATATTACATCTGTATATGGATATACTGTAGGCCCTTATTCAGCAGTGGTCAGGAATCTGCGCTGGTGCCTGACCTGTACTGTGCATTTGCAGTAGGGGTCCTGCTTGAATGCACACAGAGTGGCAGAAGACCGTCCGTGATTGACAGTCTGCTGCTATTTGGGGACAGAAGGGGGCAGCGGCGGCCTCAGTTTTCCGAAACAGAGGCGTGTTGTGGCCATTGGGTGGGGGTCGGGGAGAGGCCAGGATCTCCATTGACTGATTAAGATTTCCTAGAATCTTTCTCTCATCTGCGGCCCCCGTCTTGCAGGACCCCATGGGTCACTTAGCCAGCCGATGTTCCCACAGATTATCTGATGCTGCATTGGACATCGCAGCCTGGATAAGTAATGCAGCAGGAGGTGAGATGCCTCCTGCTGAATTGCCATATCTACAAGGACCGAATTGCAAAGCTGCTTGCATGCAGCTTTGCAATACCGTTAAGTACAGAATCAGGCCCATAGTCAGTAGTCACTGGGTTAATAGCATGGAAGCCTATCTAGTTTTATTATTAAGCACCAGTTTTCCTGGAGTACACTGTTGACTTGCACTTCCATAGACCGGTATGTGCCTAGTACAACTCTATGAACTCCCAAAGAAATTCCTCACTCCTCTGCCCTTTTCTGTAATACAAAAAGTGGTAATACAGTCTCCCATATCCAAAATGCTTGGGACCAGGGATATTTTGGATATCGGAATATTCCGTATTTTGGAATAATTCCATATAATAATGAAATTCTTGGGAATAGGACCCAAATCTAAACACAGAATTCATTTATGTTTTATATACACCTTGTGCACACAGCCTGCAGGTAATTTTATACAATATTTTCAATAATTTTGTGGCTCATACAAAGTTTATGTATATACATGAAATTCATTTATATTTCATATACACCTTATGCACAAAGCCTGAAGGTAATTTTATACAATATATTTAATAATTTTGTGCTTTAAACAAAGTATGTGTACATTGAACCATCAAAAAACAAAGGTTTTACTATCTCAGTCATGCTCAAAAAATCCATATTTTGGAATATTTGGATATGGGAGAATCAACCTTTAATAGATTAGCAATAAAAATGGTCAATATTGAGGTCAGAGTGTACTTTTTTAAGAGATTAGACTGTATGCTACAGTACAATACAGCACTCTCAGTGTCATTGTGTGGTAAAGTCAAACAAGTGCACAGCTACATTACACCATTTGATCTATCCCAAGAAATGTTAACATGTTCCAGTAAATATAGATACAGCATATATTACATTCATTGGAGTCAACCCAAAGAATGCTAACATGCACCTGTAAATAAATATACTGTATATACTGCATATATTACATTATGGCATCCACGATCCACCTCAATAAATGTTAACATATTCCAGGACATACTTCATATATTACATCAAGTGGATCCATCACAAGAAATGCTATCTTATCCTAGTTTATTTACATGATGGGATCCACCACAATAATTGTTTTTTTTATTTTGGCTAAGAATGTCAGTAAACTTTACTAATATGATATGCACAGGCCTATCCCTTGCTTACATTTTGTATATACTGTACATAAGTTCAGACATACAGTATATACATGTTTATGTTTGTTTTCAAAGAATAATTGTATATCCACTTACCAGAAAATGTTGAATGTTCTTTCTGATAAATATTTGTGACAATCTCCAAAACTCTGTAATGCTCTGGAAAGATGACGACTAGCAATTATGAATGAACGTTCGCAGGCTGGTTTGCGCAGGACCAACTTATCAGAATGCCTCCTTGTTGACATCAGCCAGCCAATAGATATAATGGTCAGTGCCACACTACAGTATGAAGTCTAAGGAAGAGGACAGAATACAGCTGCTGTGGAGGAAAAACAAGCTGGGGGATAGCAGGAGATGTAACATCAGGGGAGGGTCAGAGTCTGGTGATGGAGGAAAGAGGCCAAGAAAGACTTTATGTAAAAAAAAACATCTTGCTGTCATGTCTTGATACTGGACCAACATGATTATGATTCTATCAAGAAGTCTAATAAAAAAATATAACAATTACAGAAAATAATTATACAACATGTGATTGTCCTCAAATAAATATTTTTTGGGGAAAAAAAACAAAGGAGCACATCCAGAAATGGTGGTCAGACTTGAAGCATAAAGAGAGAAGGAAGCTGATGACACTTTGCATAACATCATATTTAGTAAGTACCCCCTTTTTGTACTACCTCTCACAGCTTGTCATTATAAAAGTGTGTATAGTGGTGTAATATTGACCTTTTTGTTCCAGGATAAAAAAGGCATGGCAATCCATAGCATGTGCACCAACAAGGACCAAAAGATGAGCAGCTGGGAGTGGTCAAACAGGAGAAAAATACAGGTTAACATACCATTTTGTTGAGTACAGACAATGTAAATGTGCAACTCTATGCAATTATTTTTATTTTTAGTAGTTTTTAACAATAAAATAAATGTTGTTTTTACAAAGATGATTGCTGCAGTGTCAAGAAACACATCGAAACACCAGACTTTATAGAGGTGCATCAGCATGAAATAATTTCAAGCGTTGAGATAGGTAAGCATGTGCCCATTTTTACCTGTGGATGAGATTTTTTTGCAATATTCTCCAAAAATTAGATTTTAGATCACTTTTGTTTTTTCCTTCAGACCCCTTATAGATATCATTGTGATCTCAGGTGAGAGTGCCAAGGGAGAAATGGATCTGTTCAACAAGAAGCTTTACTAGGTATGCACATAGTAAAAAGAATGTTGTATTAATAAAAATTAAGAAATTTTAGAATACAAACTGTACAGCATTAAAAAAAAGTTAATTCCCATCAGGAAAAATAGCCCAGGAGATGTATTTTGTTGGGGTTTGTAGGTATTAAACTGTTAATAGCAATGTACTGTAACACATTAGGACTATCTTTATTTTTCTTGTTTTCAGTATATTTGATGTAGAACTTGTAAAGACAGTGCTACATTGCATATTTGCCTATTTCCCATCTTTACATATCAACTGGGCCCCTGTATTTTGTTAATCTTTTCAAGGGGTGCAAACAGGACTGGCGCGATGTGGTAAGGGGGGTGTGCATTACAGAAAGGATAGGTATATACAGGGGCGTAACTAGAACTTTTTGGGCCCCATAGCAACATTTTTAAGGGCCCCCCCTAACTTAGGTCTTACACAATAACCACAGTAGTTCCCCTAAAACATTAAATGTCCACTGTAATGGTGCCCCTTATGCAATGCCCACTGTAATGGTGCCCCTTATGCAGTGCCCCCAGTAGTGAGCCCCCTGTAGTTGCCCCCAGTAGTGAGCCCCTTGTAATTGCCCCCAGTAGTGAGCCCCCTGTAATACCCCCAATAGTGAGCCCCTTGTAGCTGCCCCCAGTAGTGAGCCCGGTGTAGCTGCCCCCAGTAGTGAGCCCCCTGTAGTGATCCCCTGTAGCTGCCCCCAGTAGTGACCTCCTGTAGCTGCCCCAGTAGTGACCTCCTGTAGCTGCCCCCAGTAGTGACCCCTTGTAGCTGCCCCCAGTAGTGAGCCCCTGTAGCTGCCCCCAGTAGTGAGCTCCTGTAGCTGCCCCCAGTAGTGAGACCCCAGTAACTGCCCCAGTAGTGAGCCCCCTGTAGTGACCCACTGTAGCTGCCCCCAGTAGTGACCCCCTGTAGCTTCCCCCAGTAGTGAGCCCTCTGTAGTTGCCCCCAGTAGTGAGCCCCCTGTAATGAGCCCCTGTAGCTGCCCCCAGTAGCGACCCCCTGTAGCTGCCCCCAGTAGTGACCCCCTGTAGCTTCCCCCAATAGTGAGCCCCCTGTAGTATGCCCCCTGTAATGCCCCTAGTAGCTGCCCCCTGTAGTGAGCCCTCTGTAATGCCCCCAGTAGTGAGATCCCAGTAACTTCCCCCCACGCGCGCGGGCGCACACACAAAACAAACAAATAAAAACCTTACCTTATCCCCGCTCCTGTGAAGCCGCCGACCGCCCCGTCGCCCGCTCCTCGGCACTATGAGAGTGACGTCATGACGTCACTCCCATAGTGCACTGCGGGACCCGGAAGACGGAGCTCATTCCTGAGCTCCGTCCCCGGCATCCGCTCCTCGGCACTATGGGAGTGACGTCATGACGTCACTCCCATAGTGCATTGCGGGACCCGGAAGATGGAGTGAGCTCCGTCCTCCGGCTGCCGCCGGGGGTTTGAGTGGGAGTCGGGCGTCCGCTGGTAACACAATCTCAGCGGGTGCCCGGCATATGGAAAGTGCAGGGGGTGCGATCGCTGGGCCGGCGGGCCCCTTAAGCCGCCGGGCCCCATAGCAACCGCACCCCCTGCACCCTCCATAGTTATGCCACTGGGTATATATTTGTACAAGTGTGTGGTAACATGTGTGTGGCTGTATGTACTGTATGTGTATATGTGTGTGACAGTATTAGAGATGTGCAGTCCTGATTAACTGGAATCCAGAAAGCTCCAACCACAGGCATCTGAGCCACGGCTCGGAGCTTCCTGTCTGACTTGGATCTGACATCGGGGCCAAACGTCATCTTCTAGGCATTGGATTCTCTTGGCTTCCATATAAGAAGTTGCACCAGGGACTCGTGCCTTTTCTCTGCACGCTGGCTGTTAGCTGAGCTGCTCTATAGTGGCTGTGTGCTTCTTCTAAGTTCTTCTACCAATATACTATCTATCTAAGGGGCTGTGGAGCTCATTCAGAACTGCTTGTTAGGCTGCACTCTCTTGAGCCGTCAGGGGGCGAATATGCAAATGCAGCGATCGCGCGGCCAGGCTAAAGGACACCCTCTATGTCTTAGAGAGCGACGGCACAGTGATCACATGCCGGTGTAATGACGCCCACTTTTCTTACTTAAAATACGTAATCTCCAGGAAGTGTATGATTAATCAGCAACATTGAGAGCCATCAGAGCTGCTCGCTACCCTTGAGGTAGATCCTACCCCGCCGCAAGCACTGTGATCACTGCAGGCTGAAATACAACCAGGTGACATGTACCAATGACGCTTCCATGCTAATTATACACGTCCAAAGAATAACATTTTGATGCTCAGACATGCCTGTGGTCGCTCATCTACTCCCCAGTTTTCCAGGACCTTCCCCTATTACCACCCACAAACGGCACTATCTGTCACTCAAAGTAGCGCTCAGTCTTTGTGCTATGAACGCACGATTCTCGATTGCAGTGACTGGCTCACGCACATGCACTGCGACGCATACGCAGACGGGCAACTATCGGCCATAGCGTGCGATCGCAGCTTAGCGAGTGGGTCTGAATCGCCCTCAGTGTGCACTAAGGGGCTGTGGGCCTGATTCAGGTTGGATCGCAATGCTGCATTCGCATGCAGCCAGATGTTTGCATTCTGCGTATATGTACAAGACACAGTGTGCATGCGAGAACCAGATGGTGCATTCAGGATTGCAATCGCAGCCACTACACAGACCCATCACTCAATTATTGACAGGAAGTGCAATATGTTGGTGGTGACGGGGGGTGGTCGTGCGAAAGCAGGTGTGTCAGTGCATTTGAATGCCGTTGCCGGGGTGTGCATAAATTATTCACAGTGAACTCATACGCAGCCTGAGTACTCACTGCGTGCAGGAAGTTTAGCAACTTCTGCGGCAGGGTCATGTCAACCACAAGTGTGCATGCAGCTCCGATGTTACTCGATGTTACCAATGATTTTGCATACTTGCACAATAGTACGGATGTGAGAAGAGGGTAATGGGGTGGCATTATGTAGTGCTGGGTGTCTGCATCTTGTGCTGCAATGGCAGTGCAACTGCATTAGCATATTTTCACAGCATGTGGTTGCATGCAAACGCAGCATTATGAACCAACCTGATTCAAGCCCTGTGACCACTAAGGGACTGTGTCCATCAAAGGGCTGTGTCCATCAAAGGGCTATGTCCATCTAAGGTTATTGTTCTGCTGCAGTGAAAATTAATAAAAAAAATTTGTATTTGATTGGATTGTGCACCGCACCGCACCCCAGTATGCTGTGCCCAGAGCATTGCGTAAAAGTGGTATGACACCAGGCAGTGTGAGCTCCTGCCCAGTTGTGCTACTTTACAACAATTTTTTATTAATATTTTTTGTTATTTGATTGGCTTGTGCACTGCACCCCAAGACACTGTGCCCCAGAATGTTGCATAAAAGCTGTCTGACGCCAGGCATTGATCTGCAAATTGAAAAATGGATAACGATCAGTTTACAGAAGAGCAACCAAATAGTACTCCAGCTGCTGCCACCAATCATAATGACAATACTAGTCCTTCAACATCATCTGCTAAAGCCAATGCTCAAGGGCATAGATGGTTTATGACATCAGGGCATCTAAAATCCAAAAAACAATATACAGTGGTAAAGAAAAACAGTATTATGAGGTGTTAAGTGGTGAAAATTGACTGGACATGACTGGAAATTAATATTATTGATAGAGATGAGCGGGACTGGTTCTAAAATAATTGGATCCACCCGAACATTGCAAGTCCAAGTCGGATCCAAGACCAGCTCGGGTTTTCCCACCTGAATTGGATCCCAAAACGAGGTAAGATGTCATTCTGTCATCGGATTCTCATGGGTTATGGATTCTATATTACTCCGGGTGTGGATGGTGAACTGAACAGACATGTTGCTGTCGCTGTCTGTGTTGGTGTGTTGTCCAACTTGTCCTTTCAGGGTATGGGGTTGAAGGCTGCTGCTGTGTTGTCCATAAAGGGGCTGGGGTTGCAATATATAAAGGGGGGCTTCAGTGGGTGCTGCAGCTGCTGTAAGTGGTAGCGTAGTGTGTTATTCTTTTCTTATTCATATAAAATCGTGTGACACAGTAAGTGGTGGTGCAGTGGGTTATTCTTTTCTTATTCATAAAAAATCTTGTGACACTGTAAGTGGTAGCGCAGTGTGTTATTTTTCTTATTCATAAAAAAAATTCTGCCACTAAGACCGGTATTTAATTAGACATGAAAAGCCGAGATCCGCAGAAAAATTTTGCTGATCTTGGCTCCATATTCAATTCCAAATGCTTTTTGCGTATGAGGAAAGTCAATGCAATGTAACAGGTGAAAAATATTTGCCTCTGCATAGCAGGTGAAAAGAAGTGCAAAATATTTATTTTGGGGTGCGAAGGTGAGGAAACCATTCAGAACCCTTGGGACAGCCCCCCAAAGGACAACTGTGTCAAAAAATTCCTGGAAAAAAATGTGGAACACCCTGCAAAATTATTTTCATTTTGGGGGTGAAAAAGTACAAAATGGGGGTACAAGCATAAAAAGAAGGGAAATAGACTTCTTGGGGGTCTGCAATTATGGGTAATGTGTTTTTAGGATAGAAGGTGCTTGCAACAGGTGCGTTTTTCATGTTTTTTAAAACTTCACTTTAGAGACTTCACTTTATGCTTGCGTCCATTTTCAAGTACCCCAAATTTGACAGGACTGCTTATTTTCACAAAAAAATACTGCTTATTGCCATTATTCACCACTTTTACAAGAACGCTAATAGCAAGCAATTGTCAAAACTTAAGTACCCAAAATAGCTTTATTAGGGCTATTAGTACTCATCCATATTGATCCCCAATGTTAGTGCATCTTTTTGGTGGTGTCAGGCTGTTTTCCTCTATTCTGACAGCACTTTCTGCTTGTTTCACATTCACCGGGTCCCATTTTTGCATGGTTTGGAATTGAATACGGCGAATAGCGGGGGCGCGCATGAAAAGTTTCCACATCCAAAACACGATATGTCGGCAAAAAGTTTGGCATGCAAAACTTTTCCGTGGTTGCAAAACTAATTGAATACTGCACTAAGTGGTAATGCAGTGTGTTATTCTTTTCTTATTCATGGAAAAGCTTGCGACACTGTAGGTCATTAATACCACAGTGTAATATTTAAAATTGGTACAAATTGATGTGTGTGCTGTACCCCACTTCATTCATGTTTGTTGATATGAAGAACAATCAGTTGAAAGGAGAGCAAGAACAACATAATAGTGCTGGAGCTGCTGCCAGTGCCACCAGGCATGATGATACTAGTTCATCTATATCATCTACTAAAGCTGATGCCCAAGGGCATACAGGGCTTAAGTAAGGGCATCTAAAATCAAGAATCAAGAACCAATCTTTTACAGTGGTAAAGAAAAAACATCAAAAGGAAAGTTAGCTGCAGAAAGACATAAAATTGACAATATGCCTTTCACCACACGAAATGGCAAGGCATTGGCCTTTATTTATGACTGGTGGTTCTGCCTCTTATGATGATGTAAGCACAAGTGAACATGCTGACATAGAAATCGAGGATGCTTCTGTGGAAGTGCACCAGCATGAGAAGGATATTTATGTAGCTGACGCTAATAAAGATGTTGTTGATGAGGATGTTGTTTATGTAAATCATGCACCATTGGAAGAAACAGTTGTTGCCCATGATAAGGAAAACTCCATTGTCATGCCTGAGTAAGAGACAAAACAATCCACTTCTTATGTGTGGAATTATTTCTATCCAAATCCGGACAATAATTGTCAATCCATCTATACCCTTTGTAAAGCCAAAGTAAGTAGAGGTAAGAACCTTAACCATTTAGGAATCTACTCCCTGTTACATCATCTGCAGCGCATCCATCCAAAAAGTTTTTTCAAAATTCAGAAACTTTGGCTAAAGTACCAACAAGCAGTCCAGTGTCAGCTAGGTCCTTTCTATCTGCTAGATCCAAGCATCTGCCATCTTCACCACCAACACCTTCATCAACAATATCAATCATGAAGCAATTGGTTTGTTTGGGACCCCACAAAACAAGCTACCAATTGGCAGGTGACATTGCTGGCAATGATCTCTATGTGCACAAACTGGTTTACAGAGGCAATCACCATCATCATCCAATTCCTCACCCTCATCACTGTGTACATCATTTTCACACAATATTAATTTGTACCCGCTGGAATCCACCTTTACAGGTGCCTCTGTATTTTTTAGATGTAATTGGCATAGAATTTGTAGTTCATATTGATGGATATCATCTTTCCACACTTTGAGGAAGTATCCTCCTAGGCTGATTGCTGACAAGGTTCCTGGCTATGCTGAAAACTCTTTCTAAGTACACATTGGAGGGTGGGCAGCTCAAGTAAAGCAAAGCCAGTATGTGTAAGGGCCTCCAAATTGCCTTTTTTTTCTCACCAGTAGTCATACGGACAGTCTGACGTGCCTATTTTCCAAAAAAAAAAATTAAATAGTCCTCAACCATTCTTTGAATGGTGACCTATTAGATGGAGTCATGGTAGAGGTCTCATTAATTGTAGGCATTTCCTTTAGCCCCGACTAGATATCAAAACTTTTTTGTGTTGATTCATCTGCATCACCAGTGGGTCTTTTGGGAAAGTTTAGTTATTTCTCAACAGATGTACTTGGTGGAGAAACTGATGTAGAAGGCATCGCTGCATCACATGCCACTTCAGCTGATAATTTGCTTACCAACAGTTCTTTGCATCACTTCAAATCTGTGTCCATTGGGAAGAAAGACACAACATATGACTTAAATCTTAAATCTTGTGTTTGCTCTGTTCAGCTTGTCCACATATCTGTGGTTAAGTGGACAGTGGGTACAATGTCAATTTGGAGGCCACTTCTTATGTTTTTTTAATGTCACTGTACAGGTTGGGAATTGCTTTTCTAGTGAAGTGGAATCTTGATGGGATTTGGAAGCGGGGATAGAGTACTTCAATTAACTGTATAAATCCCACTGCATTATTGGCGGATATTGGACACATCTAATACCAGCATAGATGTTATGGCATCAGTGATCCAATGTGCAACTGGGTGAGTGCTGTCATATTTGCTCACCCTTGCAAAGTATTTTTTAACAGACAATTGTTTTTTAAAGTACTACAAGTAGTCTTCCTGGTCCCCTTCTGGGATGGTATTCCACTCCCAGCAGCAGGCATAGCGCTCAAAGTTTCACCTGGGGCAAGGACTGATGTGAATGATTTAAATATTTTTTGTAAATGCCTCCCCTCCTCCCTCATAAATTTGCTTTGGAATCAAAAAATTAAATAAAATTTACTACTAATCAAATCTTCCTTTCCCTGAATTCAACTACATACATACTCCAACTCCCTCAGGCCTCTTGAATAATAAAAACATTTCCCGATATGCCATGTTAGAAGGTGAACTGCCACAGCTGCTGCAATCTTTGACTTGCGGTTACTGAAAAAAAAATGGCCAGAAATGTTTATGGCCACAGACAGCATCTCCAGAATGCCACTTTAATTTAAAAAATATTCTGAACTACCAAGTTGATTTTGTGGGAAAAACATGGGACATATTGTTCACCCATGCTCTCCCCCTCTTTCCTCATAAATTTGCTTCAAAATTAAAAAAAATAATTACATTTACTACCAGTCAACCCTTCTTGTCCCTGCCATCAACTATATATATACTCCAACTTCTTCAGGCTTCTTGATTAAGGAAAATATATGTTTCCTTATGTGTAATGTTGGAAGTTAAACTGCCACATGTTTGTGCCGCCCACTGCTGCCGCTTAGCTTAGTTAACCAGATAGCTTAGTGCAAATTTTGGGACTAAACTGGATGACAACAATTTTGTGAGCTGTGAGGTGGTCAAAATTGACTGGACATTACTGTTATTGAGGTTAATAATAATAGTGTAGGCACAAAAAAAGCCCAAATTATGTGATTTTAGCTGTTTTTATGATTTTTTCAGAAAAAATACAGATACAAAACCAAAACACGAAAGGGGCAGTTTTGGCAAAACCAAATCCAGATCCAAAACACGAGGAGATACAAATCCAAAACCAAAACAGGGGGGTTGGGGAACATCCCTAGTTATTGAGGTTAATAATACTCTGGGGACAAAAAAGACACAAATCATGAAATTTTTGCTTTTTTGTACATTTTTTAAAAAATCCAAAATCAGTCACGGCGATTTGGCAAATTCAAATCCAAAGCCAGACGACAAATCAGAGCCAAATCAAATCCTGCAAAAATGGTCCTGCGCACATCTATAGACAGAATTTATATATGTGTAAACATGGCTGTATGTGCAGGACTGGATTATAAGGGGGGGAGTCTGGGCGGTCGCCCAGTCCCCCACACAGAGGGGGCCCCCCACACTGCCCTAAAACATTGTCCCCTATCAGTATGTAAGTGAATAAGTGTGTGACTGAATCTGCATTAACCCCCATGCACCAGCAGCTGTATAGGCAATGTATGTGATATTCCTTGCCATCCTGCAAACCACAATTCCTGATCTATATTTGCGCTAATGCAAAATTAGCTGGGTATTTAAAGTATGTGTATAATTTTGTACATGTTTGTAATTGGTTTTCATTAAATGTATGGGAATCTTTTATGACTTGCTAGCAATAGTCATTACCTTTGTTTGGATGGGGATCACTGAAGCAGTTTATAGTGTCATACTGCCTGTTTACTTAACCTTAGAGCAATGTATGTCCACTGATCAATTTGCATTTCAGTCAACTGACCAATTGGTTCAGATGAGGCCAGTGTCTTAATCAGCCATACTATTTCTTAACATTCAGTCTTAGGGCAGCTTGCTGAGGGTAGCAGCTTGATGTGGTTATGCATTAAGTGGTTAAAATCAAGTGTGCTTTCTGAACAGTTGAAAAACATTGAACAACATCTATTACCAGGTAATTACAAAACCACTTTGTGTTTTTTATATTAGGATAAAAAATGCTTCACAAACTTCTATTTCTTAGCTCACTACATGGAATCATCTCTAAGGCTACTACATCCTTTACTCACCCTGAAGCTCATCCTTCTGTACATATTGCTACTTCATTAATCTTCTCTCCTCTTACAAACACACATGAGCTTTTAAATTATCTATACACAGTGACAATGACATCCACAACCTGTCACCTAAAAATCTATCATACAAATCCCACCAATATATTTATATCTCTCTCCTTCTGCTTCTATTAGCTGGTGACATATCACCAAATACAGGCCCAACACACATGCCACACCCACAATGAGCTATAAATCCAGCTAACCTCAAAAACATTGCGTGTCTCCCTTCACCCTCCAAGTCACTAAAATGTGCCTTATGGAATGCAGGCCCTGTCTGCAACAAACTAACGTCCATCCATGACCTCTTTATTTTAACTAACCTCAACCTTCTGGCAATAACAGAAACATGGCTCACACAATCAGACACTGTCTCTCCTGCTGCACTTTCATATGGTAACCTACACTTCTCACACACCTCCAGGCCTGGTAATTGTAAAGGAGGTGGGGTAGGAATATTACTCTCCCAATCTCTTACATACACAGTTCTCCCACAGGTACCTTCACTCACATTTACATCATTTGAAGTACACTGTATCAGGACTTTCACCCCTTTCTCTGTGCGAGTTGCTGTTATCTATCGCCCACCTGGGCCACCTCAACAATTTCTGGAACATTTTTCTGCCTGGCTCCCTCACTTCCTATCGTCAGACATCTCCACCATCATTATGGGTGATTTCAATATCCCAATTGACAGTCCACAATCTCCTCATGCCTCCAGACTACTCTCTTTAACATCCTCTCTTGGCCTCTCCCAATGGACTGACTCCGCTACTCATCAGGAGGGCCACTGCCTTGATCTTGTATTCACTCGAATATTCTCACTTTCTGATTTCACTAATGCTCCTTTGCCTCTCAGATCACAACCTTATTACCTGCACACTCTCCTCCATTACATCAATGTCCTTGAAATTAACCAAACCTAAACCTAAAACCCACAGAAATATTGATGCTATTAACTTTCAACAACTACCTACCTCTCTACAACAACACCTCTCACCTATTTCTACATTCACTTCTCCTGAGACTGCGGCATCACACCTAAAACAGATTCTAGAAAAAGTTCTCGATGAAGTAGCACCAGCTACCCATCACACACCATGTAGAGTTAGATGTCAACAGTGGCATTCTAACCTAACAAGGCATCTACAAAAACTCTCACGTAAAGTTGATGAGATCAGAAATGAAATGGTATGCTCTTCTTCAGCTAGTGACTTGCTCCATTCCCTACCTGAATCCTCTGGCACATTATTTTCATTTCATCTCACAAACGAAGATGAAGTATCTTCCCTCTTCTCTTCCTCCTACTGTATTACCTCTACTCTAGATCCTTTACCCTCACAAATCAGTAAAGCTCTGTCTCCTGTGCTTATCCCAACCCTAACTAAAATCTGTAATCTCTCTCTCTCTACTGGCAACTTTCCATCACTGTTCAAGCATGCAGTGATTACTCCTATTCTGAAAACACAAAACTCTGACCCCAACATTCTCTCAAATTACCGTCCTATATCCCAGCTCCCATTCCCCTCCAGGCTACTTGAGAGACTTGTCTACACCCGCCTCACACACTTTCTTAACTCACATAACTTATTGGACCCACTTCAGTCCGGCTTCCGTTCCCAACACTCCACAGAAACAGCACTGACTGTGGGCCTGATTCAGAGCCGGACGCTCTGACCAGAGCGCTCGCTCTGAATCAGGGCCCTCCTCCATGAAAATGGAGCATCCTCCTGGACGCTCGTATAGCTGTGTGTGATGATGGTCGCGATGGTCAAGACCATCGCGACCATCGGGATTGTGACGGAGACCCTGCGGTAGGGTCTCGCTGCCGCAAGCCCTGGAGTGATTTTGGCTCTATCAGAGCCAAAATCACTCCCACTGACATCACTAGTGATGTCAGTGGGGCCGGCTTCAGGCGGTAGGCGTTCCCATGGGAACGCCTCCATCTGGCCACCACACCCCTGGCACGCCCACCAAAGGGGGCGTGCTGTCAATCAACATCGACAGCACGCCCCCTTTGGTGCGAGACCCAGAGCGACAGCTTGGCTGTCGCAGTCCGGATCTCGCGCATGCGCACGACGAAGCTCCCTCCGTCATGCGCATGCGCAGTGGGGCAACATCGACCCATTTGCGAGCGTCCTTTGCTCGCGATCGGGTCTGAATGACCCCCTAAGGTAGTAAATGATCTGGTCACTGCCAAGGCTAAAGGCCATTACTCACTCCTAATTCTTCTAGATCTCTCTGCTGCTTTTGATACTGTTGACCACTCTTCTCATACAACACTACAATCCCTAGGCCTTAAGGGCACAGCTCTTTCTTGGTTCTCTTCCTACCTATCTGATCGCTATTTTACTGTTCGTTTTTCTCATTCTGCCTCCTCTTCACTACCTCTATCAGTTGGAGTACCGCAAGGCTCTGTCTTAGGGCCTCTGTTATTCTCAATCTATACCTCCTCTCTTGGCAAACTAATCAGCTCTTTTGGATTTCAGTACCATCTGTATGCAGATGATACTCAAATCTACCTATCTTCCCCTGATTTATCACCATCTGTACTGGTCCGTGTCACTGAATGTCTTTATGCAATTTCATCTTGGATGTCATCTCGCCACCTGAAACTTAATATTTCTAAAACAATTAATTATATTTCCACCAGCCAATAGCAGTTACCAAACTGATCTCTCTATCACTGTTGACAAATCGACAATCCACCCTGCCCCACAAGCTCGCTGCCTTGGTGTCATCCTTGACTCTGAACTGTCCTTTGTTCCCCACATTCAATCTGTCTCAAAATCATGTTACATACATCTAAAAAACATATGCAAAATTCGACCATATCTCACACAAGACACTGTAAAAACTCTAATCCATGCACTTATTATTTCCCGTATTGACTATTGCAATACCCTCCTTACTGGTCTTCCCAAAAATAGGCTATCACCATTACAATCAATTATGAATGCAGCTGCAAGGCTTATCTTCCTTGCCAAATGTTCATCGTCTGCTGCCCCACTCTGTCAGTCCCTCCACTGGTTGCCGGTTTTCTACCGTATTCAATACAAAATACTCTTACTTACACATAAGGCTATTAACCAAACCACACCACCATACATCTCTTCACTCATTTTTAAATATCTCCCTACCAGACCTCCACTCAGCACAAGATCTGCGTCTCTCATCCCCACGCATTACTTGCTCCCATTCACGGTTAAAGGACTTTCTTCGCAGGGCCATCCTACCTATATATCTGTCTGTTATTACCCAGTTTTGTTCTATTAATGTTTACAATTGTAAAGTGCAACGGAATATGCTGCGCTATATAAGAAACTATAAATAAATTAAATAAAAAATATATATATATATATGTGTGTGTGTACTGTATGTGTGTGGCTGTATGTTTATACAGTATCTGTATAAGTGTGACTATTGTAATACAGTGGGGTAATTAATTCAGGAGAAGGACACGGATATGGTAGAAAGGGGGGAAGGAGCATGTAGCAGCAAGGTAGGATGAGAGCTGGAAGGCTTGGATGAAGTAGTGGGTCCTGAGAGCCCATCTGAAGGATTGTGGAGAGATGGAGGGTCTGATGGGGAGAGAGACAGAGATCCAAAGGTGGGGAGCAGCACAGGCAAAATCTAGGGAGGCAGGATTTGGAGGAAGTAATCAGTTGGCATGAGAGGCGGCGTGCATAGGGTGGACAGGAGCATAAAGGGAGACAAGGTCACAGATGTAAATTGGAGAGGAATTGGTGAGGGCCAGATAAAGTGACATGAGTTCCTCTCCAGATACAGGGGAGAAGGATGTCAGTGTTGGTAAATTGGATGGGGAGGGGTGGTCCCGGAAAGGAGGAGGTGAAGATCTGGGGGACTGGTGGGATATGATGTCCAGACATATGGAATAAATTTTAGATGTAAATTAGGTAGTAAAGTCAATGTTATAGGTTCCTATTCATTCTATCCACTCAGTCTGCACTGTCTACACACAATACCCAACACATATACACACAATACCCATTTACCAGTTGCGCTATCACCCCCTTTTCCTTTTTGATCTATTTGTACCAGCCGACCACTGTTGTTTTGATAGCAGCATCATATTCACTCACTTCACATCTAATTCTTCACATATAACCCATAAGTATTTTCCATTTTTATCACACTAAAAGTGGCCCTTATAACGCAGTTTATTTGTTTTTTGCTTTTTGCTTTTTAGTAAGCTTTGAGGCGTATGTGAAACCAGAGAGACAGCACAAATATTAGCAAGTAAAGTGTTATGTTCTTTCAGTGAGCAAACAGATTCCAGTGATGAATGTCAAGGTTATGCAGACAGCAGTTGCTTGTAGTGAAGAGATTGTGAACTTACATTTCTTGATTATACTTTGTCCAAATGTTTTAGGTTCTGAATGGTTTGAAGTTAGAGTGTTCACCTTCTGTTTAACACTCTTATAAAGCCAAATTTGGTTAGAAATGTAAAGTGCACTTTTATAATTATGCACTTATAAATGTTATGCAACAGCAGCCAAAGGCCTGTGATTGCTGTTGTGTGTTTGCAATGATTACAATCAACCCCAAATACCCTCCCACTAATATGGCTACCAATACATTATCTAATACAGAGACCATCGCGACCATCGGGGCTTACGACGAGACCCTAGGGTAGGGTTTCACTTGTCGTAAGCCCCGGAGAGCTTCTGGCTCTGTCAGAGCTGGAAGCTCTCCACTGACATCACTAGTGATGTCAGTGGGGCCTCCCCCAAATGGCAGGCGTTCTCATGGGAATGCCTCCGTTTGGGCTGCCACCCCCCCGGCCCGCCTTCCAAATGGGGCGAGCTGTCAATCAACATCAACAGCTCGCCCCCTTTGGATCGAGACCCACTACGACTGGCACTGTAGCGGGTCTCACGCATGCGCACGAGGGAGCCAGCTCCCTCGTGCACATGCGCACTGGCAAAACATCGAGGCGGCCGTGCGGTCGTAGACCATACGGCCGCCTCTGAATAAGGTCCTGTGCGTGTGCAAGCCCCGGAGCGAAAGAGAAATTCTCTCGCTCCGTGGATCACTACAAAAGGGGCGGCTGTCAATGTTGATCGACAGCTCACCCGTTTTGTAGGCGTGGCGGGGGGTGGTTTCACAAATGGAGGTGTTCCCAAGCGAGCCGGAAACTCTCTGGCGCTTGCGGCCACAAGATGCTACCACAAGGATCTCATCGCAAGCCCGATGGTCGCGATGGTCTTGACCATCACGACCATCATCCTAGCTGCTTGCAATAGCTGTGGGTGGTCACCCGCAGCTAAGCGAGTGGCCAGGAGGCTGCACAAAAAAAAAATGCCCTGATTCGGAGCGAGCATGCGTATGGGTTGTAATGCGCATGCGCCAACCAGTCAGTGCGGTCGGAAATCGTGTGCTCGTAAAATAGCAAATGCCTGCTAATTTGAGTGACAGGATGAGTTGTTTGTTGGTGGTGACAGGGGAAGGTGCTTGAAAACGGGGAGTGGAGATGCGAACGCAGGCGTGCCAAACGGTCAAAATGGGCGTTTTAAGGGTGTGCATAATTAACAAAGCAGCGTCATCGACCACGTCACTTGGTTGTCTTTTAGCCTGAACTGCTCGCATGATTGCAGTAGGAAAATGCTACCACAAGCACTGCGAGCAGTTCATACGCCTTTCGATGTAATCGATTAATCAAATAAATAGCGGAGATGAAGTATGATGCGAACGGCCAGGGGGCGTCTTTACAAAATAGCGAGCGCATGTTTCGTTCGCTCGTTCAGACATAGAGGCGTCAACAGACCGCAAAGAGAGAGCACTCTATTTAAATATCCGGCCCCTTTTTCTGAACGAGCGAGTGCAAATAGCGTCCGGCTCTGAATCAGGCCCACAGTTATATGATCCTTTATCCAAGCTATACCCTCCTAGCAATTAAGATGTTTTCAGACCTTCACAATTTGAAATCTCTATACTATATTGTGCATCAAATGTACTGATGTTTGTTTAAGTCACCGTCAAGTCCGTATAAGTGTTTGCACTACTCTCATTGGATAAGATGTATCACGCCCCTAACAGGGATGACAAAACCAGCCTCGATACTGGACTTCAATATTGGAAATCCCTCATAGGTTAAGAGGCCTGTCAATTCACTAATCCTATTGATTGGTGGAAATTGCATATAAACATATGCACTAATAAGTTACCAAACTTAACTCCTCCCTCTAGAGGGGCATATTACCCTGTGTGCAGTTTCCTTGTGGTTCCTCTCTCTTCTAGGTGCCAGAGTATGCACAGATTTTTGGGAACATGATACCTGCAAAATGTTCTGGATGATTCTTATACTGTGCATGCATAAACTCGCTGAAAAAATGGTCACCTCACCATCTTCCTAGTGATTTGCGCAGCGCTACTGCAGGGCCGCAACTAGGGGGGGGCTAGTGGTGCACGTGCACCGGGTGCTGGAATGCAGGGGGTGAAAAAGGGATGACTCACGGTGGCTTGGGGTCTGCAGAGTCAGAAAACGGCCATCCAAAAATGGCCGCCACCAAGGAGGAGACAGATGCTAGAGGTCCTTACTGGACATCTAGTGTCTGTCTCCTCCTTGGCGGTGGCCATTTTTGGATGGTCATTTTCAGCAGATTCCATGTGGACTAGCCATCCGCATAGACAATGCGGAAAACGGCCATTCAAAAATGGCAGCTGCCAAGGAGGAGACAGGCACTAGAGGTCCTACTGGACCTCTAGTGTCTGTTAGGCCAGCGCAAGTGCCGGGAGAAGATGCTGAAAGCTGCATCTTCTCCCGTGAAACCCCCTGACAGTGAGCATAAACCCCATCGCAGCGAGCATAAACCCCATGGCAACGAGCATGTAACCCCTGGCAATGAGCATAAACCCCATGGCAACGAGCATAAACCCCATGGCAACGAGCATGTAACCCCTGGCAATGAGCATAAACCCCATGGCAACGAGCATGAATCCCCCTGGCAATGAGCATGAAACCCCCTGGCAACAAGCATGAAACCCCCTGGCAACGAGCATGGAACCCCCTGGCAATGAGCATAAGGCCCCTGACAATGAGCAGGTGATTTTAAAGTAATTAGAAGCCTTACTGTGGGGCATAAAATGGTGTCGGCCAAATATGTAAGTGGAACTTTGGTAATAGGTATTACAGTGTGTGGCATAATGTGTAATGGCCATTATTGTGTGTGGAATAATGTAAGTCACTATACCAGGGATGTTTGACTAGTGCACTGCCTTATGGAGGAGCAAGACAAAATCCAGGTACGGGAAGGGAGGGGGCGCAAAATTGCTACCTTCCACCGGATGACAAATATCCTAGTTTCGGCCCTGGCTACTGACGCGGAACTCTGGAGAGGTGAATTTTAGATATGGGTATATGATGCATAGTGTGAGCCCATGTGTACGCACACCCTGCACCCATTACAGATAGGCCACTGTCCACTGTGGACAGCAGAAGCATCTGTTCTTACCTATCAGTACAGGATCTCTCTGCTCTCTCTTTTGCCATTCGATGTTACACATAACTGTTGGATAGTAGAAGCACTGGCAGTCTCTCTGGTACTCTAGTACTTACCATTTGATTATTTCTGATACTGATGAAGGTTGCAGTTTAATTAATGTCTAAATGAAGCACAATACCCTTGCTTGTTAATTTTTTTAAACTTAATGATTTACTTTAGTAATAATAAATGTCTTCCTTCAGTTTAGCATCGGATAAGTTAGGGAATTTGGTGCAAAGATATTTTAATGTTTCTCCATCTTTAGGCAGTGCTTTTACAAATTGTTTCATCAGTCCTAATTTTATATGTAGAGGTGGAAGTAAAACTTTATTTGGATCTACTAAACTGGGTTTGATGACATTATTTTTTCAAATTTCTAAACTTTTTCGAGGCGGCCAATTGTTTTTTTTGCCAATCTAAATTTTTAGCTCTGCTATTCCACTTTCACCAGCTCACCTTGTAGTTGTAGTTGTTGTATGTGTGCAATGTTCCTTTAGACAGTATGGGGTTTAGGCCCTTTGTAAATTTCAGCTCCAGGACCATGTGGACCTTAATCTGGCACTGGTCGGGGGGAAGTTTTATGATGAGAACTGAATTGCAATGTTCTATACTACCGACTGAATTCATTTATGACAATGTTTTATAAAAAATGCAGGCAGAATACATGTATTACTTAAAGTATGAAAAAAAATGACTTATTCATAAATACACGTTTTCCAGAAAAACATGATGTGATATGCCAAATCGGGAGTCATTTTTGTGTTCAGAAACCAAAAAAATCTATATGTAAAGGTTGAGTCTCCGATATCCAAAATGCTTGGGACCAGGGGTATTTTGTATAATGGAATATTCCGTATTTTGGAATATTTGCATACCATAATGAAATATCTTAGGAATGGGACCCAAATATATGCACAGAATGCATTTATGTGTTATATACACCTTATACACACAGCCTGAATGTAATTTTATACAATAATTTCAATAATTTTGTGCTTTAAACAAAGTTTGTGTACATACATAAAATTCAGTTATGTTTCATATACACTCTGTACAAACAGCCTGAAGGTACTTTTATACAATATTTTTAATGATTTGTGCCTTAGACAAAGTTTGTGTACATTGAACCATCAAAAATCAAAGTTTCATTATCCCAGTCAAGCCCAAAAAATTATGTATTTCCAAATATTCCGTATTTCGGAATATTTGGATATGGGAGAATCAACCTGTAGCACATAAATTCGTTAAAAAAGCTTTTTCACTGCAGACCTGTGTAATTAACCCTCCTTGTGTGTAACAATAAAAGTTGTGTATTACTTTTTACAATACTTTGTCTAAGGCACAAATTATTAAAAATATTGTATAAAATTACCTTCAGGCTTTGTGTATAAGGTGCATATGAAACATAAATGAATTTCATGTATGTACACCAACTTTGCTTGAGCCACAAAATTATTGAAAATATCGTATAAAATTACCTGCAGGCTGTGTGTATAATGTGTATATAACACATAAATGCATTATGTGTGTATATTGGTGTCGCATTCCCATGATATTTCATTATGATGTGCAAATATTCCAAAATACGGAATATTCCGTTATCCAAAATTCCCCTGGTCCTAAGCATTTTGGATATGGAAGACTCAATCTGTAGTAACTTATTCCACTCAGGAGAACCACAAAGCCTGTCATTTGATTGCAAAATTAAAATATGGATTTTCTCATAATAGTTGGTTTATGAACTTTTTTTTAACTATATTCTAATGTCTTGTATGGAATCACACCTCTCGCTGCTAACATGAACTTTATTGTGATGTGTGTGTTAGAGAATAGTGTCAGCGTACAGGTGTGTCCTTTCTTACTGTTGCTTTCTTACTAGCTTAAAGTGATCAATTTAGTGCTTGAAATGAGTACATCTATGTGTAATAAGAGCTTCAATGCAATTAGCCGTGGCTTTTTCTAACTCTATGGGGTATATACAATTGGGTGCGAGGTTTAGCGAGTTAAAAACCTCATGCACCTCGCGCCCAATTCCGGAATACCGTGGGTATGTGCACTCCTGCTATCCGCGGTATTCAATTAAAAAAATAGTGGTCGCTGGGTTTTCAGCTCTGAAAACCCTGCGCCGCGTAAAATAAAAAATAAAAAACACCTATCTGGCAGGGGGTCTCTGCGGCTCCCAGTGGCTTCCCCTCTCTCTTCTTACTGGAGAGGGGGCTGTTGGGAGTCCCAGGGGCTGATGGGAGGAGCAAGGGCTGCTGGGAGATGTAGTTCTCCCAGCGCCCATTTCGGGGGGGCCACACACACAGCACCGGGGGTCTCACACACACACACACACACTCACACTCATGCACACACACACACAGACTCACTCACTCATACACACTTACAGTACATACACCACACACACTGACATACTCACCCTGCTGCAGAAGAGCCGGCTCCCGACGCTGGATGCAGAAGAAGATGCAGAAGACAGAGCTTCGGAAGGTGATTAATTAAGGACTAATTATGCTAACTGGATACTTCCAATTGCTTAATTAGTCCTCAGGGGGGGCGCCGCGGGGGTGTCAGAGCAAGTCCTGGTTATTTTTCCTTAAATCTTCAATTTTAGGAAAAATCACGCTTGCTCAGGATATGCGTGAAAAAAAAACCTCCCGATGCATGTTTTTAAAAAACCACGCACCTAATAGAATAGCAAAAAACCCGCACCTGCAGGGAAAACCTCCAGGTGCGGGATTTTTGCTATTCTCGCACACAATTGAATATGCCCCCAAGTTCCGCTTTGCTTCATCTGTGACATTGTACGTTTGTAAAACCAAATCATGTGTGGGTAAAGTCACAGAGTAAAATTTCTGGAACACTGTGAGTTGCTTTTCACTGCATTTGTGATGTGACTAAGATGCAAAATAAAATTAAAAATACAAGGCCTGATTCAGATCCGTACGCTATTTGCGGCCGCTCACTGGCTAAAAGGGGCCGGCTATTTAAATCATGTGCTCGCACTGCATTGCGTAAAGCCGCCCACTAGTTAATAGCAAGCGGCCACACTATGCGCTCACACCTGTATAAAGACGCCCCTTTGCAACACACGTCATCTCCGGCAGTTGTAGGATTAATCGGGAACATTGAGCCATCGGAGCTGCTCGCAGCGCTTGTGGTAGTCTTTTCTCACCACAACATTGCGAGCAGTTCAGGCTAATATACAACTCAGTTACGTGTGTAATGACGCTACTTTGCTAATTATGCACACCCATTAAACGCCGTTCTGACGGTCGGGCACGCCTGCGTTTACACATCCACACCCCCGTTTACAAGCACCTTCCCCTGTTACCACCCACAAACGGTACTGTCACTCAATATAGCGGCCCGACTGCAGGGCTATGGGCGAGCACTTTCCCATCGCAATGACTGCTTCGCGCACGCGCATTGCGAACCATACCCATGCGCAGATTGCGAAAAATCACTCAATACGAGCGAGCACAGCATAGCATCCGGGTCTGAATCAGGCCCACAGTACACTACTCCCCTGGGAGCTTCTCAGTAGCACCGGGCGACATACGCCATATGGCATGCGGACACCCGGTAAGGACACATCTGTAATTTGTAAATAAGAATAGTAGTATAATGAACAGAATGAACAATAAGACTTGAGGGTTTATGTACTAAGCCATGGAGATAAAGTATCAATCAGCTCCTAACTGTCATTTTTCAAACACAGTCAGTAAAGTGACAGTTAAATTGGAACTTTATCTCCATCCACTTTACCTCCGTCCAAAGCTTAGTATATAGACCAAGGCCAAAATTTCTGCAAAGTTTAAAGGAATTTATTCCGTGAGTGCCCTTTTTAAGACAGAACTATTGTCTTGATGAGCAAGCAGTCACTGTCATGTGATCTCTAATTATTTGACAGGTATTTGTTGATTTGACACATCACCTGCCTAGCTACACCGAAAGTTTAGACTCAGGGTCATATCCAATTAGCTATGATAAGCCGTGTTTGCTAACTTTTCACACAAAATGTGTATTTCGTTATCCTATTAGCTATGGCTTTTCGCACATTTGAATTATTCATAGAGAAAAGAAAAGTTTTCACCATCTCAAAACAGTTGAAAAGTTGTGCAAAATCCCTATTTTTGGCTAAAATGTCGGGGCTTGGTTCAGAACCCCTTGGACACCCCCCTTAATAACTAATTAGACAAAAATAACTTTTAATTAGCTTAATTTGGCTAATAATGACATATCATTTTTGGTGTAAAAAAAGGTGTTGGAAAATGGGTTTACAGTACTGAGATAGGTATTTTGGAGGGCTGTATGGATGGGACAAACATTTTTTTTTACGATTACAGGTGTATTTTTAAAATGTTTCAAAAATGCCTTTCAATTACAAAAATATACTTAAACCCATTTTAATGTACACCTTAATTAACTACAGCATTTGTTTTGGGCCACAAAAAAAGTTTTTTATAATTTTTTCACTGTTACAGAAAAATGCATATAACTGCCATTTGACACAATTTAAGTCCCCCAATTCCTTGGCCACTAATACACTATTGGCCTATCTTAGTTTGACTTTTTATGGGGTACAAGCTGATTTCTCCATTTTCAGATGTACTTTTCATAGGTTACACCACGGACAGTTTTCGGGCAAATGCTGCACTGCGCCTTTAGGATAGGATAGTGCGAGAAACGGGAGCGTGCATTGGCAAAAGATGTAAAATTATCGCACCAAAATATGCGAAAACTTAACACATGTTAAGCTTTTGCATTATCAAGGCTAATTGGATATGGCCCTTACTAAGGGATAAAAGCTGGTGAAAATATCTAAAGGGACACATCCACTAGACGATCTACTCCCTGTCCAATCTCTAAACGATTTTCCCTTGATTTTTTTCCCTTGAAATTTTATCTTTCATTCTGAACGACTTGCAAACGATCTTTAATAGATCAAGTGAAATTGACCTGCATGTTCGGTCGACTGACGAGACGAACAAACGACCAGCGGAAGCGCGAAACGTTGATCGTTAACGACCGAACACTGCACAATTTATAAACGTTTTTTAAACGATTGAACGATAACGACATTGTTATCGTTCAATCGCCTGCTAAAATCGTGTAGTGGATGCCCCCCTTTACCTTGATTATAGCCAATTTTCAGATCTTAAGCCCAAAATTCAAACCTTTCATTTGAATAATAAATTATTCTATAATTTACATTCAGTCACAGATGAGTAGGAAACATAGTTATCCAAATAATGCATTTATTTCACTGCATATAACAATATGCTCAAATATTTTTTATTTTAATATGCAAATGGTACTGTAAGTGCAGCCTTAGGTTTAGTAAACAGGAATATCATAAGAATGTTAATCTTATTTGTAGAGCCATAAAATTGAATAAAGTACATGCTTTGTTCTTAAAATAAGAGATCCTTCAATTCATTTTACATTTTTTCCTAAATATTGAGAATGTTTCTGCACTTTGAGAAGGTATTTCAAGTGGATCTGATGATTTCATGTGAATTGCTTATTAATGTTTCCGGTCCCCAGACAGCTGTCACATTCTGATTAACAAGTTTAGATTGAAGAAGACTGTTGATCTGTGAAAAGAAAACAGAATATTTAAGACTACAGTACAGAAAAAAGATTCTGACCTCTGGTGCTGCACTCCCCAAGCAGCAAAATAAGGCCGTAAAATAAGTCACCAACTTATATGCACAAAATACAAACAGAATAAACGGTCTAAACAGTATTGCGCGATGGGTAGTTCCGAAAACTTTCAAATGTGGAATTCCTCCCAATATGGTTGCCAATATGTGGAAAACATAAATAAAAAAGTACAATGGTGTGATAACGTTTATACACAAAGTCTCAACACCCTTCGTGTCACTCTCCACAGGAAAGGGTGAAATAGTCCATATCCAAGAATATTTTTAATGTATCCAACTTCCGAGAAAGGGGACCCAGTGTGCAAAATGACATTCCATACATGTGAAAATGCTTACATGTATGCTTACTTCATATAAAAGTGATGCTTGCACGTAGCAGTTTCTTTAACTCTTCATTCACACTCTGGTGTATATTAGGGATGAGCGGGTTCGGATTTCTGAAATCCGAACCCCCCCAAGCCCCCCCGATCCGAGTCGTCACCGAGTCAGGCTCGACTTTTCCCGCCTGACTCGGAGCTGAAATCAAGGCAAAACATCATCATCCCGCCTCCCGCATCTCGCAGGTTTTGGGTTCTATAAAAGGTCCCCGCATCGGCGCCATTTCTCACTCCAGCTGTGGACAGTGAAGAGGGAGGTAGGGCTGGCTGGGCTGTGTTGTGCTGCTGTTGTCCATAGGGGCTGTGACCACTCAGTCCATAGGGGCTGACTGGGCTGTGTTGTGCTGCTGTTGTCCATAGGGGCTGGCTGGGCTGTGTTGTGCTACTGTCATAGGGGCTGGCTGGGCTGTGTTGTGCAGTGTCCCATAAAGGCTGTAGTCCTAGAGGGGTGCTGTAGTGTTGTCCAGGGGGTGATCTGTGCATCAGGGGTGCTCCCCCAAAGTGCACTCCAAAAAATTTTTTTTTTTCTGTGTTTGTGAATTGTGTGCGCAGTAGCCACACGTGCATCAACAAAGTAACGCCAAGCGTGCTCCTGTGTCATAAGTAAAGGGCCAGCTGGCTTGACCGTTAAAGGATGCTGTAACCCCTGAAGTGCACTCCAAACAAAATAAAAAATAATTTTCTGTGTTTGTGAATTGTGTGCACTGTGGTTGCATGTGCATCAACAAAGGAGCAGCGCCAAGCGTGCGCCTGTGTCCCATAAGTAACGGGCCGGCTGGCTTGTCTGTTAAAGGGTGCTGTAACCCCCAAAGTGCACTCCAAACAAAATAAAAAATAATTTTCTGTGTTTGTGAATTGTGTGCACTGTGGCTGCAAGTGCATCAACAAAGTAGCGCCAAGCGTGCGCCTGTGTCATAAGTAAAGGGCCGGCTGGCTTGACTGTTAAAGGGTGGTGTAACCCCCAAAGTGCACTCCAAACAAAATAAAAAAATATTGTTTGTATTTGTGAATTGTGTGCACTGTGGCTGCACGTGCATCAACAAAGGAGCAGCACCAAGCATGCACCTGTTGTCCCATAAGTCTGTTAAAGGTGGTGTAACCCCCAATGTGCACTCCACAAAAATAAACAATTCTTTTTCTTTCTGTGTTTGTGTGCAAAATGTGTGCGCAGTAGCCGCATGTGCATCAACACAGCAGCAGCGCCAAGCGTGCGCCTGTGTCATAAGTCAAGGGCCGGTTTGGACATCTGGTCCGGACTGAAGGACGTGCCAACAATTTCTGACATGTCTACTGTCACTGCATATGACACTGTCACCACTGAAAGAATGGTGGAGGAATTATTTTCTGTGTTTGTGAATTGTGTGCACTGTGGTTGCACGTGCATCAACAAAGGAGCAGCGCCAAGCGTGCGCCTGTGTCATAAGTAAAGGGCGGGCTGGCTTGTCCGTTAAACGGTGCTGTGACCCCCAAAGTGCACTCCAAAAAAAATAAAAAAATCTTTTTTTTTCTGTCTTTGTGAATTGTGTGGGCTGTAGCCGCACCTGCATCCTCAAAGCAGCAGCGACAAGCGTGTGTCTGTCTGTTAAAGGGTGTTGTAACCCCCAAAGTGCACTACAAGAAAAATAAAACATTTTCTTCTGTGTTTGTGAATTGTGTGCACTGTACGTGCATCAACAAAGGAGCAGCACCAAGCATGTGCCTGTGTCCCATAAGTCTGTTAAAGGGTGGTGTAACCCCCAAAGTGCAGTCCACAAAAAATAAACAATTCTTCTTTTTTTCTGTGTTTGTGTATGAAATATATGCGCAGTAGCCGCACATGCAGCGTCAAGTGTGCGCCTGTGTTATAAATCAAGGGCTGGCTGGCTCATCTGTTAAAGGGTGGTGTAACCCCCAAAGTGCATTCCAAACAAAATAAAAAAATATTTTCTGTGTTTGGTAATTGTGTGCACTGTGGCTGCACGTGCATCAACGAAAGAGCAGCGCCAAGCGTGCGCCTGTTTCCCATAAGTCTGTTAAAGGGTGGTGTAACCCCCAAAGTGCACTCCACAAAAAATAAACAATTCTTCTTTTTTTCTGTGTTTGTGTATGAAATATATGCGCAGTAGCCGCACATGCAGCGTCAAGCGTGCGCCTGTGTTATAAATCAAGGGCCGGCTGGCTCATCTGTTAAAGGGTGGTGTAACCCCCAAAGTGCATTCCAAACAAAATAAAAAAATATTTTCTGTGTTTGTGAATTGTGTGCACTGTGGTTGCACGTGCATCAACAAAGAAGCAGCGCCAAGCGTGCGCCTGTGTCCCATAAGTAACGGGCCGGCTGGCTTGTCTGTTAAAGGGTGCTGTAACCCCCAAAGTGCACTCCAAACAAAATAAAAAATAATTTTCTGTGTTTGTGAATTGTGTGCACTGTGGCTGCAAGTGCATCAACAAAGTAGCGCCAAGCGTGCGCCTGTGTCATAAGTAAAGGGCCGGCTGGCTTGACTGTTAAAGGGTGGTGTAACCCCCAAAGTGCACTCCAAACAAAATAAAAAAATATTGTTTGTATTTGTGAATTGTGTGCACTGTGGCTGCACGTGCATCAACAAAGGAGCAGCACCAAGCATGCACCTGTTGTCCCATAAGTCTGTTAAAGGTGGTGTAACCCCCAATGTGCACTCCACAAAAATAAACAATTCTTTTTCTTTCTGTGTTTGTGTGCAAAATGTGTGCGCAGTAGCCGCATGTGCATCAACACAGCAGCAGCGCCAAGCGTGCGCCTGTGTCATAAGTCAAGGGCCGGTTTGGACATCTGGTCCGGACTGAAGGACGTGCCAACAATTTCTGACATGTCTACTGTCACTGCATATGACACTGTCACCACTGAAAGAATGGTGGAGGAATTATTTTCTGTGTTTGTGAATTGTGTGCACTGTGGTTGCACGTGCATCAACAAAGGAGCAGCGCCAAGCGTGCGCCTGTGTCATAAGTAAAGGGCGGGCTGGCTTGTCCGTTAAACGGTGCTGTGACCCCCAAAGTGCACTCCAAAAAAAATAAAAAAATCTTTTTTTTTCTGTCTTTGTGAATTGTGTGGGCTGTAGCCGCACCTGCATCCTCAAAGCAGCAGCGACAAGTGTGTGTCTGTCTGTTAAAGGGTGTTGTAACCCCCAAAGTGCACTACAAGAAAAATAAAACATTTTCTTCTGTGTTTGTGAATTGTGTGCACTGTACGTGCATCAACAAAGGAGCAGCACCAAGCATGTGCCTGTGTCCCATAAGTCTGTTAAAGGGTGGTGTAACCCCCAAAGTGCAGTCCACAAAAAATAAACAATTCTTCTTTTTTTCTGTGTTTGTGTATGAAATATATGCGCAGTAGCCGCACATGCAGCGTCAAGCGTGCGCCTGTGTTATAAATCAAGGGCCGGCTGGCTCATCTGTTAAAGGGTGGTGTAACCCCCAAAGTGCATTCCAAACAAAATAAAAAAATATTTTCTGTGTTTGGTAATTGTGTGCACTGTGGCTGCACGTGCATCAATGAAAGAGCAGCGCCAAGCGTGCGCCTGTTTCCCATAAGTCTGTTAAAGGGTGGTGTAACCCCCAAAGTGCACTCCACAAAAAATAAACAATTCTTCTTTTTTTCTGTGTTTGTGTATGAAATATATGCGCAGTAGCCGCACATGCAGCGTCAAGCGTGCGCCTGTGTTATAAATCAAGGGCCGGCTGGCTCATCTGTTAAAGGGTGGTGTAACCCCCAAAGTGCATTCCAAACAAAATAAAAAAATATTTTCTGTGTTTGTGAATTGTGTGCACTGTGGCTGCACGTGCATCAACGAAAGAGCAGCGCCAAGCGTGCGCCTGTTTCCCATAAGTCTGTTAAAGGGTGGTGTAACCCCCAAAGTGCACTCCACAAAAAATAAACAATTCTTTTTTTTCTGTGTTTGTGTGCAAAATGTATGCACAGTAGCCGCATGTGCATCAACACAGCAGCAGCGCCAAGCGTGCACCTGTGTCATAAGTCAAGGGCCGGTTTGGACATCTGGTCCAGACTGAAGGACGTGCCAACAATTTCTGACAAGTCTACTGTCACTGTATATGATACTGTCACCATTGACAGAATGGTGGAGGATTACATCGGTGACATCATCCAAGTAGGCATGTCAGACAGTCCGTACCTGTACTGGCAGGAAAAAGATGCAATTTGGAGGCCCTTGTACAAACTGGCTCTATTTTACCTGAGTTGCCCCCCTCCAGTGTGTTGTCCGAAAGAGTGTTTAGTGCAGCCGGGAACCTTGGGCCTGATTCAGAGCCGGACGCAATTAGCGCTCGCTCGTCCAGAAAATAGGGGTGGCTATTCAAATCAACCGTTCGCTCTTTGCGGTCTGTTCACGCCTCTAGGTCTGAACGAGCGAACCAAAGTTGCGGTCGTTTTTTGAAAAAATACGCCCCCTTGCCGCTCGCATCCTACGTCATGTCCGCTATTTATTAGATCTATCGAGTACATCGACCAGGGTATGAACTGCTCGCTATTCTTGGGGTTGGTTTTTCCTACCACAATTTTGCGAGCAGTTCTGACTATAAAATAACCCAGTGACGTGGTCAATGACGCTGCTGTTTTAATTATGCACACCCATAAAACGCCCGTTTTGACCTTTAAGCACGCCTGCGTTCGGATCTCCACTCCCTGTTTTCAAGCACCTTCCCCTGTTATCACCCACATACGCCTCTTTCTGTCACTCAAATTATAAGGCATTCGCTATTTTGCGAGCACATGAATTTCGACCACACTGACTGGTTCGCACATGCGTATAACGATCCGTACGCATGCGCAGTTGGGCAAACATCGCTCGGAGCGAACGAGCGGCCGCTTACGAGCGGCTCTGAATCAGGCTCCTTGTCAGCGAAAGGCGTAGGAGGTTGCTTCCACAAAATGTGGAGAAGATGATGTTCATAAAAATGAATTATCAACTCTTCCAGGGAGACCAGCCTCCAGAACGTACAGAGGGACCTGTGGTGGTGGATTCCAGTGGGGACGAATTAATACTCTGTGAGGATGAGAATGTACACAACACTGAACAGGGTGAGGAACCGGTAGATGTGGAGGATGAGGATGACATCTTCCCTCCGTAGAGCCAGTTTGTGCAGGTACAGATTAATTGCCAGCTTGTTTTGTGGGGGCCCAAACGAACCAATCATTTCAGCCACAGTCGTGTGGCAGACCCTGGCGCTGAAATGATTGGTTTGTTAAAGTGTGCATGTCCTGTTTATACAACATAAGGGTGGGTGGGAGGGCCCAAGAACAATTCCATCTTGCACCTCTTTTTTTTCTTTGCATTATGTACTGTTTGGGGCCTAGTTTTTCAAACTGCCATCCTGTCTGCCACTGCAGTGTCACTCCTAGATGGGCCACGTGTTTGTGCCGCCCACTCGTGTCAGTTTGCATAGTCATCCAGCTACCTCGGTGCAACCTTTTGGACATAAAAACACTATTGTGAGGTGTGAGGTGTTCAGAATAGACTGGAAATGAGTGGAAATTAAGGTTATTGAGGTTAATAATAGCATAGGAGCAGAGAAACCCACAAATTCTGTGATTTTAGCTGTTTTTATGCTTTTAAAAATAAAAAATACAGATCCAAAACACAAAACCCAGAACCTAAAACACAGAAGGGTGGTTTTGGCAAAACCAATCCAGATCCAAAACACGAAGAAAGATCTAGATCCAAAACCAAAACACAAAACATGAAAAGTGGCCGGTGCACACCCCTAGTGTATATGATCATAATCCTCACAATGATATATATGACCAGAGTCAAAAAGAAAGGAAACTAAGAAATGGTATGGATGATGCAAATTAGAAGATATTTAATTATAAAAACAGAATGGGGCAAAAAGTGCATACCATATGTGGACAATATCAATTGCACCGTAGGTAGATGGAACCTGGGTATATCACTACAGTGAAAATGTTGGTCCAGATAGGTATGTAGTCCCCTTACTAAAATGACCCTCTATCAACGTGTTTCAATGCACTGTGGCATCTTTGTCAAGATGAGTGTCTTCTAAAACACAAGCTCAAACACGTTTCATATAGCCACCATGTTGTAATGGTGGAATAAAGTTGGATTGACTCCACCATTACAACAACTTTATTCCACCATTACAACATGGTGGCTATATGAAACATGTTTGAGCTTGTGTTTTAGAAGACACTCATCTTGACAAAGACGCCATAGTACATTGAAACACGTTGATAGAGGGTCATTTTAGTAAGGGGACTACATACGCATCTGGACCAACATTGTCACTGTAGTGATATATCCGGGTTCCATCTACCTATGGTGCAATTGATATTGCCCACATATGGTATGCATTTTTTGTCCCATTCTGTTTTTATAATTAAATATCTTCTAATTTGCATCATCCATACCATTTCTTAATTTCCTTTCTTTTTGACGCTGGTCATATATATCATTGTGAAGATTATGATCATATACCCCAGAGTTTGAATGAAGAGTTAAAGAAACTGCTACGTGCATGCATCACATTTATATCAAGTAAGCATACATGTAAGCATTTTCACTGTATGGAATATTGTTTTGCACACTGGGTACCCTTTTTCGGAAGTTGGATACGTTAAACATATTCTTGGATATGGACTATTTCACCCTTTCCTGTGGAGAGTGACATGAAGGGTGTTGAGACTTTGTGTATAAATGTTATTACACCATTGTACTTTTTTATTTGTTTTCCACATTTTGGAACCATATCGAGAGGAATTCCACATCTGAAAGTTTTCAGAACTACCCATCGCGCAATACTGTTAGACCGTTTTTTCTGTTAGAATATTCAAGACTAACTATTTATATAAGAAACATAGTATACATTCATTTAAGAAATTATGTTTCCTATAACTCACCATTTTTATTATTCTGATACTATGATTCTCATCTCTTGTGGAAAAGGAAAAAGAAACAATGAGACTGTAGGCATCTGCAAAAGAAGAGACATAAACACTTTATGTAGCTTGTTTCACTTAAAGTAATTTTCCTAGGCAACAGATTACTGCATAGTGATAGAAATAATACAACATGTACTAGCACAGGCAGTGTAATAGTGTCACTGCCTCACAACACTGAGGTTGTGAGTTTGATTGCCACTAAGGCCCTGCCCTGTGAGGAGTTTGTATATTGTGCTTGCGTGGGTTTCTTCTGTGTACTTCAGTTTCTTCCCACACGAGTAAATTAATTGGCTCCCAGAAGTAAAACAAAAATTACCTAGTGTGTATGTGTGTGAGCAAGTGGTAGGGAAGCTCCACTGGGGCAGGGACTGATGTGAAAGCACAAATATTCTCTGTAAAGCGCTGCTGAATATGTGTGTGCTATATAAATAACTGGTAATAAATAATAACAATAATAATAATAAACATGTGCTGCTTCAAATGTTCTCTCATACTGTGTGTAGAAGGTTTTGGAAAGCATTTTATATCTCCCTACACTGTTCTCTTCACTCTGATCCTGTGTGTCTCTGATAATGGGTAAAGGCTCACTAATTGCTGTTTACTCACTACTTCCCCTTGTGTGACCTATAACAGCTTGCTGCTGGCCCTAGGGAGCCTCCCTATCCTCCCTCCCCTGTACCCCAACCATTCTTTGCTAATTTTTATTATCCATATCTTTTTATGAAATGTGTAGTTATTATTAAAAAAATTATAAATGGCATATGTAGAATGTGGCCACATTATGATATGCTTATAGCATATTTTTTATTGCAATAAGGATACTATGGGGTCTAGTTACTAAGCAGTGTTAGGAGACAGAGAGAAAAGTGATAACTCTGTAATAAGGTGCCAGCCAATCAGCTCCCAACTGTCATTTTTCAAACACAGCCTGTGAGATGACAGTTGGGAGCTGATTGGCTGGCACCTTATCACAGACTTATCACTTTTCACTCTGTCTCCTAACACTGCTTAGTAACTAGACCCCTATATATCTAAGACCTATTACTCACTAATTCCCTTACTGTGAGCTTGCATGCACATTTCCAGGACTTATCCAAAATCCCTCTTCTTTTCTAGAGCTTTCACCCTCACTCTATTATATAGTCAGACAGATGAGGTCACAGAAAACTGATCTTTTCAGAAGTTTTTCACCAAACTGATCTTAGATAACCGTCTTCCCTTTTAAACTTTCCATCTACTGCTATTTTAACCTGCTTGCTCCCAATGAAGCAAAACACCATATACTGTATCTCACTCAATCAGTAGTAGTTTTGTCTGTGTAGCTCTTATAAATTTACATTTCTTGAAAAATGTTGGTGCTTTATTATAGATGATAATAATAATTAAATAATAATAATAATATAATAATAATACAAAAGTAACTTCAAGCGCATTCATCATGTCTGCGGGTCATGAACTGATGTGATGAGCCTTTGATTTATGTTGTCTTACCAATA